>BPTQ01000008.1:154894060-155527867 GCA_019973895.1 Chrysanthemum seticuspe | reverse complement strand
TTCCACTTTGTAAGCAAACATATGTGTGGCTTCTTCCTCGATGGCTGGATTGTGAGAGTAGATTGCCGCTGGGAAGGGAAATGTAAGTGACGTAGCATACTTCTTTGTCACATCGCTACCGTGTAGAAGAAACTCGAGGTCATTGTTGAAGAAGTAACAGTATGGAATTTGAGGTTGATCCGGTCATTATTGGTAGAAGTTTGGCCCAATCAGTGTAGTAGGGAGCCTTGTCTTGTCTTGTGAAGTTAATGTTAGCTTTGGGATTGAGTCAATCGATATTGTTCGACATGGCTCGTGCAATGTTGTCGAGGTGGTATTCGACTTCAATTGCACTTTCTGAGCTGTCTTTAAGCATTGGAAGGCATCATTCTTTATTCGCCTTAGCTCAGCCTTAGTCATCTTCTTCACTCTAAACTTTTCTTGAATCAGCTTTACATGCTCCATAGTACGGCCATCTACCATTTCTTGACCTTCTGGTAATGAGGGAGTAGCATCATCAAGTCTAGAAAACCAGTCGTATTCTTCGGTTGTATCGTCATCTAGCCATGAGAAAACATTGGTCTTAGTCTTCTTCTTCTTTGGCTTTGATGAGGACTCTGGTTTCTTTGTTGTGGCGGGAGAGGTGGGTTGTTGTTGGGGCTTTGGGATCTCTTCATCGTCACCACCAGTGTATTCGAAATGATCACCGGTTTTCTCTGTTGATGGTGGTAACTCAGAGTCCTGAGGTTTCTCTGTAACAGCAGAACACGGAGGAGATCTTCTTTCGGTGGTCCTTGGGTATGGTGGAGGCATAGAGGATGAGTCATCAGACTTCTTCGTGCGTTTGGTCTCTTTATCCTTATCCTTATCATCATCTTCTCTTGGACGCTTTGGCCTTTCAGCTGTTGCTTTGTGATGAGTGCTTATTCACTCATCATTTTAGGTCAATCTGAACTGCAAAACATCTAAAAACACTCCGAAATGCATCAAAATACTGAAAATATCTCAAAATTGTGTTTTATATGTTTCAGATGCAAAATTATTAAAAACAAATGAAAATCGAACAAAGTTTGCATAATTGGCAGTTTCAGTCCCTCAACTTTTAAAATGGCAACTTTAGTCCCTGGAATTTCAAAGATTGACAGAAATTACCCCAGGACATTTTTAATTTGAAAATTATTATTTTTGGTCCTTGGGAAAATTAAACTTGTCAAAATTGGTCCTCTTGATTAACTTTCAGAAAGTGACAGATTTGGTCCCTTGGTTTTTGATATAGTGCAATATTGGTCTTTATGTGTACAAAGCACCCTTGAACCCCCACCAAACTAGACTTGACCTCTCCTTTTGAACCCCCTCACATTCAGTAATAAAAAACGACCTCCCACCTTTCTTCTTCACCTTTTCCCTCCTTTCTCCTTTCTCTAAAACCCAGAACACCCACAACTCTTTTACCCAGATTTCCAAAACCCCAAACACTCAATCCCTAAACCCTCCTTTACCCAGTTATACCCATTTCCCAAACCCACTATCCCTCTCCCCCAAATGCCACGGTGGAAATCCATGTCTAAAAGACCCAATCAATGGCTCGGATTTGTTCCCATCTATACCTAACTGTTGGATGGCTAGGATCAATTCAAGAAAGCACAAGTGAGTCTTTAGCTGGTCTTATCTCACAGCAGAAGCACAAACAAGAGAAGACACAAGAGAGATTGAAGACCTAGGGTTTTAGTATAAATAGGAAGCTTTTGTAGCCATTGAAGAGTACCCCTAGTTTTAGTCTTAAATCGAGTTGTTTTCTTTTAAAAATTCCAAGTTGTATTTCAGTTAATTAATGAAAAGTTTTTTTACCCATTCTGTTTCATAAGTGTGCTTTGTTAATTCTGATTATGTGTTAAGTTGCATCTGTTAAATTCATAGATTAGTCTTACTAAAGGAAAACACCAAGTTTAGTTTTAGAAGTTTTCAAGTTCTCTATACCAAAAAGGGGTGTTTGGTATAAGTTTTATTCATAAGTCAAAACCAGTTTTTACCCATTTGATTTTATTAGTCAAAGTGCTTTCAAGTTCTTAAATCACTTGGTGCAGGCTTGAGGTTGGTATAACAGGATTTGATAAGAATTGTAAAAAAAAAAACAAAAATTTTCTTCATAATTCTGCACAAGCAGAACAGCAGCTACCACTGCTGATCTCAAGTATTTTACTCAGCTTAATTGTAGTTTAGTAGTGTCAATAAAAGTGCTTCTTGAATCCTCAAATACCCAAGTCAATCTGCTGTTGGTTTGTTTTCAGATTGGGTCACTTCAGCTTAATTTAAATTGCTCACCAAATCTGCCAATTGCCCTTTTTTTTATCTCAGCAAACAGCAACCTTGAACCAAGCTGAGAAGAGCTTATTTTAAACTGTCTTAGTGCTATTTTCCACCATCAAAATCAGTTTCTCTAGTCTTTGCTATCCTAACTTTGTTATTGTGAAGCTTTTCTTTACTTTGGAAGCCATTTTGCAGCTTAAAAATAAGCTTAAACAGGTCCTCCAAGGCTGGTTTTTAGCCTGCACTACAGCAGCCACAGGTCACGTTCTTTGGCAAATTGCTTATTAGTAGGACTTATTGCTTAATTAGGAATTCTAGTGCTTGATAAGTATGTTTAGACTAGATTAGAGTAGTGTTAGTGGCCTTAGTGCTTAATTCTCACTTAGTTTTAGCTTTAGGATTTCCCTAGTATACCTCTTTTAGCCAACTGATTTCCTCTTAGATCTTGCTTATTTGTAGCTTAATCTTGTGTACGTTAGTTTGTTTAACATAACACCTTGCTTATTACTCATTCCCAACTGCTTATTGCTTCTCTTGGCTTATTTGGTGTTTATAAATACTGCTAAAGGGGTGTTTGTTTTGCTTTCTGTCCACTGTTGGAAATAAGCAGTTCAAACAGCTTATTGATAAGTTTTTAGAAGAAAATTTTTCACAAAAAAAGTTCATCTTGGTTGTGTCTTTAAGTTCCAAAAGAAAAAGTTGAAAAAAAATAGTTTTCAAAAAGAGAGCCAAGGGATTCGAACCCTGGTCTCTCAGCTCAAAGCACACGACCACAACATAACACCTCACAACCAACTGCCCTTGGGACTTGTCTTGTTCATTCTTTGCACAATTAATCCCTTAAGTCAGTCTTAGTCAGTTTTACTAATAAGCTCTTTTAAGCTTATTCTTAGCTTATTTTCCCAAACAACCTACTGATTTCTTATTTTTCTTAGAAGTAGCATAACTTAAAGTAGTTTTTGTGAAATTTTCAGATTTTTCTATATTAGTTTACTATTTTTAATCATTTAATTAGTGCTAATTAGTTTTTAATTCGTAGTAATTATTTTAAAAGTCGAAAAAATACCCGGTCTTTTTCTAAAATTATTTTTAGTCAATTAGGACGTAGGAAAATTGATTTCACACCCGTAGCCCTTAAATTACAAAACTTTTACTTTTATGGCTCGGGTTGTTTCTCGGTTTTTACGTTTTTTTTTTAGTTTTTGCACCCTAGGACTTAGTGTAGCTTTGTTTTATCATTCCTTAGGCTTAGTGATAGTTTATTTTTAGTTTTTTTAGGGTTCCCTTGCCTTAATTACCTTCCCGTTCATTATTTGTAGAAATCGTAATTCAAATCCAAATCATTAAAATCCAATTCAAGTTCAAATCACGAAACTCAACGAATCCTTCCATTCACACCTCGTTGGGACACGACCCGGGGAAATCACTTTCCCGGTATCACTTTTATCACACCCGTGAGGTTTGGCATGTTGACCTTTTTCCTAAAGGGTTAATTTGTCGAATTTTACGGTTAATTTGATATATTGATATTGTGTTTGTTTTTCACCACTCACTTTACCACGAGTCAAATTTTGGCGCCGCTGCCGGGGAGGTGTGTTGCGACAATATCGTGAAGTTTTTGCGATTAGTGACTTGAAGAACCTTCCTCGTGAAGTTATTGTTTTTTATAAAATACAAAAATACAAAAATATTTTTCTTTTCTTTGTTATATATATGTAAAAGATTAAAAATACAAAAAGATTTTCCTTGTTGTTTTAAATAAATAGAAGACACAATCAATATAACATTCTTAACTGAGGTGTTATCATTATAAGTTCCCGAACTAAAGATTTAAAACTTGCCTTTGTGTCGCTCGTGTTTTGGTTTACTTTTATCGGTTTAACAAACTGTGTGAGGGGTATAAGGACGGCCTGACATTAAATTGCGGCTGAAAAGAGACGGGTTTTTAATAAGCTTCGCGCTGACCTACAAAGTCTCTCCGCTCCTTTGTGCGTTTTACTTATAGAAGTGATCATTTCACGTGGGATTATTGGTTTAAGTTCACTGTTGTTTTGCCTCGGTCTTGTTTTAATTGAAAGTGTTGTTTTTGGAAGTGCATGCGCACTCGCTCTCAAGCTCGTAGACGTAACCGTAACCAAGCAAACGTACCCGAGATACGTACTGTCGAACAAATCACAATGACACATAACCTAGGAAACGGACCTCAAGTCCAACAACCTGGTCCACAAAATCAAGCTCCCGATCTCCGAACGATGGAGGAGCTTTGCCAACCCACGATGGATAGACGGGGCGGTCCAATTGCCCCGGTCAACATCGAGGCCACGGATTTTGGACTTAAGCATCACATGATTCAACAAGTCCAAAGTTTTTGCCAATTTCACGGATCACCGGGTGACGATGCCAACAAGCATCTCGACAAATTTCTCACCGTCACCCAAAGTATGAAGCAAAATGGGGTCACCGATGACGCCCTTCGCTTATACCTCTTTCCATATTCTTTGACGCTTCATGCCACCGCATGGTTTGATCGTCTTCCCAAGAACTCAATCCATAGTTTCGATGAAATGATCTCCAAATTCTTGGCGAAATATTTTCCACCGTCGATGGTGACAAAACTACGGAATGAAATCAGTAATTTTCGGCAGCATCCCGATGAGTCCTTATTTGAGGCATGGGAACGCTATAAGCTTTCGATTGATCGATGTCCGAACCACAATATGTTGCTTGTCACCCAAATAGATACGTTCTATAACGGGTTAACATTGAGACATCGTGACACGATCAATGCTGCTGCCGGTGGTACCTTTATGAAAAGGCGACCCGAAGAGTGCTACGATCTCATTGAAAACATGACTGCCCACCACAATTATTGGGATTCCTCAGCCGAGAGGAGTGAGTCAAGGAGATCTACCACCCTTCCATCTTCGGAATACACGACTCTAACCAAAAAGATTGAAGAAATATCCACTGCCGTACTTAAAATGAGTCAAAATAATAACAATCAACAAGTGAATGTCGTAAACAAGAGTTGTGAAACTTGTGGTGGTCCACACCCTTATTTTGAGTGTCCAGCCTCCGGTGGCTTCACTCAAGAGAGCGTTTATGCCGCTTCTGGTTCCTACAATACGGGAGGTAATTCCTACCAACCGCAAAGGGACCGAAACCTTCTCAGCTATCGTTCTAACAATTTCCTTGGACCACCCGGGTTTAATCAAAATCAGAACACTCAAAATGTGCAAAATAGAAATAATCAGTTCAATCAAAATCAGAGTCAGAATCGGAATTTTCAAAATCAAAATCAAGGTTTTCAAAATCCAGGAAATTTCAATCAAAACCGATTCCAAGCTCCTCAACAAAACATGCATGCCCAACCTCCTCAAGCTTCCATTGACATTGCTAATTACATCAAAAGCAATGAAGCTAAGATGGTGTCCATGCAAAATCAAATTACCACTTTGAAGAATGATTTCACTTCCGAGCTTAGAGCTACTAGTAACAAGATTGATCAATCTCATAGCAAGATTGAAAGCATGATTGCTAGTCTCATGAGTCAAAAGAATCAAGCTTCAACTTCGGGTGCTCTTCCGAGTAATACAATTCCCAACCCAAAAGGTAAATTGAATGCTATTGCCACCCGAAGTGATAAGTCTTATGAGGGACCCTCGATGCCTAATCCTTCTCCGGTGAGGGATGTGGAACGAGAAACCGAGGTATCAAAGGACAAGGTGCATAACTCAAGCCCACGAAGTACCGCACAAGTCCAATCTCCGGTGGTCTTACCTCCAATTCCGGAACCCGTTGTTCCGATGACCATTCCTAAGCCTTCACTTCCTTATCCTTCAAGGCTTAATGATCAAAAGCTCCGTGATAAAACTAGTCAACAAATGGAGAAGCTTATTCAAATCTTTCAAGATTTACACTTCGAGATTAGTTTCGTGGACGCTCTTCTTCTAATGCCAAAGTTCGGTCCAACAATCAAAAATTTGTTGAATAACAAAGAAAAGATTTCCGAAATGGCTAAAACTTCTTTGAACGAAAATTGTTCGGCGGTTATCCTTAAAAAACTTCCCGAAAAGTTAGGAGACCCCGGAAAATTTCTCATCCCATGTGATTTTCAAGGCATAGTTCAATGCTCCGCTTTGGCCGATCTTGGTGCTAGCATTAACTTGATGCCACACTCCATGTGGAAAAAGCTTTCATTACCTCCGCTTACACCTACATGTATGATCCTCGAGCTTGCGGACCGTACAAGTTCTCGTCCGCTAGGTATAGCCGAGGATGTATTTGTGAAAGTAGGCAAGTTTCATTTCCCCGCCGACTTTGTTGTTGTCGAATTTGATGCCGATCCCCGAGTACCCCTCATCCTTGGGAGGTGCTTCTTAAAAACGGGTCGGGCATTGATCGATGTTGATGAAGGGGAAATCACTTTGAGGGTGAACAAGGAAGCCGTTACTTTCAATCTCAATCAAGTTACGAAATACTCCCCCAATTATGGAGACAATTCCGTCAACAAAATTGATGTCCTTGACATTGTGTCGGAGGAATATTCTCAAGAAATTCTTGGATTCTCGAGTGGCAATCCCACTTCGGTTAATCCTATTGTTGCTCTCTCTTCCCCTCCCCTCACTCCGTTTGAGGGAAGTGACTTTATTTTGGAAGAGATTGAAGCATACTTGGCTAGTGATTCTGTTCCATGGGAAATTGATCACGCTCCCATCGACATTGAGGGAGATATACTTCTCATCGAGAAGTTGCTCAATGAAGATCCTTCATCACTCCCTCCTCAAGAACTTCATAAAGAGGAAATCAAATCGATTGAAAAATCTAATGATCCTCCCGAGGTCGAACTTAAGGACTTACCACCTCATCTCGAGTATGCATTTTTGGAGGGTGACAATAAATCACCTGTCATTATTGCTAAAGACTTGAGTGAGGATGAAAAAGCCGCTCTCATAAAGGTTTTGAAGTCACACAAGCGAGCCATCGCTTGGAACCTTTCCGACATCAAGGGTATTGACCCAAGATTTTGTACACACAAGATTCTCATGGAAGATGACTTCAAACCGGCGGTTCAACACCAAAGAAGGGTGAATCCTAAAATTCATGAGGTTATCAAAGCGGAAGTCATAAAACTTCTCGATGCCGGACTGATTTACCCTATCTCGGATAGTCCTTGGGTGAGCCCCGTTCATTGTGTGCCTAAAAAAGGTGGCATTACCGTTGTTGAAAATGATGAAAACGAGTTGATTCCTACTCGATTGGTTACGGGATGGCGTGTTTGCATTGACTATCGAAAGTTAAATGAAGCCACCCGTAAAGACCACTTTCCATTGCCCTTCATGGACCAAATGCTTGAGAGATTAGCGGGAAACGAATACTATTGTTTTCTCGATGGTTTCTCGGGTTACTTCCAAATACCCATTGACCCACAAGATCAAGAAAAGACCACATTCACATGTCCTTATGGAACATTTGCTTACCGACGCATGCCTTTTGGCTTGTGTAATGCTCCCGGTACGTTCCAAAGGTGTATGATGGCCATTTTCCATGACATGATCGAAAAGACTATGGAAGTCTTTATGGATGATTTTTCGGTCTTTGGGGATTCTTTTCAAACATGTCTCTCCCATTTGGACAAGATGCTTGAACGTTGTGAAAACACGAATCTGAGTCTAAATTGGGAGAAATGTCACTTTATGGTTAAGGAAGGAATTGTCCTTGGCCATAAGATTTCTAAGAGCGGGATTGAGGTTGACAAAGCTAAAGTCGATGTCATTTCGAAATTACCTCCTCCCACAACCGTCAAAGGATTTAGAAGTTTCCTTGGTCATGCCGGTTTCTATCGTCGTTTCATTCAAGACTTTTCGAAAATATCCCGGCCTATGACCCGACTTCTTGAAAAAGACACTCCTTTCATCTTCTCTAATGAGTGCGTTGAAGCTTTTCAAACTCTTAAGAAGAAGCTCACGGAAGCACCAATTCTAGTTACCCCCGATTGGGAACTACCATTTGAGCTTATGTGCGACGCAAGTGATTTCGCCATAGGTGCCGTTTTGGGGCAACGAAAGTCAAAGCATTTCCAGCCTATACATTATGCTAGCAAAACTTTGACCGAAGCTCAAGCACATTACACTACGACGGAGAAAGAATTACTAGCCGTGGTGTATGCTTTCGAGAAGTTTCGGCCATACTTGATCTTGTCCAAAAGCATAGTGTATACGGATCACTCGGCCCTCAAATATCTTTTTGCTAAGCAAGATGCAAAGCCGAGATTGCTCCGATGGGTTCTCCTCCTACAAGAATTTGATATCATTATCCGTGATAAAAAAGGAGCGGAGAACCTAGCGGCTGATCATCTCTCTCGTCTTGAAAATCCACATCAAGGTGTGCTCGAGAAAAAGGAAATAAACAAAACGTTTCCTCTCGAGACTCTTAATGTGGTATCTCATCATGAAAATTCGAGTACCCCATGGTTTGCCGACTTTGCAAACTATCATGCGGGTAACTTTGTTGTGAAAGGGATGTCGTCCCAACAAAAGAACAAATTTTTCAAAGATGTTAAGCATTATTTCTGGGACGACCCCTACTTGTTTAAGGTTTGTGCGGATCAAGTCATCCGACGGTGTGTTCACGGCCAAGAAGCCGATGAAATTCTCAAGGCTTGTCATAATGGACCCACGGGGGGACATCATGGCCCTAACTACACCGCCAAAAAGGTGTTTGACTCCGGTTTCTATTGGCCCACGGTTTACAAAGATGCCCATGACCTCGTCAAATCTTGCGACTCTTGCCAACGTCATAGCAACATCTTTAAAAGAGATGAAATGCCTCAAAATGCCATTCAAGTGTGCGAGATCTTTGACGTTTGGGGCATTGACTTTATGGGTCCGTTCCCGTCTTCTCGAGGGAACAAGTATATACTCGTGGCGGTCGATTATTTGTCCAAATGGGTGGAAGCGAAAGCGCTCCCCACCAACGACGCCCGAGTAGTTGTGAAGTTTCTAAAGTCTCTCTTTACCCGTTTCGGAACTCCCCGTGCCATCATTAGTGATCGCGGTACGCACTTTTGCAACGACCAATTCGCAAAAGTCATGCTTAAGTACGGTGTCACTCACCGTCTTTCTACCGCGTATCACCCCCAAACTAGTGGGCAAGTGGAAGTTTCGAATCGTGGTTTGAAAAGAATTTTGGAGAGGACCGTAGGTGAAAACCGTACCTCTTGGTCGGACAAACTTGAAGATGCACTTTGGGCCTTCCGTACCGCTTACAAAACACCCATCGGGTGTACTCCTTACAAGCTTGTGTATGGAAAGGCGTGTCATCTCCCGATCGAGCTCGAGCACAAAGCCTATTGGGCCTTGAAGCATGCCAATTTTGACCTTAAGTCCGCGGGTGATCACTGGAAAGTTCAACTCAATGAATTAAATGAACTCCGTGATCAAGCCTACGAGAACTCGTTGATTTACAAGGAAAAGACAAAGAAGATCCATGACTCAAAGATTAAGAATCGCGTTTTCAACGTTGGTGACCGAGTCCTTCTTTTCAATTCTAGATTGAAAATCTTCTCGGGGAAACTTAAGACCCGTTGGACCGGTCCATTCACCATTGCCAAAGTTTTTCCATATGGCACCGTCGAGTTATCTCAAACCGACGGACCAAACTTCAAGGTGAATGGACATAGATTGAAACATTATTTTGGAGGGGACATACCATCCATGGTTGTCCCGGATCTACAAACTTTCCCCATGAACCAATGAATGCGGGGATCGAGTCAAGCTAGCGACTCGGTTAACAAAAACAGTAGCACACTATATGGGTTTTCACCAGTATTTCTGACTTCTTTCTACTTTCTACCACCCTAGTGTGGGGGAGTTGCCCCCCGCTGTTGTATATAAGTTTTCTAAAAAAAAAAAAAAAAAAAAAAAAAAAAAAAAATCCAAATAATGGCCGTAGTATTTCCCTTTTACGTTCTCAGTTTCGGCATAACCGCCGGTACTTTGAATATTGAGGGCAATATTCATTTCTAGTGTGGGGGGGAATTCTCACGAATTTTATCATATGTATTACCACCCAATTCCCCCATTTTTGGCCAAAATTTTTTTATGGTTATCAGTCCGCCATGTCTAATAAACAAAAGGATTGGCTAATCCAGGAGCAAACGGCTCTTGGTAAAGATATTTCAAATCCGTTGATGGCTTGCAATTTGCCCAAAATTGTATGGTGTTCAGCTCACCATATCTTTAATTAGTGAAGAGTTGGCTAGCCCGCAAGTTTATGGCTTGTGGTAAAGGCAGTTGGAAAACCATAATTGGTAATCGACTCACCAAAGATAATATTGATAATTTATCTAAGAGTTGGCTAGTCCAGAAGCAAACGGCTTCTGGTAAAGACAAATCAAAACCGTTGAAAGCTGGTGATTTGCTCAAAATCATATGGTTATCAGTGTACCATAGTTCTTACTTGAACTGAAACATTTGGCTACTCCAGAAGTAATGGCTTTTGGTAAAGAGATTCAAATCCATTAAGTTTTCTCAAAAGATTGCTAGGGACTAGCAATGTTTTAGTGTGGGGGATTTGATGAGTGCTTATTCACTCATCATTTTAGGTCAAATCTGAATTGCAAAACATCTAAAAACACTCCGAAATGCATCAAAATACTGAAAATATCTCAAAATTGTGTTTTATATGTTTCAGATGCAAAATTATTAAAAACAAATGAAAATCGAACAAAGTTTGCATAATTGGCAGTTTCAGTCCCCCAACTTTTAAAATGGCAACTTTAGTCCCTGGAATTTCAAAGATTGACAGAAATTACCCCAGGACATTTTTAATTTGAAAATTATTATTTTTGGTCCTTGGGAAAATTAAACTTGTCAAAATTGGTCCTCTTGATTAACTTTCAGAAAGTGACAGATTTGGTCCCTTGGTTTTTGATATAGTGCAATATTGGTCTTTATGTGTACAAAGCACCCTTGAACCCCCACCAAACTAGACTTGACCTCTCCTTTTGAACCCCCTCACATTCAGTAATAAAAAACGACCTCCCACCTTTCTTCTTCACCTTTTCCCTTCTTTCTCCTTTCTCTAAAACCCAGAACACCCACAACTCTTTTAACTTTTGAGGTTTTGAAAAATCATAAGGGGAAGCACTTGTTCTTTTGAGCAAAACTTTGAAAAATGAAAGTTTTGATTAGTTTTACTCAAAAGTAAGAAGCTTTCACTCCTTTTATAGGATTGTGGCACTGAATCGTACCACAGGGTCCTTTCATTACAAGTACGGGTTGTACACTGTTATGTGTGCACAAGCCATAGTTATATAAAAAAGCACACATCCAAATTATGATAAGAGAAACAGATTAAGGGGTACCAGGAGAATCAGGTATTCCGCCAATAACACCAGGAATGCGTTCTGGACGTTGATAGCCTGTGAGAGATATGCTTGGACAACCACCAACGAAACTCTCCAAGGTTCTGATTTGATCCCTTCTTAATAACCTTTCATCAATCCGTGTGATGAGCTTCCTAACATCCCTTCTCTTCTTCGAATTCCATTGCTTCGGTGACCCGATGCCGTCATGAATCTCTTTCAATCTGTATGCTAGCATGTCCCTAACTTTCTTCAACGTGTGATCCCCAAACTTGTGAAGCTCTTTACACGCCATGAAACAGTTGTGGTGTAGTTCACTTCTGTAGACTACCCCAAATGGTTTCTTGAAAAGGGTATATTGAGGAAGTCGGTTGATTTCGGGAAGGTCTAGTTGAGGTTTTGTGAGATTGACCCATTTTTTATAAGATTCGACAGCAAGCTGAATGTCCTCTATACGTTCTTGGATCACAATGCTTCTGATGAAGATTAATAATGACTTGATGTACTCGCGTTGGATAGTTGTGGAGAAATGTCGCATTCGTCCTTGCACCTTAGCAGATACATATCTTCAATGTCATTTAGTGACAGTCTCGGAAAATCCGCTTCACAGAAGTCATAATCCTCTTCGTCTTGTCGTTTGACCACAATGTTCTTGAGGAATGTGTAGTCCCACTTCGATGACAGGGTAACATGCTTAATTGCAATGATCCGTTTTTCACTAAACACTTCCTTTTTAGACTTAAGAACCTGGAAGCTTCTGTAGAAGATTCTTCGACGTTCAGGCCAATGATGAATCCCATACATCGCATCAAGGTAATAATTTTCCACTTTGTAAGCAAACATATGTGTGGCTTCTTCCTCGATGGCTGGATTGTGAGAGTAGATTGCCGCTGGGAAGGGAAATGTAAGTGACGTAGCATACTTCTTTGTCACATCGCTACCGTGTAGAAGAAACTCGAGGTCATTGTTGAAGAAGTAACAGTATGGAATTTGAGGTTGATCCGGTCATTATTGGTAGAAGTTTGGTCCAATCAGTGTAGTAGGGAGCCTTGTCTTGTCTTGTGAAGTTAATGTTAGCTTTGGGATTGAGCCAATCGATATTCTTCGACATGGCTCGTGCAATGTTGTCGAGGTGGTATTCGACTTCAATTGCACTTTCTGAGCTGTCTTTAAGCATTGGAAGGCATCATTCTTTATTCGCCTTAGCTCAGCCTTAGTCATCTTCTTCACTCTAAACTTTTCTTGAATCAGCTTTACATGCTCCATAGTACGGCCATCTACCATTTCTTGACCTTCTGGTAATGAGGGAGTAGCATCATCAAGTCTAGAAAACCAGTCGTATTCTTCGGTTGTATCGTCATCTAGCCATGAGAAAACATTGGTCTTAGTCTTCTTCTTCTTTGGC
Organism: Chrysanthemum seticuspe; assembly: GCA_019973895.1. NCBI lineage: Eukaryota > Viridiplantae > Streptophyta > Magnoliopsida > Asterales > Asteraceae > Chrysanthemum > Chrysanthemum seticuspe. The sequence goes on along the minus strand of BPTQ01000008.1, from coordinate 155,514,809 downwards.
TTTGATGAGGACTCTGGTTTCTTTGTTGTGGCGGGAGAGGTGGGTTGTTGTTGGGGCTTTGGGATCTCTTCATCGTCACCACCAGTGTATTCGAAATGATCACCGGTTTTCTCTGTTGATGGTGGTAACTCAGAGTCCTGAGGTTTCTCTGTAACAGCAGAACACGGAGGAGATCTTCTTTCGGTGGTCCTTGGGTATGGTGGAGGCATAGAGGATGAGTCATCAGACTTCTTCGTGCGTTTGGTCTCTTTATCCTTATCCTTATCATCATCGTCTCTTGGACGCTTTGGCCTTTCAGCTGTTGCTTTGTGATGAGTGCTTATTCACTCATCATTTTAGGTCAATCTGAACTGCAAAACATCTAAAAACACTCCGAAATGCATCAAAATACTGAAAATATCTCAAAATTATGTTTTATATGTTTCAGATGCAAAATTATTAAAAACAAATGAAAATTGAACAAAGTTTGCATAATTGGCAGTTTCAGTCCCCCAACTTTTAAAATGGCAACTTTAGTCCCTGGAATTTCAAAGATTGACAGAAATTACCCCAGGACATTTTTAATTTGAAAATTATTATTTTTGGTCCTTGGGAAAATTAAACTTGTCAAAATTGGTCCTCTTGATTAACTTTCAGAAAGTGACAGATTTGGTCCCTTGGTTTTTGATATAGTGCAATATTGGTCTTTATGTGTACAAAGCACCCTTGAACCCCCACCAAACTAGACTTGACCTCTCCTTTTGAACCCCCTCACATTCAGTAATAAAAAACGACCTCCCACCTTTCTTCTTCACCTTTTCCCTCCTTTCTCCTTTCTCTAAAACCCAGAACACCCACAACTCTTTTACCCAGAATTCCAAAACCCCAAACACTCAATCCCTAAACCCTCCTTTACCCAGTTATACCCATTTCCCAAACCCACTATCCCTCTCCCCCAAATGCCACGGTGGAAATCCATGTCTAAAAGACCCAATCAATGGCTCGGATTTGTTCCCATCTATACCTAACTGTTGGATGGCTAGGATCAATTCAAGAAAGCACAAGTGAGTCTTTAGTTGGTCTTATCTCACAGCAGAAGCACAAACAAGAGAAGACACAAGAGAGATTGAAGACCTAGGGTTTTAGTATAAATAGGAAGCTTTTGTAGCCATTGAAGAGTACCCCTAGTTTTAGTCTTAAATCGAGTTGTTTTCTTTTAAAAATTCCAAGTTGTATTTCAGTTTATTAATGAAAAGTTTTTTTACCCATTCTGTTTCATAAGTGTGCTTTGTTAATTCTGATTATGTGTTAAGTTGCATCTGTTAAATTCATAGATTAGTCTTACTAAAGGAAAATACCAAGTTTAGTTTTAGAAGTTTTCAAGTTCTCTATACCAAAAAGGGGTGTTTGGTATAAGTTTTATTCATAAGTCAAAACCAGTTTTTACCCATTTGATTTTATTAGTCAAAGTGCTTTCAAGTTCTTAAATCACTTGGTGCAGGCTTGAGGTTGGTATAACAGGATTTGATAAGAATTGTAAAAAAAAAACAAAAATTTTCTTCATAATTCTGCACAAGCAGAACAGCAGCTACCACTGCTGATCTCAAGTATTTTACTCAGCTTAATTGTAGTTTAGTAGTGTCAATAAAAGTGCTTCTTGAATCCTCAAATACCCAAGTCAATCTGCTGTTGGTTTGTTTTCAGATTGGGTCACTTCAGCTTAATTTAAATTGCTCACCAAATCTGCCAATTGCCCTTTTTTTTATCTCAGCAAACAGCAACCTTGAACCAAGCTGAGAAGAGCTTATTTTAAACTGTCTTAGTGCTATTTTCCACCATCAAAATCAGTTTCTCTAGTCTTTGCTATCCTAACTTTGTTATTGTGAAGCTTTTCTTTACTTTGGAAGCCATTTTGCAGCTTAAAAATAAGCTTAAACAGGTCCTCCAAGGCTGGTTTTTAGCCTGCACTACAGCAGCCACAGGTCACGTTCTTTGGCAAATTGCTTATTAGTAGGACTTATTGCTTAATTAGGAATTCTAGTGCTTGATAAGTATGCTTAGACTAGATTAGAGTAGTGTTAGTGGCCTTAGTGCTTAATTCTCACTTAGTTTTAGCTTTAGGATTTCCCTAGTATACCTCTTTTAGCCAACTGATTTCCTCTTAGATCTTGCTTATTTGTAGCTTAATCTTGTGTACGTTAGTTTGTTTAACATAACACCTTGCTTATTACTCATTCCCAACTGCTTATTGCTTCTCTTGGCTTATTTGGTGTTTATAAATACTGCTAAAGGGGTGTTTGTTTTGCTTTCTGTCCACTGTTGGAAATAAGCAATTCAAACAGCTTATTGATAAGTTTTTAGAAGAAAAGTTTTCACAAAAAAAGTTCATCTTGGTTGTGTCTTTAAGTTCCAAAAGAAAAAGTTGAAAAAAAAATAGTTTTCAAAAAGAGAGCCAAGGGATTCGAACCCTGGTCTCTCAGCTCAAAGCACACGACCACAACTTAACACCACACAACCAACTGCCCTTGGGACTTGTCTTGTTCATTCTTTGCACAATTAATCCCTTAAGTCAGTCTTAGTCAGTTTTACTAATAAGCTCTTTTAAGCTTATTCTTAGCTTATTTTCCCAAACAACCTACCGATTTCTTATTTTTCTTATAAGTAGCATAACTTAAAGTAGTTTTTGTGGAATTTTCAGATTTTTCTATATTAGTTTACTATTTTTAATCATTTAATTAGTGTTAATTAGTTTTTAATTCGTAGTAATTATTTTAAAAGTCGAAAAAATACCCGGTCTTTTTCTAAAATTATTTTTAGTCAATTAGGACGTAGGAAAATTGATTTCACACCCGTAGCCCTTAAATTACAAAACTTTTACTTTTATGGCTCGGGTTGTTTCTCGGTTTTTACGTTTTTTTTTAGTTTTTGCACCCTAGGACTTAGTGTAGCTTCGTTTTATCATTCCTTAGGCTTAGTGATAGTTTATTTTTAGTTTTTTTAGGGTTCCCTTGCCTTAATTACCTTCCCGTTCATTATTTGTAGAAATCGTAATTCAAATCCAAATCATTAAAATCCAATTCAAGTTCAAATCACGAAACTCAACGAATCCTTCCATTCACACCTCGTTGGGACACGACCTGGGGAAATCACTTTCCCGGTATCACTTTTATCACACCCGTGAGGTTTGGCATGTTGACCTTTTTCCTAAAGGGTTAATTTGTCGAATTTTACGGTTAATTTGATATATTGATATTGTGTTTGTTTTTCACCACTCACTTTACCACGAGTCACTTTGCATGACGTCTTAAGTTGGCATTCCAGCAATGCTTCAAACAATTTACCTTCGTCAGAAGTAAACGTTCCAGATCATTTTGACATTTGTAGTACCAGCTTGGAAACCATTTCTGCATCGGAGAAAGCTGTAGGCTCAGTTGGGTTGATTGTTACTGTTAAAGGCGTTGATCTTATTGTTTGCTTGACCAACTGCATGAGATTCGGATAGAGTTGTCTGGTGAACATCTCCCTTGTCACTCCAGGAACAGTATCAAGAAGGAACTTATGAGTATATTCCCTAATCGTCTTGTTCATTTCACCCTGTACATCTCGATTGAGAAACTTCTGGATCTGTTCCCGTTCTCTTAACATCTGGTTTATCCCGTTTTGAAGAAGCTTGACTCTGTCAGCGAGCTGATTCAGCATCCTGTTAATAATGTTATGTTTCTTTACTTTTCTAACAGCATTGGCAATCTTCGCCTTTGCTCGGGATGCCCAAGTGTTGTTCGGTTTCTTTACTGATTTGGATGTTGATTTGGTTGTGGCTTTTGATGGTGGAGGAGATGATGATGATGAGTCTGATGATGATGATTCATGAGGAGGTTCGGGGTCCTTTGGTGGTGCAGAAGTCTGTTCTTTGCTATGTTCCTTGCTGTGTTCGGGACTATCTAGAAGATAGTTATCAGCTTCCTCCTCAGCCTTTTTCTTTTCTGCAGCCTTAACCCGTGCCTCTTCATCTGCTTGAGCTTGAGCCTCTTTTTCTGCTTTTTCTTTGGCTGCAGCTTCAATATCTTCTTCAGAAACTTTCTCAGACTTTTTCTTCATCTCTGGTTGCTCAAAGTCAAAAATTATCTCATCCTCAAGTTGCTTATGTTCTGATTCGTGGGTGGTGGCACCAGTTCCCTTACCGGGTTGATTAACCGTATCAGAAACTGGTGTGGTTTGAGTTCCACCACTTGACCCTCCAGGGCCACGAGTTTGTTATAGTTCGAACTCCTTAGCAACGTGTTGAAGTCTGAGATTCTTCAGCTTTTTCTTGTAGTCTCTGTCTTCATCCAGTGGCTCTTCATTTGAGCTCTTTTCTTCTTCTGGCTCAGCAACTGGAGTTTTACCTTTGTCAGACTTGGGACTGAGAGGTTTTGCGACTGTTAGAGTATCATCAGTTGCAGATTCCGAGTAGATAATATCTTCATCTGATTCAGTGTCCTCTGAGTCCTCGTCCATTAGTTTTGGTTTAGGTTTGGGAATAGGGATGGCTTCAGTAAGAGGAACTCTCATCTTGATTGTGTGAGTTCTCTTTGGGTACCTTCTCGTACTCTCAGTGCTCGCTATACTTCCAGTACTGCCTCTTTTGGTCTTCCTAACAGGTGTACCAGACGATTTTTCATCCATAAATCCCACTTTGCCTAATGCAACTGCTTCCAAATAACGTGTGTACGATTGTAGTACCTTGATATCAGCAGTGAGAAGGCAATCTGGTAATACCGCACCTTGTTTCTTCGTTGTTGAGTCCTTAAATCTGACAACATTGAGTGTGGGCTCAAGCACCACAGAGTGATGTTTGGGGTCATCAAGTCTCAAGGGAATATCAGGATTATTCCCTAGAGCCCTTTGGATCAACAATTTGGTGTATCTGATGTAAGGGATCTTGGTGCCAGGCTTTTTAAGGTATGACATCATGTCGTCCCAGATCAGAGCTGCAAATTCGATATGATTCATGTTGACCATAGCCCAAAATATTTGTAGTTCCATGAGCTTCGGAAGCTCAAAACCACTGTCACATCCTGAAACTGATTTGGCAATCATTATATAGAGTGTTCTCCATGGCTGGGGGATGTTCTTAAGATCCACTGATGAGTGCTTTGTGATTATCCCAGCAGCTTCATCATAGCCGATGTCGACCATGAACTGGAGAGTGGCCTCTTCAGAAGGAGTAGCAGAGTAATCGGCAGGCTGGATGGTAGGAAGAAGAAGAATAGCCCTCAAATCTACAGGAGTGATGGTGACTTGTTTGTTGTTAAGTGTCACTGTCACAGCACTTTGACCTTTGACCTTTTATATAGCGTGCCAGAATTGGTGAATGTAGATCTCCGGTACAGTAGCAGAATTTGTGAACATGTTCTGGTAAGGGTGAGTCTTCAGAATATCCACGGCAATCTGACAAGAAGACTCAGAACAAGTGAAGTTTTCAAAATCAACTCTGAGGTTGTTCTTTCCAATCTTCATTGTGTAACCGTCGGGGAAGATGTCTTCCATTGAGAGAACATTTGGTGCAACAACATTTTCCATTTGGACATCCATATCGTGATCTGAAAGATATTTAGCCAAAAGAACCAACATATCGAAAGACATTACGTTAGTCAAAAGTTGATTTTATTGTCCAATGTCACTTGTTTGTCCAATAGTCCAAAGTAGTCGTGAAAAGTTTCGTGAATTTATTAACTTTGAGTTTTAAAGTCCAAGTTTTCACTAATTATCACAACATATAAACCATTTAAGCTTATTAATGACATTTTGTTTTCGTGACGTTATGATTTGTTTATTTACAAGTTTGCACACGTAACAATTCACAATTTTGGTTAAAATAAGGCTTAGGCGTAGGATTTGCAAGCTTATGCATAAACAGTGAACCATACACGTAGGCATAAGCTTATACGTAGAATCTTAACTTACGCGTAAGAAATGTTACGCGTAGGAAAAAGATCCCTTAGCATAGAGCTTACGCGTAAGCGTATGTTGGAGTTTACCCGTAAGGTCTACTCGTAAGGGTAAACCTTATGCGTAAGACTCAAGTTTACGCATATCCTTCACAGGATACGCGTAGTCCCCTTTGTAGAACCTTACGCGTAAAGGTTACGCGTAAGATTACTCTTACGTGTAACACTCTACGCGTAAGATGATCCTTATGCGTAGGAGTTCCATGGTTAACCTTGATTCTGAATATTATTTTTTTTTCGCGTAAAACCTGAAACAAATTCATCATAACAATCTCATTAACACATTATCCAATCCTTTTCAGTCTAACATGAAGTCTCAATCAAAACTGGTTATGCGTAGGATATGCTTACGCATAAAACTTAAACCCTAGGTTTCAAAAATTACGAGTATGAAATATAGCCATAGGATTGACACCAAATCTTTTCTGTGATATCTTAGAGGCCTAAGGATATGATTTCAACAAGTTTTAACATCAAAACCCTCATGAATCAAGAATACCTAATTCGTATGAACATAAACCCTAATTCTTAGTTTTCACCAAATTAATGTTTCTGGGTATGTTTCAAGCAAGGTTTTGGTCAATTAAACATGTTAAAAACATAACACAACCATCTTTTTAACCAGAAACACTCTCATATGAAAACACCCAAATCACGCGTATGAACCCTAATTTTGAAAATGATCAATTCGTGTTTCTGGGTGGATTTGTTTGATAGAAATGGTGTAAGAGTGATCATATCAACATTTTAACACAACCATTTTAACAGCAAACACCCAAACATGATTATGTGTTCATACACTTATGCGTAGAACACAAATTCATGCCTAGGGACAAATCTAGCCGTTGGATCTTGAAACAAATCAAAACCATTGTTTATAATCAAACAATGATGTTAAAAACACTTACAGATTGAAGATTTATAACACGGATTTGTGTAATGAATTTGGAGCGTGGATGAAGGTTGGTAAAATCTTAAATGTAGTAATAAATGTGAAGAGATATGTGGTGGGGATGTTTTATTAAAAATAACTTTGAGCTTTTGACAATTTCAGTCCCTCCACCTTAACCATTTTCATCCAACGCCCATAACTTCTATTTTGGTTGAGTAAAGAATGATATTTGGAAAGAAACTTGACGACACTCCCCCACGACTTAAGAAATAATGAAATTTTATAAATTTGAGTCCGGGGAGTGTCAGTAAACCAGAAATGTGACCACCATTATCAAAGAAACAACCGGAATGAGGTAACATGCAAGTAAAAGGTTTTATGAAACCGAAAAATATTTACTTTCTCCCCCTCAACACTTGACCGAGAAAATACTGAATTTTGAAAGAGAAAAGTGTTGACGGAAGATTTGTACTTGCCATGTTAAAAGAAATATAGATAGAAGAATATTTTTGTAGTTTTATCAGATTTTATATTTTTGTATTTTGTTTTTGAAAATATTTACAAAAGAGGTTTTGGTGTTTGACTGGTTTTAAGAATGTTTTAAAAGTTCATCCAGTTCCTCTGGAGTCAAACATCGCATACCAATCCGGTGGACCAACTCATTAATCCTAGCAGGAGCTAAGGCTTTGGTGAGAAGATATGCCAGTTGGTATTCAGTACCCAAAAAGTATAATTTAACGGTACCCTTTTCCACGTGCTCCTTGATGAAATGATATCGAAGATCGATGTGCTTAGACTTTGAATGTTGAACAGAGTTTCACGAGATCGCAATAGCACTTCGATTGTCGCAGTACATCGGGATTCTGTCAAATACGTAACCATAGTCTTTGAGTTGTGTTCTCATCCAAATGACTTGAGCACAACACGCTGACATGGCTACATATTCTGCTTCGGTTGAGGACAGCGATGTACAATCCTGCTTCTTCGATTGCCATGACACCAGTTTATCAACAAGAAATTGTAGAGCTCCTGAAGTACTTTTCCGAGTATCTAAGCAACCTGCGTGATCAGCGTCTGAAAAAGCTATTAGTTCAAAACCAGAATCCTTCGGATACCAGATCCCCAAGTTAATGGTTCCCTTGATGTATCGGAGGATTCTTTTTAGCCTCAGAGAGGTGAGTTTCAGTTGGTCTTGACTGATAACGGGAGCAAAGATAAACAGCAAATACAATATCAGGTCTACTGGCTGTTAGATACATGAGAGACCCAATGATACTTCGGTATTTGGTAGGGTCAACCAATTTCCCATGCAAATCAGCGTCCAGTTTCTTGGTATGTGCCATTGGAGTGGCATAGGTGTCACAGTTTTGCATTCCATATTTGTTTAAGATTTCAAGGATATATTTGGACTGACTCAGAAAAATACCATGGGGTGATTGATGAACTTGAAGTCCTAGAAAGAACGTAAGTTCACCCATTATGGACATTTCAAAATGTTTTTTCATGAGTTTTGAAAAAGCGTTTGAGTATTTTAGATGTGTTATCTAATACTTAACCCCTTGTTTTCTTTTAAGCTTATACGAGCTTATTAGCTTATTTACAGCTTATTTAAACTAGCTTTTTCAACTTTTGTATTTTTCTTAGTTTTGTATTAGTCGTTGTAGTATAGTGGTAAGTATTCCCGCCTGTCACGCGGGTGACCCGGGTTCGTTCCCCGGCAGCGGCGCCAAAATTTGATTGGTTCCGAACGGTCAAGTTTAATCACACAAGCTAACCACTTGTGAATGGTCAACCGTAATAAACTTAAAACAGCTCAGAAAGCAATACAATTAAGATCAGAGGAATATAGTGGATTCCTGGGTCGTTAAGTCCCACGGAGGATGAATGGTGTTTAACACAGACAGATGTCGAATAATCACTAAGGATAGTGATCAGTAAGGATTTTGGAGTAATTATACCTAAAGAGATAGTTTATAAATTACAGGGGCTTAAATGCAAATTAAAGAAAATTAAAAAGCTAAAATATATTAAATAAATGCTATCACTATTTTTACAATGATGTTTTTCTATGATTTATAAAACAAAATAACTTAAATAAACTATTTTAATTAAAACGTAAACCTAAATTATCTAAAAACGTGGCTTAAAATGAAAACGTGCGTTATGTATAAAAATTACGCGAGTGCGCAAGTAAAAACGTAAAATTTGTGAAATAAAAGTCCTACAAGTGTAAAAACAATTTTCTTACTTACTATATGACAAAAGAAAATTTTAGAAAAAAGATTTATATTTTTTTGACTTTTATATTTTTTATTATGAATTAAATACTATTTTAGACTAATTAAATGTTTAAAAATACTAAAACTATTAAGAAAAATCTGAAACTTTTTTATAAATTACTTTATACTAATACAAAACTAAGAAAAATACAAAAGTTAAAAAAGCTAGTTTAAATAACCTGTAAATAAGCTAATAAGCTCGTATAAGCTTAAAAGAAAACAAGGGGTTAAGTATTAGATAGTGCAAAGAAAAACAGAAAAAGACCCAAGGGCAGTTGGTGAGGTGTGTGTGTGGTGAGCTGGGTGGCCAGGGTTCGAATCCCAGCAACTCCCTTTTTGCAAACTATTTTTTTTTTTTTTGGATTTTTCTTTTACAAACTAACTAAACTTATGATAATAAGCAATTTATAAAACTACAACTTTTTATGAAAATAATCAATAAGCTCAGTTGAGCTTATTTATCTCAACAGTTAACAAAAAATGGAATAAGAACAAGATTAAGCTAAAATAGCTATAGGCTAGTAAATAAGCAATAGATTAACTGAAAATAAGCTAGACAACTGATTTTAAGCTAAAATGAAAACTGAATAAGCACAATTAATTAGAAATAAGCACTACAAATTCTAAATAAGCACAAGTTAATCTGTTTACACAGGACACCTTTTTGTTTTCTAGGTACCTTCTAGCTTAATTTTAAGTATTTAAATAAGCTTGGAAATTAAAATACACACTTGAACTAACAAATATAACAACTAAGCTTTCCAAAAAGCTAAATCACACAGATTGGATTACAATAATGAGCTTGTGAGAAGCTATTGAAAAAGCTGGTATACACTGAATGGACAGTGGACTAAATGAAATGGACAAATTAAAAAGCTAATGGCAGGCTTATTAGATAAGCTGCAAAATGAAAAGTAAGAACTGGAATAGAGACACAGCTAGGTGGGCTTTTAAGAAAAACAAAATTCACAAGCTGAAGCTCACTAATAAGCTCTGTGAGAGCTTGAGAAATAAGCTAGCAACACTGTGCACAGGGGAGATTTTCAGACAAGGGGTTAAAAGAAGCTAAGTAATAAGCTATTTATAAGCTGAGTAGAAGTAAACTTATATTTTTCTAATTTATTTAAGCAGCTAAATTTTACTATCCCAAAAACTGATGGGCTAAATCCTAATATTGAGTACACACTAAAATTATAAAGTTTATTCAAAAACTGTAATTAGAAAATTTTGACTTTTTAATTTACACTAAGAGTTTGACTTTTATGAACTTCTAATTGATTCTAATGATTGAATATGTTATAATAAGCTAAAATAAGATTAAATTAAGTTATATTAACAAGGTTTAAGCTAATTTGATGTGATTTGTACTTAAAATTTCCTAACAGTTAACACTTAAGAGATTTTAAAGATGATTTTGACTTATTATTGAACAAGGGCTGAATTTTATGTTATGACTGAGCTATTAGATGCTATTGTGATACATACCAAACAAGCACAATACCATAGTTAACCTCTAATACAGTTTAACAAGCAGATCCAAACACCTCTTTATACAACTGTTGTGAAGTATTAATCACTAAAACAAGTATTTAACTTAAGTAATCTATTTATTAAGTGATATTGATTATATTTAGACAGTATTAGACTAAATTTAACATACCTTAAACATATAAATTATGAAATGCAAATTTTTAGAAAATAGCTTACAAACTGAGTTCATGCACAGGACAGGGAACCAAGGACTGAGAATCACTCCTATAGCTTCCCAAGAAGCTCTAAACCAATAAGCAATCCAAAATCAGCTCTTCACCAGTTTCTTGATCATGTCTCCATAGGATTTTTTATTTTTTCACTAATTTCTTAGTATTTTTGGGAATTTCTTTTTCTTGAAACTAAACTGAGTTTAAATGGTTCTACAAGCTTAGAAAGGCTTTAATAAAAGCTTATATAAGCTTATAAGTACTTAACAACAACTGATAACAACATTCAACTTAACATGAGATTTCTTTGAACTTGAAATTTTACATAAACTGAAAATGAAAAGGAAATTTGAAATTTATGATTGATAAAGGTTCACTTACACTCAAAAACACTTAAACAAGAACTTGAAAGTTTAAACATACACAGGAAAGCTTGAATTTATTAAAACGACATAAGTAAACTAAAATTATACTAGATATCTCACTCTTCTGCTTCTCCTCTTTCTTTATAGCATTGAGATACTCCCCACATGTCTCTGAATCTTTCCCACTTCAAATCTCAGCCATTGAATGAGTCAAACTCATCTTATCCGTTTAAATGACTTTTGGCGCCAAAAGTGTACATGGTTGCTTGAGACAGTTTCAGAGTAATTAAATAACTTTGGTGTGTTGTGGAGGTGGAGGGGGACAGTTTAGATAGTAGGTATGGGGTTAGGGGTGATTTGGAAAGCAAAAACAGGGGATGTGAGGGTAACAGTAAACTGCTAATGGTGGGGATGCATTAATTGGTTGTGGGCTGGTGTATAGGTGGAAAGGGGATGGTGATGAGTGTTTTTAGATAGCTGGGGTGAGGTGGAAAGGTGGTGAAACCACCTGGTTTTGATTTACAGGTGAGGTGAAGGGGATAAACAGTAAAACGGGTTTTGGCGGGTTTGACTTCTTTTGACTTTTTGATATTAATATGAAGGGGGTTCACAATGGGGGGGTCACAGGGATAATGACAGGGTTCTATTAGTTTGGCTGGGGTTCTAAAATACAAAAGGTCCGTTTGGTTTTAGCTAGTAAATCACAAGGACCATTTTTGCAATTTATGCAAAGTTAAGGGACTAAACCTGTCCATTTTCCAAAGTTCTCACAAGGACCAATCCTGCCAAATGTGAATAGTATAAGGACCATATTTGATAATTTCCCATTTTTAAATATCCAAGGACCTTATTTGACATTTTCAAAACTTGAGGGACTAAAGTTGTAATTTTGTAATTTTAAATTTCAAGGACTTGTTTTGACAACTTCATGAATCCCTAAGGACTTAAAATGATATTTTACCAGTTTTGAATATCCAGGGACTTTTTTGACAACTTTTGAAACTTGGGGGACTAAAACTGCCAATTATGCAAACTTGATACGTTTTTCACCAGATTTTGGTATTTTTGCATTTAAAACACATAAAACACTTATTTGTGATATTTTCATCATTTTAATGCATTTCTGAGTGTTTTCAAATGTTTTTGGCATTCTAAACAGTACAAAAATGATGAGTATTTAGACACTCATCATTGACCCAAAAATTATGTCATCCACATAAATTTGAATGATTAAAATATGTGCCCCGTGATATTGTATGAAAAGTGTTGGGTCGACCGAACCTTTGACAAAATTGTGAGATAATAGGAAGGAGGATAACTCATCATACCACGCCCGAGGGGCTTGTTTGAGACCGTAGAGAGCCTTGTTCAGCTTGTAGACATGGTTCGGGAACTCTGGATCAACGAATCCTTCTGGCTGGCTAACATAGACCGTTTCTTTCAGTTTTCCATTAAGAAAAGCAGTTTTGACGTCCATCTGAAAGACCGTGATGTTCATGTGAGCCGCAAACACCAGAAAAATCCGTACCGCCTCAAGACGAGCAACTGGATGTTGATATACATTCTGCAGATTGGGAGGATTCAAATGGCTTGTGGATGATTCCGCAACATCAGATGTGGCAGATTCATTAGCAAATGGGTTAAAGGACGCATTTGGATCATAATCTGCAGGTGGGGGTACTTCATTGTTCAGAATATCATCAGCTGGTTCAGCGTCGTTGGATGCGGTTTGTTTGACTGTTGTTGTAGAATCAACTGGTGGTGCTTCGTCAACAGTAATTGTTGTAGCAGGTATTTCAGGTATTGGATTTTGATCAGGTTGAGCAACGGAAACATTGGATACACCTGGAGCACGTTCATCAATATCATCACTAAACAGAGGAGCAAATAGCTGTTACATTTGACGTCGAGTTAGTAGTAAACTAGGTTCAGCTGATGATGGGGTTTGAGGGAAGTTTAAACGGTTATGACCGGGTTCCAAGCTGTTATGCTCAGAAGCCATCTCTGTAAGTTCATCGAAATTGGCATGAATCGTTTCCATAATCTCCCTTGTACGACGATTCCAGATCCGGTAACCCTTGGAGTTTTCACAATATCCAACAAAGACTCCAATGTCAGCTTTGGCTTAGAGCTTACCAAAGTCATCACGATCATTATTCGGATAACAAAGGGATCCAAATACATGAAAGTGTTTGAGATTCGGTTTACGGTTGTGGATAAGCTCATAAGGTGTTTTGTTGTGGAGCTTGGTAATCATTGAGCGATTCTGAGTGTAGCATGCAGTTGACTCGGCTTCAGCCCACAAGTAATCTGGAAGTTTAGCATTAATTAACATTGTTCTTGCAGCTTCCACTAACGTACGGTTTCGTCTTTCAACAACTCCGTTTTGTTCTGGTGTACGTACAATAGATGTTTGATGCTCAATTCCCACTTTCTCATAAAAAGCACAAAGAGTTTGATTCACAAATTCAGTTCCTTTGTCTGTTCTGATTTGTCTGACTATGTTCCGGAGCTGAACTTGAATTTTCGTGAGAAAGGTGATGATCATCTGTGGAGCTTGATCTTTACTTCGAATAAAATAAACCCAAGTCCATCTTGAGTAGTCATCTACAATTACCAAGATATAGCGTTTGCCATTAATCGTCTGCACGCGCATCGGGCCACACAAATCCATGTGAAGAAGATGAAGCACATGCTGAGAGCTGTGTTCCACCTTTGAAGGAAAGTGAGCACGAGTGCTTTTACCTTGTTCACAAGCTGAGCAGAGGTGATATTTAGAATATCGAAATCTTGGGAGACCTTCAACAAGTTTGTATCGAGCAAGGTTGGTTATGGTTTGAAAGTTTAAATGTGAGAGAAGACGGTGCCATAGCCAAGATCTTGTAGATGTTTCCTTTGAAAGTAGACAGATGGGAGATGAAGCAATCATGTCTTGCATTGAGATTGTGTAAAGACTTGAATTGCGGGTGCCAGACATAAGATCGTTTCCTTGTAGATCACGAATGAAACAAGTTTTCTCCCTAAAAGCAACTTCCAAATCTCCATCACAGAACTGACCAACTGAGAAGAGATTGTGACCGAGGCATTCCACATAATAAACCCTGCTAATTTCGATGTTGCCATTGATGTAATCTCCGTATCCCATGATAGCTGCGAAGTGATCATTCACGAATCTGACAGTGCCAATGAACTTTGCAACAAAGTTTGATAACAGTTTGAGATTGCATGTCATGTGTCGGGAACATCCGCTATCAACAATCCAAAGGATGATCTGTATCACATGCATTACACATAGACGACACAGATGGAATAGAAGTAGATGTGGAACCCGAAGAGTTAGATGGTTCTGAAGCAGTTATAGTAGAAACACACATATCAATGATTTTAGGTATCCATTTAAAGCTAAGTGTATTATGTAACCATTTATGCCATCTCCAACTAGTCTTAGCTTTGGTCTTAGTGAATGCACTAGGTGATAAGTTCTTCCTAGGATGTGAAGGGGGTGCTATGGGTACATCAATGATCGTACTTGGAACACTAGAGGGTGGTTTACCTAGCACAGACTTAGAAGCATTAGTGGGCCTAGAGATATTCCTATTTCTATTATTCCGCTTACGGTTCAAGATAGCCTTAGCAACACATTTATTATGACAACCAGAAAACATACTTTTTCGACAACCAACACAAGAAGCTTCAAACAAAACATTAAGAGTACTTAAAGATTCAGCAGTCGTTACATCACTTTGTTCATTACATTTTTCAGACGCAATATCTAAAGTGGGTGCAACTTAAGTTTTATTCAAAGTCCTAGGGTGTTCTTCTACTTCAGCATTCTTTATTGTTCTTTTCTTACGTCACAACTTCCTATTCTTCCTTGTATTGCTCCAAGGCTGTGAAGTGCGGGCGTTGGGAAAAGAGGCAACTATTCCTGTTTCAGTAGAGGGAAGCACATTAGTTTTTTATGGATTGATATTAGGCATTCTAGTGTCACTTTTTCTAAGTGTTACAGGTGCAAGTACCTTAGTGTTACTAATCTTAACTTGTTCATACTTCCCTAACTTCTCGTTCAACTCAATAATAGTGTGCAACAAATCTTGATTTTCAGAACGAAGATTTCCATAAACATTCATGACTTCTTTAGTGTGTGCAAGATAATGATCGAGTTCTTTTGATGCTTCATTACGAGTCTGTTTGAGTAAATCAAATATGACACCATATTCCTTTTTAACTTTTGCAAGTTCTTGTTCATATTTTGAGATTTGACATTTTAAAGACACGTTTTGACCATCCAGTTGCTCAAGTTTAGGATCAGAATATTTGGCACGCAACTGGGTGATTTTCTTTTATAAAGCAAGTTCTCGATTTTGACAATCTTTTTGACACCATTGAAGACGACGTTTTGCATTTGAAAGCTCGATTATCAATCGTTCATTTTCAAATTTTAAAGACGTGATTTGTGACACAGTATCAGTATGCTCAACGTTTTCAACATAATCAACAGAATCAGCAGAGATATAATCAAATGAATATGCAACAGAATGTAATAACACAACATTATGGATATCAGCACAGATAATATCTTCCAAGAGTCGATCAACATCTTTTCTTAACATTTTCTTTTTGCGTTTTGTATTTGAAATCGATGTTTCTGTTTGTTCAAAAACTCTTTTCATAAGTCCAAGCTCTTTGTGAAAATCCCTTTCCCAGTATAATGCACACATTTTCAAATTCTGGACATGCGGTAAAATTCTTTTCTGAAAAATATCTCTTTGGGCTCTCGCTTGAGGCGATTGAAAATGTTTGACTTTAATTTCAGAGTGGAATTCAATTTCACGTTCCAAAAGTTTGATGTTCGAAATGAATGTTTCAAAATATTTAAAAATTTGACATTTTTCGGGTATTGTTTTTACTTCACTGATTGAAGATAAAGGACCATTAATTTGTGCAGAATTAGGTTGGGGACCAACATTAGAAGACTCAGAAATAGGTGTGATAACCCAAGGTGTGTTAGAATTATCCTGTTGTGTGACGAAAGTAACGGCTTTTGAATAGTTAAAAGGTTTGTTATAAACAACATTTTCTAATTTTGACCGACTCTCGTCTTCTGCATCTAATTCCTCTTGACGATTATATTCAACAACACTCATAATGGAATCATCAATTCTATGTTCTGCAGTATAAACTTCGGGATTTGGTTTGAATGCTCTATTTGAAAACTTTGGTTTGTAATCAGCAAGATTCGGTCCATATCCATTTGGATTTGGTTTAAAAGTAAACTTTTGAATAGTTGTGATTGACTCACCATGTTTATAAACAAAATTTCGAAACTCTTTGATTTTGTTTTGTAAGTCGACAATTTCTTCTAGATAGTTATCTATTCATTTCGTTGAATGCTTTTTGTACTCAGAGAACTGTTTTTGACAAGTTAACAACTCAGATTTGGCTTTTTGAGTTTCCAAAGTGAGAGCGTTAAGTTGTTGTTTATGATCATATTTCAGTTGTTCTATTTGAGACAACAAAGCATTCTTGGATGCGACTAGATCACGTATCTGTTGTTCTAATGATTTTTCGTTTTGGTAAGATATAGCAAAAGCGACTTCAAAACCTTTTTCACGTTTTTCTTGAGTTTTAAAAACGTTGAGTTGGTTTTTTAAGCATTCAATATCCCTAGTTAACGGTGCATTTTTGTCCTTTAATTGCGTATTGATGTCCTTGCATATTTCCAGGAGAGATTCTTGGTCTTTAAGTAAGGTCATGAGCTCAGACGGAAGTTCAGCTTGTTCAACGTGAGTCTCAACAAGATCATTAGTTAGATCCTCAAGTATAACCACGGAGTCAACTTGATTATCAATGGTAACCATAAGGTCATCTTGATCGTCAAATATAACTACGGGATCTATTTGATTATCATCGGAATGAGATGTAAACGGCTCATGTTGAACACTTTGATCCTTGTCGGATATAGATGTAGGCGGAGATATCATATCAGTAATGAATATGGTTTGATCCGGTACCTGAGACAAGCCGTCAGTGTCATACACTGGGCCTGTGTCACTCATGTGGAGTTCGTGCATGTTTGCCATCAACATAACTGCTGCATTAGCCTGCAAGTCCTCCATATCATCATCAGAATCTGCATTTGCCATGAAGCTCTGTTCCTTGTTCATAAGAGTTCCACCAGCTTCATCTTTAAGAGCCAAGAGTAAAGCCTCTTTGTGATAAGCACTGCCTCTTGTCCTTGGCTTTGGGCATGCATTAGCCAGATGACCCTTCTCATTACAGTTATAACAACGAAGACCATTAATCCCATTCTGAGCATTACCCTGTTCAACCACTTGAGCCCTTTGTTATTATGGAGCACCATGTTATTCCTTCCCATTGGATTAAACCCTTGACCACCGCCCATCAGACGAACATTACCACAATTCTGAACTTCAACACGTCCATGGTTAACAACAGCCTGATTTCTTGTGTTTGATGAGGTACGAATGCGATTGTTGGATTTGTTTGAATATCGGCTGAAGGCTCTAGCAATCATGACAAACCCTTGTTGCAATGCATCAAAAGCTTCTGTATCCTCATTAGATTCACTGTAAATTACTTGATCATTGTTGTTGTTGTTGTATGGAACCAATTGAGTTTCTAGAGATTGGTGTTGTGACGGATCATATGGTGTAATTGTTGCAGATGGTTGTGGAGGATTTGTGAAAGTTGTTGGCAAATTCGAGAATTGAGGATAGCATACTTGAGCCCACAAAGCTAATTGTTGATTATCCGGAAGTGATGGCGAAACAGGTAGTCCACGGATAACCCTTTCTTTGTCAACTTCCTTTTGGTGGGGCTTCAAATAGTCGTACAACAATTTGTATGTAGCATGATGAAGATTCTTTGCTTGACGGATGAATATGACATACTTTTCCTAATCAGGACCAAGACTACTTAGGAACTTAGTGTTGACTGCAATTATTGGCATAATGATGTTATGTTTTTCCAAGTCATTGATGATGTCTGAGAATCAATGATGATATGACTCTAATGTCTCTCTTGGTTCAATCATGAAGTGTTCATAAGCCAAGTAGATTTTGGATTCCATGTCTTCTTGATTGAGTTCAGTGCCTTCCATGAGAAGATGAATATGTTCCCACATTGCTTTAGCAATCTTTTGAGCATCAACACTTCGAAGGATCGGATTGGGTAATCCCAAAAGGATGTATTGCATTGCTAGTTCATCGGCTTCAAAGTGTAGAAGTTCATCAGTAGTGAGGTCACTAAGACTTGCAATGTTAGTGACATCACCTCTTGGTGGATTAGCATTTGGATCTCCGGGTACAGTGACAGTAGGCATCTGAAATGGACCTTCCAGGATAACCTTCTTTAAGAACTTTCCATGTGGTTTCTTTAGATCACAAAACCTAAAGAACCTTATCACCCATTGATCATATTTTTCGGGAGTGAGCATTGGAGGTCTATCAAGTGATCCAGCCTTATGAATGGATTGTTGGCTACTTAACGCTTCACACATCTTTGCAAACCAAGACGGTTCCTTAATAGTATTCCTGGATGGATGTTGATTGTGAAAGTTTGTGTAAGGTTGTACTTGAAGACTAGGGGTGGTTGAATCATTTGAGGTTGAATAGCTCCTTGAGGAAATTTTTGTTGAAATTGTTGTTGTTGTCGTTGTAGTTGTTGATAAAATTGTTGTTGTTGATTGAGTTGTTGTTGTTGTTGTTGTTGAGGATACACATGAGGGAAGTAGCTAGAGTATGGTGGTTGATACATCTTTAAACTTGTGTTGTAAAAAATGGATCTTTGTAGTCGAATAAAACTTTGTTGATGAAGTATCCTTATGCGTAGAAATCAAGCTTAGGCAAAGGAAAAACCTTATGCGTAAAAGCACCAATTTATGCGTAAGAGGTTAGCTTACGCGTAGGGTTAAGGAGACCTTAGCTTATGCGTAATCCAAAATCTTAGGAGTATAATGGTTATGCGTAAGAATTACTTATGCGTAAGACAAGGCTTAGGCGTCAGACAAGGCTTAGGCGTAAAGATTCTACGCGTAAGTTTTAGCTTATGCGTAAAACTAGGGTTTTGCCCAAAAAATCCTTTACACTTATTCCAGTGTAAAAGATATCCAAAGTCGAAGTGTTTTTAGGCTTATCCAAGCAAGAAAACACTGAGTAAACCAAGAACACTGAAGATCAAACCAAGGAAACCTTACGCGTAAGATTAGGGTTTTCTTATGCGTAAGATTTGTCAAAATGTTCCAAAACTTTGATTTCTGCCCAAAAGTGTTTCTAAACCAGATTTTTGTGATGAAATAACTTCAATATCACCAAAATAACACAAAAGTATGAAACTTGATGATTCAAAACGTTTATGCACCTTAAGCGTAATAAATACCACACGTATCAAACCAAGCTTAAAACCAAAGAAATACACATAAAGTTTCAAACTTTTTGCCAAAAACTCAAATTTTAACACCAAATAACCTTTAAAGTACAAGAATCTTGGATTTGGAAGTGTAAAAATGAAAGCTTTTAGGCGTATGAAGATAATGAAACCAAAACTTATGCGTAGTGACAAAAACTTCAAAAACAAACACGTTTACCCAACTATTTGGCGATTGATACCACTGTTAGGTTCCCATTTCTGTAACACAAGCATCAATATAAGAAATAGAGAAGAGAAAGATCAGATGAACACAATACACACACACGTTTAAGACTATATTGAAAGGATAAGCACAAGTGTAATATGAAAGTGAACAACCAACCTTCAAATGAAGGTTTACAAGGCTATTTATAGGAGAGGGAGCTAGGGCAACACTCCTAGTCCCTTCCTTTCCTTAGTAGGCTTGGGCCAAGGCTTATGGGCCTTCTACATAAGCCTTAGCATAATAACAAACATAAAGGCCTAATTAAGCTAACTATTACATATTAATTACTAACACTTGCAATCTAGTTTAGGAGTAATTCCAAAACTATAGATTTGGAGATTCAAGAAATGATTAACACATGGATTTCAGGGGAAGCATATTAAAGAGTGTTTAATCATTTACATATATCACATGAGGTGAAGGTTTTTACTACTGTGAGTCATTATTACGACTGCTAGTTTAAGTTTCTACTATCTTCAATTCAATATTCTTATAATGCGTCATGGAGGGTAATTTGAGACATTGGAAGGCTGGATTAGAAGTGTGATATTGGTTTGTGGTTGTCAAAATAAAATTTACATCTACTTAGCATCTCCTAGTGGATAATGACAAAAAAGGGGAAGAAGAATTTACACAGAAGTTTTGCAACTTATAGATCTTTGGTAATACAGCATGCTATGTAAGTTCACATGAGTTAAGCTTAAAGGGAAGATTGTTTCACTCATGTAAGATCAAGAAGAATATTTTGTAATTATCAATTAAGGGGGAGATTGTTGGGAATTATATTGAGTTGATAATACAAAACAATAAAAGAAGAATGAAGCAAATACGAAATAAGAAGGACTTAAAAGACAAAGAAAGAATTCTACAAAAGATGAAAGATTATAGAAGATTCTTTAGAATATAATGATTAAAGTTAGGAAGATTTACATTCCTAATACAATTATGAGTCCTTTGTAAACCTAGATATCTTTATTATACAAAGAGATATAGGTCGTAGGTTTTATGTATGCACAAAAAGATGTAGTCGACTAAATAGTGTGTGTTCTAGGCGTGAGTTTTTTAAGTAGACGCCTAGATTAGTTGTGTTTAGCCTCAAGGATCTTTGGTTCCTTGTTATTGTTTGGTGTAACACGTTCTACCTTGATCATGTAGAATTGGGGCGTGTAGGAGATTGTAAAACCTTGTTAATAACAAAGTGTTTTGTTTAATTCCCCTGTGCATATTGTTTATCTTTGTCATTAATCCTAGTTTAGCTTATAACGATATCCACATGCATAGTATTTTTTCATCTGAAAGTTCAATTCTAGATTTCAGTAGCTCAGCAAGCCTAGTTTTATTTCTTATTTCCATATTTTTCATATTTTGGAGTTCGTTTATCACATTAAGTATAATGCTTAACTTAAGTGTAGGGGTAAATAGGAAAATAAGACTGATTTTTAATTATTGAGCTAAATTTTAAATTTTGCATGCCCTTGTGATCTAGTTATTTTTACACTTTTAGGGTAATATATTAGAATAACTAGATCAATCCACTGGTAAAATCTGTAATTTTAAAAAATTGATATGTGTCTCAATTAATATTGCAATTCATTCTGGGAACGATAACATTTGCTAGCACATATTATAGCCCTTACACTAAAAATGTGAGGATTTGAGCCTATTTCATATATAGCATACATCTTTTATGCTTTGATCTTTTGCTATGAGTGTGCCAATGATTTTATTTATTCTAGAACTTGCGTTCGTAAATCATTAATAGACCGCAGTGGAATCACACTTTTGGAACCGTTGTCCTTTTAGCATAGGGGTGAGACTGTTTAGCAAAGTTTTGATGGTTCACCCTTTTTGCATAGTTCCAAACTGGTTTTACCACCTTTTTTCTTTGATGGTAAGTACAATCATACTCAAAATATTCAAAACTATCACAAACATAACAAGCTTTATTGAACATCTGAAAATCACTTCCTAGCCTATTGGACATCATGTTATTCCAATTTCTCTAGTTACCTCTAGACTGTATGTGTTCTGACTAGGTTGCTCAAAAGTTTTAACAGGTTTCCAAGCATTTTTAGGTTTAAAAAACTCTTTCTTAGCAACACTAGGTTTGACTGTTTTCCATTTTGTTCTAGGTTGAGCAACAACCTCCTCCTCATCAACTGACACCCAATCACCAATACTTGGGGCATCAGAATTCTTCCTATCTGTCTAAAACTCTACATTACTAGACTTAGCCTTCCTATTCTCAATTAGTTACTCGATGATCGAAGTCATACTTGTGAGACATACTGAGACCTATAGAAACAGATCAAATGTACTAGGATAAAAACTGTTACACATCAAACATGAGTCTAGGACGTTCTTGAATTAGAAAGACTTCTTTGAAGGATGAATGTTTTGGTTAAAGACGCTTCATACTTTCTTTGTCAAGAATCGATAAAATGGGGTTTAAGAAGATTAGCAAATGTTGGTTGATTATTAAGTATTACAAATTATGTTTTTACTTGTATTAACAATGCTTAATAGGCCATTTAATCCATTATTTCAAAGGATCATCCATATGAGATGAAAAAAAAAATAAGTTTTTAGAGGGATTCAATATCTAAATATAATCATGAATTAATTTCAAATTTACATACTTAAATTTGTAGGAATGATCTAATTAACCTATCTGATCAATTCTCAATATCTAAATATAATCATGAATTAATTTCAAATTTACATACTTAAATTTGTAGGAATGATCTAATTAACCTATCTGATCAATTTTTGATAAAGAGAAAAACCCTTGATTTAGATTGAGATAAGTTTTAGGAAGATGTATTTACTTACGAAGGTGATTAGGAGACCAATGGCTACTTTAGTATTTAGACTAAGAGAGTGTGTGTTTTTGGTCATTTGAGAGGGAAAGGAGAATATTGTCTGTGATGTTTGAAGAGTATAGACAAGTGTCTGCCATGCCGGTTCTGTCAGATCCTTTAAAAAAGGGATCTGGCCCGTTAAGTTGAACGGATCTGGGAAGACAGTAAACAAGAGGATTTTGAATGTTTGGTTTTCGATGTATTGTTTGTCACTAGTTCTTTTAGTTCATTTGTTTTAAGGTAAGTTTTGAAGATATGATAATTGATCCTAAGTAACTAGAGCTAGAGTTTGAGGGCTAATATTATGAAGAGATTTTTAGACGAAAACATGCTTTTACTCCATTTTCTTTAATGCATAAGCCAATACAAGGAAATAGATGATCATAAAAAATAGTGATGTATGAGAGGGAATACATTGCCATGAGATAGTTTGACACAGGAATAGATGAGTGACATTTATGATGATGATCAAGACGTAGACAACTTTTCTTTGCGTCAACTTAACCCTTTCATTTAGAGAGTTTTTAAGAGATTAATTAAGAAATTGAGGATCGATGAAGTGGAATACTATTCCTGACCTATTCTAAGGAATGTGAAAGTTCATGAAAAGAGATCTTTTGAAAGATGTGATTTGGTGGGACAAGTAGTTTACGTGGATATGTCATTTAGGTAAGACACATAAAATCAATGATCAACTAAGAGGTTTAGAAACGAGATCATGCAGATGTTAACATAAGAAAACTAGACCAACACTTTTAACCATACACAACTAGCACATTTTAAGATATCATCTATTAGTGAGAAAACATACTTTTGCTAAATTTTCTTAGATAGACGCGAAATACTTTATGAGCTATTTAAATACCTGCATACTTTTTGGTTAAGCAGGCTAACAACTCTTTTGGGTTCTTCTTTGTTTGCAAACTTAATTTTTCCTTTAACAGGACGAAGTTTTTGAAGATTCCTATCATGAAGATTAAAAAATAAGTAATACCAACACTATCAATATCCAAACATAGAATTTTTATTCTTTTTGTAAAAATGGATTTGATGTCAGTTCTTACAAAGGTTTTCATTCTTTGTAGTTTTCAAAATATTCACGGATAGTTTCAAGTTTTTAAAGTATAATATACTCTAAGAAACTTGGTAACGAAGTTGTGATGCCAATTGTAGAAAACTAGAAGGGGGTTGATTAGTTTTACCGATTAAAACTTTATTTTTAAAACTTCTAGATCGACTTATGTTAATCTATTTTGGTGTGCTGGATATTGATAGTTAGATGTGATTAAACTATACTACAAGATAGAGAAAGAAAGACACAACCATAACACAAGTATTTATAGTGGTTCAGCTACAAGGTCACCTTCCTTGCCCTACTCCACTCCCCGAGTACCCAACTCGAGAGTTTTAATCACTGCACACCACAAGCTCCTTTTCTTGGTGGAGAATCCTTCACAACGTTGCTTACACTTTTTCTGTTACAAATCTAAATATCGGGTTCTTCCACAAGGTAGAACGAAACCTACGTCGCCTACACTTTATCTGTTACAAGGCTAGATATCGGGTTCTTCCACAAGGTAGAACAAAACCTACGTCGCCTATACTTTATCCAGTACAAGGCTAGATACCGAGTTCCTTTACAATGAAGGAGCTAATCCAAGCACTACTAGCTAATGCAACACACCTATGACATGTTTGAGAGGAACCAACAACAAGAGATACTTCAATGATCTTATGATGATGATGAAGTATAGCAACCCATGTCTGCAAGCTTGCAAGTCTTATATGCTAAACATCGTCATCTCACCTTTAAGAGGAACCTAGAGAATCACTAAGATAAAAGCTACATAGGTGATCCTTGGATCTGAGGTTAGAGAAGTAAGAATATAAAGAGAAGATATATCTAAAACTGGTAAGAAGAAATGAGGAAATGGCCAACTATTTATTGGTAAATTGTCCTCTGATCAACCAGATCCGCCGGATCCTTTCCCAAATGGATCTGGTCAGTGCAAACCAAGGGATCCGACAATTGGGTCAGTCCAGTTTGGATTTTGGGTTACAATTCCGGGTTTTGGGTTATGGACTATGGGTCATGTGATGTCATGCATGATTCAATAGACATCTTGGGTCATGGGTTATGGACTTTGGATCTTGGGTCATTGGTTATGGACTTTGGATAGAGGTGGAAAAATGTGCCCAGAAGCAAAAAGATGGGCTAAATTGGCACATTTTTAGAAGATTTGGGCACATTTAGCCCCCTTCTTTTTTTGAAATGGGCACATATAACCCATTGAAAACTTAAATGGGCACAAACGGGCACTTTTTTTTCTCTCAATTGTTGAACATTAACGATCGTTTTAAAGATTTTTTTTATATAATATATTTATTTTTGTTAATATAAATAAGATATTACGTCTAAGGAATTTATTTAGTCGTTTTAGGTCTTTTATTAAGCGATTTGTATAACATGTGCCCGTTTGGCCCGTGCCCGTTTAGCCCGTGCCCGTTTAAGCCCGTGCCCATTCTAGCCCGTGCCCGTGCCCGCCCGTTTTGCCACCTCTAACTTTGGATCATGGGTCATGGTTTTTACCTATTGTGATGCCATGCATGATGTAATGAGCATAGGTCATGGATTATGAGTTTTGGGTTATGGATAGTCCAACTCTATTTACTAACATATTACATTTAACTAGTTGGTTTTAAAGTATGTATTTTATGAAATAGTAAGTAAGAAATATTACTTATATGTGTTTCACAAAAATTGTTTTGGTTTTATATAAACTATTAACTAAACATGTTTGATGGTTTATTTGTTTAGTGAAATGAGTTAGTAAACTATTGACTCAAAAACTTATGTATTTTATTTACCTCATTAAAATGATTTTACTATTGTTATCAACAAAACATAAGAAGATCGTAAAATATAAATAAACATTTTTATGGTTTATTTGTATTGACACACACCTGGCAGAGAAGAGGATATCACATCTACCTCAAAGACTCGGGGAAAATTTGGGAAAAAAAAAGGCATAAAGGCATGAAATGCAAGGATGTTAGTGCTAAAGGATATAAACTCAACCATGGGACCTACTTGTCTCAAAGTGGGCGGATGAGCAGTGTTGGTCGGTTAAAACATTGACTGGTGCTCATAAATGAATTCAAACAAGAGATGTTACTACTGCTACATCTAGGTTTCTGTCAACTTATGCCATTCAAATATTGACTATGATGCTTATTTTCTAGATCACGTTTTAATATTTATACTATCTCATTTACCTATGATTTATGTGTGCACTAACGGGCAGTATACCCGGTCGTGAGTAGTCTAGAAATTGGTAAAACCGATGTCGTCCCAAGAGCAATAAGCGAAAGCTAATTTAAGTTCTTAATTGTCACTAAAATGATTTCTGATATGATTAAATTATTTTAAATATTAACAAACGAAAATAAAATGTGAAAATAATTTATGGGAGAAGAATGTGCTAGCCTAGTTACTACTTTATCATGCAATGACCTAGTTCCTATATGAAATGTCTATTCTCGACTTATGTAGTGGTTATAAGTCATTAGACAAAAATGGTCATTGTGACCTAACCTATAATCACTAGACCCCAACCCGGATGGTCACGGGTGTCGAAGTATCTAGTTCTTAGTCATTAAGTATCAACTATCTTCTAGACTTATCTAGTGGTTTTAACATTAAACCCTCGTTTGATTCACATAGGGTTTTCCCGCATTTCTTAAGCATCTATTCTAGTGTAAGTAGTTCTATGATCAAGTCCTACACAAGGATGATGGTCACACCTGAAGCAACCTAATAAGCCAGTGTTCTGATGATCATGTACTAACTAGCAAATGAGGTACTACCCTAGATTCAATACTACCAAAACACGGGGATTCAACGATAGGCTAAAAAAATATCTACATAAAGCGATAAATAAACGAGGAACATAAATCAATGCATAGATAAATTCATAACTAGGCTCACACATAAAGTGTTTAGCCTCTCATATTTATAAGCGCAGTAAATACAATGCTCATAATCAAATAATTAGTAAACATTGGATTCGATACAAATACTTGATGTGATGCTAAAACTGTGAATGGAATGAAATGAATTCTCTCTTGGAAAGTCTACTAGAACTACATGATTTCGTCCTTGAATGAGCCCTAATTCGTCACTTGTATTGTGGTGGAGAGAATGATCATAATAGGCACAATTATGGCTTGTACTTATAGGCTCGACTAACTTAGTCATCTTATACTCTAATACAATACTAACTTTCATTATAGGTATTTTTAGAAACAATACTTAATATCGTGACTTTCATTATTAAACGAACCCAAAATAGATAAACCAACTCAAGACAATCTCAATGATTTCCATCTCTCTCATATATCGAAGGGGCACATTCAAAACACATACATACGCTCCATAAAAAATTTCAAGTCAAATGATACTATTTGCTTATCACGTTTCTTTCGAAATAAGTATTCATTTTGATTAATAGGGGCCCGTTTGGTATGAGGTTGTAGAATGAAAAATTAGAATCAATTTGAGCTCCACATCTAAATAACATGTTTGGTTATGGTTTGGATACAAAAAAAGTAGATTAATTTATCAAACTCGTTCCCTATAATAAGGTAGGAGTCACTTTATTTTTAGTGGGCTCTATACGTTATACTTTATCTCTCTCTCTTGATAATTATTAGAGTAAATTACATAGTTCGTCCATGTGGTTTAGACCAATCCCTGATTGAATCCTTATTTTTGTTTCTTGCATGATTGGTTCTTATCTTGAAACCATGTAGCAATCATTGGCCCTTGTGGAGTTTGATAGACTCCTTGAACGGTTTAGAGCATCTAAGGTTTAACAATAACAATGATAAAGAACATGTATACGCAGTGGAATTAAAACAAATCAATGTTATTGACACAAGGTTTTTCCACATCTCTCCAATTATTATTTGATCGGAATAATAACGTGTTACCTAAACTATAACAAGGTTCTAATACACCTCAGATTTGGAGATATAACTAAACTACTTACCTAGGCGTTTACAAGACTATACGCCTAGGACACACACACACCCCTTTATACTACATTATGGAAGACTTTTAATATCAA
Organism: Chrysanthemum seticuspe; assembly: GCA_019973895.1. Lineage (NCBI taxonomy): Eukaryota > Viridiplantae > Streptophyta > Magnoliopsida > Asterales > Asteraceae > Chrysanthemum > Chrysanthemum seticuspe. The sequence goes on along the minus strand of BPTQ01000008.1, from coordinate 155,486,958 downwards.
ACCTACACCCCATGTCCTCTTTATATACTAGAGGATTAGGGTTTACAAAAGACTACGAAGGACTACATAATAAATCTTCTTTTGCAAGCAAGTCCTTCCATCTTTTTGTAGATTTTCTTTTTGTCACTTTAAGTCCTTGATGTTTCATTCTTTATTGTTTTGTATCATCAAATCAATAAACCCAACAATCTTCCCCTATTTGATGATGACAAAACAAACACGGTTCTTGTACGAACTTCCCTAGACGCAGTAGAGAAATTGAGATAATTAAATCTCACCATGAATGAAACACTCTTGTATTCCCCTTAATCCATGCCATGCCACTCCAACATCTCTTCCCTTTTTTTTATCAACAAATATGGAATGTAAGCAGTAGAAACTTCCCCTTGAGTGGTGCATGAACATCAAACGATTCTTCAAAATTGTAAGCTCCTTGTAATGATCACTTGTGAAGAAAACCAAATATAACAAACTTGATGAAGAAGTAAAATAACCCAAAGTTGTATATTATGTCTTGTACTATCCACGTGACGTTGAACTTATATCACCAACCAAAAATATAAGTAGATCGTAACCTCTTGACAAAATCCTCATCTTTAATGAGACACTGAGCACTACAATGTAGCTCCTTTAAGTGATAGTTACCTAGGTCTTTGTCCATCCACCCCTTGACCTATGAAAACTAGATTTTGCAAGTCTTCGTCAACATCCTTGAAGCACGAACAAGTTATCTAGATAGTGTACTTTGAGATATGATAAGAACACAAACCTGTGAAATTCAACTACAACATCAAATAAATGACATTCAACCTTCTTCGCAATCAATTCTTCAAATAATTCAAAAATGAGCCTTTTAAAATTTTAAGAACAAATTCCAATCTTGTATGTGTGAACCCAAAATCTTCTGTGTGTGTAAACCATTCAAACTCCAAGCTTATCCGAGAACCAAAAATCATGTATTATCCGATATCGAATAAAATAAGCAGTACAAACAAATCTTTCTCGAGCAAACTGAGCAATACAAACTGGTAGCCAATAAACTGGTAGCCAATAAACAAGTAGCAGTACCAACCATCCAATCAAATCCTATTTAACTTACCACTTGATATAAAATCCTTGACCAATTTATAGCAATGTCTTATTAATTCGTTTCTACTGACCAATTAAATTCGAGGCATCAGGTAACCAAGATACAAACACATCCCAATGAATTAACGTTACATCACATCATGGGTTCAATAGTAGGTACTTCTCGAATATGATATATTTAACATCACAAAAACCAATCAGATTCATGAACCAATCATGCTTCAATATATTCAACCAAGTACTGACCATATAGGTATAAAATATAACCACATCTTGAAATCCTAATATCCCAAAACATACTGGTCGCAGCAGACATATGTATGTAATCAGTAGTGTGGAAAACTAGAATGGGGGTTGAATAGTTTTACCGATTAAAACTTGGTTTTAAACTATTTAGATCGACTTATGTCAATCTATTAAACATGTGTGTTGGATGTTGATAGACAAGCATATATAAGTATGTAATGAAAAGATAAAGAGTAAGAAGCACAAAACCACAACGTGAGTATTTATAGTGGTTCGGCTAGAAGGACACCTTCCTTGCCCTACTCCACTCCCCGAGTCACCTACTCGAGAGTTCGTAAACACTACACGACACCAACTCCTTATGGCGGAGAAGCCTTCATAACGTTGTATATTCTTTATCCGGTACGAGGCTAGATACCGGGTTCTTCCACGAGGTAGAAACAAACCTATCACTACGTCGCCTACCCTTTATCCGGTATTAGGCTAGATACCGAGTTCCATTACAATGGAGGAACTATTACCCAACACTAAAACAATAACTAACCCCAAAGGAGACCTACTCCTTATAACAACATCAACAAGGATATCAATATCCTTTGATCCAATACTAATCTATCTTGTACATCGAATCAGACCATATCGAATGTACACCTTAGGCACTTTTCACTAATGCCTTTGACTCGATCTTAAGGCACCTTTCACTAATGCCTTATGACTTGACTTCTAGGAACCCTTCACTAATGCCTTTAGCCTTGACTTCTAAGCACCCTTCACTAGTGCTTTCTATACGGACATTCGACACCTTTCACTAATGTCTTCGTCTTGACCTTTTAAACATCTTTCACTAATGTCTTCAATACTACACTTCTTATGAGAAAGAAGAGAACTATCAACAAGATAACCTTAGTAGTCTTGATGATAACGAAGCATGGCAACTCATGGACTTGAGCTTGCTCGTCTTCAAAAGATGGTGATCTCACCTTTAAGAGGAACCTAGAGAATCACACAAAAACAAAAGCTACATACCTAGATCACTTGGATCTGGGGTTAGAGAGTTTATAACTCAAAGAGAAAATATGTGAGAAAGGGGTGAGAAACAATGAAGAAATGGCTCACTATTTATAGAGAGAAAATAGCTACTGTTCCACGGATCCCTCACCTGAGAAATCCGTCCAGTGTAACATTGGGGATCCGTGGGACGCTCCCTTTTGCCCATGGGTTTTGGGTCATGGGTCATGGGTATCCAAGTAGATACAATGTATCTACAAGATGCAATGCATCTAGTCCATGGTACATGGATTAAAACTATGGGCCATGGACTAAAACCATGGGTCATGGATATTATCCATATATGACATAAGCATCATGTCATGCAATGGGTTATGGGTCAAGCTCCATGGGTATGGGTCATGGACTTTGGGTCGTACCCAACTACATTCAATGTATTTGGTCAATGGGTCAAATACTTAAGTTTCTACCCATTTATATTACCTATTATAATACATACTAGTTACGTATATATTTACCCAATATGTAAACACTAGTTGTTGTACATATGTATTACTAAATCATAAAATCACTTATACTTGTTTTAGTGTTTTATGTGAAAACGTAAGTGTGTTAGAAAACTATTGACTCAAACCATTTACGTATTTTATTTGTTTCGTTAAAATGATTTTACGTTTGTTATCGACAAAACATTAGAAGATCGTAAAATATAAATAAACGTTTTTACGGCTTATTTGTATTAACAACCTCCCCCTTTTTGTTGATGACAAAACATAAAATTATTTTAAGGAAAAACTAAAATTCGTAAAATTTTGAGTTTGTAGTTTTTACTTTCTTCTCCCCCTTTTTGTCGAAACAAAAAGAGCTTTGGAAAGGAACTAACACTTTGTTTTAAGAAAAACATGTGAAGGAAAAAAAAAATAGAGAGCAAGAGACGGGAAGAGTTCTCGTCTTAACTCCCCCTTGACGAGTCCATCCCTTTGTTAGGGCTTCAAGTAAAAAATAATACTAAGCTAGTTCATTTGCAACTAAGTTCGCAAAAGATTTCGTCCAATTGACGAATATGCTCCCCCTTGATGATTGCAACTTTGCAAAGGGACGTCATGAAATGTAATCCTAATATTGCAAGTGATCTTGCAATGTAATGCTTTGACACAAAGCTCCCCCTAGCTTAGAGTGTCAAAGTCTTCACGTGTAAATTGAAAATCTACAAAACAAAGGTTAGAAAACAAGTATATAATGCATAATTTCCTGCAAGTAAGACTCAAGTTAGTAGAAAACTAGTTTTCTGTTGCACGGATCCCACGGTTCCCTCCTTGGAGGGATCCGTCTTGGCAAAACGTAGGGATCCGTCTGTCTATAGCTAAAATACAGCGAATGTGATGTGCCAAAAGGATGTTGGCATCAAAATGAGATATTTATTAGACCAATAATCATATATTCAGAACAATATACCAAATACCATGTAATTTCATTTAATAAAACTAGAGATATGACTCTATAAACTAAGAAAATGAGCAATACATGACTTTGAATTTACTAGACTATCTAAGTCGCGCTTGATACTAGGATACCACTAGAATCCTCTAGCTCAAGTTTGTTTAGGTTTAATCTCGTCGAAACATTCGAGGAGGTGATAAAACATGAAACGTTGATCTTCACGTACTTCATATATCAAACTTTCAACATGTTGACAATGATCACAATCTTTGTCATGGCTAGGTAGTGATGATGGAAGAAATGAGATTGCTTGATGTGAAGGATCAAGTGAAGCGGGTTGAGGAGCCTCAAACGAGGGAGGGATTGGCGGAGGCACATTCGAAGATGGCTCTACCAAGAATGATGGTGGCGGTAGAGAGGTGTCGACTTCCATGTGGTCGGGTGGTTGACTTTGACGATTTCTCATAATCCAAATGGGATTATTTGATGGTGACGGAGAAAAGGAATCCGGAGCTAGTGTTGACTCGACACCTTGATTTAGTTCCACTATTCTTCCTAATGAGGAGAATGTTGCCGGTGGTGGAGGATGAGATGGCCTAGGAGGAAAATCTTCTATATTGTTGATTGGTCCGAACCGTCAAGTCTAAACAGACTTAAAACTGCTCAGACACAAATCCAATGAAGATCAGAGAATACAGGGGATTCCCGGGTCGTTATGTCCCACGGAGACTCAATGGTGTGTTAAACACATGATCAGACGATAGAATGATCACTAAGGATAGTGATCAGTAAGGTTTTCGATGGATAATTACCTAAAGAAAAGATTTACAAATAACAGCGACTTAAATGCAAATTAAAAGAAATAAAAGTTAAAATCTATTAAATAAACGCTATCACTATTTTTACAGATCGATGAACGTTTATGTGATTTTATAAAATAAAATAACTTAAATAAACTATATTAACTAAAACGTAAACTTAAAATGTCTAAAAACGTTATTTAAACTGAAAACGAGCGTTATTTACGAAAATGGCGCTGGAGCGCAAGATAAAACGTAAAATTTAAGAAATAAAAGGCCTAAGAGTGTAAAACTAATTTTCTTACAAAATATATGATAAAAGAAAATTTTACAAAAAAGAATTATATTTTTTAGACTTTTATATTTTTTATTATGATTTAAATAAGTTTTTACACTAATTAAATGTTAAAAAATACTAAAACTAAGTAGAAAAATCTGAAACTTTTTGTAAAAATACTTAATACTAATATAGATTTATGAAAATTAGAAAACTTGAAAAAGCTACACTGAATAAGCTATAAATAAGCTAAAAAGCTCGTTTAAGCTTAAAATGTAAAATGTATATAAAGGATTAGTTTTGTAAGAGAATAACGAGAAAGTCCCAAGGGCGCAATGGTTACAGGTACCCCCACTATCACCCATATAAGGGAGAGGTCTCAGGTTCGACCCCTGCCTCTCCCTTTTTGGCAAAACATTTTTTTTCTTGATTTTCTTTTTTGAAACTTGTTAAGCACATTAAGATAAGCATATTTTATAACTGGAACTTTTTGTGAAATCCTCTAATAAGCTAAGAATCAGCTTGTTTCTCTTGACAGTAAGCAAGAAATGGACATAAGCACTAGCTTAAGCCAAAAAGCTAATAAACTTGAAATGAGAAATTGAAAACTGAAAATAAGCTTAAGAGATATGTTAATAAGCTAGGATTACAACTGTCTAATGCATAGAAACTTAAAAATAAGCACAAAATAAGCTCTAATAAGCAAAACTAAACACTGTTACACAGTAACTGTTATAAATCACTAGGCACCTTCAAGCTTATTTTTAAGCACTTGAATAAGCTCAAAAATGAAAATGAACACTAGGACCAACAAGGAGACCAGTTTTACTTTCTAAAAAACTATTTTACAAAGTTTGGCTTACACTATTAAGCTCTTGAGGAGCTTATGAAAAACTTGAAAAACACTGAGTTAAAACTTAATGAGTGCTGAGTCAAAATGGGACAAATTAAAAACTGAGTGCAGGCTTATCTAATAAGCTGCAAACTTGAGAATAAGACTTGGGACATTGAAATGAGCTGGTTGGCTTTCCAAAGAAGCAAGGATCACAAGCTGAGGCCAACAGATAAGCTCTCTGTGAGCTTATGAAAATGGTATCACATCTGTGCACAGGGCACATTTTTGAAATGATGTCTAAAATAAGCTAATGAAAAAGCTATTAAACAAGCTTTATAGAAAATATAAAAAACACTAATGTAAAGCTAAGCAGCTATATTTTAACATCCTATAAGCTCAAATAATGAAACTCAATATATAATCTTATATAGACTAATCTATTTACTCCAAAAACTGTGAAACTGAAATTTTTGACTTTTATAAGAACTAATTAGTTTGACTAAACTGAATTTTAACTAGATTCTACTTACTGATTTTGTAGTATTAAGTTAAAATGAGATTATATTAAGCTAGGTTACCAAGTATTAAGCTAATGTGATGAATATGACAAGCTAAATTCCAACAGTGATCAAACTAGGAGAGATTAACAGAGTTTTTGACTTTTAATAAAACAAGGCCTGGTTTTCTTGCTTGAACTGAGTTATTATTACCAAATTGAACATAGAACAACCAAAAGTACATGTCTTCACAACCTGTTACACAGTGAAATAAGCAGTACCAAACACCACTTTAGAAGGCAGTTTTGGTACTTTTCAAAGCAAAATACTGATTTGAACCATGCTAAGGATTGCAGACTCCCTATTATCACTTAATAATACTACTAGAACATAAAAACATGAGAATTAAAGCATAATGCCTACATACACAGTAAAATGCTTAAAAAGGAACAAAAGGCTTACAACATGGAATCCAAATATAAAACTGAGAACCAAGATTGAAACCACACCTATAGCTTTCCACAAAGCACTATAACCAAGGCAATCCAGAATAGCACTTGCTCCAAGCTTCTTCTACAGTAACTTGTGATTTTTAATTTTATATCTATTTTTTGAGTATTTTTGTGATTTTTTTGGTTTCAATGATAAACACTGAATTAAAGTTTCTAAAAGCTTTTAACAGCTTTATAAGGAGCTTAAATGATCTTCTTAGTCCTTAACAACAACTGACTGACAACATTAGAACATTCATGATATTTTTGAGATTTCAAAATAGGCATAAACTGGAAACTTGAATTAAAGCTGGAATTGAAACTGAAAAAGGTTTACAAACATTTGAAATAACTTAAACACAGTACTTGGAAAACTTAAATTACACTAGAAAATGAAATTATACTAAAACGACATTAACTAAGCTAAACTACTCTACTTCTCTTCTCTGTCTTTTCTTCCTTCTATTTATTCAACCCAAAAGCTTCCCACTGACACTCTGAGCAATTCCCACTTGAGTTCTCTTCTTGAAACCATCTGAATCGTCCATGTGGATTTTGGCGGGAAAAGTCTTTGAAGCAGGTTTTTACATTAAATGGGCTTTGGTTGTTTGTGTAGGTGGAGGGGGAATGTATTACAGCTGGGGAAGTGATGTGGAAAGGTGTAGGTGAGGTGGTGATAGCAGGTGTCGGGGAAAGAGTGGAAACAGGTGGATTTGGGAGAAGATGAACAGTGTTCTGGCGCGTTTTTATTTTAAAACATGGGTCGGGTTTTGGGCTGGTGTTGGTTTGGGCCTTGGGTTTAAATAATAACAAAGGGGTCCGTTTAATAAGGACAAGGACCATATATGTAATTTTGGATTTTTTAGGGACTGAAATTGTAGCTTATCTAAACTTATCATAAGGACAAAATTTGCCAAGTTTCATTTACCAAGGACCATTAATGTATTTATTTTCCAATTAAAACGTCCAAGGGCCAAATATGCCAATTTTGAAACTTTAAGGGCCTAACTTGTAATTTTCCAAAATTTTACCATAAGGACCATTTTTGTCATTTATTAATAGTACAAGGTTTATTTTTGATCAATTTCATTTTTTAAAACCTTAAGGACTATTTTTGACACTTTTCCAAAGTTCAGGGACTAAAGTTGTCATTTTGTGATTTTTAAACTTTAAAGGGTTTGTTTTGACAACTTTTGAATCTTATGGACCTAAAATGATATTTTGCAAGTTTTTGAATTACCAGGGACTGTTTTTGACAACTTTTGTAACTTGGGGGACTAAAACTGCCAATTATGCAAACTTGATACGTTTTTCACCAGATTTTGATGTTTTTTGCATTTAAAACATATAAAACACTTTTTTGTGATATTTTTATCATTTTGAAGCATTTCTGAGTGTTTTCAGATGTTTTTGGCATTCTAACAGTATAAAAATGATGAGTAATTAGACACTCATCAATTGTAGAGGTGTGGTGATGAAAGTGGAGTGGTGAATGATAAGGCTCTAGGCACCAATGGTGATGGTTTAGTGGAAATGTGATTGTTTGGTTTAGGAGGTATGGTGGTGCTTGGCATTGGTAGTTTTGTGGGTACTATCCTCTTAGGGATTGGTTTGAATGGTTGAGTTGGTGAAGGAGAAATCCTAGCATTTGTAGATTTAACCGGAGATGATTCGGTTGAAGAAATTTCGTGTACGACACGAGCAATTTTCTTGGGTGGTCCTTTGGTGAATGAGTTACTACTTGGAGCTTTCCTCATGATGAGATGATTCAAAGAGGTTTGTAAAGGTTTCTAAGTGCTGAGAATGAGGATGAAGATGATGACTTTAGGAGTCCTAACAATGTGGTTTATAAAGCAAGAGATTTGGCAAGTGCATTCAAGACTTAAGCCATTAAGATTCCTTAGAATGTGATGATTAGCATGCACAAGAGTCAACTTCAGAGTTGTACTGATCTAGGAACTTAATTAAGATGAGATGAGTGTTCAAGTTAGCAAGATGAGCTTGAAAGGATTGTTTAGGCTAGACTTGACATGAATCTGTCACCCGGATCCCACGGTTCCCTCCTTTGAGGGATCCGTCTAGGCTAATTCTAGGGATCCGGCTATCAGCAGCAAAGAAAATGGAAAGATGATGTTTGTGAGGTCTAACACCTATACTTCCTTGAGTGTTTTAGTCTTCCTAAGTGTCTTAAATGAAGGAGTACCTAAATGTTCAAGGGCAATGAGTGATGTACCTAATGATTGCTCTTTATGGAAGAAATTGGAACTTTTAATGAGTACCAATGAATGACCAAAGATGACACTAAAGATTTGAGAGTGTCAAATGGAGCTAAATGGTCCTAGAAACCAGATAGTAACTTAAGATAATCTTTTGGAGGATATCCTATAAGCTTAAGATGGAAAAGATAGAATTTGACCCATTTCGATCTATTTTGAGATAAGGATGACTATGATCAATTTGCCAAAATTGAAAGATTTCTAAAGCTAGATGTATTAACATGTGAGGGATCATGTGTGAGTACAAGATCGGAAGAGTAATGAGTTTTGATGAGACGATAGATCTACAAGTGCCTTAAGTGTTATCTAAGTGAGTTATGTGTGAGTATGAAACTTTTACTCAGCTTTGATAAGGACTTACTTTGTCCTAAGACACTATGTCTAGCTTAGTGTGAAGTGATCTAAAGATATGTTTTGAAATAAAATGATTGCATTTGCATTTCTGTTTTCCGGATCCCACGGTTCCCTAGAAGGAGGGATCCGTCTAGCATAAACTTTGGGATCCGTATCTCTGCTAAACAGAACCTTTACAAAAGGTATGCAAGGGTTGCACAAGGCATCATATTTCAAAGTTAGTGTTTTTTAAGAAGCTATAACACTGATATAGTGGAGATATCAAAAGTTAAATGTTTTATTTCATGAAAGAAATTACATATTGATAAAGCATGAATACTAAGGATTGACCCTATTTGGAAAGAAAACTAAGTTCCTTGAGCATTTTCGCTAGATGGATCATCAAATGGTTGATGAGTGTTTGCCGATTCAGGGATGAAGAAAGTCTTCATGAGAGATGTGTTTAGAGGTTCCATCATCTTGTTAACAAGTACGTACAACGGACTTTGAAATTGAGGGTGGAAGTACATGATGTGATGATAAAGGCATGTCAAGAACATTCCATAAGGGATTAGTTTATTCTTGGATCCTTGAAGATTTACAATTCGCCTTGCGAAGAAGTACGCGAGATTGTATGGTTGTTGTGTTAGCAAACAATACATTATGTGAGCACAACAAGCGGGAAGGATTTCTCGATTTCCCCTAAGACTCCAAACATTTTCACGTATGATGAGTGCAAGAGCTTTGTACTATTCTCAGATATCCAGTGTATAGATAATGTTTGTATCGGAGTAATAGGGTCGAGGTTTGCATATCATGTGAGTCAAGTCTTGCGGGGAAGGTATGTGTGAACAATATGGACTATTTTCTTCACGAAAGTTGAAGAGAGAATCAAGAGACCAATCTTCAGTGAAGGCACATTGTCCATGATTTGGAATTCGGAGGATGTGAGCGAATTGCCCAAGGGTTAAAACAAACTTTTGGTTTTTGATCCAAAACCAAAGAGATAGAGAGCGATCCTCGTTACGAACGAGTTCAACTTGACAGAAGAATTCCAATACAAACCTTGGACATATTTTCTCGTTAATTTCGAGAAGACATTCCAATCCTATGGTTCGGAAGGAGGTATTGATACCTTCTTCGTATTGTAGAGGAGTGTCGACAATACGTCCTTCATGGAATGACAGGTTTCGAGATTATTGAACACGGACATGATTTCCAGGTGTGTTGGGTTCAAGAGAGATGTTAGGGGTGTAGACGCAAGTGAGTGAAAATTCGAACTTATATTCATGCGACATGACGAAACCTATAGAAGCGAAGAGTTAATAAGATGAGACGTTTAAGGCCAAACAATGATTTTCTAACATTTTTACTAGATATTTATTAACAATGCTAATTAACTCATTTTATGTTTGACATTCTAGTGGAATGTTTCTTTCAGGTTTTTATGTTGCATGAAAAACTGTTTTCCAGAAGGACGGTTCCCTTCCCAAAGGGATCCGGCTAGTAGAACTATAGGGATCTGTGGATCTGTAGTGACAGAAAAAGGGTTTTGATAAAAACATAGGTTATTGCATCTTATAGTTTTATACCAAGATATGTATGTTACCCAACATTTACTCCTAGCATGCATTATCGATTTCTAAAGTATCTTAAGACGGAACATACGAAAGATATAAAGTAAAAGAAATGACAAACACAAAAAATAAACGAAAGTATTAGTAATATTTCATTTCAATGCTAAGGACGATACAAAGGATTGGGTATATAACACCAATGTAGATTAACAACACAAAGTATATGTCTCCATACGAGAACTTCATCATAGGGAACATGAGAGCGATGAGTGTTAAGGCGATGAGTACGAGGGCGATGTAAACCATGTTGATGAAGAACCTTCTTGGTTTTGGTTTGAGATGAGATGAGATGAGGAGGAAGATGAAGTTTTGAATGAGAGGTAATTTTTGAAAGTGGAAGATTTGAAAAAGTGAGGATTTGGTGGAGTGGACGTTGGAGGAAGATTTAGGGGGAATGAGGAATTTTTGAGATTTGTGTTTTGTTTTATTATTAGAAAGATATGATTTTTGGATTAAATAAAATAAAACACAAAGTTTATAAATCTCGACTTTAGACGAAAGAGCAACACGTATGCGAGGAAAGTTTCCTAACGAAGCTACGTTTAATATATGAATATGCACAAAAGATAATCATATAAATTCCTATGTAAGAACACTTATTTATTAAGCTAATGTTATTTAAAGATAAGTGGAAAATCATACCTCTAATGCACTTAGGAATGTCTTTACAAATGACACAACAAATGTCAGTAGACAATTCTGGTTCCTTCGTGTTTAAGATACCTTCTTAGGGAAGGTATTCTTGTTACCAAGCAATTCTTATGGCTTGGTAGGTATGAGCTTTAAGTAAGCAACATGAAAAATAAGGTTAGTGCAATTAAATAAATAATAAGTAAAAAAAATGTTGTCATCTAATCAACATCCAAACAAAGTGTTTTTAAAAAAAACATGGTGTTTGTTTTTGTAAAATACCTTCTTTGTAGTTTTTAATTAAACACTGATCGTATCAAGTTTTTAAAGTACAATATACTTTAAGAAACTTGGTAACGAAGCTCTGATGCCAATTGTGGAAAACTAGAATGGGGGGTTGAATAGTTTTACCAATAATAACTTGGTTTTAAACTATCTAGATCGACTTATGTCAATCTATTAAACATGTGTTTTGGATGTTGATAGACAAGCATATATAAGTATGTAATGAAACGATAAAGAGTAAGAAGCACAAAACCACAACGCGAGTATTTATAGTGGTTCTGCTACAAGGACACCTTCCTTGCCCTACTCCACTCCCCGAGTCACCTACTCGAGAGTTCTTAAACACTACACGACACCAACTCCTTATGGCGGAGAAGCCTTCACAATGTTGCCTACTCTTTATCCGATACAAGGCTAGATACCGGGTTCTTCCACGAGGTAGAACCAAACCAATCACAATGTCGCCTACCATTTATCCGGTATTAGGCTACATACTGAGTTCCATTACAATGGAGGAACTATTACCCAACACTACAACAACAACTAACCCCAAAAGAGATCTACTCCTTATAACAGCATCAACAAGGATATCAATATCCTTTGACCCAATACTAATCTATCTTGTACATCGAATCACACCATATCGAATGTACACCTTAGGAACTTTTCACTAATGCCTTTGACTCAATCTTAAGGCACCTTTCACTAATGCCTTATGACTTGACTTCTAGGCACCCTTCACTAGTGCTTTCTATTCGGACGTTCGACACCTTACACTAACGTCTTCGTCTTGACCCTTTAGACATCTTTCATTATTGTCTTCAAAACTACACTTCTTATGAGAAAGAAGAGAACTATCAACAAGAGAACCTCAGTAGTCTTGATGATAACGAACCATGGCAACTCATGGACTTGAGCTTGCTCGTCTTCAAATGGTGGTGATCTCGCCTTTAAGAGGAACCTATAGAATCAAACAAAAACAAAAGCTACATACCTAGATCACTTGGATCTGGGGTTAGAGAGTTTATAACTCAAAGAGAAAATGTGTGAGAAAGGGGTGAGAAACAATTAAGAAATGGCTCACTATTTATAGAGAGAAAATAGCTATTGTTCCACTGATCCTACAGATCCCTCACTTGAGGGATCCGTCTAGTGTAATACTGGGGATCCGTGGGACGCTCCCTTTTGCCCATTGGTTTTGGGTCATGGGTCATGGGTTATGGATCATGGGTATCCAAGTAGATACAATGTATCTACAAGATGCAATGCATCTAGTCCATGGTACATGGATTAAAACTTTGGGCCATGGATTAAAACCATGGGTCATGGATATTATCCATATATGACATAAGCATGATGTCATGCAATGGGTTATGGGTCAAGCTCCATGGGTATGGGTCATGGACTTTGGGTCGTACCCAACTACATTCAATGTATTTGGTCAATGGGTCAAATACTTAAGTTTCTACCCATTATAATACATACTAGTTACGTATATATTTACCCAATATGTAAACACTAGTTGTTGTACATATGTATTACTAAATCATAAAATCACTTATACTTGTTTTAGTGTTTTATGTGAAAACGTAAGTGTGTTAGAAAACTATTGACTCAAACCATTTACGTATTTTATTTGTTTCGTTAAAATGATTTTACGTTTGTTATCGACAAAACATTAGAAGATCGTAAAATATAAATAAACGTTTTTACGGCTTATTTGTATTAACAAATAGATTGAATGACAGTAAGTGATAGGGTATGAACGAACGAGAGTAGCACTTGTTGGAAGCATGAACGAACAGCTTATGAACCTTGATCAACGCTAGCAGTAGAAACAACGAACGAGCAGTGGTAACCTAGACTAGCAGTGGAAACGATCAAGTTAGCAGTAGTAACCGATAACACCAGCAGTAGAAACCGAACATGCTAGCAGTGGAAACTAGTAAAGCTAGCAGTGGTAACGAGAAGCTTGGCAGTAGTAACCCGAATCGTAGCAGCAGATACAATCGTGTTAACAGATTCAAACTTATGCTCATGTAGCCATCATGTATCCACCATCTTATCCATCCCTAACATGCTTCAAAAACCAGTAACCTTAATCGACATAAAAGTGAGCTTTCTCATTTTCTATCCCAACGTAATTCTCCTGATTTCGAGGGCATCTTTTTCAAAAACTCTTCTGACTACTTAGTTAGGGCTTGATATGATTGGTTATTCTTAGGATTTGAATGAGAGTTTGCATGTTAATTCGAAGTAATCAGCTATTAAAAACCCTAAAATTCGACTTTTAAAACTTTCCTTTGCAGCATACTTCGACATCAAATATCTTTCACATAAAAGCTCAAATAGACGATCCCTCCGGTGAAAAGTTAGATGGGTATATAGAGAATCTCCAGTAAAAATTGTAGCCCGATCCAACGGTTCACTAAAAAGTTATCGACGTTAGAAAACTGTGCTGCAGAAAAATACAAAAATTGTTAAAACTTGAATTTTTCTTCTTTTTCGACACATAAAACCTTGCGAATCCCTAGGTAACGAGCTTCCCAAGCTCTGATAACAATTGTGGAGTTTGATAGACTCCTTGAACTGTTTAGAGCCTCTAGGGTTTAACAATAACAATGATAAAGAATATGTATACGCAGCGGAATTAAAACAAATCAGTGTTATTGACACAAGGTTTTTCCCCATCTCTCCAATTATTATTTGATCAGAATAATAACATATTACCTAAACTATAACAAGGATCTAAGACACCTCAGGTCTTGGAGATATAACTAAACTACTTACCTAGGCGTTTACAAGACTATACGCCTAGGACACACACACACCTTTAGACTACATTATAGCAGACTTTTAATATCAAACCTACACCCCATTTCCTCTTTATATACTAGAGGATTAGGGTTTACAAAAGACTACGAATGACTAAATAATAAATCTTCTTTTGCAAGCAAGTTCTTCCATCTTTTTGTAGATTTTCTTCTTGTCACTTTAAGTCCTTGATGTTTCATTCTTTATTGTTTTGTATCATCAAATCAATAAACCCAACAACCCTTATTGCTAGAGATAAGGATAATTGATGTAAATTCTTCCGTTAAACTACGTAACATCATTGGTCCTTATCCAATCATGCAAAAAAAAATTATGAACTCAATCAGAGATTTGGCTTTAGACCACATGGATGAACAATGTAACTTACTCTAATTATTACTCCATTCGTCTCAAAATTATAGTCCATATTTCTTTTTTAGAATGTTTCAAAATAATTGTACATTTTCTTTTTTAAGTAAAAACTAGAGAATATATTAGAGAAATATTCTCTTTGAGTGACGAAGATTTATAGTGGTCTCATTTTTATTAAATTTTGTGATTTCACTCTTATGACAATAATTTTAAAACGGAAAGAGTATAAAATAATATTTTTTATAAAATCTTAACATAAAATACATTTTTATAACATTTAATATTTTTTCTCACCATCATTAATTTTATTAATCAAAGTAATGTTTGGTTGAACTTTTGGGATTACAATTTGGGAGTGAGACCCAAAAAATGAGGGTTGTGTAAAAGTTGGGGTGTTGGGTAGGATTTGTGAATTTTGTGAGACTTACACTATTTCTTTTTGTCTGTTCTATTTTTTTAATTTATTTAGCATTATAAAAGTATATTTTTAAATTAAAATTCAATTATTTTTTTATTAATTATTTGTTATTAATTAAATATATTATTTTTTCTCTCATACATCAAATTCAAATCCAAATCCTAATAAAAATTTAATCCTAATCTAAGTCCAAATCCTAAACCCATCTACAAACCAAACGGACCCTAAATCCAAACCCAAACTCAAATCTAAATCAAAATCCAAAAGCGTCATAAAACCGAACGCACCCAAGATTTTAAACCTAAAATTCGAAAAGATAAGTATTAAAATATGGGTTTTTCTAACTTGTGTCATGGTGGCACAAGCTTAGAAGTGTTAGCTTAGAAGTGTTTAATGAAGACAAATGTTTTTTTAAATAACTTAATTTTCATATAAAACATGAGTAATTTTGATAGACAGTATAAATTTAGAAAATTTTTAACCAATGAACATAAAAATATGGTAATTTTAGCTCATTTAATGCCTCTTAACATCTACCACCTTGACACAAGTTAGAAATTCACTTAAAATATAAGGCTGGACGCATCCCAAGGGCTTCAAATCGGTTGCTAAACGAAATTTGGGAGGTTCAACCGATGTGGAGATCGGTTGCCTCGAATGTGAGGTTCGGTTGGGACATCGGTCGTTGGACCCAAAAAGGGAACATCGGTTCCTTTGCCGCTCGATGTTAACTCTTGCTTTTCTCCCATTTTCCAACGTTTACAAATCCAAATTTTAAAAATCCGACTGTTTGGTGCCTTAAAAAAAAAAGAAAAAAGAAAAAAAAAAAAAAAAAAAAAAAATCAAACCCATTTTACCACTTTATAAATACCCACTTCACCTCAAACACAATTCACAACTTACCATTTTCATTTTTTTTTTTAAATTCGTAGTGTAATATTTTTTTTTTTTTAATTTCGTAATGTAATGTTTTTTTTTAATTTGAATGAAATTTAAATTTAATGTTAAAAATGTTTGAATTAAAAAAAAAAAAAAAAAAAAAAAAAAAAAAAAAAAAATCATTGGGTCGTCGACTGGGGCATCCGGGTTGTCCCAGGTCGTTGGAGAGAGAAAGCTGACGTGGAACAGATTGTCCCAGGTCGCGACTGGGACCGGCCTAATAGAGGATTGGAGATTATGAAGCATGGACCATGGCTCTAGAACTAGGTGGGTCCCATGCGGGTGCGTACGGTTGTTAATCAATCGTATTTGTATTCTTGGGGTGTCACGACTCACGAGGTTCTCGTCGGCATGGTCCCACCCATTTGCAATTGCCTCCAAAACACGGAATTATTGTTTCTTCTGCTTAATTTCATGCTTACCTAACGTTGTTTTATCACCTTCTTCTTTTGAAAGAAAATGGAATAACAAAGAAACTTGTTTTGAATAGAGATAAAGTGACGGAGTTATCTAGGCATTTTGGTTTCTAAACTTTATTTCCAATTTTAAAGATATTGATGATCCGTAAACAGCATGGAGTCACAAAAGTTCCGTCACTAGGCATTTTGGTGTCTAAGCTCCATTTCCAATTTTATAGATACTAGACGAGTACTCGCGTTTAACGGTAAACAATTAACTATATATGATATTGTGATAAGTGTTTCGTATAACATTCAAAATAAAATGTTTTGAATAGAGATAAAGTGACGGAGATATCTAGGCATTTTGGTTTCTAAATTTTGTTTCCAATTTTAAAGATATTGATGATCCGTAAACAGCATGGAGTCACAAAAGTTCCGTCACTAGGCATTTTGGTGTCTAAACTTCATTTCCAATTTTATAGATACTAGGCGAGTACTCGCGTTTAACGGCAGACAATTAACGATATACGATATTGTGATAAGTGTTTCGTATAACATTCAAAATAAAACATGAAAATATCAAAATGTAATTGTAAACGGTTGTAATATGCAATAATTCAACTTTAGCAAAAAAATTTAACATGTATCAAACAACATATAAGAATATTTAGTGAGACTCAACAAAAAAACATTACATCAATTATAAGACTAACCAGGGCCGGCTCATCGTTTTTTGTGGCCCTATGCCATATAACATAAAATAAGCCCCTAATTCGCTAAGAAAAATTTCGTCAATATTGCAAATATTGTTACAGATATAAACAAGAACATTAAATTGGATAATAGAGTGTATTCGTCGTATTTATTAAATATCAAATAAGTTTTTATATCAACGGATGTATGAGTGATTGTGTCCTATATTTTAATAATAAAAATATGTTTGATACTGTAAAGAGGAATTAATCTTAGTATAATAGTAAAAAGAAGAAATAACAAATAAGAAAATGTTTATAGTAAGCAAATTTGTGGGCCTCTTTCTTATTATTTCTTATCCAACGTTAGTTGGAATTTTTTCTCTAATGAGCTGATACTCGCACTACATCTTTTAATGCGTGCATCATAATTTGTGTATTACAATATTGTACGATACAAACTCTAGTGCATAAATTATTGTGCATGCATCAAAAGATATGGTGTAAGTATCAATTCTTTTTCTCTAATTGTAAGGTAACAATGCTAGATTTATGAATTTGGAGGCCCTATAAAGTAATGGGCCCTGTGCTAGTGCACTTGTTGCACACCCCATGAGCCGGTCTTGAGACTAACAATGCACGTTAATCGTCGCGTAAAACTTCTTAATAGACGACATTTGAGGTGTAGACACCTCCGTAACCGAACTCTTTGACTGGTTTTGCTAATACCTTCGTATTTTTAGGTGATATCCCTCTACACAAAGCAACATAAAGCTGGCCATGCGAGAAAACAGAGTCGGGCAAATAAACACCCACATTTGGAATTGGTTGGCCCTGAGCTTTATTGATAGCTATCGCAAAGCTAAGGCGCACAGGGAATTGTGTTCTCTTTAGTTTGAAAGGGAACATGTCTTATTCAGATGGAGCAAGAGGAATTCTTGGCAAAAGCACTATAACTCCAGCGTGCTGTCTGACAACAATCTTAGCATTGATGACATTAGGATCAAAACGTTTA
The DNA here is from genome assembly GCA_019973895.1 of Chrysanthemum seticuspe. Classification (NCBI taxonomy): domain Eukaryota; kingdom Viridiplantae; phylum Streptophyta; class Magnoliopsida; order Asterales; family Asteraceae; genus Chrysanthemum; species Chrysanthemum seticuspe. Next base: position 155,468,463 of record BPTQ01000008.1, on the reverse strand, counting down.
CATATCAACCTCGTTCCATTACATAATCCATTTGGCGGATCGAGATTCCTTAAAAGAATAATTGAGCATTCAGTTTTCAAACACAAGTAATGATGAGGCAATCCGCTCACGTTGAACGAGTTTAAGATCCTGATTTGTTTTGATATGAGATTATTAAAATAGTATCAAAATTTGTATGGTTAATCAATACTCTTATTAATTGTGCATAAATGATTTGGTATCAAAATAGATAGTCATATTTAGTAACCTGGTATTATTCTTAGTTAGTGTTTAATATCAGTTTTGGTTGAATAGATATGTGTGTATAGTTATGCATCAATTGGTTTCACATAATTCTAATGATCGGTAAATAGAACCACTTTAATATATTGTGTAATAATTAATTAGTATGCATCAACTAGCGATATTAAATTATATACAGTAATCACGATTAAAATTAAGCGAAAACACGTGAAACAAACTTGGTATGTAAACATGATCGTTGCATACAATATGGAAATATTCTTCTTAATTTCGCTATAAGTAAAAACATGATAATGATTGCTCATTCGTACTATAGAATTTCCCGTAAATTTCAGAGCAAAAAGTCGATGAAAAATAATATTTATAGGTTAACTTTCTCTCACATGTTTTCGATGCGTCATGCCTGTTGTACCAATCGTTATCAGTAGAACAATGATGATTAATAATCTATTAGATGAGTTTATATTGCTCTTTGTCATGTTTGGAAATTAACCTTTTATATTAGCCTTTCAAAAAATTGGAACTTTAATAAAACAAAACAACTTAAGGAAGTCAAAATAAATATTTTGTAAGCAGAAGACATCAAGACGATACTATCAATCTATCAAGAGGGTCTTTTACGATTTTGTAGCAAAAGAATAATTGAATAACGTTCACCAAAAATAAAACAATTATTGAATAACGTGATATACTAAATATTTTTAAAAGTGCATATTTTGTTAATTAAAATTTAAAAGCACAATGGTCATCTAAAAAACTCCCCAAACACCCCCTAAGATAGTTTAAGTTTTCAATTCTTTATAAAAATATATTTAAATTTTATCTCACCTTTGACTTTAAATTTTCAATAATTCAACTTTGACTATTTTTCCTTTTTATATAGTAAAGATTGATGATCCGTAAACAACATAGAGTCACAAAAGTCTTTACGGGCTTTAAGCAATACAATAGCCACATATTTTTTCAAATATTTCAATATAGTACCCATGTATTAAATTTCGTTTCAATATGATACGTCTACCTTTAATTTCGTGCTAATATGTACGTGAGTAACTTTTTAACCGGCTTAACCTGTTAAAAAGTTCCGCACGTATTATGTGTGAAATATCCTCAACTGAATCCTCACTCGTCAAAACACCATCAACCAGGACACCTCTTTCCAACTATATCTAAACACCTACATCTATTGAATCACCACAACTTGCTTCCACCAAAACAACATCACCACAACTTGCTTCTCTTAAACCACCACCATCATCTAGTAAACCAAGCATTCCTATTTCAACTCAAACAATGCAAACCTCACCTCTTCAACCTCAACTTCTCTTATTTACCACACCTTCTACCTTTCCACATTAATTCTTGAACACCTTGAAGAACTTACCTCCTAGACCTTCTAATCCACCACCACTGACTACATTCCCATCTATTGAGAAAATATCTACTCAACAACCTTCTCTACATAACATAGGTGGTGACATCAACATGCTACAACCATTAAAACATATATCTCCTCCACCCTCAAATGGCCCATTTTGGGTTATGAGAAGATTTCAACCACCACAACAGGATCATATGGATTTTAACACATCTTTGCCTCCTCCACCTACACATATGCCTCCACCTTCTTCAATTGTGCATACACAACCTTCTACCCCAAACATACCTCCACAACCTTCCTTCTTAGGTCCACACATATACTCATCACCTCAACCTCCAAGTCATGATGATGATTGCTATCATTGTCAACATGTCCAAACCTTAGTTCATGAACTACGTGATGAAGTACGGTTCAAGTACAAGAGGTCTTCCTCCTCTAGCATTAGGACTAGACTATGCTATTAGGATTCCTTTTCCTTTTCTTTTTCTCGTTAAGATCATTTTCTTAGTTTTAGAGAATTGACCCATGAGTGTATCATTTCTCTTGTTTTATTAAATAAATCTACTTGATTATGTGCCTCTTGGTTATGTGAACATTTTGGTGTGATTATAAATTGTTTCCTTAGACTTTCATACCATATATTTGTCTTTTACTGCTGCTAACAAGGTGCAGGTACCCGAATCCCCCAGTTTATATCCAGTGGATCCCTTTTAAAAGGGATCCGGCGGATCCGGGCACTCAGAAGACAAAAAGAGCACAAATTCAACTCATTTGCAGGAAATAATACACCATATACATGTTTTCTAACATTTGTTTTGTAGATTTTTAAACTTCACTTGGAGTACTTGACGCCTTCAATACGGGGGAGCTTTCGTCAAAGCAAAAACATTGCAAAATCTTGCAATACTCTCGCCATAGCCTTCCTAATTACTTGACGCCTTCACCAAGGGGGAGCACTAGTCAACGGGGAACTAATATGCACTATCTTGCATTTCTCATCTCTCTAAACTTCTTTCAAAAAAATTCAACATTCCTTCTCTTCAAAAAATATTTCTAAACTTCTTTCTCTTCTACCTCTTTCTATAAAAAATTTCTAAATTTCTTTCTCTGCTACCTTTTCATGTTAGTTTCTTTTCGATACTCTTTTTGTTTCGACAAAAAGGGGGAGAAAAGTGTAAAAACTCAAATTCAAAATTTTACGAATTTTATTTTTTACTTGAAATAATTTTATGTTTTGTCATCAACAAAAAGGGAGAGATTGTTAATACAAATAAACCGTAAAAATATTTATTTATATTTTACGATCTACTCATGTTTCGTCGATAACAATTGTAAAATCATTTTAACGAAATAAATAAAATACGTAAAGCTTTGAGCAAATAGTTTACTAACATATTTTACTAAACATATAAACCATTAAACATGTTTAGTTAAATAGCTTATATAAAACCAAAACCATTTTTATAAAACACTTACAAGTAACTTTGGTTACTTACATATTATAAAAATACATACTAGTTCAAATGTATCTTGTAATATATATGTGTTAGGTAAACCATGATCCATAACCCATGCCCATAACCCATGCCCATGATCCATGCCCATGGCCCATGTGCATTTACGTTATGCATGACATCATGTTGGGTTAAACCTATGACCCATTGTCTATATACATTGTATCTAGTTGGGTACCCATGACCCAAAGTCTATGACCCATGGTGCATTACCCATAACCCATAAACTGGTTTGTAACACAAAACCCGGACTGTTTTCATCAGAAAACCAGATCCCTGGGTTTGTACTAGCCGGATCCCTTTGGGAAGGGATCCGGTGGATCCGGGTGAACAATAGGCATAATTGCCTATAAACACTAAGCCATTTCTTTTTTGTTGCTCACCTCTTTTAGACATATCTTCTCATTATGTTCTAAACTCTTTAATCTCAGATCTAAGGATCTTTTATGTAGATTTTCTCTTTGTGATTCTCTAGGTTCCTCTTAAAGGCGAGATCACGACCTCTTGAAGACTTGCAAGCTCAAGGTCATGAGTTGCTAAGCTTCGTCTCCATCAAGACCACTAAAGTGAATACTCTTGATATTTCTTCTCTTCCTTCATTAGTTTTTTGTGTATTTAAAGGTGTTGGTGTGTTGTACTAATAGGTGTATTCGATATGGGTGTCGAAGTATGTTGTGATACTTGGTGTGTAAGGTGTTGGTTCCTCCATTGTAATGTGATAAGGATTTAAAACATATGTTTTTATGGGACCATTTAAGCCCTAAATCGACACATTTTATATCCGTTACTGCTTAAAATCGTTCCTTTTCACTTTTTAGGTCTTTTGGAAGCAAAATGCTGGAATGAAGCATATTTGGACGAAAAGGAGCGAAAACATGAAAAAAAATGGCAAAGTCAAGATCAAAGGCCATCCAGGACACCTGACGGCGTCCCAACCAAAGGGCGACGCCGTCCCTCTATTGCAGACTTGATCAAAAGTGCACGCGACAACTCAGTGGAATTTCTGGTCCTAAAGCCTGACGGCGTCACGCCTTAATTCTGGAAGACGTCACTTACAAGTTTCACACCAGACGCCCAAGATCCAAGACTCAAACGACGTCGCTACTGAAGTCTGACGGCGTCACACATCTCAATTGACGCCGTCCCAACAATGACTTGGCCCAAACGAAACCCTAATGACGGTGACCTGACGGCGTCACTAGCAAAAGGTGACGCCGTCGCATTTGTAAATCTATATATAGAATTTGATTTTTCTGTATTTTAAGAGGTAGAATTTTGGAGAGCAAACCCTAACTCAGTTGTAGTCCGACTTGGACAGTATTCTAGGGTCCCATACCCTATTTTACATTGCAAGATATATTTTTTTATCCAATTTATCACTATGTCTACCCCATGTTTAATTGATTGTGTGTATGCTTGCTTGTTTAACATGTCTAGCTAAATTATTCTTGTGTTTGCTAAGATCTATGAAACCTAGTTATTAATTGTTGTTAGGCTGTCTCTTGTCTTTATTGGTAGACGCTAGATTATGGAAAACTGGCTTCTTCTTTCATTGTTGCGAGCTTGAACGTCCTAAATAGTAAAAATTAGGACATCGTTATGTTTATTGCGTGAGTTGTAGCTTTAGGATAGTAGTGTATTCGGGGGAGATGCTATTGCACTTGCCGATCCTGGGTATTCTAAAGGAGAGTTACAATTCATAGAACTAGGGGATTAGGCACCGCCCTACGACTAATCGGAATACAACACACCAATTAAGATAAAGGAAGTGACAATTCAACCGACCAATAAAAAGATAACTAGGGAGTAATAATATCTAAGTGAACACATCTTTAATCATCATACGAGCACACTGTTAATACAAATAAGCCGTAAAAACGTTTATTTATATTTTACGATCTTCTAATGTTTTGTCGATAACAAACGTAAAATCATTTTAATGAAACAAATAAAATACGTAAATGGTTTGAACTAATAGTTTCTAACATATTCACATTTTCACATAAAACACTAAAACAAGTATAAGTGATTTTATGATTTAATATTACATATGTACAACAACTAGTGTTTACATATTTGGGTAAAATATACACATAACTAGTATGTAGTATATTGGGTAATATAAATGGGTAGAAACTTAAGTATCATAACCCATTGGGCAAATACATTGAATGTAGTTGGGTACAACCCAAATCCCATGACCCATGGAGCTTGACCCATAACCCATTGCATGACATCATGCTTATATCATACATGGATAATATCCATAACCCATGGATCAACCCATACCCAAGTGACTAAGTGCATTGCACTCAAGAGATACATTGTATCTAGCTAAAGATCCATGGTTCAACCCATGACCCATAACCAAAATAACCATGGGTAAAAGGGAGCGTCCCACGGATCCTTAGCTTAACGCTAGACGGATCCCTTGTGGAAGGGATCTGTGGGATCCGGGGAACAGTAGATTTTTTCTTCTATAAATAGTGAGCCATTTCTTCATTGTTTCTCACCCCTTTCTAACACACTTTCTCCCTGAGTTAAAAACTCACTAACCTCATATTGAAGAGATCTATGTTTGTAGTTTTATTTTTGTGTGATCTTCTAGGTTCCTCTTAAAGGCAAGATCACCACCTTTGAAGTCGAGCAAGCTTAACTCCATGAGTTGCCATGCTTCCTCATCATCAAGGCTACTGAAGTCTTCTTGTTGATGATTCCTTTCTTTCTTCTAAGAAGTGTAGTGTTGAAGACATTAGTGAAAGATGTCTTAAGTTTCAAGACGAAGATATTAGTGAAGGGTATCTATCGTCCATATCATAAGCACTTGTGGTAGGTGCTTAGAAGTCAAGACTAGAAGCATTAGTGAAAGGTGCTTAGAAGTCAAGACACAAGACATTAGTGAAGGGTGTCTTGTAGATCTAGTCAAAGGCATTAGTGAAAGGTGCATTAGATGTACATTCGATATGGTGTGTTTCGATGTACAAGATAGACTAGTATTAGATCCAAGGATATTGATATCCTTGATGATGTTGTAAAGGAGTAGATCTCCTTTGGGATTAGTCTTTGGTGTAGTGTGGTAGTAGTTCCTCCATTGCAATGGAACTAGGTGCTTAGCCTAGTACCTAATAAAGGGTAGGCGACGTTGTGTAGGTGTAGTTCACCTTGGAGTGAAAGAACTAGGTACTTAGCCTAGTACCTTATAAAGGGTAGGCGACGTTGTGATAGGTGTGGTTCACCTTGGAGTGAAAGAACCCGGTGGTTAGCCTAGCACCGGAAAAAGGGTAGGCGACGTTGTGAAGGCTTCTCCGACAGAAGGTGATTTGTGTAGTGTTTACGAACTCTCGAGTAGGTGACTCGGGGAGTGGAGTAGGGCAAGGAAGGTGTCCTTGTAGCCGAACCACTATAAATACTCGCGTTGTGGTTTTCTGCTTCTTACTCTTATCTTTTCATTACTTACCTTTATATGCTTGTTTATCAACATTCAACACACACATCCAAATAGATTGACATAAGTCGATCTAAATAAATTAAAAGGAAGTTTTAATTGGCAAAACTATTCAACCCCCCCTTCTAGTTTTCCACAATTGGCATCAGAGCTTCGTTACTAAGTTTCTTGAAGCATATTGTACTTTAAAAACTTGATACGATCCATGGTTAATTGAAAACTACAAAGAAGGTTTTTTCGTAAAAACAAACACCATGTCTTTTAAAACTATATGTTTGGATGTTGATTTGATAACAATCTTTTTTTTATATTTACTTTTCCATTTAATTGCACTAATCTTCTTTGTCATGTTGATTAGTCAAAGCTCATACCCACCAAGCTATAGGAATCACTTGGTAACAAGAATACCTTCCTTAAGAAGGTATCTTAAACGCAAAGGAGCGGGAATCGTCTAAGTGACATTTGCTGTGTCATTTGTAAAGACATTCCTAAGTGCGCTAGAGGTATGATTTTCTTTTTATTTTGCTTGATAATTAAGTATGCTTATTTAGGTATTTATATGATTATCTTTTGTGCATATACATGTCTTACATGAAGCTTCACTAGGAAGCCTTTTTCTCACATACGTGTTTTATTTCTCGTCTAAAGTCGTGGTATATAAAACTTATGTTTTGTTTCTTTTAATCCAATAATAAAACAAAACACGAATCTCAAAAAATTCCTCCTTTCCCATAAATACTCCCACCGTCAATCACTCTATCCTCACTTTTTCAAATCTTCCAATTTCAAAAATTTCTCTCATTCAAAACTTCATCTTCCTCTCCATTTTCGTCTCAATCGAAACCAAGAAGGATCATCTTCAACATGGTTTACATCGCCCTCGTGCTCATCGCCTTAACACTCATCGCACTTGTGTTCCCTATGATGAAGTTCACATAGGGAGACATTTACATTGTGTTGTTAATCTACATTGGGGTTATATATCCAATCCTTTGTATCATTCTTAGTATTGAAATGAAATATTACTAATAGTCTGGTTATCTAGGTTATTATGTGTTTATCATTCTTCTTTGTTTTATTTCTTTCTTTCGTGATACATTAGAAGTCATGTATGCATGTTAAAAGAAAATGTAGGCTAAAACACATATCTTGGTATAAAACTATGAGATCTAAAAACCTATGTTTTTCATCTTAAAATATGTTTCTGTAACTACAGATCTACGGATCCCGGAAGATATACTAGCCGGATCCCTTTTGAAAAGGAACCGTGGGATCCGTCCTACTGGAGAACAGTTTCTTCATGCAAATTAAAAACCACTTTTCTTCTAAAAGTAATTCTCCACTAGTATGTTAAAACCATAAGTGAGTTAAGTGTCTTTCTTGTTAAAAACCATTGTTAATAAAAATCTAATAAAAACGTTAGATAATCATAGGTTGATCACAAACATCACTTTCTATTAACTCATCTTTTCTATAGGTGTCACTATGTCGCACGTATATGAGTTTGATTCTTCACTCTCTAGCGTCTAGACTCCTAACATCTCTCTTGAACCCAACACACCTGGCAATCATGTCCGTGGGTTCAACAATCTCGAAACCCGTCACTTCCATGAAGGATGTATTGTAGACACCTCTCTACAATTAGAATAAGGTATCAATACCTCCTTCCAAGCCATAGGACTAGAATGTCTTCTCGAAATTAACGAGAAAATATGTCCAAGGTTTGTATTGGAATTCTTCCGTCAAGTCAAACTCGTTCGTCACGAGGATCGTTCTCTATCTCTTTGGTTTTGGATCAAAAACCAAAAGTTTGTTTTGACTCTTGGGCAATTTGCTCAAATTCTCCGAATTCCAAATTATGGACAATGTGCCTTCACTGAAGATTGGTCTCTTGATTCTCTCTTCAATTTTCGTGAAGAAAATAGTCCGTATTGTTCTCACATTCCTTCCCCACAAGACCTAACTCGCATATTATGCAAACCCCATCACTCCAATCCAAACATCATCCACACACGAGATATTCTTGAAGAGTACAAGCCCCTTGCACTCATCCTACGTGAAAATGTTTGGAGTCTTAAAGGGAATCGATAAATCCTTCCCGCCTGTTGTGCTCACATAATGTATTGTGTGCTAACACAACAACCATACAATCTCGCCTACTTCTTTGCAAGGCGAATTGTAAACCTTCAAGGCTCCAAGAATAAGCTCATTCCATATGGAATGTTCTTGACGCGCCTCTATCATAATGTCATGCACTTTCATCCTCAATTTCAAAGTCCGTTGTACGTACTTGTGAACAGGATGATGGAACCGCTGAACATTTCCCTCATGAAGACGTTCTTCATTCCTGAATCCGCCAACACTCATCAACCATTTGATGATCCATCTAGCTAAAACACTCAAGGAACTTAGTAGTATTTCAAATAGGATCAATCCTCGTGTACTCGTGCTTTATCAATGTAATCTTATTTCCTTCATGAAATAAAACATATTACATTTGATATCTTAGTATTAGAACCCCTTTAAACTAACCTTGGGATATAATGCATTGTCAAGATCATTGCATACCTTTAGTAAAGGTTCTGCTGAGCAGATGGATGGATCCCAAAGTTTGTGCTAGACGGATCCCTACACTTAGGGAACCGTGGGATCCGGCAAACAGAAAATGCAATTGCAAGCATTATATTTCAAACATATCCTTAGAACACCTCACGCTAAGCTAAACATAGTGTCTTAAGGCAAATTAAGTCCTTATCAAGATAAGTAGATCCTTCCTACTCACACATAACTCACCTAGATCACACTCTAAGACGCTTAAAGATCTATCGCTTTCACTTTAATCCATTTCTCTTCCGCTCTCTAGATCACTCATCATTCTCACATGATCCCTCACATCTAGCTTTAGAAATCTTTCGATTATGGCAAAATGGATCATAAATCATCCTTACCTCAAAATTGATCAAAGTTGATCAAATTCTAGTTTTCCCATCTCAAAGCCTTTAGGATATTTTCCAAAACACTATCCTAAGTCACAACCTGATCTCTAGGATCATTTAGCTTCAATTGACACTCTCATCTTTAGTGTCATCCTTGCTCATCCATTGGTACTCATGAAAGTTCCAAATCCTTCCATTAAAGACAATCATTAGCTACATCACTCATTACCTTCAAGTACTTAAGCACCCCTTCATTTAAGACACTTAGGAGGACTGAAACACTCAAGATGATATAGATCTTAGATCTTAGAAACATCATTTCCACTCTTTCATAGCTGGTGAGAGCTGGATCCCTAGGATTAGCCTAGACGGATCCCTCTGAGGAGCGAACCGTGGGATCCGGATGACAGTTTATGTCAATTCTTGCTAAAACAATCATTTCAACTCATCTTTCTAACTCAAACACTCCATCTCATCTTAAATGAGTTCCTAGATCAGTACAAACTCTGAAGTTGACTCTTGTGCATGTTAATCATCACATTCCAATGAATCTTAGTGGCTTAAGGCTTAAATGCACTTGCCAAATCTCTTGCTTTATAAACCACATTGTTAGGACTTCCATAGTCATCACCTTCATCCTAACTTTCAGCACTTTCGAAACCTTTACAAACCTCTTGAAATCATCTCATCATGAGGAAAACCCCAAGTAGTAACTTATCCACCAAAGAACCACCCAAGAAAAAGGCTCGTGTTATACACGAAATCTCTTCAACCGAATCATCTCCGGTCAAGCCAACAAATGATAGGATCTTTCCTCAACCAATCAAACCAATTCCTAAAAGGATAGTACCCACAAAACTACCTATGCCAAACACCACCATACCTCCTAGGCCAAACAATATCATCTCCACTAAACCATCACCATTGGTTCCTAGAGCTATTTCTTTTACATCTCCACTATCATCACCACACCTCTACAATTTAGAGGACTTGCCTCCTAGGCCGTCTCATCCGCCTTCGCCGACAACATTCTCCTCATTAGGAGGAATAATGGTACAAAATCAAGGTGTTGAGTCAACACTTGCTTCGGCTTCCTTTTCGCCATTTCCATCATATAATCCTATTTGGATTATGAGAAATCATCAAAGTCAACAACCCGACCATATGGAAGTTGACACTTCTCTACCACCACCATAGTTCTTGGTCGAGCCATTCTCAAATGCGCCTCCACCAATCCCTCCATCGTTTGAAGCTCCACAAGCCGCTTCACTTGATCCTTCGCATCAAGCCATTTCATTTCTTCCACCACCACTACCTAGCCATGACAAAGATTGCTATCATTGTCAACATGTTGAAAGTTTGATACATGAAGTACGAGAAGACCAACGTTTCATTTTCTATCATCTCCTCGAACGTTTCGACGAGATTAAACCTAAACAAAACTTGAGCTAGAAGATTTTAGTGGTGTCCTAGCATCAAGCGATAGTTGGTCTAGAAATTCCTGGTCATGTATTTTCTTATTTTCTTAGTTTCTTAGTTTTTAGAGTCATGTATATCATAACTCTAGTTTTATTAAATGAAATTACATGCTACTTGTTATATTTCTGAGCATATGATTACATTGTATTCATATCACATTTTTGTGATAACATAACTTGTTATATCACCATTGCTGAAATTGATCATCAGCTATACGGATCCCTCAGAATTGCCTAGACGGATCCCTACTAGGAGGGAATCGTGGGATCCGTGAGACAGAAAACTATTTTCTACTAACTTGGACCACATTTGCAGGAAATTGTGAATTATGCTTGTTTTCTAACCTTTGTTTTGTAGTTATTCAATTTACACATGAAGACTTTGACATCTTAAAGCTAGGGGGCTTTATGTCAAAGCAATACATTGCAAATTACTTGCAATATTAGGCTTACATTTCGTGACATCCCCTTGCAAAATTGCAATCATAAAGGGGGAGCACATTCGTCACTTAGACGAAATATTTTGCAAACTTACTTGCAAATAAACTAGATTAGTATCACTTTCTTGACGCCCTTACATAGGGATGGACTCGTCAAGGGGGAGTAAAGACGAGATCCTTTCCCGTTACTTGCTCTCTATTTCTTTTTATTTCTTTCACATGTTTTTCTTAAAAACAAAGTGTTGCTTTCTTTCGAAGCTCTTTTTGTTTCGACAAAAAGGAGGAGAAGAAAGTAAAACTACAAATTCAAACTTTTACAAATTTTAGCTTTTCCTTAAAATAATTTTATGTTTTGTCATCAACAAAAAGGGGGAGATTGTTAATACAAATAAGCCGTAAAAACATTTATTTATATTTTACGATCTTCTAATGTTTTGTCGATAACAAACGTAAAATTATTTTAACGAAACAAATAAAATACGTAAATGGTTTGAACTAATAGTTTCTAACATATTCACATTTTCACATAAAATACTAAAACAAGTATAAGTAATTTTATGATTTAATATTACATATGTACAACAACTAGTGTTTACATATTTGGGTAAAATATACACATAACTAGTATGTAGTATATTGGGTAATATAAATGGGTAGAAACTTAAGTATCAGAACCCATTGGGCAAATACATTGAATGTAGTTGGGTACAACCCAAAGCCCATGACCCATGGAGCTTGACCCATAACCCATTGCATGACATCATGCTTATATCATACATGGATAATATCCATAACCCATGGATCAACCCATACCCAAGTGACTAAGTGCATTGCACTCAAGAGATACATTGTATCTAGCTAAAGATCCATGGTTCAACCCATGACCCATAACCAAAATACCCATGGGTAAAAGGGAGCGTCCCACGGATCCCTAGCTTAACGCTAGACGGATCCCTTGTGGAAGGGATCCGTGGGATCCGGGGAACAGTAGATTTTTTCTTCTATAAATAGTGAGCCATTTCTTCATTGTTTCTCACCCCTTTCTAACACACTTTGTCCCTGAGTTAAAAACTCACTAACCTCGGATCCAAGAGATCTATGTTTGTAGTTTTGTTTTTGTGTGATCTTCTAGGTTCCTCTTAAAGGCAAGATCACCACCTTTGAAGTCGAGCAAGCTCAAGTCCATGAGTTGCCATGCTTCCTCATCATCAAGGCTACTGAAGTCTTCTTGTTGTTGATTCCTTTCTTTCTTCTAAAAAGTGTAGTGTTGAAGACATTAGTGAAAGATGTCTCAAGTGTCAAGACGAAGATATTAGTGAAGGGTATCTATCGTCCATATCATAAGCACTTGTGGTAGGTGCTTAGAAGTCAAGACTAGAAGCGTTAGTGAAAGGTGCTTAGAAGTCAAGACACAAGACATTAGTGAAGGGTGTCTTGTAGATCTAGTCAAAGGCATTAGTGAAAGGTGCCTCAGATGTACATTCGATATGGTGTGTTTCGATGTACAAGATAGACTAGTATTAGATCCAAGGATATTGATATCCTTGATGATGTTGTAAAGGAGTAGATCTCCTTTGGGATTAGTCGTTGGTGTAGTGTGGTAGTAGTTCCTCCATTGCAATGGAACTATGTGCTTAGCTTAGTACCTAATAAAGGGTAGGCGACGTTGTGTAGGTGTAGTTCACCTTGGAGTGAAAGAACTAGGTACTTAGCCTAGTACCTTATAAAGGGTAGGCGACGTTGTGATAGGTGTGGTTCACCTTTGAGTGAAAGAAACTGGTGGTTAGCCTAGCACCGGAAAAAGGGTAGGCGACGTTGTGAAGGATTCTCCGCCATAAGGAGATTGGGGTAGTGTTTACGAGCTATCGAGTAGGTGACTCGGGGAGTGGAGTAGGGCAAGGAAGGTGTCCTTGTAGCCGAACCACTATAAATACTCGCGATGTGGTTTTGTGCTTCTTACTCTTATCTTTTCATTACTTACCTTTATATGCTTGTTTATCAACATCCAACAAACACATCCAAATAGATTGACATAAGTCGATCTAAATAAATTAAAAGGAAGTTTTAATTGACAAAACTCTTCAACCCCCCCCTTCTAGTTTTCCACACACACCTCAATTGGCATAACCTATCCAATAGATAATTAGATAATTAGTTTAGTAGTGAAATCGATAGAAGTACCCCCCCCCCCAATCATAGACCCCGAGATTTTACCCTTGCTTTCTAAAAAAACATAAAAAAGACTCAAAAGAATCATCCTCAACCCCACCTTCTCGTCATATATCTCTTTCTAGCATTCCTATTCCCCTAGAGAACGAAATCAATCCCCGAGGCTTACCCCATACGACACTACAACGATTAGGTTTTTTGCCTAGAGGGTTGAAAAGCTTGCTCGTAGAAAAGGAGGTTTTCTCGACCCCGAGCCCTGCTATCATAATGGAACCCGGTTTCTAGCCTTGTACCGGATAAAGTGTAGGCGACGAAGGTTTGGTTCTACCTTGTGTGAAGAACTCGGTATTTAGCTTTGTACCGAATAAAGTGTAAGCGACGTTGTGAAGGCTTCTCCGCCAGTTAAAGGAGCTTGTGGTGTGTAGTGATTACAAACTCTCGAGTTGGGTACTCGGAGAGTGAAGTAGGGCAAGGAAGGTGTCCTTGTAGCCGAACCACTATAAATACTTGTGTTGTGGTTGTGTATCTCTTTCTCTATCTTGTAGCATAGTTTATATATTCGTATACCTATCAATATCCAACACTCACTCAAAAGAGATTGACATAAGTCGATGTAAATACTTAAAACGAAGTTTTAATTGGTAAAACTATTCAACCCCCCCCCCCTCTAGCTTTCTACAAAACGTTTTAAGATTTTAATTGGGAACGTACCAGGAAGGCATGTCCAAAGGTTTTTGGTTTTACTTACATCTGCTGGTACGATACATACTCAGTTTAGGGTCCGTTTGGTTTGTAGACGGGTTTAGGATTATGATTTGGATTTGATGTTAGAAAGAGAAAATATATTATAAAAATATAAATTGTTAGTTTATAAATTTTGTATAAAATTGATATTAGATTAAATATATTTAAATGTAGAAAGAAAAGAGTGAGAGATCAAATAATAGACTCACTACTTTTCATTAAACCCACTTATTTTGTGTCTTTGACACAAACCCAACTATTTGGATTACATATGCTAATCTTGATTTAAAAATAAAAAAAAAAAAATCAACCAATCAATGGTTTCTTTCTTTTTAAATTCAAATCCAGTCAAATCTTACAAAACAAATTTACCCCAAGTTCTTAGTTCTCTTTCTTTATTGATTTATGCAATTTACCCGAGGATCAAATCTCGTTTACCCAAAGTAAAAAAGGTTTATGAAAATAATTGAACTCATACGTTTGTTAGGGTCAAACAAACAAAAGTCATGCATCGATTATGACTATACTCTATTATACCAGCAGAACCAAACAAAAGCCATGCATTAATTAACTCTTGGCGTTTGGTTCGCCGTAGTCCGCTGTAATTGGATGTAATCGTAATTTGATTACATTACGTAGTCTGTTTGGTTCGCAGAATGAAAGGAATTATAATTCAGATTACATTACGTAGGTTGTTTGGTTTGCGTTGTAATTGTAATTCAGTTATTACAATTACATCAAAGAAGGGAATTCAGATGACATAGGATCTTGGATGGAAAGTTTTGTATTACGTTGTAATTCAGAATTCTATATTAATAATAATTATTATTATTATTATTATATAAATACTAAAATAATATTATTTATATAATAATAATATTAATAATAATAAAATAATATAATAATAATATTTAATATTATAATAATTATAAATATTTACTGTAATAAAATTTATATAATAATAATAACGAGGGGGAAGCGCCCGTCGCGTTACGGCGAGGGTGTTTGCCATATCTTTGGACAATTGTAACGGCGAATGCAATCGGTGTTTGTCTTACGAAAGTACTTACATTATGGTTTCCATTGTTTATGCAAAATGGTATGTTCTAACCTTGCTGACGGCGAACATACTAACCTACAGCCTTACACATGGATGCTAGAGTTATTTTACATCTTACAGTAGTTGGGTAAAGCATTCTAAGTCTTTATAGTTGTTGCAATAGCAGTGTTTCAAAGGGCGTCGATAATGGTATTATGTACTTGCAAATAGAACTTTGCGGACGGTTGTTGAAACTGCTTCAGTTTTCGGCTTCTTCTTCAACGTTATGTTATGTTTCTTTCAAAACAGATAATTTTCATTATGAGTTGAAATTGGTTTGGGTGAATAGATCAGGAGGTTATAAAGTGATTAAACAGGCTACTTACCACAATGAGTTTGCCTTTGTTTTCTGGCCTTTGTGCAAGTCTTAACGTTGCACCAGTATTTGCTCTAGGTGATATTCCAACCTTCAAGTCTTAATGTGGTTGGCTTATTCTCAAACCAGCGAGGAGATTCTTGTTTCAAGTTCAAAGAATCTCCTCGAATCTCTTTTTTTTCATACGAACAATTCCTTAACACTTGGTTCCTACAAGTTCAAAGAAAAAAAAATACGGCTGTGTAAGTTTGCACGCAACATAAATCTCGCTCTTTCCTAACATGAAATTGGCTATCATGTTGCATGCTGCATTTTTTTTGTAGGATGTCAAATGTGGCATTAACGTATGTTGCAGTCCAAATTGTAGAGCTACACCAAAACTTGTAAAACAAAGTCTTCTTATTATACATGATCCCTTTCTAATTAAAATGTCACAAACAATGTGGCACATCAATAGATTTTCCATTTGAAAGAACTCGTAAACCATTCCCAGCTGCTTAGTTACATGAAATCAACATAAATCTACGGCATATATATTTGAGGGATGTAGAAATATTGTTTACCTTAAAAAAAGCACGCTATCCATAGGTTTCAACTTAAACTCCCATGACTCCATCTGTATTTTAACAAATATCAGACAACTTAAGTTACTTGCATATGCCAATCATTTTTTACTCTTTATTACTCGAAAAATAAAGACAAAGTATCCCATACATGGCCTCCTGGTATACTCTTCAGAAAGGTGGGTAGCAAGTAGAGCCCTTGGATCAAAATTATCTCAAATGCCATCATAGTTTGTGTTCCTTAAGTTGTGCTCTATTTCAATTGCACCATCTACCCTTAGACATTGTTCGCCTATTGTAGATATCAAGGTCTACCGTTCAAATCCTGAATAAAACAATGCTATTAACATCAGGTTCAAATAGATTAAGTGATACAAATAGATTCAAGAGTGTATAGAAATCCATTGACAAAAATGCATCTAGCCTTTGAAAATTACAAATTGCTCCGTATGTTCACGTCACCTTCGTGTTTAGACCGCATCAAAAACCTCAAACCTCCATACATGATCAGATTTGTTTATGTAATTGTTGGAATCGCTCCTAACTCGTAAATGGAACGACATTGACGGGATTACATTTTCTATCTTTGTTAGCTTAAAAACATGGGCTTGTTAAGTCAAGTTTCCATAGTTATATGTGTTTAGGTATAAATACCCTCCTAGACTTTCCTAGGAGGGTGAGATTCTTAGTGTAAGTTTTACCTTTCAATAATAATACACACACTAGTTTTTCACTTCTCTCTTGTTTCTCTCACTAACTTGAAGATGGTGTTCTTCCATCTTCCAAGACCTCCCGATTCACCAAATCTTCCATACATATGGTCCTAACATTGGTATCAAGAGCAAGGTCGGTTTGTTATTTGTGGTTGATTTTCGTGATATGTTTCTTGTCAAAAAATGTTTTTTAGATCTGTTATAACAAGATTTTTAGTGTTTTATATACTTTTTGGTTATAACAGTTTTTAAACAGTCTTATTTTATCTAAAGTGGTCAATAAGTCTAAAAGTCCAAATCTTTCATTAGAATTTACATATCTGTATCTGGATATTACTGTCTTTGATATCAGTGAAATGTAATCATCCATTTTTAGACTTTTTTACCAAAACCCGTGGAGACTAGTGTGGTCAAGAAATAGTCGGAACTTATGGTCGGAATAATGGTCGAAAACTGGGTCAGAATGAGTTTCTTCAAGCTACAAAGTTTACTCAGTATTCCCTTACTTGGATAAGTGTGTGGAATACTTCGACTGTGTGAATTTGTTCTAGCTTGGATAAGTTAGAAGAAAACCCTAAGTTTACGCATAAGTCTTACGCATAAGCCTTACGCGTAAGACTGATTTTACGCATAAGCCTTACGAGTAAGACTGATTTTACGCATAAGGTCGTTTACGCGTAAGGTCGTTTACGCGTAACCTTGTTTACGCTTAAAGAAAGCAGAAAAGTAAATGGTTAAGCGTTAAAGAAAAATGTTTACGCGTAAACTAAGAATGGTTATGGGTAAAATGTAAAAGGACTCAATTTTTTTGACCTCAAACCAAAATACCAACAAACCCATTCGACCTCAGTAGCTACAACATCATCAGTCATGCTCAAAACTGAAAAGATAAATCAAAAACGGATTGATGTCATACAAAGTTCCTTTCAGCCTCGACAGTCCAAATTCAAAACCAAACATAGCCACTAGACTCAACTCCATCTCATATCCAAGACTAAATAATAATAATAAGGGTTAATATACAAAAATGTTACTAAACTTTTAAAAAAATTTGTCCTAAGTCACTAATGTTTGTATTCTGTCATCTAGGTCACTATACTTCACGGGTTTTTCACATATGTTACTAAACCTTTTTATAAGTGTCACCCTAGTCACTCGAAGGATTGGTAACCGGTTGTGGCCAATACATAACTAAACCTATACAAACAAGTCACTAAACTTTGTGAAAAATTTGTCTTAAGTCACTAATGTTTCATTCCTGTCATCTAAGGTACTAAACTTTGCTAAAAATTTGTCCTAAGTCACTAATGAAATTTTTTTCCTAAGTCACGAGTTGTGGCACATGTTACTGAACCTTTAAAATTTTACGTTTTATACGATTTTATACACATTTTATACGTTTTTATTCATTTTTATTCATTTTTATACGTTTTTGTTCGTTTTTTACGCTTTTGTCCGTTTTTATACGTTTTCGTCCGTTTTTGTCCCATTTTTTACGTCCGTTTTTATACATTTTTATGTTTTCATCCGTTTTTATACGTTTTTGTCCGTTTTTATATGGTTTTGTACATTTTTTATACGTTTTTATTCGTTTTCATCCGTTTTTATACGTTTTCGTCTGTTTTTTACGTTTTCGTCCATTTTTCTTATGTTTTTGCCCGTTTTTCTATGTTTCATTCGTTTTCGTCCCTTTTTTATGTTTGAAAACATAAGAAAATAGGCGAAAACGTAAGAAAAACGGACGAAAACGTATAAAAAAGGATTAAAACGAATAAAAACGGATGAAAACGAATAAAAACGGATGAAAACGAAAAAAACGTATAAATAATGTATAAAACCATATAAAAACGGACAAAAACGGATGAAAACATAAAAACGTATAAAAACGGACGTAAAAAATGGGACAAAACTCGTGACTTAGGACAAAATTTTCATTAGTGACTTAAGACAAATTTTTCGCAAAGTTTAGTACCTTAGATGACAGGAATGAAACATTAGTGACTTAGGACAAATTTTTCGCAAAGTTTAGTACCTTAGATAACATGTGCCAAAACTATCGAGTATACCTTAACCGGTAACAACCGGTTGTTTCCCTATCGGTATCCACGATAACCGGTTACGTAAAGTATAGTGACCTAGATGACAGAATACAAACATTAGTGACTTAGGACAAATATTTCTGAAAGTTTAGTGACATCTTTGTCTATTAACCCTAATAATAATAATAAAAATAATAATAAATAAATATCATGAAGGATCTCAGAGTTGGTTCGTGTATCAATATTTACATGATTCTTTGTTGGTCGAACCATACTCATCACTGACCACAACTGTCGAAGCCTACACCTCATTTTTTATATCCGAATATAAGGAAATAGCTTATAACAACTTTGTTAAAATCTTTCATTGCTTTGTTACCACAAGAAAACGCAATTAAAACAAAACCTTTACCTACCTGTGATTCATGGGATTTCATAAGCAAGATTGTGGGTCGATGTCTTTTTTGGATATGAATAAGAGATGTAACAATTGATGGTGCTGCGTTTTTGTTGATAGGGGACGGATTGCATTTTATTAGTTTGATTGAGATCTACCTTTTTGGAGATTGGAGTAAATTTGAGAGGCGGATATAATATTGTTAACGTTTTCTTAGGTTTAGGGTTACTCAAGTGATGTGAGCTCTTATAACCGGTTGGTTATAAGTTTTTGGACACATGGGCGGAGCCTAGTTATGGACTGGATCTCACTTTCAATACATGGGCCGAGCTTGTTATGGTTTTGGGCTGCTCATTTTCACTTATGGTTATTTGGGCTGAACGAATATATAGCTTGGATTACGATGGTTACTTTAATTTGGTGATAAAAATTTGTCATCCGATTTTTTTTAGATATAAAAAAAAAAATTGGATACAAATTTTTATTATAAATTAAAGAGTGGTATTTTGGTCTTAAAATTTTTCACGGGGATACAATTTTTGACAAGAATCGGGAAACCATTATCAAAGTTTCATTTAAACCTTTAACGAAGGCTAGTTTTGGGCGTTTAACCGCAATATGTGAATACGGCGTGAATTCACTATTATTTATTTGAGGTTGAAGTGGGATATCACGGGTGCGTGTACTTAGTATCTTGAAGATATCGGGGTTGGTTGGATGCATGATTCTTCGAGATCCTTGTTCGAGCTTTAACCGTTAGGAATGAAAAAGACTTGAGTTGTCTAGTTGTACCTGATGTAAGGAGTTACGTTGTTGTGCTCACAGCGTATAACTATCACTTTTAATAAGTTACGTTGTTGTGCTCAAGTGTCACACTAAGGTGTGGATAATTTGAGAAACTTTAAGTTTACCCTTTTTCCGATGATGATAAGAAAAAGGGTTCTTCGTCTGACAATAGTGCAAGTCTAAGTCACAAGTTCGGGTTATTTTACTTCAGTCTCAAGTTCGTCATATTGGGTTTTCTCCGTCATTAATCACTACAAAAAGCCGTCAGAATGATAATGGGGTCGGTAAAGAGTTAGTTGAGAAGAGTATACACGAGTAGAGAAGTCTTATCAGCAATTGATTCTCACATGATATTTATGGTACATACATGGTTTCGCTGTCTCCAATTCATCATCAACATACGTGGTGTATGATTCTGATTCATTGAAAACATCGGGGGGAAGAGAGTATAGGTATTCATTGCTTCTTTGATGTTTTTGGATTTTTTTCGAAAACCCGTTTCCCTTCATGAATTTCTTCAATCAGGGGGAAGAAACGAGACGATCTGTGGTGCAAATTTCTCAAGTTGGTGTTATCGTCTCACTTTCACAGAGTTATCGTGCGTGAAGTTACCTAAATATGATGTTATGATGCCTTACACACGGTCATTTTATCTAGTAATTGCAGATTCACAAGTAACTATTATTCCGATAGACCGCAACATTCAGGGGGAAGTTGTTTCATTTCGTCTTTCGTGGTTTGTTTGGTGTGAAGCATCTACATACGTGAGAAGATCTTGTTGATTTCTTGCATGTACCCCCGAACGGATTTTCCGAAATAAGTCAGATTTACCTTGTGTGGTTTACTGCTCATCTACAAATTCCGCTGCGTACTGAAAATTTCAAAAGTTAGAAGAAATGTCGACTACATCTAAGTTTCGC
Organism: Chrysanthemum seticuspe; assembly: GCA_019973895.1. NCBI lineage: Eukaryota > Viridiplantae > Streptophyta > Magnoliopsida > Asterales > Asteraceae > Chrysanthemum > Chrysanthemum seticuspe. The sequence continues at coordinate 155,447,280 of BPTQ01000008.1, read as the reverse complement.
ATATGCTAAAGACGGTTGTCAGTTTGGGGGGAAGCTGATTCAGAAACATCGCCAAAAAGAAGTGTACGGATAAGCTGCTAAAGACATGCATCATGATTTAGGGGGAAGTTAATCCAATTCATGCATATTACATCATTTGCCTACAAGTGAAGAAAACGGTTCTCAAGTCGAGGTACAAGAAGAAGACAAAGAGCATAAACTTTCATCATCCTCAGCACTTGAAGAGCTTATGAAGACCTTTCTTTATTTGTTTTCTATATTTGTAGTAAATGTTGTAAGTAATCCCTTATGTCGTCCCATTGGGGGAAGATTGTTGGAATCGCTCCTAACTCGTAAATGGAATGACATTGACGGAATTACATTTTCTATCTTTGTTAGCTTAAAAACATGGGCTTGTTAAGTCAAGTTGCCATAGTTATATGTGTTTAGGTATAAATACCCTCCTAGACTTTCCTAGGAGGGTGAGATTCTTAGTGTAAGTTTTACCTTTCAACAATAATACACACACTAGTTTTTCCCTTCTCTCTTGTTTCTCTCACTAACTTGAAGATGGCGTTCTTCCATCTTCCAAGACCTCCCGATTCACCAAATCTTTCATACATACGGTCCTAACAGTAGTCATTCACAAACGGTATCGAGTAACCTCTCATCCAAGTTCTCGAATAAAAGAACCTGCAAGGAGATTTGAACAATGAATCTTTGACAATTGACCAAAAGCTATATATAAGAGTATATATTAAAATAAAATAAGGGTGTGCACCCAAATCAGATATAATCCAACAGGGCCTCATTCGCTAACTTTTAGACCACTTTTCCCTCTAACCTAGTAATATTATTGTTTTAACTAATATTATAATAATATAATATATACCGCGTCTCTTATATGACAATCGTTTATTTACAGTTAATACTCCGTAAAATACTCCAATAAATTTATCCAAACACATCCTAAGCACACTAATAAGCAATTTCAGTCATACTCTAAAGGTTAAGCTTTTACTTAACAGACCTTTAACTATGATTTTTATTGTTAAACCACGTCATAACCATTAACCAATCCTTTGGGCATACACGTAACCTTTCAATTCAAAACAAAAATTGGTTCTTAAAGACAAAAATGACAATTATATTAAATCATACCATGAATTAGTAACTTGTCGGGAGCATCCCAGCGTTGACACAATCACCATCGTGTATCCCAGATTCGGGAGTAGTCTTGTTTTCATCAACCCTTGTTCTTTCAGGATCAATAAATGGCTGATACTTTCATCCGCCCGCTCAGGTACTTGAGAACTAAATACCGAGAAAAAAAATATTTTTCATCAACCTCAGCAAGATAATGAACTTTTATATGTTCAAACTTAACGCTGCAGGTAATGTGGCCTAACATGTATTCGTATAGGAATGGCTATGGCAAGTGTCCATGATCCACGTGTCGACCCTTACGGCTAATTAAATTTGTTGACTCAATGTCACCTTCAGTTAATAACATGATGTACTCTGAGGGGGGACCTATGAGATAAACAATAATGTCATAAAAAAGTGGACGACCTTAACATTATAGAGGAAAGGCAGTTATCATATGTGAGTAACTTACCATGAAGCAGTAAGCGGCTGCTACTTTCACGGATGATGCGTGGGTTCGGGGTCGAGAAAACCTCCTTTTCTACGAGCAAGCTTTTCAACCCTCTAGGAAGTGAACCTAATCGGTGTATTGTAGTATAGGATAAGCCTCGGGGATTGATTTCGTTCTCTAGGGGAATAAGAATGCTAGAAAGAGATATATGACGAGAAGGTGGGTTTGAGGAAGATTCTTTTTTAGTCTTTTTTATGTTTTTTAAAAAAGCAAAGGTAAATATATCGGGGTATATGATTGGGGGTGGTACTTCTACCGATTTTACTACTTTTACTACTTATCTAATTATCTAATTTAACTAATTAACTATTGGATAGGTTATGCTATTTGAGGTGTGCTCGTATGATGATTAAAGATGTGTTCACTTAGATGCTATTACTCCCTAGTTATCTTTTATTGGTCGGTTGAATTGTCACTTCCTTTATCTTAAATTGGTGCGTTGTATTCCGTTTGGTCGTAGGGTGGTGCCTAATTCCCTAGTTCTATGAAGTGTAGCTCTCCTTTAGAATACCCGGGATCGGCAAGTGCAATAGCATCTCCCTTGAATACACTACTATCCTAAAGCTACAATTCACACAATAAACACAACGAATGGCCTAATGTGCACTCAAAGGCTTTTTGCCATTTAGGACGTTCAAGCTCGCAACAATGAAAGAAGAAGCCAGTTTTCCTTACTCTAAGCGTCTACCAATTAAAACAAGAGACAGCCTAACAACAATTAATAACTAGGTTTCATAGATCTAAGCAAACACAAGAATAATTTAACTAGACATGTTAAACAAGCAAGCATACCCACAATCAATTGAACATGGGGTAGACATAATGATAAATTGGATAAACAAACTTATCTTGTGATGTAAAATAGGGTATGGGACCCTAAAATACTGTCCAAGTCGGACTAAAACTGAGATAGGGTTTGCTCTCCAAAATTCTACCTCTCAAAATACAAAAAAATCGAGTTCTATATATAGATTTACAATCGCGACAGCGTCACCTTTTGCTAGTGACGCCGTCAGGTCGCCGTCACTAGGGTTTCGTTTGGGCCAAGTCATTGTTGGGACGGCGTCAGTTGAGACGCGTGACGCCGTCAGTCTTCAGTAGCGACGTCGTCTGTATCTTGGATCTTAGGCGTTTGGTGTAGATTTTGTGAGTGACGCCTTCCAGAGTTTAGGCGTGACGCCGTCAGGCTTTAGGACCAGAAATTCCGCTGAGCCGTCTCGTGCACTTTTGATCAAGTCTTCTATAGAGGGACGGCGTCGCCCTTTGGTTGGGACGCCGTCAGGTGTGCTGGATTACGTTTGATCTTGACTTTGCCATTTTCTTCATGTATTTGCTCCTTTTCGTCCAAATATGCTTCATTCCAGCATTTTGCTTCTAAAAGACCTAAAATGTGAAAAGGAACGATTTTAAGCAGTAACAGATATAAAATGTGTCGATTTAGGGCTTAAATGACCCCCTAAATAAGTACATTTTAAATCCTTATCAAATATCCCTACACTTGGTATTTGCTTGTCCTCAAGCAAATGTGCTTTTGGCCAATCAATTTATAAGTTAGGGGGCGTGAAGCATTGGTTTAAAATAGTCTACAACAAGTAAAAGCGCCACAATAGTAATAACAAGAGAAAGAGGGAGATAGAGGCAGTGAGCTTCTATCGGCAAACAATGGATAGTTACCCCAGAAAAAATAAAGCTTATTTTAAACGTTTCTGTAGATTTTGTATGTTTAACAACCACTAATTCAGATTTATGACGGCCTCTTATAATGATTGAAAGCATAATAAATATATATAAACACATGATTTTATCTACTAAACAGGAGCCATAAACATTCTTTCCGAAGCTTATCTACCGTAGTAAGTTTAAGTTGCATACTATGTTATAATATGAAACATGTCTCACCCTTACCATTGCAACTTTGCAATTTTAGCCTTCGAAGCTTCTACCTTAGGATCCATTGAACTTCATGGTTAAACAAATTAAAACAAAATAAGCATAACCTGAAGCTAATCAAATTTACATTTAAAATTATCTTCTATTAACGTCATTCTCTATTTATGTTATGCCTAACAAATCATCTCAGTCAACATAACTAACGGATTTGTTAATGTCATCCCATCTAAGATTGGCCTGTTTGCAAATAAAAAAATAAGCTTAAAAACCTCCTAATATGTGTCACCAATTAAATCTTACAGTTTTGGTTATCTAATAATCGAATTAACTACACGAAGGTTTCATCTTTTACTTTGCACAAATCATCAAAACCCTACATATCATATCAATAATCAAACACACTGAAAGTGTAAAAACTCGAAGATTTAAATGAAACACAAACCCATAATCGTGCGCTGAGATTCGTCAAAATCCTCATTAGTCTCGTCTTCTTCCTTCCCGTGTTTGCCTTCGCACCTTATTTGTTGACCGAAAAACACAAAAACAATGAATCTTTAATTAATAGTAAACTCTAATTGTTATTAACAGATTACTTAATTATAAAAAGACCCAACAAACTGCACGAAAAGTAAAAAAGGCATAAAACGTATCTCTATTGTAGTCGGTCACTTGATTAACAGGTGTTTCGATTTACTTTTTTTTTATGACGATTTGAAGAAAGAGTAGAAGAGATGTAAGGTCGATATAGTTACGATGCAACTGTGTTTTTTGGATAGATTTCTCTGGAAGGTGATAAAGGCGGTGGAAAGCCGGTTTGCCATCTATCTGTGTTTTGTTGATAAGCGTATTAGAACAGGATAGACAAGTAGACCAGCAAACAGGCCGCATAAAAAAGTTGGTGGATCACATCTTAAGAGGCAGCCCAAGACGTATTATATATGCTGCCTTAATATTTAAAGTCACCGACATGTATTTTTAATTTGCACCGACCTAGTGCTTTAGTATAGATATATAATAATAAAATAATAAAATGAAATAATAATAATAAATATTTATTATAAATACTAAAATAATAATATTTATATAATAATAATAATAATAAATATTTATTTTAATAATATTTTTATAATAATAATATTAATAATAAAATAATAATAATTATTATTATAGTAATATTTACATAATAATAATAATAATAACAATAATAAATATTTATTATAATTATTAAATTAATAATATTTATATAATAATAATAATATTTATTATTTTTATTATTACTATTTTAATATTTACATAATAATAATAATAATAATAATAATAATAATAATTAGTATTATTATTATTATTATTATTAAGCTTTTTTTTTTAATTTTTTGAATTACGTTGAGATCCAACCAAATACAGTGACAGAATACATCAATTACAATTCCAACGAATTACAATTACAACACATTCCAACTCTTTGAATTACAATTCATTCAAATTACAACTCCTTTGACATATTACAATTCCTCAAAACATACTGCGAACCAAACGCATCTTTATAATTTGAGTCATTCATACGTTTAAACAAAAGCAATGCATCGATTAACTCTTATAGTTTGAGTCATTCATACGTTTAAAAACGACTCAGACTCTAAGAGCTAATTGTTTATTTAGGAAAATAAAATAAAATCCAAAGTTATAATTGAGTTGACAAATAATAGTACATCGAACTTTTGCACATATAAATTAGAGAAAAGTACCAAAAAATGACAAAATCTTTTTGGTAGTCCTATTTGTGGGCAATTTTTCACTCAATGTCCAAAATGGTCATGCGCAATCACTCGACTCCGCAGCTCCACCCAAAATGCGCCACGTGTCCCAACTACCAATACACCTTTTATCTTCTCACTCTACCAAAATAACTTCTCTTATTGAGCAACCGCCGGCTACTCAACCGGCGGCTTGCGCAACCGGCGGCGATGATGTGACATAAAGGTACGTTTACTTTTTTACTTTCCTTGATATCCGATTAATTTTCTTGATATCCGATCTAGGTTTGAATTATTATCCGATTACTTTTTTTTATTGTGTTTGATTTATTGATTTATTGTTTTGATCTCAAATACACACTCAATAATCACACACTCAATCCTATTATTGTTTCATTCCATCATGAAACCGATGGTACTCTTCTAACTTTTTTTTGATTCATTGTTAGATTTAACTGGGTGTTTGCCTTTTGGGTATTTCTAAAAATGGTATTTCTGAAAATGGGTTGCTTGCTTTTGTTCTTGTTAATCAGTTTCAAGTTATTCTTTGGCCGTTTTTAAGAAAATAAGCTATTTTGAAGTGCTTATTAGGTCATTTTTAATAACCTAAGCAGATTTGAAGTGCTTATTTGGGTATTTTTTTTTTAAGAAAATCAACTATTTTGAAGTGCTTTTTGACTAATTTTTAAAAAAATAAGCAATTTTGAAGTGTCTTATGTGTTAAGTGCTTATACATGTCTGCATGCAAATATGTTTACATTGCTCAATGCTATTCTACAGTGTTTATAAACTAGTTCAAATTAGACTTTTAAGTGTATTGTTTAGGTCGAATACTTGAAAAGTGTGAAACTAGTTATAAGCCTAGTATTCTGATGTATATAAGCCGATATTTCAATTGTTTAGAGAAGTCCATATTGCAAGTATAAGCCCATAAGTTAAAGTTCTTCTTAGCTTATTCCGTGTCTGCATAATCTTGTTATCTTATCCCAACGATGCTAATTCTTGTATCTTGTAATCTCTTTAGGAATATCATGCGAGGGTACATGTTAGAAGCAAACTCAATTACTTTCCGTTAATGAAAGACAGACTAGGTTTAGACCTATCTGTACTGTTTAGGTCGACATGTTTTGGGCGGTGGCTGGATTTGGATTATGTTGACAATGAAGAGGGTCTTATACATTTTATGCTTCAGAAGCAAGTCTTCTCTGATAATGATCACTATGATTTACCCCTCATTTATAATGTTAACAATCATTTGCTACACTTTGGTCGTCGTGAATTTTGCCTCATAACTGCATTCAAGTTTGGGATGGTCAGTTTTCGCAAGTTTAGGGAGGGTGATATCAGTTTTCGTGATCGTGTATTTCCGGAGAAGATAGGTCGCTATGTTAAAAACATAGATCTTCTATCTGTGATTGAGGATGAAGAGTGTTTCACGAAACTATGAGATGAAGACTCAATACGAGTTTGTCTTTTGTTATCTTTGGAAGTTATATTTATGGGTTGTGAGTTAGGATCTATTGTTGATGATGTATATCTAAGGATGGTAGATAATCTGGATGCTTGGGATGAGTTTGCTTGGGGAGAGCACATCTGGCGGGAGTTATACGCCGCCATTAGAAATGTTAACTCAAATCATAAGGATAAGCACCATAAAGCATTGGACAAAGACCCAAAGTTTGTTCCATCGTATTCATTGTCTGGATTTATCCTGTGTTTCAATCTGTATTTTTAGTCCAAATCATTGTCAAGTTATTTTATGCTAAGGTTTTGTTTGTCATTTGACTTATTCATTAACTTTTTGTAGATTTGGATTCTAGAGTCTTCATCTCAGACACAGCGTTGGTGGATTAAGGACCCTGATGTGACCCCGAGAGGATGTTCCTGGTCGAAGCATTTTCCATTTCAAAATTGGTAGCTATACAGCCAACTTTTTCCCCATGTCAGTTAATGCGTATATGCCAACTTTTTTCCTTTATGAATTGCATATATGCCAACTTTTTTCCTTTGATTGTAAGATTTATAAGTTCTTGTGTAGGTTAATTGCATATATGCTTAACATGTTTTATGCTTATCTAAGATGTTTTGTAATCTTAAATGCTTATCTAGTCTGTAAATTAGTTTATTTATTTGTTTCTAAAGTTTATTTGTAATCTTAAATGCCTTAGGCCAAAAATCCAAATTATGACCTATATCCCAATAGTGCTGAGGGCCAATCAGAATGGTTCAGACAAAGCCAAATTTTTTTTAAGTGGTATACACCAAGAGCACCTCCTCCTGTTGAATACGGGGGAATTTTTGGTGATTATCTAAAAAAAATTGTCATCAGCTCGCACAACTAAGGACACAGATAGAGAAACACATCCACTTAGGCATAGTTGTATGCTTCGGGTGAAGGCTTTGGAGCGTTTATGTGACAGTTTGTTGATTCTACCTAAAGAGATCAAGAGTTTGAAAGAACGTGTCTACAAACTGGAGAGTATTATTCATGTTAGTCTTGACACAAACCCTTTTCTACGTATGCCCCAATTTAACTAATGTCTAATTATCATGTTTTGCAAAATACTTTGTGATACAGTATAATACTCGGAAAACAAAAGTCGGACACGAGCACAAAGTTACCTCATATGTTCAAAAGGTATACACACACATATATATATATACATATTTATCTTTGCAGATTTTATTTTTTTCTTGTCATTTACTTAGTTAAGTATGTGCACACATGTTACAGGATAACGTGGAGTGTGATCTGGGTGACGAGTATTGTAGTAATCTAGATGGTGATTTTTTTGAATTATTTGATTCGCCTATTCGAACATCCAACAAACACACTGCCAATGGATTTGTAGATGGTTTGGATAATTTCTCTCAGAAAGTTTATGTGGTAATTGATTTCTACAACTTTCAAATTATTCTAATTTGTCTTGTACCTTTCATTATAACTTCTTTCATAACTTTACACAGAATGGTGGGGTTGAAGTGGACAAATTGTCTGATGAAGATTTATCTGAGGTGATCACAAACATGTTTTCAAGAATATATTAACTGTTTTCAAGATTTATCTTAGGTAATAATGTTAGGAATTAGAAATTCCATAGTGAAGAGTCGGTCACCCCAAATATTATCTAGCATAAGTTAGGTCGTAGACGTGTCATTATTTACGTTATTTAGTAGTCATTTAGTTGGTCAGTAGCGTAGAATAGTTTAGAGTAACACCGTGGAGGAAGGACGGTGTATACCTGATCCACAAGCTGTCAGGAGGTCGTGTAGTCTGTAACTATAAATACCCCTTCCATCCTTGGAAGGGGTGGTGCTTTTCTCATAATCTAACCTTACATTTGTTAAGCAAGTCTCTACCAAGAAAACACCCTCTCATCTCTTTCTCTCTCAAATGGCTATCATGTATTTCCATCATCCAAGACCACCCGAATCATCAAACACAATAAATATAGGATCCTAACAATTGGTATCAGAGCCAAGGTTGTGTTGTTTTTTGATGATTCGTATGGTGGTTTGTTACGGTTTGATGCGGTTTGTTGTTTTTAGTCGTGATCATGTTTGGTCATGATATTGGTTTATACTGATTTGAAGGTTTTTGTATGCTGAGTTTATTGATTTTGTGGTTAAAAATATTGGTTTTTGTTGGCCGGAATATTAACAACTGATTTTTTATATCCTATTTGGTCAAAAACAAGTCCTGTGTTATTAAAGTTTAAAGATTCTGTCTTGTGTCATGTCCAAACAGAGTTAACTCACCTTTATGACTTTTTTGGTCCAAAGATGTGAAATATATAATGGTCATACTGGTCCTTATTTTTGGTCAAACTGGGCATTCATGAACATTTATTGCAATATTTCTGGGTTTGCTATAAACATGGTCGGAATTTGGTCGGAAAACTCATCGGAAAAAGTCGCATATTCTTGGTAGCGAGTTGGGTTGCATTTTTGAATGCAACATGATATGTTGTCCAGGTTCAATGTATCCACACTGTAGCGAGTTGTGTGACTGAAATGCCTAGCAACTTGGGACTTAAAATGGTAGCGATTTGACTAAATCATTTAGCGACTAATGTCAAGCGTGTTGTTAACAAATGAAGTAGCGACTTATCCATGAGTATTTACTCATGGTAGCGACTTGCCAAAGCGAGTTGCCAATTAGCGATTTGTTTTGAAAAAGTATAGCGACTTGACTCATGACAAATTAATGTAGCGAGTTGTGGTTTGTAAGGAAAATGTTAGCGACTTGTGCTGAAATAATGTAGCGACTTGTTAACCTCTAACATAACCAAATACCACATTGACCATGCCACGACTTCATTATACCACACATCATCAGTCAAAACTCAAATCTAAGACACGAAAAGATTATTTCAAAACTCAATCTCAGTATTCAATTTCTTGTGTCACAAAAATAAGACCTTCAAAAGATCTAAGACAAGTAACTTTATTCATCACAGATCAAGTTTTACTCAGACTTAGAAAGACTCATCAAGAAAGACACCTCAAGACTCTTTAATGTCTATACTTGATATAAACAAGCACAACAATGGATCTCTGCTCATGTTCGTGTTATTTCAAGTCTTATGAGGCTTTCACATGAGAACAATATTACATCATCGATCCTTTAAAGTCTAATTGCATTAAATTTCTGAAACTAAAAGGAAAGGTAAAATAACATTTATGTTATTCATCTTCCTTGGTTCGTTAAACAATTAAATCGTTAGAAATGAAAAACCTACCTACATCCTTTAGATTGAACTCATAGCCGTCTCAAGTCGATCTAGCCATCCCTGTGGCTTAATCTGACTCTGTGTTCGAATGGTGTCCATGGCTTCTCATCTGAATAATAATGATCTTTGATTATGCAAGAATACGAATGTGATTGTTGTGAAGATGATGGTTTTAATTGATAAGATCTTATTCTTATTTTTTTGGAGCGTGATTAATTTCTGGATGAAGGGAGGCGGATATTTTAAGAGTGTTTAGGGTTTGGTGAAGTATTGTTTGACTGCACTTGTAAGAGAAAGTTTAGGGTAAGTAAGAGGAGGGGGCACATATTTAAGAAAGTGTTTTAGGGTTATGTAATGACCTAATGTTTAGGGTGTTACGTTTTATAATCCTGATGGAAGTATTCTGACTTGGATGTTGGATTGGGTTGTGATTTGGTTCGTGGGCTTCAATAATAAAAACGGGCTGCTATTGTAAGAAATTGAAGTTGGGCTGTGATATCTTATGGAATGAGGGACAATGATAGATTGGCCGTGGATTGGTATTCTTTGTCTAATATCGTTGGAGTTAAGCTAAAATGTCTTAATTGAATAAATTGATATTCGATTTTTTTTATATCTTCAATCTTTGCCAATGTTTTATCACTTGGTATATAAGTGATATATGACTTTCTCTGGAATACTTGTTCATGGCTTGTGTTACTGATTGAACTCGAGGTTCTTGCCTGGTATTATTAATTTGGTCGGATGGGCTTCTCACGAGTTTTGATATCATGAGATTTTATGAGACTTGGATAATATGAGATATGCTGAAGAGATTTGACGATGAGATTTGATGATGCAATTTATTATGCTATGAGGTTGGGTACTTTGGTGTATACATTTTCACGGATAATATTTTGTCATGGCTTAAATTGATGGTTGAACAATGTTGACTACGGGGTTGTTTGTACGGTATCACTTATTTGGTTTTAAAGTGAAGTTTTCCGGGCACGTTTACTTATTTCGTCTTCTTTCTTTCTACCCTTCCACGAAGACGACTTGTTTGGGCATTTATATAGGGTGATAAAGACTTGGCTATTTAGTTACGTTTGTGATTCTTTCTCGCTTAACCCACAACATAACTATCACTTTGGTGTCTCACTCAGTTGAGAATGTCAAGAGGTTTTGTACATTGGGTACACCGTTTCTTTTTCACGAGGATTAGTACAAGTTTAAGTAACAAATCTGGGGAATTTTACTTCATGATCAAGTTTGGCATATCGGGTTTACTTCACCATGTTGTCACTGCAATAGCCAACAGAATGCGTGGATGATGTGTTTACCAAAGTGTTTAATGGTCGATGATGTTGGATAATGAACCGCTGATGAACCGCTGCATGTTCCCCTAAAACAGATATTCACCAGAACCAAAGTTGTCATAACATATTCAAATTGACATTGCTTACGGTTTTGTCTTGATTTGGTAAAATCCCGCGAAAGAATCTATTTCTCGGTTTAAATCATAGACTTGTAAAATCCCGTGACAATGGAATCATCCCGGTGTAAATAAAGTGCATTTCCGGCTCTATCTCTCGGTTTATTCTTGGTTTTGTAAAATCCCGCGAAAGAAACTATTTCTCGGTTTAAACTATAGAATTGTAAGATCCCGTGATGATGGAACCATCCTGGAGAAAGGAAAGTGTATTTAGGGATCTTATCTGATGTTGGTGCTACGGTTTCTACTTCAAAGAAGGGATAAAAGGGTGTACTTCATGAATTGGGTGATTGCTTGGTTATTCTTCATGGCAGTTTGGTTATTACATGGTTTTACGAGGTTATGTGCTTTTAACCATGGTCGGGATGAAACCATTATCATAGTTCACTCAAAACGTCAAAGAAGGCTAGATTTGAGCTTTTAATCAGAAGATGTGACAACGGGGTTAATTCACTATTATTTATTTAAGGTTGAAGTGAAATATCACGGACAAGTGTACTTAGTATCTAAAGGTATCGGGGATAGATGGATGAAGATTCTTCAAGATCCTTGTTCGAGCTTATTATCAAAAAACTAAGACTTGAAAATCTAGTTATTTTTGGGTGACTTTTTCCTTTTCTTTTTTCCACTTGGGGGAATTGGTATCTTACCACCACAAAATAACTATCACTTTAAGGAGTTACGTTGTAGTGCTCAGTGTCACATTCAATTGTGGAACTTCAAGAGGTAAAGTACGTCTTATACTTGATGGTTGGTTGGATGAAGAGTATAGAGTACTTAGAGATTCAATGGAGAATGAAGTCTCGGCACCGCTCTTTGTTACATATGTGCAAGTATAAGTCACGAGTTCGGGTTAGTTTACTTCAGGGTCAAATTCATCATATTGGGTTTTCTCCATCAAATGTCACGACAAAGAGCCTACTGAATGATAATGGGGTTGATTACATGTTTGCCAAGAGTAGATGAAAAGAGAGAGATTTATGACGTTTGAATACAACAGTTCAAGCCTCGTACTCAAAGAAAAGAAATGTATACGCTTCAGTGCGAATTATCTTCTGAAGAAGAGAAATCTTCTTATTATGACCATTCTCATCAACATGCTTCATACTTTTTCCATGCGCTTCAGTCATCAAGTGAACCGGGCTACTGTTGATTATTTTCTTATTCCACTAGCTCAACTATAAAGACGATGGCGACATCATGTGCTAATTCTGCGGGGGAGAAGTGTGAATAGACTACATTTGGATGATTTCACTTATTTAATCAAGAATGACATCTCCATATGCAATTCTTGAGGGGGAGAAGAAGTATGATAATTCTACATATTGAGTTATATCTGAGAATATATGGTCATACGGCTCCTAACTCATGTAAGAACCGAGCTTCTTCTTATTGGGTCATCTTTACATGGTGTTTCTTCTATGAGCCGCTGGTTGACATCTTCACATGGGCTGATATGATTAAATGACAAAGTGCTTCTAGTTGCTGGGCTGATTTCTTTGATGAACATCTTTCTGTTCTTGTTTGATTGGGAGGGATTTTAGTTAAGGAGATTTGCTACATATAAGGTAATTGGAACGCATTTGGTGAGATGAAGATGTTAACTTTCTATTCCCCAATTAGACAATCTTGAAGAAGGTCGAGTCTACAGTCGGTTCTACATTTTCTGCTACATGTTAGAAGACTAAAGACGAGTTGCATTTGATTATCTAAAGAATTCTTCTTAATCTGGGCATTTATCAAACAGATTGTCGGTTTAGGGGAGAGCACTAATTGGGGGAGAGTGAAAAGTCAGATTTAATCCCCAATTAGACTTGCTCACATTCTTCAGCAAGTTGATTCTCACAAAGACTTCAAGCGATCTTCTCATCAGATTTCAAGTATTTAAGCTGATAATATGTTGCTGATTCTGAAGTGTCAAAACCAGCAAGGGGGAAGGAGACACGTATCTAAACGTGAGTAAACTTGATGAACTTAATACTTCTAAGTGATTGAAGATATCCCGGGAAGACAAATGTCATTACCGCAGAGACACTCAAGGTTTGACTCATGGTGTTTAGTGTTCTTATTCCAACTATGTGGGGGAAGAGATGGAAGAGTTAGTTTCTGAAGATGAAAGAGGTATACAAGTGTGCGATGATTTTGATGTTATCGCAATCATCAGGGGAGAGAGATTGTGTACATTGGGGATGCTCAGCTGTTTCACTTGAGGTTGATTGATCCCGAACCGTCAAGTTTTATCTCACACAAGCTAGCCACTTGTGAATGGCTAACCGTAAGAAACTTAAAATAGTTCAGACACCAATGCAATGAAGTCCATGAGAGTATAGTGTTTCCCCAGGTTGTTAAGTCCCAACGAGCTGTGCGAGAATAGTCAAACGTATAGTGATCGAGAGAATTTGAACGGGAAAGGATTGTGATTGATCTATACCTAAAGAGAAAGTCTATAAATTACAGGGGCTTAAATGCAAATTAAAGGAAATTAAAAAGATAAAATATATTAAATAAACGCTATCACTATTTTTAAACTGTTGTTTTTGATTTTTTTTTATAAAACTTGAAATTAAAAACTACGTGACGTACACAAGAAAAGGTGAAACTGAAGCAATATTAATCCTAAAAATATGAAAATGATATTTTTACAAACCTAATGATAAAAGAAAATTTATAGAAAAAGAAAATTATTTTTATAACTATTTATCTAATTATTATTAATTAAAAACTAATTTTAACTACTTCCTCCGTCTCAAAATTATTGTCAGGAGACAAAAAGCACAAAGTTTAATAAAAGTGGGTCCATTATAACTTTTAGCCATACAAATAGAATATTCCCTCAAAAAGTAACATTTTTATTACTAAAATTAGAATGTGGACAATTATTTTGAGACATCCAAAAATGGAAATATGGACAATAAATTTGAGACGGAGGGAGTATTTAATAATAGCCTAAAATACAAGAAAATATGAAATAAAGCTAGAAAAATGAAATTATGACTTGGAAAAATCTAAAATAACAAAAGAGAATTTTCAAAACTATTTTTGTATTTTTCTGATTATTTTTCTATTTTTTATGAATTAAAAACTATTTAAAACTACTTAAATTGCTTAAAAATACAAATTTAACTAAGAAAAATCTGGAAAAATATTTTTTTGACTTTTTATATTTATCTTAACCTAGGAAAAATGAAAAATTATTTTTTTGAAACTTTTCTGAATTAATTGTATTAAAAGCTAATTAAAATTGCCTAAAAACTGTTTTAAATTAAGAAAAATAGCAAACTGACCTAGAAAAATATGAAAATTTCAAGAAAAGTCTAATTTAATATGCTAAATCTAAGAAAAATAGAAAAACATGGGCTTGTGTGTAAGAAAATGAGACTGCAAGGCAAGTGCTTAAGAATAAGCACTTTAAACAAGCCAATGAACACCAAAAGCTATCCAACTGAAACAGAAGCTATAAAATGCTAAAATTACCCAAATGAAACAAGTTACAACTGTTCTTAACCTCTATATTGCAAGCTTAACAGATTTGATTGATTTAAGCTTATGTGCCAAAATCAGATTCTATGCCTACTTTGCAGCCTAAGAATAAGCACTTAAATAAGCTGGAAATTGGAAAACAGATATTTGAACTTAAAGAAGACCTGGCCAAGAACCTATAAACCAAAAACTAGACCTAGATAAGCTCAATTGAGCTCTATGCAAGGGCTGCACAAACCCTGTGCAGACTCAGTATTGACTGAGTCAGTGCACAGGGCATTTGTGCCCATGTTGACAACCCATTTTGGAGCTTATAAAAATTTGACAAAAATCTATAAAAATGATAATAAGAAAATATACCAACTGAAGTTTTAACACCCAAAGTTTCACTTGATTTGAACTAAAAATGAGTCCATGAAAAATCACCCTTGTTAGGCTCAAACTGACTCTTTCATGTTTTTGACTTTTGAAACAGTTTGGAAATTTTGACTAAAATGAACTTTAATCTTCATTTGCCAACTGAATATGATGTTAAATGGTATAATGAAACTAATGCAAGCTACTCTAGTGATTTCCAAACATGAAACAAGCTCTAGATTTCTCAAATTTCCAACAGTTAAGAAGTTAGGACAGATTATATGGAGATTTGACTATTTGAGTTCTAGAGCACAAGTAAATGACCAATTTGGTTATATTACTACTGAGTAAGACTAAAGGAACATATTTTACCCACTGAGCAAATCTCTATCTCAGGCTAATCCTATGATCCAAACACCATTTTAAACCACTGATTTGAACTTTAAATAAGCAAACTACTGCACTAGCTGAAACAAACTCCTAAACTAAATCAATATGACCTGAAAACAACTGAATGAACAGATAAAAACTAAAGCTACCCACAGATTCAAACTCAATTATATTTTGCAAACTATACTAGATATGGAAAGAAGAATAAGAACTCACAATTGGCTCAGCTTATTTGTAGTTTAAACCAGTACCAAAACTATACTATCCTAAGCCAATCCAACCCCAAATCAACACTGCATCAACCCAATATCATCATTATTCCCAATTTTTGCTCCAGTTTGACTTTTGTTGACCATGAACCAATATTGATTGAATCTGAATTGTAAGTTTTCCAAAAGCTTTAAATAGCTCAAATAAGCTTATTGAAACTTAAAAATAAGCTGTTAAAGGTTTGTATATAAGAATTTGAAAATGGATTTTTCAACAGTGAACATGAGATTATGAAACTTAAAATAAAACTTTGAATTAGGACTTAGACTTGAATACAAACACTTCATTAACTTAAATTCAATACATAGAAACTGAAAAATTACACTTTAAAACTTAAACTAAGACATTTTTATAAAAACGACATACATTGAAATTAAAAACTAACTACTCCTTTATTTCTTGCTTCTCTTCCTCTTTTTATACTTCAAATGGCTTCCACGTGTCCTCTGATCAAATCCCATCAATATTTTTAGCCATTGGATGAGTAGAGGCCATATTGGCCGTGGGATCATTTTTGGCGGGAAAAGGATAATTTGATTGTAGGGCTTTGAAACTGCAACTAGGGGGGGTGGAGTAGGTATGATGATTGTGGAGGGTGAGTTGAAGAGATAAGGTGATGGGAGATGGGTGAGATGTTGGGAGAAGGGAGTTGCAGGGCAAGTGGTGGGGAAACCCAGTTGGGAGGGAAAAGGGATAAAGTTTGACTGGTGTTTGACCAAAGGTCCAAAATAGGTAATGATAGGGGGGTCAAAAAGGTTATATGGCAGGGTCAAGTGAAATTGACAAGGCTGGGTTTTAATTACAAGGACCAAAACTGAAATTCTTGATATTTGAGGGACCAATTCTGCCATTTTTCCAAAGTTCTCACAAGGGTCACTTTTGACAAGTTTCAATAGTACAAGTACCATTTTTGACATTTTCAAACTTTCAAAGGACTATTTGTGACAATTTTCAAAGTTCAGGGACCTAAGTTGTAAATTTGCAATTTTAAATCTCAAGGACCAATTTTGACAACTCATGAATCCCTAGGGACTTGAAATGATATTTTTCTTTATTTAGGTTTACCAGGGACTATTTTTGACAACTTTCGAAACTTGGGGGACTAAAACTGCCAATTATGCAAACTTGATACGTTTTTCACCAGATTTTGATATTTTTGCATTTAAAACACATAAAACACTTATTTGTGATATTTTTATCATTTTGATGCATTTCTGAGTGTTTTCAGATGTTTTTGCAGTTTAATTGGTACAAAAATGATGAGTATTTAGACACTCATCAATCCCCACACTAAACTATTGCTAGTCCCTAGCAATGTTTTGAGAAAAATTAATGGATTTCATATCTTTACCAAAAGCCATTACTTCTGGAGTAGCCAAATGTTTCAGTTCAAGTAAGAACCTTGGTACACCGATAACCAACTGATTTTGAGCAAATCACCAGCTTTCAACGGATTTGATTTGTCTTTACCAGAAGCCGTTTGCTTATGGACTAGCCAACTCTTAGATAATATATACTATCTTTGGTGAGCTGATTACCAATTATGGTTTTTCCACTGCCTTTACCACAAGCCATAAACTTGCGGGCTAGCCAACTCTTCACTTTTAAGGATATGGTGAGCTGAACACCATACAATTTTTGGCAAATTGCAAGCCGTCAACGGATTTGAGATATCTTTACCAAGAGCCGTTTGCTCCTGGATTAGCCAGTCCTTATGTGGGTTAGACATGGTGGACTGATTACCATTTGTTGTGTTTAGTACATAGTACTTCCACTAAATTTTTTTTTTAAAATTTGGCCATTTTGGGGGAAAAAGGGACTAAAAGGGTACATTAATGATCAAATTCGCCAGAATTTCCCCCCCACACTTAGAAATGAATATTGTCCTCAATATTCAAAGTACCGGCTGTTATGCCGAAACTTAGAACGTAAAAAGATAACATTACTAGCTAAGTGTAGAAACACAACAATTATTCTCTCTTTTAATATTTACAATTTTCATTCATTTTTTAGATCTATATACAACATGTGGGGTATCTCCCCCACACTAGGGTGGTACACACGGGTGAAAACCCATGTTTAACTACTGTTTTTGATTACCGAGTCGCTAGCTTGACTCGACCCCGAATTAATTTGTTCATGGGGAAGTAAGTGGAAGAGACAATCTCCATCGGACTTTCATTCAAGATGTTTGGATAAACATTGAAGTACGTGAAAGTTCCACACCGATGAGATATAGAGAGATCCGGCTCACAAATGGTACATGGAAATGCCTGGGTCAAAGATAATGTCTTCATTCCCGAAGGAGTGAAGAACAGGAGAAGCCACGGGATATATGAAGAAAAGAAAGAAAATCATGATAAAAATCATGACTAACTCTTCATCCTCAATAGGAGAATTCATAGTTTCATGAATCTCATCAGTTAAGCTTGCTTGATCAAGACATATTATGGGAGTGTCTAGATCAAAGTAGAAATTATCATACTCCGGCGGAGATATGATATGAGTGAGTTCATCTGAGAACTCCTCGTGAAGAGAATCAATCACAAGATGTAAATCTATGAATTCTTGTTCCACTGTAGACTCATCACTATCCTCAATCTGAGTATCAAAGAGTGGATTCTCAGAAATTAAAGTAAATTCAGAGTCGAATTCAAATAGAGGATTAGTGAGAGTTGTTTTGAATGCTTCAGGAACAAAGTGATTAACATTCTCTATTGGACTGTTAGGGTGAGAAATGAGTGAATGATCATTATCAAGGAGACTTTCAGTCTCTCCCAGATCAGCTTTGAAATCAAAAAGACTATCATTACTTTCCGATGAAAGTGGATTGATGTGAGTGAGTTCATTGGTGAACTTCTCAAGAAGATGATCAGCATCAGACTGTGGGAGTGATGCCTCAACATACTCGATGTTTCCATGAGAAGTACAATCGTCGCTAACATCGGAGAAAGTTTCAAAATGATCTTTTGAACACTCAAGAGGGGAAAGAGAATCACACATATGATCAGAAGTTCCCTGTGACTCTCTCGGGATTGGGACAAGGTCCTCAACACTAGACTTTATGAATTCGTCCGATTCCTTTTCAGGAACAGTGTCAAGATGCTCGTCCCCCATGTTCAGAGAGTGAGTGGGAGCTTCGAGTGTGATAGCAGTTGTTTGAGATGGAATCTCAACTGCTGGGATATCAACTGACTGAGGGAGTTGAGAAGGACTAGCATACATATGTTTTATACTTTCCATTTGTTCTTCTGCTAGTAATTCCATCATAGTCTTTTCTCCCTAATTTTTCATGGAAGGAATTTCAACTGATGAACTTGATGAATCTTGATAAAATTGAAGGATATCAAGTGTATCCTCATCATCACTGTCATCAGGAATAAAACGGAATCGAGAGCTAGATTTGGCTGATTTTTCTTTTGCAATTGATTCCCTAATAGATTTTTCAAAGGCAATTTGAGAATTTAATTTAGCAGCCCTTTCTTCGGCTAACAAAACTTCCATGGATTTCTCATTTGGATTATCTTGGGGATGTTTACATTCCTTCAAATCTTTCACTAAATCCAAAAGATCAAGGAGAAGATTTTGAGGAAGTGGTTCAGGCTGAGGTGGTGCCTGATTCACTTGGTACTGTAGAGGTTGGTCATGATACGAAGAGTCGTAATTGTTACAAGGAAATGAATTCCTTTTTTGACAATCAGAGCTACAGTGTGGACCTCCACAATACTCACAACAGTAAAACTGATGTGGCTGTGAGTCATATGTGTGGTAGTCATAATTGTTATCAGGAACCTGCTCATAGACAAGCGTGTTTCCCGATTGACAATCAGAACTGGAGTGTGAACCACCACAGTACTCACAACAGTAAAACTGCTGAGTATCACAGTGTGGTAGCTGATGGAATAAATCAGTTGTGTGATGGTAGGAATAGGGATCCTGGTTATAGACAGACCCGTTTCCTGATTCCACCATGCTACAACTAGGGCAATTGCCACCATTATAAGGACCACCACACCATTGACAACCGAGAGGGTGAGGATGAGACATAGAAAGAATCAAATGGATAGAGGGTAAAGGGATAAAGAATCAAAAAGGGTAAGAGGGTTAAGGTGAATATTTTTGGGTTTTTGGATAAACATTTTGTAAAAAGAAGATGTTTTTGGATTTTTGGATTTTTATAAGAAAATATAAACATATAGATGGTATAAACAAGGAGTGAATATTCAAATCACTAATCTGCTAAACGTAAGATAATTAGCACAGCTCCCCGGCAGCGGCGCCAAAATTTGATTGATCCCGAACCGTCAAGTTTTATCTCACACAAGCTAGCCACTTGTGAATGGCTAACCGTAAGAAACTTAAAACAGTTCAGACACCAATGCAATGAAGTCCAGGAGAGTATAGTGTTTCCCCAGGTCGTTAAGTCCCAACGAGCTGTGCGAGAATAGTCAAACGTATAGTGATCGAGAGAATTTAAACGGGAAAGGATTGTGATTGATCTATACCTAAAGAGAAAGTCTATAAATTACAGGGGCTTAAATGCAAATTAAAGGAAATTAAAAAGATAAACTATATTAAATAAACGCTATCACTATTTTTAAACTGATGTTTTTGATTTTTTTTATAAAACTTGAAATTAAAAACTACGTGACGTACACAAGAAAAGGTGAAACTGAAGCAATATTAATCCTAAAAATATGAAAATGATATTTTTACAAACCTAATGATAAAAGAAAATTTATAGAAAAAGAAAATTATTTTTATAACTATTTATCTAATTATTATTAATTAAAAACTAATTTTAACTATTTAATAATAGCCTAAAATACAAGAAAATATGAAATAAAGCTAGAAAAATGAAATTATGACTTGGAAAAATCTAAAATAACAAAAGAGAATTTTCAAAACTATTTTTGTATTTTTCTGATTATTTTTCTATTTTTTATGAATTAAAAACTATTTAAAACTACTTAAATTGCTTAAAAATACAAATTTAACTAAGAAAAATCTGGAAAAATATTTTTTTGACTTTTTATATTTATCTTAACATAGGAAAAATGAAAAATTATTTTTTTGAAACTTTTCTGAATTAATTGTATTAAAAGCTAATTAAAATTGCCTAAAAACTGTTTTAAATTAAGAAAAATAGCAAACTGACCTAGAAAAATATGAAAATTTCAGGAAAAGTTTAATTTAATATGCTAAATCTAATAAAAATAGAAAAACATGGGCTTGTGTGTAAGAAAATGAGACTGCAAGGCAAGTGCTTAAGAATAAGCACTTTAAATAAGCCAATGAACACCAAAAGCTATCCAACTGAAACAGAAGCTATAAAATGCTAAAATTACCCAAATGAAACAAGTTACAACTGTTCTTAACCTTTATATTGAAAGCTTAACAGATTTGATTGATTTAAGCTTATGTGCCAAAATCAGATTCTATGCCTACTTTGCAGCCTAAGAATAAGCACTTAAATAAGCTGGAAATTGGAAAACAGATATTTGAACTTAAAGAAGACCTGGCCAAGAACCTATAAATCAAAAACTAGACCTAGATAAGCTCAATTGAGCTCTGTGCAAGGGCTGCACAAACCCTGTGCAGACTCAGTATTGACTGAGTCAGTGCACAGGGCATTTGTGCCCATGTTGACAACCCATTTTGGAGCTTATAAAAATTTGACAAAAATCTATAAAAATGATAATAAGAAAATATACCAACTGAAGTTTTAACACCCAAAGTTTCACTTGATTTGAACTAAAAATGAGTCCATGAAAAATCACCCTTGTTAGGCTCAAACAGACTCTTTCATGTTTTTGACTTTTGAAACAGTTTGGAAATTTTGACTAAACTGAACTTTAATCTTCATTTGCCAACTGAATATGATGTTAAATGGTATAATGAAACTAATGCAAGCTACTCTAGTGATTTCCAAACATGAAACAAGCTATAGATTTCTCAAATTTCCAACAGTTAAGAAGTTAGGACAGATTATATGGAGATTTGACTATTTGAGTTCTAGAGCACAAGTAAATGACCAATTTGGTTATATTACTACTGAGCAAGACTAAAGGAACAGATTTTACCCACTGAGAAAATCTCTATCTCAGGCTAATCCTATGATCCAAACACCATTTTAAACCACTGATTTGAACTTTAAATAAGCAAACTACTGCACTAGCTGAAACAAACTCCTAAACTAAATCAATATGACCTGAAAACAACTGAATGAACAGATAAAAACTAAAGCTACCCACAGATTCAAACTCAATTAGATTTTGCAAACTATACTAGATATGGAAAGAAGAATAAGAACTCACAATTGGCTCAGCTTATTTGCAGTTTAAACCAGTACCAAAACTATACTATCCTAAGCCAATCCAACCCCAAATCAACACTACATCAACCCAATATCATCATCATTCCCAATTTTTGCTCCAGTTTGACTTTTGTTGACCATGAACCAATATTGATTGAATCTGAATTGTAAGTTTACCAAAAGCTTTAAATAGCTCAAATAAGCTTATTGAAACTTAAAAATAAGCTGTTAAAGGTTTGGATATAAGAATTTGAAAATGGATTTTTCAACAGTGAACATGAGATTATGAAACTTAAAATAAAACTTTGAATTAGGACTTAGACTTGAATACAAACACTTCATTAACTTAAATTCAATACATAGAAACTGAAAAATTACACTTTAAAACTTAAACTAAGACATTTTTATAAAAACGACATACATTGAAATTAAAAACTAACTACTCCTTTATTTCTTGCTTCTCTTCCTCTTTTTATACTTCAAATGGCTTCCACGTGTCCTCTGATCAAATCCCATCAATATTTTTAGCCATTGGATGAGTAGAGGCCTTATTGGCCGTGGGATCATTTTTGGCGGGAAAAGGATAATTTGACTGTAGGGCTCTGAAACTGCAACTAGGGGGGGGGGGTGGAGTAGGTATGATGATTGTGGAGGGTGAGTTGAAGAGATAAGGTGATGGGAGATGGGTGAGATGTTGGGAGAAGGGAGTTGCAGGGCAAGTGGTGGGGAAACCCAGTTGGGAGGGAAAAGGGATAAAGTTTGACTGGTGTTTGACCAAAGGTCCAAAATAGGTAATGACAGGGGGTCAAAAAGGTTATATGGCAGGGTCAAGTGAAATTGACAAGGCTGGGTTTTAATTACAAGGACCAAAAATGAAATTCTTGATATTTGAGGGACCAATTCTGCCATTTTTCCAAAGTTATCACAAGGGTCACTTTTGACAAGTTTCAATAGTACAAGTACCATTTTTGACATTTTCAAACTTTCAAAGGACTATTTGTGACAATTTTCAAAGTTCAGGGACCTAAGTTGTAAATTTGCAATTTTAAATCTCAAGGACCAATTTTGACAACTCATGAATCCCTAGGGACTTGAAATGATATTTTTCTTTATTTAGGTTTACCAGGGACTGTTTTTGACAACTTTCGAAACTTGGGGGACTAAAACTGCCAATTATGCAAACTTGATACGTTTTTCACCAGATTTTGATATTTTTGCATTTAAAACACATAAAACACTTATTTGTGATATTTTTATCATTTTGATGCATTTCTGAGTGTTTTCAGATGTTTTTGCAGTTTAATTGGTACAAAAATGATGAGTATTTAGACACTCATCAGAGGTCTTAATCAGTGATTCAGAGATATAATCACTTATTCCGGAGTGGACATCCGCAGAGATTGTCATCCGCAGAGATAATCAGTGATTCGGCCTGCTTCTTCAATGTTATCGGTTATTTTCTCTTTGGGCATTCGGGTACTTCGGGTTCTTGAGCTTCATGCACTTTCTTTAGGGGAGAGAAAAGTATATATCGGGGTTATTCTTTGGCTATTGGACTTAATCTGCTACTTCGATGGTATAAGTTTCTCTGTCTTCGGGTTTATGTGTATTCGGGTTCGTGAGCTCTAGTCTAAGAGACTGACTGCATCAATTCATCTGCGTGGGGGAAGTGGTCTCTTGACAACTTTTTGGTATGGATCGCTTCAGACTTCAGTGGAATGAAATTTGAGAAGAATTATTTATGTGTGGGATGATACGTTGTTATTCTTCTATTTTGATGATATAACCCCGAACGAAGAATCTCGACTATCGTTCTTAAAAGGAGTAGCGGGATTTATGATAATGGTGTGCTTCTCTGAGCACCTGCCTAAGGCAAGCTTGAAATAGAGCTTCGAATCTGCTCATATAAAGGATTTTCGGTTTGGAGGGAAGCTGCCAAAGTCTCACTTTCAGATGGTTCAATTTCTTTCTTCAATGCAAGAGCCTCGGAAGCTTTGGTGATGAAAGTTTTAGGGATGATGACTTCTATCTTCTACAACGGGGCTGCTCAATATCCTTATCTCGGTACTCGTATCATCATCTTATTAAACTATATCATCTTCTATATCTTTGTATAATTTTATCAGAAAAATAAAATACAAAAATATAAAACCAACAAAGAAAATAGAAAAATATAAAACCAACAAAAACCCTTAAAAATAAGAAAATTTAAAAATACCAAAAATATGTTTTCTCAAGACATGTCTTCTGGTATCGATAACATCTACGGTCTTAGAAATGTCATTCAATAATGGCACGGGACCATAGATGAAGTTCGAGCAGGAGGTGTAAATATTCTTTTCCATAACATGTCTAAAAATATGGCTTACAGTTATTTCAGACTGTAACCCGTGCTTAAACTATGGCTTACAGTTATTTCAGACTGTAACCCGTGGTTAAACCATGGTTTGCTATTATTTCAGATAGCAACCCGCTCTTCAAGGATGGAAAGTGCTGCGCTAAACCAATTTTCAAAAATTTCGTGCACTTATCCTAAAACAAAATGAGGAAAGTATGTCGTAGGACTGCTGTTCCTACACAAATGTTTTTCCGTCTAAAATTCTTCAGAAAAATATTTGTTGTATTTCAAAATGGTGGAAATCGAGTTGCTTGTAAATCAATCAGTTTCAGAGTTTTTGTTAATTTGAAAACTCAATCAATGACTTCAACGTTTTTTTAAATTTTTTCAGAAAATGAGTCATTGATTGAGGGGGAGAATGTTCTTCAAATTTACATCATCTAACGGGCTTTCTTAATTATCCTACGTGCTTAATTAAAAATGATGTTTGCCTATGTCGAAGGACTAGGAATTTAGGATATGATTGCTAGGATTAGATGATTATAGATTGATGAACACATTATTCCCATGCCTTATATGATCTGATTGATATGTTGGATTGACTTTTATTAGTCGATTGCTGTTTGGGTGATGTCGACCACCATATATTTGTATGTGTGTTCACTAACATATGCAGCTATATTGGTATATAAGAATGTTCCCGATTCGGATCCCACAAATGAAGATGATTGGATGCCGAAAGGAAAGGGTAACTATATCTTGGGTTGACAAATGAAGAAACAGAGCTTAATTTGACTTCTATGGAGAGTTGGCATGAAAAAATGCAACGTAAGAGGTCTCACTGCATTAGCAGATGGTTTTTCTTCATCATCAAATGAAAAAACGGAGCTTAATTTGACCTCAGTTGGCATTAAAATGCAACGTAAGAAGTCTCACTGCATCAGCAGACGGTTTTCTTCCAGCCCTACAGCAACAACAGAAGCAGCTCAACCACCTAACGTATCTTTGTGCAGGATACCATTTTTAAACAATTTTGAAAAAAATTTGATTAAATTGTTTTGAAAATGGAAAAATATTGTTTTGAAAATAAATTGGACTAAATTTTGAAAATCACCGGACTTCATTTTATCAAAACTTAAGTCACTCAATCATCGACTACGGTCATCGATTGAGGGGGAGAGTGATTTATATTAAAATATTTTCAAACGATATTTCTTCCTAAAAGTCCGGTTTGTACAACATAAGTGGTGATCTAAAGATTTAATGTTATGTCATGGTATGATTTTCTTTAAAACTCAAAGATCTTTCAGAATGAAATTTTTTTTCTGTTCTTGTTTGATTGTGAAATTGTTTTATTTTACTTAAAGATCTCTTAAAACTGTCATATCTGACACTAACAATCTTTAACGTCTTAAATTGATCCTCTTCAGTCATTTTTCAAAAGTAAATCATGCCACGTCTTTCCCCTAAAATTTTCTAAATAATTTAAATCAATTGGGATCACAAATCTCAAGAGGTTTGAAATTTTTGATCGGGGGAGAGATCGTGATTTAAATCTCAAATCGGTTTTAAAGGGTGATTGTTTCAAAAGCACTCCTTCCTTCATGTGCCAAACGATTTCAAATACATTATGCACATGATTGTGGAGGAGCATTTAACCTAAAACCAGAAGAGAATTTAAACCAGGTATATTTTCTCCCATGTTTTCTAAACCTATTTAAATCACTTGGGATCCAAAATCTCAAAGGATTTGATATTTTTGATCGGGGGAGAAAATGTGATTTAAATATGAAATCTGATAACAAGTGATCGTTTTGACTCAATGTGCACGCAGCTCTCCCATATGTGCTAAAACACTTTCGAATCTCGAAGCACATATTAAAGGGGAGCATTTCTAAAGAAATTAAACTTTCAAGGTACAAAGGTTTCAACGTTTTATCATATGTACCTTGATTGAGTTTGAAATGGTTTTCTTAATGGCTTTTATGATCGTGGATGTACTTCAAAAGAACTCTTTCCTCTATGTGATAAAATGATTTAAAATATCCTACGCACATATTGAGGGGGATAATTTACCAAGAAAATCAAATGGCTTTTTCTACGAAAATTGTGATCAAGAAATTATTTCAAAGAACTCTTGCCTCCATGTGCTAAACAATTTCAAGATCATATGCACATGTTGAGGGGGAGCATTTCTAAATGATCAAAAATATTAAGGTACAAAATGATTTGATCTCGTATCACAAGTACCTTGATTGATTTTTCCAAATGATTTTTCAATTGGTTTCAAGGAAGATTGAACAATACCAAAAGACCAACCAATTTACTTTATGCATGGTGTTATAAGGATGGTTAGGTTAGGTATTCGTTCCCACGATCCCACCAGAACCGGAGGGATCTACCAGGGACAATCCACTAGATAGTGTAGAGTCCTTAGGTATGATGAAAAAAGGAGAAAAGTGAGATATGGGAAGAGTGCGGACTGAGATAGATCTAGAACTGGAATAAACCCAACAAGGTTCTAGTTATGAAGTCTTGGTAAGCACTGAAGGGGTTGAAGAATGAAAAAGAAATGAATGTGAAAAAGGGTGAAAAGAAATAGCCCTCCAATAATTCAACCTTAGGGCAGTAACCGGGTTCAATACATATGCTACTGGTGTTTACTAAGGTAACACTGGTATTGAAGACAAGACGTCATGGACCCAGTGACGCACTGCACTAAACTTCCCAAGCTACTCAAGTTCCTCTTAAAAGGGCTTGTTTCATTCTGACGGGGAACCGACATAATCTATCGACTTTCTCTTAGAGATTGTTGATATTGAAGAAGGAGACCCTCTCCCTAGTCTCCGACATAGGAACCAAATGTGCACAATTGAGTCTAGATCCAAGAGATCATCCACAATATCTCGTTAGGACACAAAATTAATGAAGACTTGCTGTTTCACACAATGTGGAAAGTAAGTATATATTAAGAGTCCTACGCTTTATCCTTGTGGTATTGCCAGAACATCCGAGTGATATGAAAATATTCACGATAAAAATGGAAATCCTTCTAGAGCCAACATCAAACAAGCTCTTGGTGGGTGACATGTGAGATCTTGCAAAAGATCAAGCTTGTGACAACTGGATAGAAACAATGGGGCGATTCAATCTTGAATCAACCTTGGTACAGGAAAAGGATTGACGGATACCTTTGAAAAATCGGTCGTTGTGCTCAAAAACTCTTTTCTCTAGCACTTCGACTGTGTATTATGTTTTCAAAATAAAAGGGTATTTATGATTGAAAATTGATTTCTTCTTCTAAACCTTCGTCGTATTGAAAAATTCTTCATCTTAAGCAATACGCGATCGTTTTCAAATCATTTTCTATCAATCAGTGAATCTCAATTTGCTGGTTCACTCACTCCGTGTTGTCTTCTTTGAGACGTTCCGGTTTGAGAACAACTAGAACAGCTAGAACAGCTGCGAAACCCTGTCAAGGAGATTCTTCGGAATCATACCTGATCACAGGCAGTACTTGTACTGATCAACGGGGAACCGTGGGCCGTGTACCTCAATTCAACGAAAGTGATCAAAGACACTTTCGTGTGTTTTATTGCTAACTGTTGTTTGCAGGTACATTTGGACGGTTGCAGCTGATCAGAATTGAGGATTCAATCCAAAGCCACATGCTCACAGCATCCACACTTAATTGAAGAAATCATGACTTGTGCTTATCTACATGACCTGGCTCTGATATTTCTATACTATGCTTCTGCTACGCTGCTGCAAATATCATGAACCAGTAAAAGCTTCCGCTACTCTGATGAAAGATGTCATGATCCAAAAGTGTGAGCATGTCGGTCCAAAAGTCACAACATCAGATGAAGGCAACACAACTATGGATGATCCAGAGAGATTTGTTGTGGCTGATGATCTCAAAGAAAGCTCGAAGATCATCAAGATGTGGATCAGTTAAAGACCTCCACTGAAAGTACAAATCATTCGGACATTGAAGAATCACTACTAAAGCACAAAGATTGCGGAACTTGAAGAATATAAGTCTACGAGCTCAGAACAGAAGACAAACAAAGAACGCTAGGATTCAAAATGTATTTCATGGGGTGACCTCCCTTAGGGGGAGATTGTTAGAAATTAGAAATTCCATAGTGAAGAGTCGGTCACCCCAAATATTATCTAGCATAAGTTAGCTCATAGACGTGTCATTATTTACGTTATTTAGTAGTCATTTAGTTAGTCAGTAGCGTAGAATAGTTTAGAGTAACACCGTGGAGGAAGGACGGGTCTTTACCCACTGTATACCTGATCCACAGGCCGTCAGGAGGTCGTGTAGTCTGTAACTATAAATACCCCTTCCATCCTTGGAAGGGGTGGTGCTTTTCTCATAATCTAACCTTACATTTGTTAAGCAAGTCTCTACCAAGAAAACACCCTCTCATCTCTTTCTCTCTCAAATGGCTATCATGTATTTCCATCATCCAAGACCACCCGAATCATCAAACACAATAAATATAGGATCCTAACAAATAACAACGGTTTTTCTGATGTAATTGCAGGATGATTGTGTGAAGGCTGAAAAGCAAGCTGCTGAGATTTATAGGGTGGCAGAGCAGAGGAAACAGAGGACGAAATTGATTTTGGAAGAAGAAAAGAGGATGAAGAGTATAGAGCATAGTAATTCCAATTACATGAAACTTGCTTTACAGCGATGTGGAACTTTCAAGAGGAGGTATGTCAACGTGGTCGGGCCGCAGATGGAACCATGGGAAGAGTTATTACCTTTATATGTCCCTAGCCTGGATGCACTAAAGAAACGTACAAATGTCCTTGATGCATTCATTATTGAAAGGTGTGAAGATCTCGAACCGTGGAAAGAGGTATTACCTTTATGAATCTGCAACTACAGCATCAGATCTTGGCTCAATTAAGTCTTATAATACAACTTTAACCTGTTTTGTTTAGGAACCAAGCCGTCCATTCAAATGTATCGATAAAATTTCATGTACTTTTGATTTGGAGAAGTTTCTGATTACCCCTGGGCAGACTCGTTGCAAGTTTCCTTGGTATAGTGACGTTACTATTGATCGTACTTTCTGGGATGCTTTAGTTGGGCTTGACAATAAACGTGTAGGATGGTTACTTGACGAGGTACGTTAAAATAACCATTTACAGTATATTTTGGATAAAACTATTTTTCGCTATATGTAAAATTTTTGTTGAATTCTGTCTTTTTATTGCCTATATCACATTGATCTTTGGGTATGGTATATGTGGTATTTCAGACCATCTTCAGCATATTGGTCAATGGTTAGTTGCTACTTTTTAATGCTTCTACTTCAAGACTCAATGCCACTGTTTTATGCAACCGATGATATGTACCCATTTGCGTGGAGGAATGTGAAACAGGTATTCATTGGTAACCAATCTTTTAGAATATGATAGTTTAATTATGTGGATTATATCAATTTTATTTTTAAACATTGTAGGTCTTCATACCCATAAATGAACCCAAGAAACATTGGTCCCTAGCGCAGTTTGACATTAAAACTGGAATCGTTACATTCTATGACAGTGAAGGATATCAAGAACCTGAAACTCGTCCGTGGTATTTGAATATGAGGAGGTGTTTGGAGTGTAAGCTTCCGGTAGTTCTAGAGAAGACTGATGTGTTTGCAAGCAAAGGAATCGATCCCCTAGAATACAACATTAAGTTTAGGAATGCACATAACGTCCCTAAGCAGGGTGGGGTATTTGGTGATTGCGGCGTCTTTGTATGCTTATTTCTTTACAGGTTAGTAATTTTTTGAAGCCTGATTGTTTAAATTTGTTTTTTACATAGTTTTAAGCCTTATTTTTTTTAATGTTGTCTTTAATAGTGTCTAGGTAAAATGATGTAGGCTAGTGTTTTTCCTACTTAGTTTGGAATTTATAACCTGTACTTAACTCACACACAAGCATGTTAGCCTAGGAGTCCTTGCATAGAAGTATAATGAAATAGTATACCACTAACCTTTACATGGCATTAACCTAATGTTTGTGAACTAGCAGTGTTGCATAAGCATAAAACATTTCATTGATAGATTTGGTTACAACAGTTTTATTAAATTTGGTTTAAGTGATACTTAAACCAACTGCATACATACATCATATATTCATACATGTAACCAAACACATCACTTTCAGGAACTAGGAAATCACATTTAGTCTCGTTTTTCCTTTTTTCTTTGGATCATCATTACACTCGTGCAAAATGGTTGACTTGCCTGTTAGATTCTCATTCTTTTTAGGTTGCTTCCCAACAATAGTGTTACTGCTACTAGGACCCGCAAATTGCCAATGTGGTTGCTTAAGTTTAACACCGCCACTTGGTTCTATAACTTCTTCTTGTTCCTGACCGTATATCTGTCTTCTTACTTCTTCTAGCACTTCAGCTGGTAATCGGTAACTTGGTTCAGCATTTGGTCCATACAATTCATATATCTCAGGAAACATTACCTCTCTTGCTACCTTTATTGACCACTCCCTATCATCATGATTATGCTCAAACGTAACTCTTTTACCACTCATTTTTTTTTCAGTTATTTGTTTTTTGTTATAGATGTGTGATGAAAATGCAATTGAGATTGTGGCCTTATATAGTGTAGGATCAAATTGTTTTTAGTCACTATTTTAGTCAAAAAACAGCTTTTCATGACTGCTACTTTTGCATCATCAATGCCTACATCATGACTGCATTTTCATGACTGCAAATAGCTATTCATCCTGCCAAAATTTGGCATAAATATTTGAGTCATTTTAACTGTTACTTGTGAGTCAAGTACAAGTTAACTGTTACTTGTTAGTCCAATACAGGTTATCTTTATGCATGATTTTAATTTGTTATTTCTTGTTCTCTAAACAGATTATCTCATGGGATGCCATTGGTTGTTGAAGATGCAGTCCAGATAGCCCTTGCATATCGAGAACAGATGGCCCGTTTCTATTTCAAGCACAAGATATTTGTGTAGGTGTGATTGCCATTGTGACCTGTTGCCTTTGGGAAAAAGCTACATTGTGTTTTGTGTTTGTGAACTGTTGCATTTTGGGCAAAACTTATTTGTGTTGCTTTTGGCTATGCTATGTTTGTGAACTGTTATATTGAAAGTTTGATGATTGTGTTGTGTTTCAATTAAACTATGTAGCAAATAATCAGCTTTTAAAGCGCAAAACTTGCAACTTTCATTAAAAGTCTAATGCGGTTTGCCATACACACTAAAAAAAACTAAAGTATGCCACTCTATGGGTCATCCAAATTAACAGCTTGTGAGTAGACTTGTTCTTCTTGTGAGCTTGGCATTGCTTGCTGTGAGCTTCTTCTAGCAGGTACCTTTGCCTAAAAATTGTGTAAATCAAGTTATGAGTTAATAATTTGTATCCTAAATAATGAGCTTTAAATAACAATACATAACTTACTTTTTTCTTTGGCAATGTTTCTCTGCAACTTTGTCGGGTGTGTCCAACATTACCGCACCTTCCACACTTAACAGGTACTGGTTCCTCTCCTTGGGATCTAATACGATCTTTGTTTTTGGGTCTACCAGATTGGGGTTTAGCCATAAGTGGTGGCTTAACAACTTGCAAGTAACTAGGACACTGCCAACTTGAAACTTCTCCAACAGGATATACCAAGTCTTGGTAATGTAGCTTTAAGCTCAATTTTCCTAAACCATGCTTTTGCCAAATGATTACAATCCGTCATTCCCATAACTCTACAAATCGCTAAAACATGACCACAAGGCAAAGCAGAAACTTTCCATTTTCTACATGTGCATGAACGTTGACCTAAATCCACTATATGTATTTTTTGTCGATCGTCGACCTGGTAAATCCTGTTCATCTCAATGTCGGCCACAGTCCAATGAGCGCTCTTTAACATTCAGTCTGTTATTTTTGCAGTTCCCAATCACTTAGTTCATCCATTTGTGCATCTAAATTATAATATTTGTTAGTATTTTTTGATTGGAAAACAATAAATAAGGTAAATAGTTTACTTTTAGGAAAAAATTACATAAACCGCGTACCTTTATATTTTTCTCGATGATTGAAGTACCACTTTTGGAAAAGGGCTCTGTACCACTCCATTAGGTTAGTGATTGGTACTTTTCGGACATCTCTTATTAATGAATTGATTGACTCAGCGCTATTAGATGTCATGTAATTGTAACGATTACCAGCGGAATATGCCCTAGACCACCTTTCAACCCCAGCTTCGATCAGTTTGTCGTAGGCTTCTTTTTTTTGCCCTTAACCTCTTCTAATGCTCTATTAAAATCATCGATTAAGTAGGATTTGCACATCTTCCAATATAAAGCCTTATGCTTTTTACTCTTCAAGTTACAATTCATCATCAAATGCCTACAACAATGCCCATGGAATGCATTCGGGAAAGCAGATTCACATGCAGATTGTATTGCTACATGTCGATCAGATATGATAGTTAAATCTGGAACTTCACCAATGCATTCTCTCAATTTTGACAAAAACCATGTCCACGATTCACCAGTCTCACCCTGAGACACATCCGTTGCAATAGGTATAATTTGATTACTCCCGTCCATTCCAACTGCCAGCAGATTTGTTCCAAGTTAAGTACCTTTAGGATGAGCTGCATCAATTATTAACAATGGCCGCATATGGTGCAGAAAGCTTCGAATCTAATTAATTATTAAACGATTAGTTATATGATAATAATACTCAAAAAAATAAATTTAATAGTGAAAAAATATATATATGCTTACCGCAACACCAAAAGCTATTAAAACCATCTTAAACCGGTCTTCATCATCAGTATCAATATGTGTTACAGTACCGTCATTTGTCAATTCTAAATTATGACAATAAACCGGTAACTGTTCAAACGATGCTTTCGGGCAACCTTCAAGCGTATCCAATGCCACATTTTTCGATCTCCATGCTTGTTTGTAACTAATATCGATGTTGAACTCTAGGTTTATGTCGTTTTGTATGTCCTTTGCCGTATATATACGACTGTTGTCTTTGAACTTAGGTACTAGTAAATGACCCAACAAGTTTTTCGTAGCATTACGGTGATGCATACATATTTTTGTTTTTGAACAAGTGTGATGGTCGTTCACCATTCCTAATTCCCATTCACTACTAAATTTGCACTTACTTGAAATTATTTTACATTCTCAACCCTCATGCACACAAATTACATCATACCTTACCGGATCTGATTTTCTAACCTTAAATTCATAACCATCTAAAAGAGCTTTATAACCAATTTTATTCATAACACATTTTTTATTATCAAATTTTTCACCCGTTTCCAAAATACATCTAGCATGATCAATTTTTTCTTTTGGAGTTTTTATAATGGGTTGTGGATCTGGTGGATTGTGAATGTTGTTTAAAGTATTCATTTACCAATTATGCTCAAACTGTTCTCTTGCCATAAAATCATTATGGCAATCAAAAATTTTTTTTGGGTAATTTTGAATCATTGTAAATATTGTATTGTTGGTTTAAATTACGATGATTTTCAAAATATTCTTGTTTGGGTATTCGGGAATCATTGTAAACAGTGTATTGTGGGTTTAAATCGAAAGGAGATAAAGGAACGTTAAGATCTATACCCAAAGAACTAGAAGAAGAAGGATTTCCCACAGAGCATTGCTCAATCTTTGCAATAAAAATAGTATGTGGCGTACCTTTCCCTTTGCAAATTTCGTTTGTGTAAAATCTCACATCATCATCGTCTACAATGTGGACACACTTTGTAACAACTTTGTACGTAAACATGAGGTTGCACGTATCGTTAAACTTGTACTTTTTCTTCACAATAGCTACCAGTTGATTGTAAGTAATATTTCTTTTAAGGCAGACACCAAAAGTCACATCTCTGTAAACCAAATATACACTAAATTCAGTACCCGATTCTCCCATTTCTTTTGAGTGAACAATCTAATTCTTTCTAATAAGTACATTAATATATATAGCACTTTGGTGTAAAATGTCACAATTCTCAAATTCCGGTCATTTCTTAAATTATATATGCATCATATTAATTCATTCATGGCATTTCATTTCACATTTAACGCGTAATTTTTATATTTAATAATTTTTATCGCGTGAGTTATTATTTTAAATATTTAACCCGTTACTTTCAAAAATGATCCCGAGGTATTTTTAAACTTACATTTAGTCTATAAAAACTATATTTTTAGTTTTCCTAGTGTTTCTAATTTATTTGGTACATTAATCGTTAAAGTTTAATTATTACGTCGTTTTTCTTAAAAATTGTACGATAATTATTTTATCACTCAATTTTCACAAGGAAAGTATTTTTAAAATTTTTATCATCTCATTACATCCTATTTTGAGCTATTAAAAACTTACTTGTACCAAAAATTTCCATTTACCTTTAATTATACATTTAACTACACATAACTTACACTTTTCTTAAAATGTTACAAGTATATAATATATACAAGTAAAAAAAAAAAAAAAAAAAAAAACATAATGTGAAACACAATCCCCCATATCCGGCCCTATGGGGGTTGCCATTAATGAAGTGGTAAAAATTTCTTCTTTGAATATACAAGTTTACACTTCATTCATTGAATTATTTCATTCTCATTCTTTCATTAGTTAGTATAGTTGCTCTCCTCTCTTTCTTTTTCATCTCAAGACCGGTTCTACAAGGTCTTCACAAGGGATCATCATCCAAAAATTTTATCAAGCACAAGTGTTTAACAATTTAGTGTATACTCTATATAAGGTTTTGAAATAAAAACCAAGAGTATTTAGGCTAATCCTTGTTACTTTCACCTCATCACTATCACTTGTAAGCATGTTTTTATCATTTTCATGTTTCCTTGTCATTTTCATATGTTTCTTTTCATTTTTGGAGCTTATATGCATGATATGTGATTTATACCATTTTTCATGATTTATTGAGTTATATATACATATTGGTCATCCTATAAATATTCCCATGGTATTCTTTGGTCTTGATGGTGATTAGGAACCCATGACACCCTAAGAAGGTGTATGGTAGGATTAGATTAGTTTTGGAGTTGATTTGAAGGGATTAGAATAGGTTTTGTCCGAGAAAAACTATTTTCGATAACTATATAAATAGGTTCTGTCCTTGTTTCGAATTTCTGGAAAAACCTACTGTTGGTACGAAACTTTGGCCTTGATATTTAGAAAATATACTTTAAAACGAATCCGTGGCCGCTTGAACGGATTAAAACGGACTTATAACGAAGCCGTGGTGAATTTTTAAAGTTTGACGACGAAATGTTTATTTTTCTGAAAATTCAGCATGCAGTTTTTACATTGTTTGGGTCAAAAACGAGCCTTAAGCTTCACAAATTATTTCGACTTATCAAAAATATATTAGTTTACTTCGATACGAAGCTAAGGACATATTATACGTAGAAAACGGATTTGAAACGACAAATATATGCACGTTTTTATAAACTTGCCGTAACTATTATTTTCTGAAAAACTATATTATTTTTACGATACAAGTATTTTAGTAGCTGTAACGTCCATGTTTGCGGCTGTTTTTAACCATGATGTGAAACTTTTTGGAACAAAATGTCTTCTAGTAAAATCAAGTTCACCGACCATATTTTTCAAAACAAAAAGCTGTTTGTCAAGCGGAGTTATGGTAAATTATTTACGGATGTTCAAACTTGGCCGAAACTTATTTTCTGCACACAATTAGCCAAAATCACTATCTTTAACCCTTGATATCTTTATGATCGAGACCTTTTGGACGAAAACTCCTGAACTAAAACTTCTAGATATCGATACAAACTTTCCAAAACCGTCGAGTTCGTTCTCTAACGATCGACGTACACCATTTTACGACTACTTTTCCGAAGCCATTTTTGTTACTTTTATAAAAATTCCGACGACATTGTTTTGCGACGAAAAGTGGTAATTTCACCAAAAATCATTATAAAACCATTGTAGGATGACATTTTGACGTAAAAACTGGTAAAGTCATTTTTGAAGGGTCTAGACGTCAAAAGAGTATTTTTCGACGATTAGTAATATTTTCAAAACTCGCTAATGGTATAAATAACATACGAAGTGCATGCATAACATTACATTGCAACTCATTTCATATCATATCATTCGTGATAGGTCCCGGTTAACACATCACATTATACCTCGGTGTACTCACTTTTGTCATCGCCTCAGTTTATCAAGTGAGTAATCACATCCCCTTTTTACCGTTTTACTATATTTTGGGGCTGAATGCATGAACCATACTTGAATTAAATTGATCCTTACAATTGTGAACTCTTTTGACTTGAATATTTGAACTCGAATCAATCCTTGAACTTAATTACGAAATTATGACTTATTTGAACTTATTGAACCGTACGTGTTATGACCTTGTCCTAAAGTCTCCAATGTTCGGAGCATCACTATAAAGTCTCCCATGTTCGGAGCATCACTATATAGACACCTTTGTTCGTAGTATATCTTTGGGAAGAGGCACCCAGTGTATCTTTGGGAAGAGGCACCCAGTGTATCTTTGGGAAGAGGCACCCAGTAGGTCTTTGGGAAGAGGCACCCAGTATAACTTTGGGTAGTGGCACCCAGCTTAATTTGGTTTCATCGGTAGCATTCCTGAATTATTATATTCGTGGTACTATATTGGGAACTATTATGACCACTTACACTTGATTACTTGACGCGCTATAATTTTTGTGCAATGGGTTGTGTACACACAGGTTGCAAGTTTTGTATGGGCGGAATTTGGAACTGAGTGGATACACAATGCCTTTGCTTTGAGAACTATTTTTCGTTGACCGAAAGCTTTGTATATTTTTTTTTACGAGTTTTCTTATTTCACTAAACGTGTTTACTCACCAACTATTTTCATAGTTGACCCGTTTTTCTCTCATGCATTTCAGGTGATCGTTAGTAAGCTTTTCTATCGAGTCTTGCATAAAGAAGTTTTCACTGGTCGCTACAAGTCGTATGTAATAAAACTCAATATTTTGGAATCTAAACTTTGTAATATATTTGCCGATGACGGCTAAACTAGTATTGTAATGGAGTATTATTTCTTTTTAATCTTAATGTTGGTATGTTCTATTATCTTGTGCTTATGTTCCCTTCCGTTACACCTCGTGTTTCCGCCTCCGGCGAGGGTGTGACAGATTGGTACCAGAGCCAAAGGTTATAGAGAATGCCGATTTTTCAAAAATAAAAATCACAGCTATAACAGAAATTTTTTTTTTATTATTTATTAAACATTGAACACCATTCGAGTCAACTAGTCCTATCGTTGCATTGTTACTCATAAATTATACATAGCCTGATCAACTATGTCTAATTTATGAAGAACCATGCAATGATAAGAGTGGTAGTTTTAAATCATGTTTAGTCGAGTCTTTAAAGTCTGGTCACCTGAAGTTGCATTGGTCGGGTGGGTATGCATGGCATGTTTTTACGTTCACGTCTACATTACCGTACCTTGTTCATATCTTCTCTTTTCCATCTTTCGACTTGTTAGACATAGCATGCCTCTGTTCCTGTCATGTTTCGATCACTATAACCCATTACCACCGTTCTGCACCTCATCTGACTTCGTTCGAATGTCGTTTACTCAACCCGATGTTTTGGTCCTCTGTAGGATCATGGCTGCAAGAAACACACGTTCAGGAGGTAGCAACAACGACAACCCAAACAACAATGACAATCCAGACAACAACGCTACTGGAATAGCGGATCTACTCACTCAAATTATAACACATCTCGATGCCAGAAGAACCAACAACGGAGAAGGTACTTCAAACGCTGGTCAAGGATGCAGCTACAAAACTTTCATGACATGTAAGCCAATGGAATTTCATGGTACTGAGGGTGCCATTGGACTGCTAACCTGGTTCGAGAATGTTGAGTCGAAGCTTAGTATCACGAAATGTGCTGAAGGAAACAAGGTTGAGTTCTCTGCTGGTCTACTACAGGGACGAGCTTTGACCTGGTGGAACAACCAACTACAGATCAGAGGAAGAGGAGCTGCAAATGCGTTATCTTGGGAAGCATTCAAGAAACTACTAACTGATGAGTACTGCAGAAAAGATGAAGTGCAGAAACTGGAAGAAGAATTTTGGAACCACTTGATGGTAGGAGTAGAGATCGACAAGTACACAATCCGGTTCCACGAGTTAACTAGGATGGTTCCTCACATGGTTTCCACTGTGGAGAAGTTGATTGATCGATATATATGGGGATTGATACCAGAAATTAGGAGGGATGTCACTTCGTCGAAACCAACCACTCTGCAAGCCGCTGTGAGTATGGCGTATCGCTTGACGAATGATGTGATCAGGTCTGGAGAACTAGCAAAAGCAAACGACAATGGACGAAAGCGACAGGAGGATCACCAGGGAAACCGAGACCAGAATCAGCAAAACAAGAGGCAGCGAATAACCCAGAACTATGGGGCGATCACCCAGGAGCGCAAAGGATATGCAGGTCCACATCCTTTGTGTACTCGATGTAATTATCATCACTCAGGAGACTGCCGAAGGTGCGACAAATGTGGACAGACGGGCCACTTCGCTCGAAATTGCTCAAACAGAACTGGAAATCAAGGACAGAGAAAAGCATGTTACGAGTGTGGAAGTCTAGATCACCTTCGCAATACCTGTCCAAAGCTGAAAAGAACTCCCAATCAAGGAGGTAATCGTCCAAACCTGGCGTTGGCAATAGAAGGCCCACAAGATCAGAACATTGAAATTCCTCCCGCACGTGGTCGAGCATTCTATCTGGGTACCGAGGAAGCCCGCAACGCTTAACGGGTACATTCTTTCGAACAACTACCTTATTTCTGTACGACATAATTTTGAGTGCAT
Organism: Chrysanthemum seticuspe; assembly: GCA_019973895.1. Lineage (NCBI taxonomy): Eukaryota > Viridiplantae > Streptophyta > Magnoliopsida > Asterales > Asteraceae > Chrysanthemum > Chrysanthemum seticuspe. Next base: position 155,407,751 of record BPTQ01000008.1, on the reverse strand, counting down.
AGCTTCCTTCCAATCTTTACCACGTTCACGACATTGATTAATTTGAGACCTATTGATATCGACCTTAGTTGTTATATGTTTTGTTGATTTGATTTGATTTGTGTAAGCAAATCCAATATCGAACGAATCTTTCAAAAGACTTCATTCAAGGATGTTGATTCCTATCTTTCTAACAACTTGTTTCCTAGCTTGATCTAGTGACAGTTCTTGTTTGATGAGTTGCGAAAATCAAGCTAAGAGACAAGTTTACTCAAGTCGGTTTAGTTTAATCTCATGACAGTTCTTGTTTGATGAGTTGTGGGATTAAATTAGAATCGACTACCTAAAGGTCTTTTGAGAGCTACGTTCGATATTGGGCAAGTTTACCCTATCCAATCTAATCACGGGTACGTACTTAGTTGAATGGGGAACCTTTACGCATGGGCATTGATATGATCATTTAGACTGTTCGTACGAGCATGAACTTTTAGAACTCTTGTCGAGGTTCGGACCATAGTATCGTTAATCGAATCACGGGGACGTGATTCCGCTGACATGGGAAGAATGTCACAATTCTCAAATTCCGGTCATTTCTTAAATTATATATGCATCATATTAATTCATTCATGGCATTTCATTTCACATTTAACGCGTAATTTTTATATTTAATAATTTTTATCGCGTGAGTTATTATTTTAAATATTTAACCCGTTACTTTCAAAAATGATCCCGAGGTATTTTTAAACTTACATTTAGTCTATAAAAACTATATTTTTAGTTTTCCTAGTGTTTCTAATTTATTTGGTACATTAATCGTTAAAGTTTAATTATTACGTCGTTTTTCTTAAAAATTGTACGATAATTATTTTATCACTCAATTTTCACAAGGAAAGTATTTTTAAAATTTTTATCATCTCATTACATCCTATTTTGAGCTATTAAAAACTTACTTGTACCAAAAATTTCCATTTACCTTTAATTATACATTTAACTACACATAACTTACACTTTTCTTAAAATGTTACAAGTATATAATATATACAAGTAAAAAAAAAAAAAAAAAAAAAAACATAATGTGAAACACAATCCCCCATATCCGGCCCTATGGGGGTTGCCATTAATGAAGTGGTAAAAATTTCTTCTTTGAATATACAAGTTTACACTTCATTCATTGAATTATTTCATTCTCATTCTTTCATTAGTTAGTATAGTTGCTCTCCTCTCTTTCTTTTTCATCTCAAGACCGGTTCTACAAGGTCTTCACAAGGGATCATCATCCAAAAATTTTATCAAGCACAAGTGTTTAACAATTTAGTGTATACTCTATATAAGGTTTTGAAATAAAAACCAAGAGTATTTAGGCTAATCCTTGTTACTTTCACCTCATCACTATCACTTGTAAGCATGTTTTTATCATTTTCATGTTTCCTTGTCATTTTCATATGTTTCTTTTCATTTTTGGAGCTTATATGCATGATATGTGATTTATACCATTTTTCATGATTTATTGAGTTATATATACATATTGGTCATCCTATAAATATTCCCATGGTATTCTTTGGTCTTGATGGTGATTAGGAACCCATGACACCCTAAGAAGGTGTATGGTAGGATTAGATTAGTTTTGGAGTTGATTTGAAGGGATTAGAATAGGTTTTGTCCGAGAAAAACTATTTTCGATAACTATATAAATAGGTTCTGTCCTTGTTTCGAATTTCTGAAAAAACCTACTGTTGGTACGAAACTTTGGCCTTGATATTTAGAAAATATACTTTAAAACGAATCCGTGGCCGCTTGAACGGATTAAAACGGACTTATAACGAAGCCGTGGTGAATTTTTAAAGTTTGACGACGAAATGTTTATTTTTCTGAAAATTCAGCATGCAGTTTTTACATTGTTTGGGTCAAAAACGAGCCTTAAGCTTCACAAATTATTTCGACTTATCAAAAATATATTAGTTTACTTCGATACGAAGCTAAGGACATATTATACGTAGAAAACGGATTTGAAACGACAAATATATGCACGTTTTTATAAACTTGCCGTAACTATTATTTTCTGAAAAACTATATTATTTTTACGATACAAGTATTTTAGTAGCTGTAACGTCCATGTTTGCGGCTGTTTTTAACCATGATGTGAAACTTTTTGGAACAAAATGTCTTCTAGTAAAATCAAGTTCACCGACCATATTTTTCAAAACAAAAAGCTGTTTGTCAAGCGGAGTTATGGTAAATTATTTACGGATGTTCAAACTTGGCCGAAACTTATTTTCTGCACACAATTAGCCAAAATCACTATCTTTAACCCTTGATATCTTTATGATCGAGACCTTTTGGACGAAAACTCCTGAACTAAAACTTCTAGATATCGATACAAACTTTCCAAAACCGTCGAGTTCGTTCTCTAACGATCGACGTACACCATTTTACGACTACTTTTCCGAAGCCATTTTTGTTACTTTTATAAAAATTCCGACGACATTGTTTTGCGACGAAAAGTGGTAATTTCACCAAAAATCATTATAAAACCATTGTAGGATGACATTTTGACGTAAAAACTGGTAAAGTCATTTTTGAAGGGTCTAGACGTCAAAAGAGTATTTTTCGACGATTAGTAATATTTTCAAAACTCGCTAATGGTATAAATAACATACGAAGTGCATGCATAACATTACATTGCAACTCATTGCATATCATATCATTCGTGATAGGTCCCGGTTAACACATCACATTATACCTCGGTGTACTCACTTTTGTCATCGCCTCAGTTTATCAAGTGAGTAATCACATCCCCTTTTTACCGTTTTACTATATTTTGGGGCTGAATGCATGAACCATACTTGAATTAAATTGATCCTTACAATTGTGAACTCTTTTGACTTGAATATTTGAACTCGAATCAATCCTTGAACTTAATTACGAAATTATGACTTATTTGAACTTATTGAACCGTACGTGTTATGACCTTGTCCTAAAGTCTCCAATGTTCGGAGCATCACTATAAAGTCTCCCATGTTCGGAGCATCACTATATAGACACCTTTGTTCGTAGTATATCTTTGGGAAGAGGCACCCAGTGTATCTTTGGGAAGAGGCACCCAGTGTATCTTTGGGAAGAGGCACCCAGTAGGTCTTTGGGAAGAGGCACCCAGTATAACTTTGGGTAGTGGCACCCAGCTTAATTTGGTTTCATCGGTAGCATTCCTGAATTATTATATTCGTGGTACTATATTGGGAACTATTATGACCACTTACACTTGATTACTTGACGCGCTATAATTTTTGTGCAATGGGTTGTGTACACACAGGTTGCAAGTTTTGTATGGGCGGAATTTGGAACTGAGTGGATACACAATGCCTTTGCTTTGAGAACTATTTTTCGTTGACCGAAAGCTTTGTATATATTTTTTTACGAGTTTTCTTATTTCACTAAACGTGTTTACTCACCAACTATTTTCATAGTTGACCCGTTTTTCTCTCATGCATTTCAGGTGATCGTTAGTAAGCTTTTCTATCGAGTCTTGCATAAAGAAGTTTTCACTGGTCGCTACAAGTCGTATGTAATAAAACTCAATATTTTGGAATCTAAACTTTGTAATATATTTGCCGATGACGGCTAAACTAGTATTGTAATGGAGTATTATTTCATTTTAATCTTAATGTTGGTATGTTCTATTATCTTGTGCTTATGTTCCCTTCCGTTACACCTCGTGTTTCCGCCTCCGGCGAGGGTGTGACATAAATTATGTACGTTAGTTGTATGACGTAAAATAAATGTAGTATTTAATTTAGTAGATACTCGACTACTCGACCGACGGCTACTCGACCTATAGTAATTAATTGTACAAATTAATATGCTTTTAATAATCCATCTACTACATATGTGTGTTAGTTGTGAAACTTAATGATATCAATAATTTGTGTTTGGTTGTAAAACTTAATGTAGTAATTAATGTAGTTGATACTCGACTACTCGACCGACGGCTACTCTACCTATGGTTGGGTAGATGTAGTAATTAATTGTACACATTAATATGCATTTAATATTGCATCTACTACATATGTGTGTTAGTTGTGAATCTTAACGATATAAATAAATGTAAGTTTGGTTGTAAAACTTAATGTAGTAATTAATGTACTGGATATACTCGACTACTCGACCGACGGCTACTCGACCTATGGTTGGGTAGATGTAGTAATTAATTGTACACATTAATATGCATTTAATATTGCATCTACAACATACGTGTGTTAGTTGTGAATCTTAATGATATAAATAAATGTAAGTTTGGTTGTAAAACTTAATGTATTAATTAATGTACTGGATACTCGACTACTCGACCGACGACTACTCGACCTATGATTGGGTAGATGTAGTAATTAATTGTACACATTAATATGCATTTAATATTGCATCTACTACATACGTGTGTTAGTTGTGAATCTTAATGATATAAATAAATGTAAGTTTGGTTGTAAAACTTAATGTAGTAATTAATGTACTGGATACTCGACTACTCGACCGACGGCTACTCGACCTATGGTTGGGTAGATGTAGTAATTAATTGTACACATTAATATGCATTTAATATTGCATCTACAACATACGTGTGTTAGTTGTGAATCTTAATGATATAAATAAATGTAAGTTTGGTTGTAAAACTTAATGTAGTAATTAATGTACTGGATACTCGACTACTCGACCGACGGCTACTCGACCTATGGTTGGGTAGATGTAGTAATTAATTGTACACATTAATATGCATTTAATAATCCATCTACTACATATGTGTGTTAGTTGTGAATTTAAATGATATGAATAAATTTAACGTTCCGTTAGTGGGTTTAAAAACTGATACCAAGTGGCCAATATTGAAGGGTATTTTAGTCATTTAATATTCCAACACCACTTTTTATTTTCGTGTTACATAAATACGCACCCCCACCCACACACAAATACATCTTATTCTTCTACTTTTCTTATCTTCGATTTTAGAGTAAACATTTGCAGATTCTAGAGCCATGATGCATTGTTTTTGCGGTAGAAGAACGAATGTTATCACATCTTGGACAAATGAAAACCCTGGAAGACGTTTTATGGATACCCAGATCATGTAAGTGTTATTTTGTAAAAACTAGGGTTACAATTTGAAATCATTAATATGTTACCTTTTTTGTTTACTAGGGTATAGTAGATTGGCTTGATCCCCCGATGTGCCATCGTGTTGTAACAATTATTCCAGGTCTATTGAGAGCAAGAAACAGGCAAGAAGCTCAATTGTTGGAAGCACAAAGGGGAAAGCAAAGAATGAAGAAGTTGTTGGTTTTGTCATGGTTATCATTTATAGCTTTTGAATTTTTCAAGTTGTTTGGTTAATTTAGTGGTTGTATTTTTCAACAAAGAATTAAGAAGTTGTATATGTTAATTTTAATGTTTGTATTGTCAAGTTGTTTGGTTAATTTATGAACTTGTTTGTTGTTGGATTCAAGTTCAAATTTAAAAACCTAGCCTATAAATACCCATTCAAGTCATACAATCATCTCATACACTTAACACATACACAACTCATATACTCAACTCACACACGGATTTTCAAAAATGTCACACAAAGATTTCTCTCAACAATTCCCTAGTCCACCACAAAATGAGCATGTTTTTGACGCTTCATCGAAATATCTCTTCCCGGTATTCCCAAATGAAAATGAAGTAGCAAATGTTCAACCGCAAGTTCCGTTACCGGTAATCCCAAATGAAAATGAAGCGGCAAACGTCCCACTTGAAAAGGAGCCGGCAAATAACCCACCTTTGGAATACGATCCCAATCCGTTTGGGTTAACTGAGGATCAACTTCGACTACTTGAACAAGATGGAAGTACTCATTGAGTTTGAACTAGCGGAGGAACGTGAGGAAGCTGCTCGTAGGGAGCGGGAAGCTGCTCGTAGGGAGCGGGAACAACGAGAATTTGAATACCGATGGGAAATGGGGCTTGGACCTGAGCAATCATATACTTCAAGTGACGAGGGCTGGTCTCGGATGATTCCTTTTTTTAATTTGTTGTTTTATTTTGAGAACAATGTATTTCATGTCCTATCATCTAATTTCATGTCCGTTCATCTAGTTATTAAATAAATTGTTAGTGTTTGTGAGAAATATTTGAATATAAGTGGGTCGAGTAGTCGAGTATCTACTACATTAATTATTACATTAATTATTAAACCAAACACATATTTATTCATATCACTTAATATCAAAACTAACACACAGATGTAGTAGGTGCAATACTAAATGCATATTAATGTGGACATTTAATTACCACATCTTCCCAACCATAGGTCGAGTAGTCATCGGTCGAGTAGTCGAGTATCTACTACATTAATTACTACATTAATTATTAAACCAAACACATATATATTTTATCTAATAAAATAAGCTTTTGTACAACCCTTCTAAGCACCAAGCATTAAAAATTCATTTAATGCTCACAGGTGTCCTACCATATTTAGATTCATAGGCTGCACAACCCTTCCTTTACATGCTCCATTATCATCGTTCCATCAATTTTGTAGAACCCTTCCTCTACACGCTCCATTACTCTTTGATTGAAACTACCGATATACGATTCAAATATGTTATGCGTTTTTTATTTAATCTCGATTCCATACAGTTTTCTCGCTGGTCTCCTTAACCTAAGAGGTCGATCTATGCAAGTGGGTTTTATATATTCCAATCCTTAAAATCGGTAATTATCGCTTTAGCTTTAATACATTTGCTTTGATTATAACCATTTCCGTTTATATGAACCAGTTTTTCATAAGGAATGATTTGAAATAACCATTTCTGTTTATTTGTAAATTTCAGGTTCAAGACAATTAGATGATGATGGTTAATTGTAGAAAATTATTTGTACACTGTCAATATGAACGAATTGGTAAGTATCCAAACATATGATATATATTTCGATTGATTATGTTATAATTTTAATATATCTGTTTAACCAGAACCCTAAAAAAATTGGGGAAGTTCACCTTGATGAATATGTTATTATTTGGGGGAAATCACCATGATATATTTCGATTAATTATGAAATAATTTATTTTTGTAGGTAGAAGGTGATTGAGGAAGATTTACCAGGTTTGACATGTTTTATCTCTTTTCATTCTTCAATTTAATTGTTAGTAGATGATCTGGATTGATGAAAATGGTTATTTGTAGTTTATGTTCTATATGTGTATTTCTTTTCAAGTATGTGGAGCACATACACATTTATTTTGAAATTTTTTAAAATGAACAATTGTTTCTCAGAAACATTTTTATATACACATATGTTGTACTCATCGCAAATTGAAAGCCTTCATTGCAATCTAAGCAAGCCTACAGTAGTCATGGACTACATGGCATATAAATAATTGTGAGAAAAAAGGTCAATGTGCCCTGTAATTGTAAAAGGGTTCAAGGTTTAAAACTTTGGTTTAAAGATTTAAGCTTTGTAATGTTTTTTTTAAAGCTTTAAAGTGTTTTGGTCTATTCTACAATTCAAATTTGTTGTCAGAAATTAAAAAGATTTTGTGAGTTCTAATTGTTAAGATTTGCATCAGAAATTATATAATTTTCAACCTTTATAATGTTGTCATGAAATAAGATCCAAGCTTTAAAAATTTATTTTATCATAGGGTTCAACTTTCAATTTGGAGATGAGATGAAGAACCCTTTTCTTCTTCTGCAACAATCTGAGTTATCGAGGATGGAAAAAGGTATAAATACGTTAAATGAGTTAAGTTTTGTGTATTGTTAATGTTGGTTTTGTTTAAAACATAGGTAAAGTTTAAAGTTTTTGTATTTATCGGTTGATTACATCTAATTCGAAGATAAAAATGTTTTATAAACTGTGAATTTGATGAAATCATTTGTAAATTTCTTAAAAGTTTATGCCTTCAAAATGTCGTAAAAGTTTATCTCTTCTTATTGTTCAGATGTGTATCAGCTGTTGATCATAACCCAATAAAATTTTGAGCGTAAAAGCTTTGGGTATATGATTGATGTCTTGATGTTCTTATTGTTCATTGTTAATCACAAATCAAAGTATACTTTAGCTTTAAATATGTTCCTAAAAACGATTACCATGTCAAATAGCTTCGAGTTTCAAATCGTTGAGTCAAAGATATATCTATATAAGCCCTTGAAATGTCTACATAAATTAAATCTTTAAAACTTTGGCTCAATGATTTAAGTCTATAAACTTTTATAAAGATTAACATAGTGTTTGTCTTGGATTATCAGCTTAATGTAAAAGAGCACATTTGTTTAATCTCAATCTATTTGAGAAATTTATAGCGTTTTGACCCGTTTTATTTTGGGTTTTTGAAATTTCAATAATGTAAGCGTCTAACAAAGTTTATCTTGGAAACTCATTGACTATTCTCTATTATCTACAATGATGGACTAATTAACTAATGAAGGTTAGTGAAACTTCAAGTTGGCTAAACGGACGGGTCAAAATGGTTTGGGTCACAACAACATTTTTGCATGTTAGAACATGTTGGTATTGGTTGATATGAAACATTTGCAGTATAATACATGAATGTCACCCATTGACTTTTAAGGGGTGTTTGAGGCTGATTCCAAACAACAGTTTTAAAGGGGAGTTTAAGTCGTTTTAAGGAGTGTTTGGATTTGCTTACAAACTGCAATTTAATGGTTCTTTAAGTCATCCGCAAGGCTGCAAAATTTCTTTCTTATAGGGAATTTGGGTATGCCTTATAAGGGGTGTTTGGGGCTGCAAAAAACTTATGTTTCAACAGGATATTTGGGTCTTTTCAAGGGTGTTTGTGACTGCTGGAGAACTGTAGTTTCAAACGCAGATCTATGGTCATTTTGTAGGGTCATTAACTACCATTTTTACGTTATAAGTTGGATTATGCATGAAACAAAGCAACAGTGTGGTTTTTTATATGGGACCCTAAGGAGAACTTGCAACCTGTTTTATGTAAGGATCAATCCATTACTTATGTTATAATTTCCCATTTATATATTTTGTTTGTTCGTGTTTGTATGTGAATTTAGTTTGAAGTCGCACTAAACAAACTTATATTTTCATGAGGAAAAGATTATAATTTTTTAAATGTCGTTAGTTAACACAACAAATTTGAAAAAGTAGATTATGAATTGCTATAAAGAGTCTAAGTAAACGAGTGGTAAGCGATTACATATATACTTTTTGATGTAATTAACCTACCATTTTAGCTTCATATACTTTTTATATTTTTTATGTTCTTTGATATTACATGCCTGGTATAATGCTCCTGGTGCCAGCAAAGATGTTGTCGCAGTGCGCTTCTGCCCTAAGCCCTTTGGTATTTGTGGGATGAGTACATGTGAGTTTTTGTTGGTTAGAGCCATCTTTTTCATGTCTCAAACGAATACTGTTACACATTTTAATAAAGCTGTTCGTTTTTTGTAGCTTCATCTTTCAAGCTTCCATATCGCTTGATCTTTGTTGTTGACACATTAAACTCTTTGTATATATATGACACCGAAGGCGCTGAGTCAATTGCAGTTTCAGCCGGGCTTCATTATGCAGCCATAACCGAAATAGCATGGTAAGTTGTTGTTTCAGCACATTATGTTATATTAGATTTGGTAAAATGGGTTGGTTGGGGAATGGGTCAGAACGGGTAATTTCATAGTATAGGTTTAAAAAGTTGTCTGGATTTCATAGTATAGGTTTAACAAGTTGTATGGGTTTTAGAAGATTATATTTATATTTGTTTACCTACTAATGCTTAATTTGCATTTTCTTGATGATTTTATGATGTGCAATCTTTGTTTTTGTTTCAACACATGGGTTGCTTACTTTGTTTATAAATCGTTTCTTATATCATATTGAGTATGGTACATGTGAAAAATGTGATAAAATGGCTGATTGTGGCGTATTTTGTTGCAATTATTCAACAAACAGAAACAACTGCAAATTACCTCATGTGGTCTAAATACCTCATGTCAGCTGATTCTGAAGTTATATTTGATCTGGTGGATACTAATGAAAATGCAAGTGTGGCGATTTCAAATCGTCTGGGGAAGGTTTTAATGAGGGACTAGATTGGATTTCCAACAACATTGCTAACAAGGTAACCCTATGAATTGATGATCAAAGTGATAACATTGTTTAGAGCTTGCTTATGAACAGAAACACTAAAAATCTAAAATTTGATTTCTTTGAGCATGCCCTATGAATTGATGATCAAAGTGATAACATTGTGATGTTTCGTACATTCTCAATGATCAACTTGGCCAGGTACCACAACAGACAACATAGCCACAATGATTAAATAAGCTGATTAGTTTGGGAATTGAGTTGTTACCAAAATTGCCAGAGAATTGTACGGAGTATTACACAGAAATAAAATATACGTGTAAGAAAGTATTTTCTTGATCACATGTTGTACTAAAATATACGTGTAAGAAAGTATTTTCTTGATCACATGTTGTACTAATATTTGATTAGTCACATAGTTTGAGCTGTGATAAATGCTACAAGTTATTAAAAAAGTTACTAAGTTGATTCGATTTGTATTCTTATGTGGCGTCCGTTTAGGTACTCGCCGCTTTAAGTTCTATTTACAGGTCATAGTTCATTGTATATCAATCTTTTTAAAAATTTATAAAAAATAGATGGTTTTGCATAAAATGATTTGTGGCAACATTCTTCCCATCTGTAATCATGTGGGCTACAGGTTTCATGCTGCTGGGAGAGAGGATTTTGATTTTTGATGTATATAGCCTTTTTTAAAATTATCAACACACTTTTTTGCCTTTTTTTAAAGGTTATGTGTGGGTACCGGCTTACTATTTGTCCAGTTAAATTATACTTCTATTGGCATGGTTACCTTCAACATTATGTTGTTCAAGATTTAGAACTTGCTTCTTCAAGCGACTGTAATGTAGCATTATCATAAGAGCACTCCCATCCATAACACCATAACACTAATAACATCGTCCACGTCAGCGCCACATCAGCTTTAACATTTAACATTAACATCCCAAAAAAACACTCTCATCCATAACATCCCAATAACACCATAACACCAATAATATTTCATATTTTCAATTTCAACCCCTAAACTAAAACAAACACTTCATTTATTAAACTAAAACAAACATTTCATTAAAACTAAAAACATATTACAATACGAGATTAAAAAAAAAAAAAAATACAACGAAAAAAAAAAAAAAAAAAAAAACTTCAAATACTGACGAAAATAAAACTTCTAAAACTTAAAAAAACGAATCATCTGAGTCCCAACCATCAGAACTGGTTGGCGGAGAATAAAACTCCCCATTAAAGTATCGACTCTCCATTATGTCGAAATAGTTTTCCCGTGCTTCTTGCTCACGACGAGCAGCCTCTTCACGTGCCTGCTCTTCCATAATCTCCCTTACGGTTTCTTCATCTCGTTCCAGTTGCCGGAGGGAAGCCTCACTTAACCCGCTCGGGTGGTTTTGAAAATCCACCTGTGGGCTGTTCACAGGTGGAGTAGGAACAATTGGGAGGTACGGGATGTTTTCAAAACCCACCGGAAAGACATTTTCTGGTGGTGTAGAGTAAACATCATGTTCTTGTAGAGTTGGAAAGCTGGTTTCCGGCAAGTGATTTGGATTTGGAAATCTGGTTTCCGGCAACTTTTCTGGGCTGGGGAATTGCTGAGAAAAATCTTTGCGAGACATTTTTGTGTGTGTGAGTTGTGTATGTAACTTGTGTGTGTTGTGTGTTATAGATAGTGTCTGGTAGAGTTATATATATAGGAAGAGTTGATTTTGAGTTTGAATAAATCCCGCTCGTATTTGATTTTTAAATTTCAAATTTGAATTTGAATTTATCCCGCCCAGAATTGACCAGTACAATTTAAATTTGAATTTGAATAAGTTGAGGGGGTGTAAGTGAAAATTTATTTGAAATGGTTTAGGGGGGTAAAATGATTTTTTTTTATTAAATAACGCGCGTTAGTCCCTTAACGCCCAGGGACTAACGGCGTGAAAGGGCTGCACTCCCATCGGGTATAACGCAATAACGCGCGTTATCGGGCTTGATTTTTGGGTTTAACGCCGTTCCGGCGTGAAGAATGGGACTGCTCTAACAGACTATAATGTCGAATCAGTTGGTGTGATGTTTGTATAGGTCCTAAAGTTCAAAGGCAAAACTATTTAGCATAACCCATTGGCCATTGACCCACTCCTAACTTATATTCTATTCTTTTAATTTTAACTAGCCGGGTACCCGCGCGTTGCGGCGGCGGGTACCCGTGTGATTATATTTTCTTGCGAGAATCTTTTTCGAAGTACTTATTTTTTTATGGCACCTTTTTCGATTGCATAATCAGTCTAGATTGAATTCATGATATTGTTATATGGTATATGTTTGGGTGTGTAATGCTTTATTTTAGTTTCGGAATTAAGATTGGAGTTAGGAATAAGATACTCAAATTATGATGAATAACTATCGATATTTACTAACTAATATAACCTAAATGAAATAGATTAAGGACCCGAGTCTGATGTTGAACTCCACAAATTACAAAAGTAAGCATCTTGCAAATGAAGAATTGTCAAGCGAAATAAATTATTCGGTGCATTATCTTCGTCATAACATGCAATGTAATAATCTTTCTTTTTTTGAAGTAACAATAATCTTTTCGATGATACTTTTGGTAACGGAGGAATAAAATACACATCAATCTTATCTCTTTTGTTTTCTTTCTTGTCACAAACGAACACCCAAACCCGCTTTCTCAATTTTTTAATCGAACAACACAAGGACACAAACACTACTCTTTGATTCTTTTTATTGAACAACACAAGGACCTCAAAGTCGCTATATGGCTTCAAGATTGTATGAATGGTCCTTTTTTTTTCCTCTTTCTCTATAAGGCTACCCCCAATAGTAACATTCAGAAACCCTCAATTTTACTGCCACATCTCCTTTATCTCTCATGCAACCTACAGATGACCTTTTATCCACAATAAGGCAACCGACATCTATTAATTTTTTTAAAACCCTTCTTTTTACACTATATATAATAATTCAAATAATAAAATACATTACATTATAATTCAAATATAATTAAAACATTACAACTTTTTTAACCCCAATTACAACTATAAACCAAAAAATATCAAAAAATTAGTCCAAATATGACATTACGAAGCCCATGTTTTCATTTGTCTAAGCCCAAAATCAACAATCTGGTTATAGCTCTAAACTTTATTACATACCCTAATTTCACTCATGAAAACCACGCCTCTTTGTTTCTTCCTAGCCGCCACCAAACTTTAGACACCACAACGAACCAAAACACTACTTGTCTTCTCTTGTTCTTCGTCACACAAATGCAAGAATCGCACTTTGTTTGGATTTCGAACAAGGATGATACAGCTTCAAGGTTTTTGGTTTTGTTTTTTTGTTTTAATATGCCAACGTTCCACATTTTTGTTTGTTTGTGAGTTTGCTATCGGTCGAGACCTCGACCTAGTTCCCCCATTTCACTTTCGCCGACCGACGCCGACCGATATACTACAACAAAGCCGACTGAGTCCGACCGCAAGCGACCTGCCGGTTGACCTTGCTATTGCGCCCAGCCTAAATGAACGGAAGAAGTAACCTTAACAGATTTGTTTTGGTTATTTCTTTTAAATTTCGGATATTTAAAAGAAGTATTGCTTCTAATAGATTTATGATGGGTTTGTTCATTGTTCAAACTTGCGATTTTTTTTTAATAATATGAGATCTTTATTTCAGTTAAGTTCTTGTAGGGTAGATGTGATTGGATAGTGAGGTTTTTGTTTTGTCTATTTTTTACGATCAATGATGGGTGTTATAAGATCTTTAAAGATCCATTATTGAAATAAAGTATCTTAGATCTTGTTGTTGTAGAATAGTGGATGAAGGTGAGGCTAAATCAAAGCACACAGATATATGAAGAAAGAAAACAAAAGAGATATATGAAGAAAACAAAAGAGTACATTGTGCTTTGATTTACAAGTATCTGTTGGTTCTTCTTCTTGTAGAATGGTGAATTTTTTTTATAATAGTGAGGTTTTTGTTTTGTCTAAATCAAATATACAGCTACTTAACACATTGTTGTTGTGGTCTCAAAAGTAAATAGTGTTTTTTAGTTTGATATTTGTAAAGATATATGTAGCATAGATGTATTAGATGAGTAATATAGATTTGTACATTGTGCATAAGTAGTTGTATATATTGGTGATGTGGTGTTTTAAATTATGTATTAATTGTATGTTAGTAATAGTGTTTTTTTAGTTTGATTTGTGCTTTACATACTTGTAAATTATGTTTTGTCACTTGTATTTGCTTAAAATCTATATTAGGAAATCTTAAAAAATTAATAGGAGGGAAGTGCATCCCTCTATTATAAGATAGTAAGATAAGATGAGATACGGTTCAAATATGTCACTTGCAAATTCAAATTCAATGATTTAACTATTTTAGGATATAATTATTGAATTATTTTTCAGAATTTTTTCATGATTATCTTACTTAATGAATTTTTTTTTTTAGTTTTTTCTTTTCATGATGTGCTTATCTCCATGTCTCATACCTTAATTCTTTTTGCATGAAGAGATCCGGTTAGAAAAATAATTAAAGTGATAACGGTGAAAAGTAATTCTAACTAAACATTTAAAATGAAAAGAGAAAATTTGAAGGAAGATATTTGCATTGCCCTTGAATTATAAAAATCCAATTTAAAGAAGCTCGGTCAATATTTGCACCAATAAGCAGTTTTTTCATCAAAAAGTTCGGATATAAACTTAAGGAGTCATAAATTTGGCAAGTAAGTTCAGTTTAAAAACGGAAGATTAATTGCAAAAAATTGCTCAAAAAAATTTTTTGCAAAAATTACGAGGACAACTTTTAATGTAAATTGTCAATTTCGGATCTTTCAGACAACAACTAAAATAAGTAGTTTTGTTGTCAAGCCATTCCTTTACAAAAACAAAGAGTAAATTGCAAAAATCATCCTCGGTTTGGCCAAATTATAGGTTTCGTCCTTAACATTTCAAAAGTGCAGGCACCACCCTATGGGAATTTTGGGTTGCAACTTTCGTCCCTGGGATGCAGTTTTTAACAAGGACATTTAAGTCATTTTACTTTGGACAGGGATGAAAAATACAACTCAAAGTTCCTCACATGGACGGTGCTTGCACTTTCGAAAGTTCCTCAAGACCCCTTTTATGACAGCAAATAGCATGTCCAAATACCCTTTTACAACATCAACCAGCATGTCAAAACACCTTTTTATGACATCAAACAACATGTCCAAATTTTCTTCAGGGGTTGATCTATATTCTCTAATAAATAGTAGCTTAAAAAGATGTTAAAATGCCCTTTTTGCTTTCGTGCAATTCGTACGTGATTTCTCAATAAATTCACGGAATTCTAACTGAGGTTTCAATATAGCAAGGTTCGATATCGTTGACACAAAAATACATAATATATTGTTGACAAAAAAAATTACATTAATTAGTAAATTAAAGGTGTATTTTTTTATTGATGTTTTTCTTTACTTATCTTTGCATTATTTTACGTTTATGTTGTATCATGTATGTATCATTGGTGTAATCACGTTATATTATACTATGGTTCATTATTTTTAATGTTACAATGTTTGTTAGCAACTCAATTGATCATTAAAATCACACATCATTTTATGTTCGAGTCAATCTATTTTAGATTGGCAACGCGATGGTTGTAAATCGATTGTGACTCACACATATTTTAAATCTAACAAATTTACGTTATTACTTTTATTATCATCTCATTTATCTATTTCTTTAAAAACTAACCCGGTGTCAACGGATTTATAAGCTAGTTTATTCATATCACTTAATATCAAAACTAACACACACATGTTGTAGGTGCAATACTAAATGCATATTAATGTGGACATTTAATTACCACATCTTCCCAACTATTGGTCGAGTAGTTGAGTATCTACTACATTAATTATTAAACCAAACACATATTTATTCATATCACTTAATATCAAAAATAACACACACGTGTTGCATTTTGGGTGGAGCTGCGGAGTCGAGTGGTTGAAATGACCATTTTGAACATTGAGTGAAAAATTAACCACAAAAGAGACTATCAAAAAAATTTTGGCATTTTTTGTTACTTTTCTCTATAAATTATGCTCAAGTTAAAGGGAACATGAATCTCATATGATCTATCTTACTTATTATACAGGACAAGATGCAAAATGGGGGGTGACATCCAGAAAGTTGTTCCCCATTATATCCGAATGTGATTAGTGATTATTACTTTCGATATGCGAAATAACAAAAATGATTTTTGTAACAATTTTTTTTTTTTTTTTTTTTTTTTTTTTTTTTATTTTATTTTATTTATTATTATTTTTTTTTTCATATTTTACAAAAAATGCTCTTGTGTTTGTAATTATTGGTGATCTGTTATAGGTCAGAGTTAAATATTTTCCTCACATGCCTTTCTCTCTTATGATAAAATCAATTTTAAATTTGTTAATTAATTATTAAAATATTATTTTTCAATTTAATTATATTATTTTCTTTTATCTCATTTTTTAATTCTTCCTCCTAAATCAAATCCAAATACAAAACCTAAACCAAATCCAAATTCAAATAATAAACCAACCTTTATACCAAACGGGCCCTTAGTAAATTGTACACCGATTAGATTAAACAATTTAGTCAAGTCTTATATCATTGGTATGTTTGGCGAAATGAGTTGGAGCTAGAGCGGAAGCTGGGGTTGAGGCTAGAGTTGGAGCTTATATTATGGCTATGTTTGGCGCAGAGCTTTTTGGGACGATGAGCGGTGAGCAATGAGCTTTTTGATCTTTAGTGTTCGTTTGATAAAAGAGCGATGAGATTTCTTTTTTTTTTAAAAGGTCATTTTTGAATGTTTTTTTAAGAAGCAGTGAGCTGTGACTACTTCTTACAACTCACTACTCACTGCTACTTTTACCAAACACACCATATAAGCTAAAAGTTGTAGCTTATATATTTATATTAGTCTTGTATATTAAACTCAGATATATTTACAGGTTTTGCATATTCATCAGTTATATTTTAAAAAGTATTTAAGAAATTTGACTAGCTTTATAAAATAAAATAAAAATAATAAAAAAAATAAAAAATAAAAAATAAAATCTTAGTTTATAAGATAGCTTAAGCCTTGCGCCATGTTCTTGGTTTAGTTGAAAAGAGAAGGATTCTAATACAAGTAGATTGGAATAAAATGTTTAGCGCATTATTAGTTCCATTCAGTGAAGTATTTGTTATTCTTTACTTTTAAAGGAATGAGATGTCATGTACGCCAACACCACTCAGTTAGAATATTCAAAATAAATATTTAGGGGTTTTTGGGGTGGCATTTGCTATCTAATTATCTACTTATTGCGTTTTTAAAAACGCAAATTATCTAAAACTAGTGTTTGGATAACAAAATAAGAAAGTGCTTTTCTGCGTTTTACAAGCTTTAAAGCGTCATTTTGAAAATAGAGGTGAGGAGGTGTTTTTTGAAAATGTGATTTCATAGAAGAAATAAATTAGTAGTAAAATGACCAATATACCTTCAAATAATAATTCATCTTCTTCCTCATAAATCTTTGTAAGTGTTACCTTGATTCAGTTCTACAGCCACAATCATCCTTGACTTCGATGTTATTGCTCCGGCCAAATATCAACGACGACTAAAATTCCACCTCATGAATATACGATCAGTGATTAAATTCTTGGTGATAATCAATTAAAAAATGGGTTTGTTAAACTTAACAAGTTTGGTTTAAGTTGTGGTCGGAATGAATATGAGACGATGGTGAAGTAAATAGTCAAAGATGTATGATGACGTATAGTCCGCATTCGGGTCACGAACCCGACCAATGACCGCTACTAACGAGCCCAGTACGACTGGGCTAACCCGATAACGGTTTGGGCTCACGAAGGCCCAATCCCAAAGTTATTTATGGCTTATGATATCGGATATCTCTTATCTTGGGAGATAAGTGTTTAATAACCGACTTAGGCGGGATACGCCGAAGTTTGGGGAACACGAAATCAATAAAGGTTTCGTATGTATATAAAGGGCATCCCAGCCCTCATTAAAGGTACGATCTACAACCCTAACTCTCAACTAGAACCCTAAAACCGATTACTTACTCGAACGCCGGAGGATAATCGTGGGAGACAATCCCACGATAAGCCTAACGGTGTTTTCTGTTTACTTAGTGCGCAGGTCTCAAGCATCAAGATCCAATTGATACGGGAACCGGAGTCCAAACAAGGAACGCCCAACTTTTGTATCAACAAGTGGCGCCATCCGTGGGACCAATCACTAAGAACTAAAATGACGAAGCAAGGAAATCTAAGCCAGTGATCGCATGGCGACCTACATGGGAAGAAGCAGCAAAGTGGATCAGCCTCTAAACAGATCTCTGGAACAACCAGTGCTATCAGAAACCAAGGATCAGGCCCAGATATGGTCTTCCCAACGGTGGAACCACGCCCGGGGACAACCCAGGCCACCACAACCACCACTAGCGCAGAAGGTCCACTGCGCACCCCTTTTACCACTCCCCTCCAATCGGTGCTAGAAACGGACCTCACAAAAGCGCCAGACGCACCTGACCGAAACAAGGGTCTAGTGGTAGAAACAGACACCCTTGCTCTAGAAGGGGTTACGCCGGAACTAGCGCCAAGTGATTTCGTGTCTGAAAACTACGAAACCTTGGCTGCTCTCATGCAAGAGGAAGCAAAAAAGAGGTCAGGTCGGAGTTTGCAAGCCCAACTGAATTTCGGCCCAGAGTAAGAGACATCTCCACCGCGTCATCAGAAGGAAAAGCGCGGAAGGGATAGCCGCCAACCCCCAGTGTTTAGCAAGATTGGGAGGAGAGTTGAGAACGATGAAGCAGCTGACATGCAATATCTGGAAGAACACGAAGAGGATGGGCGGCGTACCAATGTCCACGCTAGGCTTGGTAGCCGCAGGGTCCAGGACAGACTTGGACGACGGTACTCCCAAAGTGAAAGCCCTTCAAGTGCGGATTCTGAGGACAGTCGGCGCAAGCGTCGAAAGAGGGAAAGCTCGTCCTCTGGTAACTCCTCGGACAACGAGGACAGCGAAACAGGACACTGGAAGTCCAGGAGAAAGTATCGCAACCAGGAGGAGGAAGACATGTCTCTTTCGTGGCGCCGCCAAAAGGTGGATGCGTTCACTCGGCGCATCAGCGATTTCTCATAAAATAAGAGAAGGCGCATACCCGCCAATGTGAAAACATATGATGGAACAGGTGATCCAGACGATCACCTAAAAATTTTCGAATCAGCTGCTACCATCGAAAATTGGCCACAGCCTGCGTGGTGCCACATGTTCAATTCCACATTAGTGGGAAACGCCCGAAACTGGTTCAGTAAGCTTTCACGCAGAAGCATTGATGGCTTTGAAGAGTTGCAGAAGGCATTTCGCCTGAACTTCACTCAAAGGAAGAAGTGCGCCAAAAACCATGTCGAACTCGCCAGGAAAAAACAGCGCCAGGGGGAATCTACAAGCGCTTGTGTGGAGCGCTACAAAGATGAGTGCATACATGTTAAGGCATGCCCCAAAATACTAAAAATCTCAGGGTTCATGAACGGGATCAATAACCCATAACTCATCAAAAGGCTGAACGACAGAGTCCCCCAAACCTTTGATGAACTTATGAAGCGCACAAGGTCCTTTATCCAAGGAGAAGCTGCCGCGGCGGACAGTAAGAAAGGTTACTCAAACTATAGGTCACAAGAACAGCCTCGGAGACAATCCACTGACCAGAGTAGCAACCGTAACAAGAACTACCGCGGCCAGGGGAGTGGACGAGATAATGACAGATATACCCCGCTGACCAAGACTCCAAAAGAGATATTCGCGACGGAAGGCGCGAACTTCCCAAGGCCCCCACCAATGCGCACCCCAAAGGATTGGCGCGTGGGGAGTGGATACTGCGACTATCATCGACAGAAGGGCCACACCACCAATGAATGTGTCCAATTGCACCAACTAATTGATAAACTAGTAAAAGAAGGCAGATTGGACCATTTGGTTAAAAACATCAAGGAAGGGAAAGATAAGCAAAATACTGGAAACAAGAAAGAAGTACCTAAAGATAAGGCTGATACCATCTACATGATACAATCATGGCAGCGAATGACTAGGCAGAAGATCAGCCAAAAGTTTTCCCGTGGAAGCGAAATCTCTTTCCCCACCTTGGCGGCGGACAACGCAGTGGTAGAACCGCTCACCATTAAAATTAACGTAGGGGGTCACGATATCCACCGCATGTATGTTGATGGAGGCGCATCCGCAGATATAATGTATGAACACTGTTTCAAACGACTGCGACCTGAGATACGAAGTCAATTAAGCCCATTCAGGACGTCGTTGACTGGTTTTACAGGAGAAAAGATATGGCCCATGGGGCAAATACGCCTACTAGTCAGTGTTGGCAATAAGGAACACTCCACGACAGCCTGGATGACTTTTATGGTGATCAAATCCCCTTCGCCATACAATGGCATTATTGGAAGACCAGGGATTTCAGCCATACGCGCAGTACCGTCTACAGCACACGGGATGCTCAAATTCCCGGTGGAGGGAGGCATTGTTACTCTCTACAATACCACCGTACCACCTGGAGAATGTAACACAATTACATGTGAGACGGCACACATTCCAAAACAGCGCGCAACTAAAGTGCCAAACCTGAGGGTTGCAATTCATCCTGATTACCCAGAGCAAGAAGTATCGATTGGGGGATCGCTATCTGATAACGGCAGGGCAGCTGTGTGCGCACTCTTGCAAAAGAACCTGGATATCTTTGCATGGGAACCAAAGCACATGACCGGCGTACCACGCTCGATTACAGAACACAAGTTGAGAATCCGACAAGGATACTCCCCAATACGACAGAAGAAGCGTGGCCAGGCTCCAGAGCGCGCACAAGCAATTCTGGCAGAAGTACATAAACTTGTGGATGCAGGTATCATGCGAGAGGTCTACTACCATGACTGGCTTTCCAACCTAGTGATGGTCAAGAAGAGCGATGGTAGTTGGAGGATGTGTGTTGACTTCACAGATCTCAACAAGGCATGTCCACAAGACTGCTACCCGCTACCGGATATAAACTGGAAGGTAGAATCTTTGTGTGGATACCCACTTAAATGCATCCTAGACGCATACAAAGGATATCACCAAATCCAGATGGCTAAGAAAGATGAGGAAAAAACGGCCTTCCATACAAGCCAAGGCGTTTATTGTTATACTAAGATGCCCTTTGGCTTAAAGAACGCAGGTGCCACCTACCAGCGGTTGGTTGATAACGCATTTGAAAGACAGGTGGGCCGCAACCTAGAGATTTATGTTAACGACCTTGTAATAAAAAGCCATACGGAAGATGAATTGGTGCGCGACATTAAGGAAACATTTAAGACACTAAAAAGATCAACATGAAGCTAAATCCTAAGAAATGCACTTTTGGCGCTACAGAAGGCATGTTCCTCGGATATCTGATAGAGCCCGATGGCATCAAACCGTGTCCAGAAAAAACGAAGGCTGTCATCCAACTTCCTTCACCATGCACGTTGAAAGAAGTCCAATCTCTAAACGGAAAACTAGCCGGTTTGAATAGATTCTTGTCCAAATCAGCAGACAAGTCACTCCCTCTATTCAAAACACTCAAGAAGTGTACAAAAAAGGGAGACTTTTGCTGGACTACGGAAGCAGAAGAAGCTTTCATACAACTTAAACAACATTTAGCAGCACTCCCCATGCTAGTTGCGCCTCGCCCAGGGGAAGAATTAATTATGTATTTTTCAGCAACCCATGGAGCAGTCAGCGCGGTGCTACTAACAGACAGGAATTCAGTACAAACACCGGTGTATTTTGTAAGCAAAGCACTCAAGAAAACGGAGATTAACTACAACGCAATGGAAAAGTTGGTCCTAGCATTAGTATTCACCGCCAAACGGCTACGCAGGTACCTCCAGGCGCACCCAATAGCGGTGATTACAGACCAGCCTATCAAGCAAATTATCTCCAAACCTGACTCATCGGGACGTCTACAGAAGTGGAGTATATTGCTAGGTGAGCATAACATTTCCTACAGACCACGTAGTGCGGTTAAGGGGCAGATACTCGCAGACTTCATCATCGAGAAACCGGACAGTGATGACGCACCTTCACAAAGCAAGGTGGAACTACAAGAACCATGGATCTTGTTCACGGACGGATCTTCATGCGTAGACGGGTCAGGTGCAGGCCTTATCCTCACAAATCCAGAAGGAATGGAATTCACTTACGCATTGCGTTTCGAATTCACAGCTACAAAAAACAAGGCAGAATATGAAGCCCTGATCGCTGGATTACGCATTGCAGCTCGAATGGGCATACACAACCTGGAAGCAAATGTGGACTCTCGGCTAGTGGCCAACCACGTGTTGGGCGAGTATGCAGCTAAAGAGGAGAACATGATTCAATATCTCGACAAAACCAAGTCCCTAATCTAGGGCTTTGACAGGTTTACCATCAAACAAGTTCCTAGAGGGGAAAACAGAAAGGCGGATGCGCTGAGCAAGATTGCATCCACAAGCTTTGCGCACCTGTCAAAACAAATATTGGTGGAAACTCTGAAGAGCAAGTCCATCTCGGAGATGGAGATATCTACGGTGATAGAGGAACAAGGTCCTACATGGATGACCCCAATCATCGAGTTTATAAGCAAGGGCGTATTGCCCCAAGAGCAGAAGGAAGCCCGACGAGTACGGCGCATATCACAGAGGTTTGAACTTCAGGACGGTGTACTATATCGGCGTTCATTTCTACAACCATGGCTTCGATGTGTAGGACCCCTTCAAGCAGATTACGTACTCCGAGAGATCCACGCTGGTTCATGTAGTATGCACTCAGGACCACGGTCCGTGGTGGCGCGCGCTTTACGGTCAGGATACTACTGGCCTACAATGCACCGTGATGCGCGGGACTTAATAAGAAAGTGTGGCGACTGCCAAGTTCACAGACCCGTTCCACACCAACCACAACAGGAGCTAAAACCTATTACGTCGCTGATTGTTCCTAAACTAGTCATCTTTATATTAGTCAACCACTTGTGAATGGTCAACCATGTAAGTCAAACTAATCTAGGACCAAAGACAATTAAAATCCATGGGAGTATAAAATTATATCCCCGGGTCGTTAAGTCCCAACGAGGTGTGTAAACTGTAGTATAACGACTGTGTGTGCTGAAATGATACAGAATATACAAAAACAGGAATCTGATTGACTAACACTAGGAATGTGAATAGTGATAGCTCTGTCACAGCTATGTCGTTTAAAACGTGCAATCAGGAACCTAAAAACGTAAAAGATATTATTGGAAAATAAATTTTTACACTATTAAATTAATTATTATAAATTAAAAATGAATTAAATGTATTTAATAATGAATTAAATAATAATAAAATCTAAAATTAACTTAAATAAATGAAATAAAGAATCTGAAAATTCTAAAATATTATAAAATAATTTTTGAAACTGAAAATGTATTGATATTATACATGTTTAATGAAAACAAATACTTACAAACCTACAAATAAGCAAATTGTGGGCTTATGAGTCCAACAGTTAAGCTTTTGGCTTCACAGTGGAGTTTAAGCTTGAAATAAGCTTGGGAAAAGCTTTAAACAGGAAACAAAAGGTAAAGTAAGATGTGTACAAGTCCAATAGATAAATATAAACAAGAAAATGGACTGTGTAGTGTGAGCTTATGGTTTAGACAGTTAAGCTTTTTGGGCTTAACTTGGATGGAATGGAAGCTTGCAAAAGCTTGGTATAAGCTCCACACTGGAAAATAAAGGAAAAATAATATGTATACAAGTAATATGACAAAGTATGCACAAGCTGGTACACTGACAATCACTCATAAGCTAGGTATAAGCTAATAAGCAATTCTGCTGAACCATTGCAAGGTTCTGCTGAACCATTGCACTCAGAAAATGGACAAGTCAAGAAGCTAGTTGCAGCCCTAGCAAATAAGCTGCTAGGGGAAAATTAAGCATAGGATCTAAAAGTTGGGCAGATAAGCTCCACATGGAACTAAATCTCACAAGCTCATGATCACTAAGGAGCTTCTTAGAGCTGTTGGTAATGGTGTAAGTTCACTGAGTTCTTAGTGAACTGTTGAGAATGGGCAAACAACAAACTCTAAATTAACTTATCAAATGAACTCATGAGAGCTCAACAAACACTGAAACACTGAGTATGATTGGTTAGCCTCACATGAAGCCAAAGATCACAAGCTCAAGTTCAATGAGGAACTTTTCATGAGCTTAGGAAAACAACTCCAACTACACAGTTTGCTTCTGTGTAGTGAGTAAGATAATACAAAAAAGGTGAAAGTGATTAAGCTATCTAATAAGCTACAAACTTGAAAATAAGAATAAACATAACAAATAAGCCAGAAGGCTACACAAATATGCCAAGTGCACTGGATAGGGCCAACTCCACAAGCTTTTGCAAGCTCATGGTTTTAACAGCCTAACCAAGGTGCAGGGCAAAAATGGGCACAAAGAAGCTATAAAATAAGCACTTAAACATGGAAAACAAAAATAAACAAAAATACAATAAGCAAGATTAGCAACAAAACTAAAACATCCTAAAAGCACAGATCAAGAAAGCCAATATTAAGTCCTATACAAAATTATCTATTTTATTCAAAAACTGCAAAAAGGAAAATTTGACTTTTTGAGAAAAACTAAAAAGTTGACTAAACTGAATTTAGATCTTAAACTACTGATTTAATATGTTATTGTAAGCTATAAGAACATGAAATAAACACAGGTAAACAACATTAAAACAGATATGCAAGATTATTAGATCTAACAACCTCAAAGTTCTCATATCTAGATTGTCAAGTGTCAATTTGACTTTCTAACATGCTAAACCTTTTGGTTAGTATTTCACCGAGTCAAATAGGTTCCATATAGTGTAAATCAAATAGGAACAACACCATTCACAACCATTTTCACAGTTTCATTATTAAATCCAAACAACCCTTTAATGGACTGTTTTGAGGTTTTTCAAAGCAAAAGATTATGTAAACCAATTTTATCAAATCCAGGGGTCACAATGTGTCAAATCAAACCCTTTTAAGCATAAACAAGTAGTCACTCATGTCTAAACCTAGGATTCTCAAAAACAAGCATAGTGACAGTCCAAATGCAATATCAACCCACAATCAAATCCAAAGCATAACAACCTAAGATTAAGCTATAACATCACTAAATAACAACAAAGAAACATGAAAACATAAGAATTAAAGCATATAAAAGACTAGAACAATAAAATGCAAAAATGGTAAAAATTAAGCTTACAAGTGAATCCAAGCTGAAAATGAGAACCATGGTCACAGACACATCCTAAGGCTTTCCACAAAGCTTCTAAACCCAAGGCAATCCACAATTAACCTTGCTCCATGCAGTTTCACCAAGATCACTTTATTATTTTTGGATTTTCATTGTTTTTCTTGATTTTTAGAGTTTTCTGAATTTTAAAGACTAAACTTGTTTTAAGGTCTCTAAAAGCTTTAAAGCTTTGTCAGGAGCTTATGTGGGCTTATTGAGCCCTTTAAACAACTACTTAACAAGAATTTAAAGTGACTTGAAAATTAAAGGTAATTAAGTAAAAACTTGAAACTGAATTGATACTTGAAATTAAACTGAAAATAAAGTTTCATTACACTACTTTTAAAGAAAATTACAACATTAAAACCTTAAAATGACTTGAATTTAAAGAAAGCAGTAAACTACATTAACTATGTGACATAGGCTAATCCAAAGGTATCCTTCTCTCTTCCATCCTCTTCTCTTTTATAACATTCTGAATTCCCACTAGCATTCCAGTCAAATCCCACTTGCAATCTTGACCATTGATTGAGCAGAGATGATCCTAGCCTTTGAATTCACTTTTGGCGCCAAAAGTGGTACTGGTTGATTGAGGCAGTTCTGCTGCAATTAATGCTTCTTGTTCACATGTAGAGGTTGGAGGAGACATGTTTGGTAGGTTTAGAGGTCAAGTGGTGGAGTTGATAGCAAAAGCAGGGTATGTGATGGTACAAGGGAAGGTAAAGTTGTGGGAATGCATTAAATGTAGTTGTGGGCTGGTATAGGTGTGTAGGAGAGGGTGGAGAGTGGGTGAACAAGTGGAGGTGGAATACCAGGGAGGTGGAAGGGTGGTATGGTGATGAGTGTGTAAATACTCATCATTTTTGGTCAAATCTGAACTGCAAAACATTTAAAAATGCTCAGAAATGCATCAAAATACTAAAAATATCTCAAAACTGCATTTTATATGTTTCAGATGCAAAATGTTTAAAATCAGATGAAAAACGAGCAAAGTTTGCATAATAGGCAGTTTCAGTCCCCCAACTTTCAAAAATGGCAACTTTAGTCCCTGGAATTTCAAAGATTGACAGAATTTACCCCTGGACCTTTTAAATTGGAAAATTAACATTTTTAGTCCTTTGGTAATTCTAACTTGTCAAAATTGGTCATTTTGATAAATTTTGGAAAATTGCTAATTCAGTCCTTCAAGTTTCAAAAATAGGCAAATGTGATCCTTTGATTATTGGATAATGTCAAGAATAGCCCTTGGAATATGATTTCAGAAATTTACAATTTTGGTCCCTGGAAAATCAGACTTGGCAATTTAAGTCCCTAAGCTACTAAATGGATCCATTTCTAATCCTAAATCTAAATAACTACAAACCCTCAGGCCCAACCCAAAATAAACCAACCCGGTCCAATCCACCTTATACCTAAACCCTACCCTTTACCCTGTCTTCTTCGTTTCCCGCCCAAGCACACAACACAGAAACACAGAAACACAAAACACAATAAAGCTTTTTTTCTCTTTTCTAATCTGTCCCCTGTCACCAAAAACCACCCAGCACGCCTGTCTCCTCAAACCTTTCCCCAGGTTCTACCCATCCCATCACAGGTCCCTAGTTGCCTTGGGAAGCATTTGTTCCCCACACTAAGGTGCAGACACCAACACGGAGCAGAGAAGGACAGGAAAGAAAGAGACAAGAAGAGAGAGGTGAAGACCAAGCTTTGAAGTATAAAAGAGTTCTTGTTGCCATTGATGAAGGGTAGTTAGTCAGTTTTAGTAGTTAGTTAGTTTCCTTTAAGTTTAATTTTAATTTTCTAGTTTTAGTGTAGAATTTGATGTTCTAGCTCAAATTTATTTTCACAGTAATTTACATTCCATGTAACTTTGTGTTTTTAATGCAATTTGATTTCGGCTTATTTTAGTTTCATGTTCCAAGTTTATGCAGTTGAAATTTTTTTTCAGTGTTCTTGTTTATGTTCAGTGAGTTCTAAAAGTTTGCTAAGCTCATTTTAGTTTATGCTCAAGTCTACGGATTAGTTTTTACATGACTCAAAGCTTTTAATTTTTTTGTATTTCTCATTTCTGTCCTGGTAGGAGTGTTTGGGTAGAGCTCATGAATTGGGTTTAAAAGAGTTTTTACCCACTTTGACTAGGAAAGTCAAAGTGCATTTAGTATTTTCAAGGTTCCTTTAAGTACTTAGAAGTAGTGAAAACTGATTTGCAAAAGGTTGTGGCAATGAAAATTTTCTGTCATTCTGTTATGCAGTTCCAACAGGTCTTCTTTTTCATGATCAGGTTTAGGTGTGTTAGTGATACAGTTAGGATATAAACTGAATGTCACTAGGAGTTAGTAGTACTAGGTCGACTTGTGTTAGCTTGATTTGCACTTTAGAGCTTAAATTGTTGCTTGTTTAAGCCCTCAAAAGCCACCCTCCTCCCTTGTTTGAGGACTGCAGTGCAGAAGACACAAACAGCAGCCCTCCCATGGAGTCTTTTCACATGCTCATTTCCAACTGGAAGCAGCTCCACATAAGCCAGATATAGAGGCAAAAGCTAGCCACCTTGGTGAACTTCATTAATCCATAAGCTCAAGGGGCAGTTCACCCTCTAGCTTAACCATAATAAGCTCAAAAGTTCCCTCTTTGGCCTGTTTGGCTGCAACCATCATAGCAGCTAAGTTTTTCTTCTTCACCTTTTGTTTCAAGTGCTTATTGGATTTGTTAGTTAGCTTAACTAGGTTTATATTTATTTATTAGTTTTATCAGTGTAGGTTTAGTATAGTTGCTGCTTATTAGTGCTTATTAAGTTCTAGCTTCTGCGATTTCAGTGTGTTGAAGTTATAGAGTAAGAATGTTAGCTTACTTGCTCCATGGTTTTGCTCATTTGACTCTTTTTCATGTTCAAAATTTAGCTTACAAACTGTTAAAGGGTGTTTGTTTGGGGCTAGTTATGAGCTGCTGTAAATAAGCAGTCTCAACTGCTTATTCCAGCTGCTTATCCTTGTTTATTGTAGCTTATCTCATCTAGGTCCTAGCTTGTTTTCTGTCTAGACTGCCTGTTTGGCCAATTGCTCTCTCATAACTGAATTTTCTGTGGCCTATTTTGCGCTAAAAATTGATAAGGGTGAGTTTTGTTTTTGTTTCTGTCCAACTGTGGGACACAAAAAAAAGCAGTTTATACTGCTTATTTTGAAGGTTTTGGTGAAAAGGATTTCATAAAAAGCTTTAGACTTGATCTCAACTTTGGTTCCAAAAAGAAAAATTCTCAAAAAAAAATAAAATAAAGAGCCAAAAAGGGTACTGCCTGGGATTCGAACCCAGCTCAGCCCCTTCACACAGTCACGCTCCAACAAACCATCTCAACACCATCCTGCCCTTGGGACTTTATTGCTTAGATTTGCATTAGTTAACTACTTAACTTAGTTTTCTTCACTTTAGCTTATACTCATTTTCAGCTTATTTAACTGCTTATCCAAACTGCTTTTTTAGATTTGATAATTTTTCTTAGGATACTTTCATCATAAAGTAGTTTTCATAAAATTTTCGGATTTTTATAAATTAGTTTAGTATTTTTAATAATTTAATTAGTATAAATTAGTTTTTAATTCGTAATAAAAAATATAAAAGTCAAAAAAATATAAATCTTTTTTTCTAAAATTTTCTTTTGTCATGTAGTACGTGAGAAAATTGTTTTTACACTTGTAGGACTTTTATTTTACAAATTTTACGTTTTATCTTGCGCTCCAGCGTAATTTTTGTACATAACGTACGTTTTCATTTTAAGTCACGTTTTTAAGTAATTTAAGTTTACGTTTTAATTAAAATAGTTTATTTAAGATATTTTGTTTTATAAAATAAACAAAAACATCATTTTAAAAATAGTGATAGCGTTTATTTAATAGTTTTTAACTTTTTAATTTCTTTTAATTTGCATTTAAGCCGTTGTAATTTGTTGGCTTTTTCTGTAGTTAGAATCATATCAATCCCTTTTTCGTTCAAATTTCTCGATCACTATTCGTAGGGTGATCCATTGCATAGCTCGCTGGGACATAACGACCCGGGGAAACACCATACTCCTCAGATCTTCATTGAATTCGTTCCTGAGCCGTTTTAAGCTTGTTACGGTCTGCCATTCACAAGTGGCAGGCTTGTGTGATTTAGCTTGACTGTTCGGGAGCGCATCATATGGTTTTACAGTGTGTGGTCGGAAGGAGAAAACAGGAAGTTTGGTTTGACTGGTATTGACCAGATATTATTTAAGGACCAGATATTATTTAGTGGAAGTATCTGCTGAAACGTATGCCTTCAGCAGAAACCATCAGCGCATTATAACTTCAGCAGAAACCATTTATTCAGCAGAATCAAAATAGGCTTCAGCAGAAACCATCATCATCAGCAGAATCAAACTGTTTCAGCTCTTTTTATACCTGATTCATATAAAAACACATTTTCATGATATTTGTAACATTTATATGGTCATTTATGTGTTTTTGGTCGTTTTGTGGGTTTAAACAATATAAAATATATGTGTATTTAGACACATATCAAATCCTCCACACTAAACTATTGCTAGTCCCTAGCAATATTTATGAAGTTTTAATGGATTTTAAAGAACTCTTTACCAAAAGCCATCACTTCTGGAGTAGCCAAAATGTTTCAGTTCAAGTAAGAACCTTGGTACAATGATAACCAAGTGATTTTGAGCAAATCACCAGCTTTCAACGGATTTGATTAGTCTTTACCAGAAGCCGTTTGCTTCTGGACTAGCCAACTCTTCACTTTTAAGGATATGGTGAGCTGAATACCATACAATTTTGGGCAAATTGCAAGCCATAAACGGATTTGAGATATCTTTACCAAGAGCCGTTTGCTCCTGGATTAGCCAATCCTTTTGTGGGTTAGACATGGTGGACTGATTACCATTTGTTGTGTTTAGTACAGAGTACTTCCACTAATTTTTTTTTTAAAATTTGGCCATTTTGGGGGAAAAAGGGACTAAAAGGGTACATTTATGATCAAAATTCGCCAGAATTTCCCCCCACACTTAGAAATGAATATTGTCCTCAATATTCAAAGTACCAGCTGTTATGCCGAAACTTAGAACGTAAAAAGATAACATTACTAGCTAAGTGTAGAAACACAACAATTATTCTCTTTTTTTAATATATACAATTTTCATTCATTTTTTAGATCTATATACAACATGTGGGGTATCTCCCCCACACTAGGGTGGTACACACGGGTGAAAACCCATGTTTAACTACTGTTTTTGATTACCGAGTCGCTAGCTTGACTCGACCTCGAATTAAATTGTTCATGAGGAAGCTACTGTTTTTGATAACCGAGTCGCTAGCTTGACTCGGCCCCGAATTAAATGGTTCATGGGGAAATGACTGGATGAGAAATTGGAGTGGGGTCACCACTCACAGAATTATGAATAGTAAGGTAAGGAAAATATTTTTGGTTTTTGATTTTATAATATAAACAGAAAAGTGAAAATGTTTTTGTGTTTTTATCTTTTATATATATAGAAAGAAAAGAAAAAATATTTTTGTGTTTTATATTGTTTTTGGAAGTGAAATATGATATTATGTATAATATATATACAAGTACGTTATACGCAGCACACCTCCCCGGCAGCGGCGCCAAAAATTTGATTGTTCCTAAACTAGTCATCTTTATATTAGTCAACCACTTGTGAATGGTCAACCATGTAAGTCAAACTAATCTAGGACCAAAGACAATTAAAATCCATGGGAGTATAAAATTATATCCCCGGGTCGTTAAGTCCCAACGAGGTGTGTAAACTGTAGTATAACGACTGTGTGTGCTGAAATGATACAGAATATACAAAAACAGGAATCAGATTGACTAACACTAGGAATGTGAATAGTGAGAGCTCTGTCACAGCTATGTCGTTTAAAACGTGCAATCAGGAACCTAAAAACGTAAAAGATATTATTGGAAAATAAATTTTTACACTATTAAATTAATTATTATAAATTAAAAATGAATTAAATGTATTTAATAATGAATTAAATAATAATAAAATCTAAAATTAACTTAAATAAATGAAATAAAGAATCTGAAAATTCTAAAATATTATAAAATAATTTTTGAAACTGAAAATGTATTGATATTATACATGTTTAATGAAAACAAATACTTACAAACCTACAAATAAGCAAATTGTGGGCTTATGAGTCCAACAGTTAAGCTTTTGGCTTCACAGTGGAGTTTAAGCTTGAAATAAGCTTGGGAAAAGCTTTAAACAGGAAACAAAAGGTAAAGTAAGATGTGTACAAGTCCAATAGATAAATATAAACAAGAAAATGGACTGTGTAGTGTGAGCTTATGGTTTAGACAGTTAAGCTTTTTGGGCTTAACTTGGATGGAATGGAAGCTTGCAAAAGCTTGGTATAAGCTCCACACTGGAAAATAAAGGAAAAATAATATGTATACAAGTAATATGACAAAGTATGCACAAGCTGGTACACTGACAATCACTCATAAGCTAGGTATAAGCTAATAAGCAATTCTGCTGAACCATTGCAAGGTTCTGCTGAACCATTGCACTCAGAAAATGGACAAGTCAAGAAGCTAGTTGCAGCCCTAGCAAATAAGCTGCTAGGGGAAAATTAAGCATAGGATCTAAAAGTTGGGCAGATAAGCTCCACATGGAACTAAATCTCACAAGCTCATGATCACTAAGGAGCTTCTTAGAGCTGTTGGTAATGGTGTAAGTTCACTGAGTTCTTAGTGAACTGTTGAGAATGGGCAAACAACAAACTCTAAATTAACTTATCAAATGAACTCATGAGAGCTCAACAAACACTGAAACACTGAGTATGATTGGTTAGCCTCACATGAAGCCAAAGATCACAAGCTCAAGTTCAATGAGGAACTTTTCATGAGCTTAGGAAAACAACTCCAACTACACAGTTTGCTTCTGTGTAGTGAGTAAGATAATACAAAAAAGGTGAAAGTGATTAAGCTATCTAATAAGCTACAAACTTGAAAATAAGAATAAACATAACAAATAAGCCAGAAGGCTACACAAATATGCCAAGTGCACTGGATAGGGCCAACTCCACAAGCTTTTGCAAGCTCATGGTTTTAACAGCCTAACCAAGGTGCAGGGCAAAAATGGGCACAAAGAAGCTATAAAATAAGCACTTAAACATGGAAAACAAAAATAAACAAAAATACAATAAGCAAGATTAGCAACAAAACTAAAACATCCTAAAAGCACAGATCAAGAAAGCCAATATTAAGTCCTATACAAAATTATCTATTTTATTCAAAAACTGCAAAAAGGAAAATTTGACTTTTTGAGAAAAACTAAAAAGTTGACTAAACTGAATTTAGATCTTAAACTACTGATTTAATATGTTATTGTAAGCTATAAGAACATGAAATAAACACAGGTAAACAACATTAAAACAGATATGCAAGATTATTAGATCTAACAACCTCAAAGTTCTCATATCTAGATTGTCAAGTGTCAATTTGACTTTCTAACATGCTAAACCTTTTGGTTAGTATTTCACCGAGTCAAATAGGTTCCATATAGTGTAAATCAAACAGGAACAACACCATTCACAACCATTTTCACAGTTTCATTATTAAATCCAAACAACCCTTTAATGGACTGTTTTGAGGTTTTTCAAAGCAAAAGATTATGTAAACCAATTTTATCAAATCCAGGGGTCACAATGTGTCAAATCAGACCCTTTTAAGCATAAACAAGTAGTCACTCATGTCTAAACCTAGGATTCTCAAAAACAAGCATAGTGACAGTCCAAATGCAATATCAACCCACAATCAAATCCAAAGCATAACAACCTAAGATTAAGCTATAACATCACTAAATAACAACAAAGAAACATGAAAACATAAGAATTAAAGCATATAAAAGACTAGAACAATAAAATGCAAAAATGGTAAAAATTAAGCTTACAAGTGAATCCAAGCTGAAAATGAGAACCATGGTCACAGAACACATCCTAAGGCTTTCCACAAAGCTTATAAACCCAAGGCAATCCACAATTAACCTTGCTCCATGCAGTTTCACCAAGATCACTTTATTATTTTTGGATTTTCATTGTTTTTCTTGATTTTTAGAGTTTTCTGAATTTTAAAGACTAAACTTGTTTTAAGGTCTCTAAAAGCTTTAAAGCTTTGTCAGGAGCTTATGTGGGCTTATTGAGTCCTTTAAACAACTACTTAACAAGAATTTAAAGTGACTTGAAAATTAAAGGTAATTAAGTAAAAACTTGAAACTGAATTGATACTTGAAATTAAACTGAAAATAAAGTTTCATTACACTACTTTTAAAGAAAATTACAACATTAAAACCTTAAAATGACTTGAATTTAAAGAAAGCAGTAAACTACATTAACTATGTGACCTAGGCTAATCCAAAGGTATCCTTCTCTCTTCCATCCTCTTCTCTTTTATAACATTCTGAATTCCCACTAGCATTCCAGTCAAATCCCACTTGCAATCTTGACCATTGATTGAGCAGAGATGATCCTAGCCTTTGAATTCACTTTTGGCGCCAAAAGTGGTACTAGTTGATTGAGGCAGTTCTGCTGCAATTAATGCTTCTTGTTCACATGTAGAGGTTGGAGGAGACATGTTTGGTAGGTTTAGAGGTCAAGTGGTGGAGTTGATAGCAAAAGCAGGGTATGTGATGGTACAGGGGAAGGTAAAGTTGTGGGAATGCATTAAATGTAGTTGTGGGCTGGTATAGGTGTGTAGGAGAGGGTGGAGAGTGGGTGAACAAGTGGAGGTGGAATACCAGGGAGGTGTAAGGGTGGTATGGTTTTACAGTGTGTGGTCGGAAGGAGAAAACAGGAAGTTTGGTTTGACTGGTATTGACCAGATATTATTGAAGGACCAGATATTATTTAGTGGAAGTATCTGCTGAAACGTATGCCTTCAGCAGAAACCATCAGCGCATTATAACTTCAGCAGAAACCATTTATTCAGCAGAATCAAAATAGGCTTCAGCAGAAACCATCATCATCAGCAGAATCAAACTGTTTCAGCTCTTTTTATACCTGATTCATATAAAAACACATTTTCATGATATTTGTAACATTTATATGGTCATTTATGTGTTTTTGGTCGTTTTGTGGGTTTAAACAATATAAAATATATGTGTATTTAGACACATATCAGTCGCCATGGCCATTCTATAAATAGGGTATCGACATTGCAGGTCCCTTCCCTGTTGCAGCAGGAGGATTGAAATTCCTCATAGTAGCTATAGACTATTTCACCAAGTAGATTGAAGCAAAGGCGGTCGTGACAATCACAGGAAATCAGGTAAAACGGTTTGTTTGGGAAAATATTGTATGCCGTTTCGGATTACCTGGGGAAATCATCTCAGACAACGGAAAACAATTATGTGACAACCCTTTCAAGGAATGGTGCGAAAAGCTAAATATTACACAGCACTTCGCGTCGGTTAAACACCCACAAACCAATAGCTTAGTCGAGCGTGCAAATCGAAGTCTGGGTGAAGGAATTAAGGCACGCTTGGACAAGCACAAAGGGAGGTGGGTGTAGGAATTATCGCATGTTTTGTGGGCGCACCGCACTTCAATCAAAATCAGCACGGGATACACTCCCATTTCTCTTGTCTGTGGGACAGAAGCCGTCATACCAGCCGAAATTGGGATACCAACTATTCACACTGCTGAAGTTAATGTTACAACCAATGACGATGAACGGCGTATTGACCTGGACCTGTTGGAAGAAAGGCGCGAGCGCGCAACCGTATGTGAGGCAAGAGCTAAGTAGAAAATGAAGGGATACTACGATGCCAAAGTTCAAAGCGTCTCATTCAGACCAGGCGACTTTGTATATCGCGCCAATGATGCGAGCCACGAAGAAGATACAGGAAAACTTGGACCGAAGTGGGAAGGACCTTATGAGGTCACTGAAGCATTAGGAAAAGGCGCGTACAAGCTGCGAGACAGGGATGGTCGTGAGCTACCACGCACATGGAACATCTGCAACCTCAAACGGTGTTATCTCTAGAAACGTCTACATATTTTTTATTTTTTTTTACGTAGGCAAATATCTTTCTTCTTATTACAAACACTTGCAAGTATTAATAAAACGTCGCGGTTTCTAGCTAACTCCGCGACACATTTCAATTAGTCATATTATTTATGTCTTAACATTGTTATCTTTTGCCTACATGGCGTGCATGCACTTACTAAACCTACGATGGTCAAAAAGGATGAGTAAACCTACTAAATAACTCATTGAGTAAGAGGGTTGCAAACCCATCAACATTGGATAATGTATCCTTGTTAAACACCTTATTGTCAAGACGTTGGAATAAGTTCAATGCGCATTCCACGATGGATGCGCAACAATGCATACTGTGCGCGTTTAACAAAACCAGGAATCAAGACTCTTGTATCCTTACTATTGTTGAAACGTTAGATCTTGATAGATCTTGAGCACTCGCAGATCGTTAGTATTGCTTATGTAATCACAAACAAACTAATAGACAATCTCTACGACTTATATTCTTTAGCGGAAATCAAATATAAGTACAAACACAAACCAAGAACACGTTGATCCTCTATGGATCTTTATATTACTAAAACTTTGTTTTTCAACTCGTTACATTCATCATACTATCGTGTTTCTTTTATAGACAAGAAACCCTAACTTGTTCCCTAAGAAACGTAAAACTAAATAAGATATACAATATAACTTCCTAATAAAGCTCATGCATATCCTAACTAATTCTAGAAAACACGGAATAACTATTTCCGCAGAAACCATCTACACGGTTTTACTACTTCAGCAGAAACTCTTCTTCAGCAGATTCCATGTTCTTCAGCAGAATCCATCGGCAGTAATATCAACAGAATTCCTACTTAGCATAATTCCCAACAATCCTCCCCTAAACTGAAATTTGACTTGGTTAAGCTCCAGTTTCTTGATAGATCTTCAATGCTTCAGAGGATTGTTCACACACATCAGCAACAAAGAAACAAAACAATGACACCTCAATGATGACAAATCTTAAAAAAAACTCCAGTTCTTTGCAGCAACAAATGACATAATGTACATCAAACCAGGTTAGTTTCATACTATTCTCATCACATCCAGGTGTGTTAACTCCTATGAGAGGTGAATCATTGAAAATAATGGATTTGATGTCTCTTTACCAATAGCCATCACTACTGGAGTAGCCAAATGTTTAAGTTCGAAAACCATGGTACACTGATAACCATCTGATTTATTAGCAAACCAGCAACCATGAACGGATTTGATATGTCTTTACCTGTAGCCGTTTGCTCAGGACTAGTCAATTCTTAGTATTGGTGAACTGATTACCAAATATGGTATTCCACTGCCTTTACCACAAGCCATATACATGTGGGCTAGTCAATTCTTGGATTCCAAAAAGGAATAAACCATGGTGAATTGATGACCATACAACCCTCAGCAATTAAGCATGGGTGGTTGCATACCCTATGATTTTGAGCAAACCATTACAGCTATCAACAGATTTGATGTGTCTTTACCAAAGCTGTACCCTTTGGACTAGCCAACTCTTTGACATACACAAGCCACATCTAGTGAGTTAAAAACCATCAATAGTATACAACAAACCTGCAATAAAAGTTAGACAAACCAATATATATATATATATATATATATATATATATATATATATATATATATATATATATATATATTTTAACTAAGAAAGAAATAACACAAAACAAATATATTACAAACTATATACAATACCATAATCAAGATGAAGCTGTATGTTGCAGAAGTTGAGTCTTGATAATGCCAACACATTGTTCAACATGCAACTTATCATTACCAACTAGATCCGGAGGAACTTCTAACTTCTGTCTAAGCATTCTGTCCATCAGCCTCATAGGCAAGGGATAAATCTTATCAGCAAACATACAAACCGAAATCCCACTCTTTGTCTCCACCACATGTACACAGGGCAAAGGATAAAATCTCCAAGTCTCAACCTTCCAGTGATGTGAATTCTTCCAAATATGATACCCATTACCATTTGGAGACTGAGAATCAAACAACACTTGAAGATCACCCAACAAAAATAAACCAGAACCCTGTGGTGAATGAATATCATAATGCTTAGTAACAATACCATACAAAGTATTCAAATCATCCCTATCCACCAAATGAAGTATCTCCTTCAAAAAGTTGAACTTCATGGTAGAATAATCCAGACGATGAATAGTATTAAGCTCCCCTTCAGTCAATGTCCAATTAATCAACACTTCATGAGATCCTCCAGGAAAAACAGCAACAGATCCTTCTTTAATAAAAGTATAATCATCAGCTTTTAGATTCAAAGAACTACCTCTGAGAGACTTATGAATCCTAGAAGTATATGTCCCATCTGATCTCACAGATCTCCTTAGAGCAGTATGACTTCTTTTAGACATTCTTTTCATCCTCCTACCAGGTATATAAACCTCCATAGATGGCACATCCTCAGATGCTTCAGAAATACCTGTAGCAGTAGTGGAAGAAATAGAAGTAGACTTAACTGGAGCAATCCATCTCAATTGATACATTCTCTCAAGTATCACTCTGGCATTCTTAGCTTTAGCAGCTTCTCTTTCAGCTTCCTTACCCAGATCTTCTTCCTCTAGATCAATTAGTATTCTGACCTTCTTAACACTAGATAATTCTGGAGAAGAATTATTTTGTGGTTCAGGAGATTGAACCCTTTCAGCTGAAGGTATAAAGGCAGTAGATGCTTCAGGAGGAATAACAGAAGAATCCATCCTTGGTGAAACATCATCAAAATTATCCACAATCTCAACTGTTTTAGGCCTCTTTGCATGTGGATCATCTGAATGAACAATACTTCTTTTTCTAGAAGATGAAACATTCTGCTTCATAATCCTTTGATATAGTCTATTCAATTCATCATCAGGTAAATTCCAGACTTGACTTTTCTTCAAACCAGAATTAAAAATAGCAGAACTCTGATAAAGGACAATTTTCCTCTTGTATGCTTTCTTTTGAGCTTCAGTAGGTGGTTTTTCCCTTTTTGCCTTATTCTTTTGAGAAACAAGAGCTTTCTTTCTGTCAACTGCCTCTTGTTTTCGTTTTGGTCCAAGATTGACCATTGTGTCAACAAAATTCTCACTGTCAAAGTCAGCACCTAATATACTCTGAGCAAGTGTAGAATTAGAAACAACTTGCTGAGTATAAACATCCCATTGTGCACCAGACATCTTAGTACGCAATTCATCCAGTTCTCTTTGTCTCTCAGGAGGCAAATTTGAAGTAGACTGAGCTGCAATCTGTTTAGCCAAATCCTCACTTTTCTTTTTCTCTGCACATTCAGCTATCATTCTTTCTTGCTCTTTCAACTCTTTTGCACTTACCAAACCTGGACCAAGCTCTGTTTCAACTAGTACTTTTGTCTCTTTAGCAGTAGATATATGAACACCATCAACTGAAGAAGTATCACAAATAGGAACTTCAGAAGAAACTCCCAAATTAGCATCAGAAGCAACATGTTGAGACAACTCTTCAACAGGTGTTAAAAAGACTTCAGCATTATGATCCAAATTAGAACTTCTTTCAGCAACAAATACTTCAGGATTATCTGCTGAAGGTAGAGAACTGGGTTGTTCTTGTACACCTGAAACTTGACCATGTACAGAAACAAAATCCTCCATTGAAACATCAGCAGTTACATCATCAACACTTGGTGCTTTTGAAGCTTCAGTGGATTCCTTATTCAGATATTGTCTTCTCCTTTTTCTAGTAAATCGAATAGGTTCCTTTTTCTTTGAAGATTCAGCAGCAACAGGAGAAGAAACAGGAGCCTTTTGAGCAACATCAGCCAAAATCTTAAGAGAACCAAACGGATTATCCTCTTGCTCTTCATCAGAAGAAACCACTAGCTTTCTTTTAGAATGATGATAGTGTAGTGAATCCAAGTGAATCTTCTGATGACTCTGATGGGTCCACTATGAAGAAAACATCTTACTCCCAACCTTCAGCATCTCAACCTCAACAAAGGCCTCGTGCCGAAAGAGAGGTGGTGCTTGCTCTTCCTGCGCCATGGTTTGGTGCATCATCACATATCGTATAAGAGAAGGGATAAAGGAAGATGGATGAATTGCTTTTTGGTGAAACCAAGTAGATGAAGCACAAAGGACATGTGTATTCATCTTCATCATCATCGTTTTCATCAATCCATCCTTCCCATTTTGATCCTTAGCATCTTCATCGTACTGGTTATGCATATCCAACCATCGAGATAGAAGGACTGGGTGGTTATGCAAGATATCACAAATGCATATCCAGCAGCTGAAATGGAAGATATGAGCGATCATGCATATCCAACAGCTGTTGGAATAGATGATATAAGCTAGAATAGGTTTAGTAGATCATGTATAGAACTGTTCTTGTAGTTGCATTTGAAGTTGATTGTACTTTGTAAGCTATAAGCTGTAAACTGTTTCTCTAATGAATGAACAATGAACTTCAGTACTTCTTCTTCAGTGGAAACAAATGGCTCACTTCAGTACTTTAATTTCAGAAGAAACAAGCTTTAAAGCTTACTTGACCATTTTCCATTTGACCAATCATGATGAACTTCAAACTTAGATAAGCAATCTGCAAAACAAAACAAACAGAGAAACACACAAACCAAACAAAGACAAACAAAACTATCATTACATTAGCTGGTTAGTGTTAGTAAACAAAATTATACACAAAAATCTACAAATTTACATAAAAGCATGCAAAGTGTACACAAATCCTCCCCTGAGGCATATGCCTCCCCTGAGGCCTATGCCTCCCCTTAAACTTTGCAGTTAAGGGTTAAGCATACCAATATGGACCACAAGGTGTTGAAACCTTGGTCCATCAAAAGCCTTTGTTAACAAATCTGCCACATTATCATCAGTGTGAATTTTAACCACTTTTATCAAATGTTTTTCATATGCATCTCTTATAAAGTGGTGCCTGATTTCAATATGCTTAGTTCTACTGTGAAAAACTGGATTTTTTACAATGCATATGGTACTTTGATTATCAATAAAAATTGTTGTGTTCATGAAGTTATACCCATAATCCAACAATTGATTTTGTATCCAAAGAACCTGTCCACAGCAATTTGCAGCAGCAACATACTCTGCTTCAGTAGATGAGGTAGCCACAATAGTTTGTTTCTTGCATTGCCAAGAAATCAATCTCTTTCCAAGGAATTGGCAACCTCCAGTGGTGGACCTCCTATCCAGATTTGCACCAGCATAGTCACTATCACTATATGATTCCAGCTTAAATGGAGACTCTTTTGGGTACCAAAGGCCTAAATGGGGTTGGCCTTTCAAATACTTAAAGATCTTCTTGACTGCATTCAGATGGGAAGCAAGTGGAGTGACTTGATGTCTAGAGCAAGCACTCACAGCAAATGTGATATCAGGCCTAGAAGCTGTTAGATACATCAATGAACCAATCATGGACCTGTATAAATGAACATTCACAGGTAGATCTGGTTCATTGTTTGTCTTTGACTTTGGAGCTTCATAAGGTGTTGTGGCAGTCCTGACACTCTCCATACCAAACTTCTTCAAGATGTCCCTCACATATTTGTCCTGACTGATAAAGATACCATTAGGTTTCTGCTGAACTTGAAGACCCAAAAAGAAAGTAAGCTCCCCATAGCACTCATCTGAAACTCCCCCTTCATCAGCTCCTCAAACTCCCTGCACCAAGCTTCTTTAGTGGATCCAAATATGATATCATCCACATAAACTTGCACAAGAATAATGTCTGTGGAATTCTTCTTTAGGAAAAGTGTTTTATCAATAGCACCTCTTCTATAGCCATGATTCAGCAGAAAAGATGAAAGCCTAGCATACCAAGCTCTAGGTGCCTGATGTAGTCCATAGAGAGCCTTAACAACCTTATAAACATGATTTGGGTGATCTGAATCTTCAAATCCTTTAGGTTGAGTGACATAAACCTCCTCTTCTATCTCACCATATAGAAATGCACCTTTAACATCCATTTGATACACCATGAACCCCATGTAAGATGCATAGGCCAAGAAAATGCGAATGGCCTCAACTCTAGCAACAGGTGCAAACACTTCATCATAAACAATCCCCTCCTCTTGTCTGAACCCCTGAGCCACTAATCTAGCTTTATTTTTAATCACAACACCCCTTGCATCTCTTTTATTTTTTAATATCCATTTGGTCCCAATTGCATACTTCCCTTCAGGTAATGGGACCAATATCCAAACCTGCTGATTTTGGAACTGTTGCATCTCTTCTTGCATAGCTTCAAGCCAACTTGAATCATCCAGGGCTTGAGTAACACTGGTTGGCTCCACTTGAAAGAGGAAACAGGCAAACAAACAATGCTCAAAATCAGTATGATTGTCCCTTTGCTGGTTTGAGACATAAGAGATAAATGCTACTTGACCATATTTAGAACTTGTTACAGTGCCCCTAGTTCTAACAGGTGCATTAGGATCACCAATAATATTGGACTGTGGATGAGTATTGTTGATCCTTTTAGTAGCAGTGGTGTTGACATCAATGGAGGTATCAAGATTAGTCACAGTTGGCTCAAGATTACTATCATAGGAAGGTGAGGTGAAGACTCCAACTTTGGGTTGATGATTACCAAGATCTGAAGGTCTTGGAAAACATGTATAAGGTTCCCCAAAGTCTGTGGACACTCTAGTAGAAATGGGAGTAGAAACCTCAGAACCTTCAGCAAAATTGGTGATGATAGGAGAAACAGGATCACTTTCAGCAGAATGTTGATTTCTACTGATTGCTTCTCTTGTAGACTCCTCAGCATTCCTCTCAGCTTCTAGATTAGCTGCATACTCTTGTTTCTTAAGCCTAGCAAGGTCCTCTGCATAGTTGGACTCATCTTCACTGTC
The DNA here is from genome assembly GCA_019973895.1 of Chrysanthemum seticuspe. NCBI lineage: Eukaryota > Viridiplantae > Streptophyta > Magnoliopsida > Asterales > Asteraceae > Chrysanthemum > Chrysanthemum seticuspe. Next base: position 155,365,347 of record BPTQ01000008.1, on the reverse strand, counting down.
ATCAGTAGTAACTTTGGAAGTGTCACCTGAAAAGTTATTAGGGGAGAAAGAAGGTACAATAATAGGATGTTCATCATCCTCAAACTCACTATCAGAATCAACATTCATGGTAGGAGCACTGTCAGTAGGTGACTCTTGTGAACCTGCATTTTGGTTAGCCACATGTCTAGAATAACCCAAATAATCAGTTAAGTAATCAAGGTCAAAAGACCAAACATGACCTTGGCCTTGAACATTAGGCTTGTCTTCTAGAAATCTCAGGTTCAAAGTCTCCTCAATCTTCTTAGCATTCAAATTGTATACCCGATACGCTTTACTATGAGCCGAATAACCCACAATATAACCCTCATCTGCCTTCTCATCAAATTTACCCAGTGGATCACTAGTATTCAAAATAGTCACTTGACAGCCAAAAGGTTTAAGGTAGTGAATAGCAGGAACTTTCCCATAGAGAAGTTCATAAGGTGTCTTAAAATGAGGTCTAGTGATAGATACCCTGTTCAGAACATAACAAGCTGTTCCAACTGCTTCAGTCCAAAACATTGTGGGTAACTTAGAGTCTGCAAGCATAGATCCTGCTGCCTCTATTAGGGTCCTATTCTTTCTTTCAGCTACCCCATTTTGTTGAGGGGTTCTTGGAGTGCTATAGTCCCTTTTTATGCCTTTAGACCTACAGAGTTCTATCAATACTGCATTCTTGAACTCTGTCCCATTATCACACCTGATGCCCTTAACCTTTTTATTCAGCTGATTTTCAACAAGGGTAATAAACTCTCTTAAAACTAGAGATGTTTCATCTTTTGTTCTCAGAAAGAACACCCAACAAAATCTGCTAAATCCATCAGTGATTACCAGACAAAAGTATTTGTGATCAATACTGCGTACTTGAGTTGGACCAAAAAGATCCATGTGAAGCAACTGAAGAGGTTCAATAATAAGGCTCACTGCATTAATTGCTTTGTAAGAGGCTCTGTGTTGCTTTCCTTTGTTGCAGGCAACACAGTTATGTTCATTGGTGAAAACCTTTGAAGGAAGCCCTTCAACAAGACCCATTTTAGATAGCTTGTTAATAGTCTTGAAGTTCACATGAGCCATCCATCTATGCCACTTTGTAGACTCATCCAGGGATGCTTTCGCTACCAAACAAGTTAAGTCACCTTCTGGTTGAACATCATTCAAGTTGAATGTGTATAAATTGTGAGTACGAGGAACTCTCAGCAAAATAGATGTATCTTCTGGAAGTTTGAAGTGTTTAGACAGCACAAGACATTCATCCTCAGAGAAGAGTACTTTGTTCATTGTGTCACAGATTTGTGAGACTTAGAACAAGTTGAAGTGTTGTAGTTCCTTGACATAGTACACATTCTCAAAGTCCAGTTGAGGTGTTTTGATGGTCCCTTTCCCAGTGATTCTACCATCACTTCCACCAAAAGTCCCATTGCCTCCTCCTTCTATGGGTACGAAATTATGCATCATATCTCTGTTTCCTGACATACTTCTTGAGCAACCACTATCAACAATGCCAACTTCCTTGTGTTTAAGAGGATGATCCTACAACAACAACAAAAATATATACAAAAATTAGTACACTTTTGAGGCTCAAGTCATTACTGACTTGAACCTGCCTTGTGGATCTTTAGATTGAGGCCATGTAGATTTATAAGATCCACTATTGTTCTTGGGTTTCCATTGAAATTTAGGTCCCCTTTGTTTCCAAGAACAATCTGCTGAGGGCTTCACAACAGTATTCCTATAGCCCTTCCCATCATTCATTGAGTCAACATATCCAGGCCAATAACCATTTTTAAAATATGAACTTGTTGGTTGCACATATGGTCTAGCAACTGAGCTTCTCCAAGTAAAAGGAGGAGATGCATAGTTTGCTTGTGGTACAAAAGGTGGTATAGCATTAACATTAGTCCACATTGGTCTAGATTTCTCAGCACGTGCACCCATTCTTTGTTCATGAAAATCACAATCCTTAATTAAATGAAATTTACTTCCACACACAAAACATGTCTTCTGTTTAGAAGATTTATTCAACCCAAAAGATGTTCTATTACAAGCAGAAGTATTCAAACCAAAACCATGAAAAGAATTGTTTTTAACAGAATTATTATTTAAAGAATGAAAAGACAAGTCTTCAGAGGAAACTGGCTTGGAAGAGGATTCCTTAGCAGTAACTCTAATAGGCTTGAAGGTAGGCTTGGGTGCAGGCTTGGGTGAGGTCTTGGGTACGTCTGACTTATCACTTGAATCACCGCTGGCATAAGAAGTAGACCCTTGATCAGAAGATTTGTCACTGTCAGAGCAAGAGACAAAATCATTAGATGAAGAATCAGGGTCAGGCAAGTCTTTTGACTTTTTGCCATACAGATGGTGTGATCCATCAAAGTCAACAGTAAGGGAAAGGTCAACAGGCATATGTATTCCTCTAATAGATCCACGTACTGCATGTAAATCACCTTCTTTTACAACGTTAGCTAATCCTGCTGGTGTTGATTTACGTGTGTCCTCTCTAGCTTCTAGTCCTACATATTTCTTAAAACCTAAACCTACTGAAATATTAGGAGTTTGACTAGAATAGAGCTCTTGAGCTAGATTTAGACCAGATTTTATCCAAGAATTATGTCTAGCTATTTCTTTTTCTAATTTTTCTTTCAACACACTGTTTTCAGACACCACATCAGCTTTCAATTTCTCAGACCTTTTTAAGTCATTTTGAGTACATTCTAGATCACTTTCTAACACTCTAATCTTCTCATCATAAGCTATTTGATTCTTCTGAAACCAAACCTTTTGTCTTTCTAATGTTTTTAATGCCTGTTTATAAGCTTCAACATCAACATAGCATTCATTATATTTAGGTTTCAGAATATCATATGCTTCTTTAAGTTCATTATAACGTTCACTACAACCAAACAAACAATTTTGTACCTGAGAGAGACCCATCAAGGCAATCTGATCATGCCTATCCTCCGAAGTACAGCTAGCCAGCAACCCAATATTATCAGCACCAGAACATTCATCATTCTCCTTATCATGCAGCGTCCAGTCTTCATTGGCATCCATAGTAACTAGAGCAGCTGAGGATCCAGGCTTTGAGTTTCCAGCTTCCCTCTGATTCTGCTGATAGGAAGAGTATCTCACCTCATCACCAGCTTTCCTATCCTTGCATTCTCTGGAGAAGTGACCCATCTGTTGACATGTAAAGCACTTGACCTTCTTTTTGTCAAACCTTGCTGGATCTCTTCCCTGAAAGCCAAACTTCCTCCCAGACTTACGCTCAAATCTCTTGATGTCCATAGAAAGCATAGCCACTTGCCATTTTAGCTTCATCTCCTCCATATCCATTGGGTCAACCTGTTCAAGATCCTCATATGCAAGTTCCTGCTGAGGATCATAATCAGCAATGAAGGATCCAAGCACATCCTCTATTACATCACTAGATTTAGAGTGAGAGCTTGAAGGAGTGGTAGTGTAAGATGATGATGAGTAAGTGGGACTTGGAGCATGAATCAACTTAAGGGTAGAGGCCCCAATAAATGCTGTGTGACTAGCATTGGAGGATGAACGGAAAGGACTTCTCACATCATGCTCAAGAGCTTTAAGTTTGTTGTACAACTCATCAAAAGTAAGCATATCAAGCCCACCTTTAGTTTTGAAAGCAATGCTCACTTGTAGCCAGGATTGAGGTAAAGATATCAAGAACTTAGAATTACAATCATCATTATCTGGCTTTGCCTTTAGTTGATTCAACTGACTTAAAATCTTGTGAAATCTGTCATAGCCCTTGTGAATTCCTTCCTCTTCAGAGACTTGAAAGTCTTCAAACTGTTGTCTCAGCATCGATTTTTTCATTCTCCTAGACTCCTCATTCCCTCCAAACTTGGCTTTAATTGCCAACCATATATCCTTTGCATCCTGCATAAAGTGAAAATCACTCAAGTGATCTTCAGGAATAACTTGAAAAAGAATCGTTCTAACTTTGGTTTCTCTCTGTACCACCAGTAACTCTTCAGCAGTTTTGGGAGGAACGTTAGACATGTTACCTTCAGCATCTGTGGTAGTCCTCTTCAAACTGTTTCCCTTCCTTACAATTTCCCACATATGCCAATCAATGTTGGAAATCCAGTTTTGCATTGCCCATAAGTCATATTCTTCCTTCTTTAGGTAAGGAAACTTAGCGTTGCTGTTTGAAAGACTTAGTTGTTGCATATGGGTGGTGTTGTGGTTGTTGGTCATATCCATACCGTCATCAGATCCAGGCATGGTGTATGTTGTTTTGGTTGTATGAGTGATTAGAAAAGATTGTTCTTAGTATCGTAGAGACTCTCTCGAGGCTCTGATACCACTTGTTGAATTGATGAGTGTCTAAATACTCATCATTTTTTGTACTGTTTAAACTGCAAAAACATCTGAAAACACTCAGAAATGCATCAAAATGATAAAAATATCACAAATAAGTGTTTTATGTGTTTTAAATGCAAAAATATCAAAATCTGGTGAAAAACGTATAAAGTTTGCATAATTGGCAGTTTTAGTCCCCCAAGTTTCAAAAGTTGTCAAAAATAGTCCCTGGTAATTCTAAATAAAGAAAAATATCATTTTAAGTCCCTAGGGATTCCTAAGTTGTCAAAATTGTCCTTGAGATTCAAATTTACAAAATTACAACTTAAGTCCCTGAACTTTGTAATTTGGCAAAAATGGTCCTTTGAGAATTAGAAAATGTCAAAAATGGTACTTGTACTATTAAAGTTTGTCAAATTCAGTCCTTATGTTAACTTTGAGAAATTGGCAGTTTGGTCCCTCATCTTTCAGAAAGTGGCAGTTTTAGTCCTTGTATAATAAGCCTAAGCCAAGACTTGTCAAAACCAAATTGACCCTGCCACTTAACCAATTGTGACCCCCTGTCAATACTCTTTTTGGACCCCCAAGTCAACCAAAGTCAAACTCTCAGCCCTTTCCCTCCACACCTGTCCTGTACACCTGTCTTCCCCAAGTTGCCTGCAACAGGCCTCCTCTCATCACCTCAACCTTTTCCACCACCCCCCTCATCATCACAAACCACTGCATTAAATGCCACCCCCTAGCAGCTAAATCAGACCCTACAAGTCAAACTGTCTTTCCCGCCAAAATCTGCTATCACTCAAAACTCACCCATTGGTCAAGCAAAGAGGTGGGATACTCTCAGAAGGACACGTGGAGGTTTTCTAAAGCATAAAAGAGGAAGAAAGGCAAGAGAAGAAGTACCTTTTGGATTAGCCATTGGTCGTTAGTGTAATTTTTAAAAGCTTTCTTTAAATTTCATGTCTTTTAATGTTTTAATGTTGTAAGCTTCCTCAAATTAGTGTAATGGAACTTAAATTTCAGTTTAATTTCAGTCTAATTTCAGTTTCATGTTTTGCTTAAAATTCCTTTAATTTCATGTCATTTAAATTTCTTGTTATGGTTGTTTAATGGACTCTTTAAGCTCATGTAGGCTCCTGACAAAGCTCATGAAGGTTTTAGATTCATTAAATCAGTTATAGTTTTTAAAAAAACAGAAAATACTAAAAAATCAAGAAAAATCAATGAAAAATCAACTTGTGGTCTCATAAGCAGTTCTGGGGTATAGAAGCTAATCTGGATGGACTTTCTGGTTTCTAGCTTATTGACAACAAGCTAGGAGTGGTTTCTGAGCCTTGGTACTCAGTTTTAGCATTAATCACTTGTAAGCTTCATTTTTACAATTTTTTGCACTTTACTGTTTAAGTTTATTATATACTGTGATCTTTATGTTTCTATGTTATTTTGTTGTTGTTAAGTGTTTTTAAAGTTTAAGTTTGTATGCTTATGTATTAGTTTGTGTTGTTGCTTAGAATTCATTTTTCACTGTGTTAATGGATTATGAGTAATTCTTATGTATTGTTGTTAAGTCTGTCTTTTTCTTGTTCTTATATGCTTGTTATGTCATAATATAGAGTTTGGATTCGGGTTCATAATCATTTTCATTGAAAATCTTAGATTTCATTTGACAAGTGAAAGATAAGGGACTGTTTGGAATTGCTTTGATTCAGGGGTATTGGGACTGTTTGAGAGGTTTATTGCTGTGCCTGCATGATCACTAGGTTATTGGAAGGTTTGACACCCTTTTAGGCCTAAGGGTTATGTCTTTTACAATAATTTTCATTCACAAATTTCTCTCAATGCCCACTTTTTGATTGCTGTACAATCTGTGTTATAGGATGTTAGTGATATTGTTCTTGTTTAATTGTGTGTTACTAGTGGTCTATTAACTCAGTTCAGTGGTCATAACCAAGCTTTATTATGTGTAAAGTCAATTTTCCTTTTTAACTGTCTTAATTTCATGTCTGTTATAGATTTGTTGTCCAAATCTTAAATATGTGTTTAAATGTTGTTTATATCTGTTAATTTCATGTTATCTATGTTTAATATATCAAAATCAGTGATTAAATTCAGATCAAAGTTGATGAAAGTCAACTTTGATCATAAACTCAAAAAGTCAAAATTACCACAAACCTGATTTTTGGTTAAATGTCTTAATTTCCTATGTCTCTATCTTTTAATTTCTGCTTATATGCTCTTAGGGTTTCAATGTTTAGCTGCTTGTCTTGCTTACTTATTTTTGTTGAATTTTAGTTTCTATGTTTAAGTGCTTTTCTGAGTGCTTTTTATGTGCTTATTTTGCCCTGTATCAAGATCCCAAGCCAATATTCACAAGCCTTCAGCTTGTTGAATATTGAGCTTGAGCTTGAGTTTATTGTTGTTTATGATACCCTATTAGCTTGTTTATTTATGTTTGTGCTTATTTTCTAGTTTACTGCTTAATTAGTCACTTTTTACCACCCATCTTTTTGTACCAGTTTGCCCACTCAACTGAAGCAAACAGTTGAGTGGGGCTTGTTACCAAAGCTTCTAATAAGCTCCTCAATGAACTTGAGTATGTGACCCTTGGCTTTTCACAAAGCCAAGGTACCCATCTCAATGTCTGAGTATGAGTTGAGCTTATTAAAGCTTATAGTTAAGATTTGAGAGCTTGTGTTTGCCCACTCACAACATACCCCTGAGCAATTCAGTGGTATTACACCATTTCCACAAGCCTCTCAGAAGCTCATTAGTGATCCTTAGCTGGTGTGGCCTGGCGTTTTAGGAAGCCTAGCAACCCAACTTTATGATCCTGCACTTAATTTTCATCTTGCAGCTTATCTAATAGGGCTGCAAGGAGCTTTTTGTTTGTCCCATTTGACTATGCATACTGGGAACCCAGTGTACTTAGGCAAATGGAAGGATTTTCATAAGCTTCTCACAAGCTCATCTGTGAACCTCACAGAGTGAACTTGGGCTTTTTGGAAAGCTTACCAGGCCATCTTGCAACTCCAACTTTCATTTTGCCATTTTGAGATTAACCCGTCAGCTTAAATGGCCACTCTAATTAGTTGCAGAGGGTGTTTGGATCTGTGTACTCAGGAATTGCTTATTTGCTTATTCTGAGCTTATAAGTTATTCTCAGTGCATAGGCTTGTTCATATATGTATATTATACTCGTACAAATATATTTTATACTTTACTTTCTAGTATGGAGCTTATTACAGGCTTTAGAGGCCTCAATTCCATCCAAGTTTAGCTCAAAAAGCTAAACTGACTAAACCATAAGCTCATGCTTATAAGTACTTCTCAGTGCTTATTCTTGTATATTCTCACCTATTATACCTGTACATATATACACATACTTTTATTTCCACTTTATAGCTTTTTCAAGCTTATTGTGAGCTTATGAGTCCACTGTGAGCCCATAAGCTCAACTGAATGACTCATAAGCCCACAATTTCCTTATTTCTTAGTTTGTAAAGCTTATAATCCCTTAAACTTATATAAGTAATGTATATATATAGTTCTATAAACAGAAAAGCCCAAAACCAAGCTTTAACCTCAAGTGATAGCTTCTATTTAGAAGCTTAAGGCTTAAAAGCCAACTGTGGAGGAAATAAGCTCCCACAGAGCTTATTTCCAAGTTTTGAAAAAGTTAGCTTTGTTAAAGTTATATATTTTAGCTTAACAAGTAGTTTTGTAAAAAGAAAAATCAAAAATAAATAAAGTGCAAAAAGGTTGTGTGTTAGATTCGAACCTAGGTTCCATTGGTGACAAGTTCACTGCATAACCCACCTAGGCTAGCTCACTTCTCAGTTATCCTTTGCACATTTTATTTCTTATAGTAGTAAACATTTTAGCTTATTTAAATAAGCTTATACAAGCTGTTTGGCTTATTACAGCTTATCTGGATAAGCTGTGAACTTCATAATATATTTCCCAGCTTCTTTACTATGTAAATTACTTTTCATAATTTTTTCACATTTTTTACTGTTCATTAGATAGTTTTTAGATTTAATTTTAATTTAATTAGTTTAAATGAAAAAGCCAAAAATAAATTAGTTCTAGTATTTAAATTTTATCCTAGATAATTTTTTATGATTTTTATAACTTTATTAAGTTATTTAGCATATGTAAAAAATACTTTTGCATTTTTCACTTTTAGTTTTCTAATTTTTTGCATTAACTTAGTTTAATTAGTTTATATAAGTAATTATAGTATTTAATTAAATTTTCTTATTTTTGTATAATAAATATAGTTTTATATTTTTTTCTTAGCTTCTTATTAGTATTTTAGAATTATGTAAAAAGTTTTAGATTTTAGTTTGTTAGTTTAGTATTTATATTAATTAAATAATAGTATTAGTAATTAGATAATAGTAAATAATTAATAATAAATAGAATACTTGTATAATAAATATATTTTTAGTTTCTAAATTTCTTTTATATTAGTTTAAAATTTTCTAAGTTTTTGTTTTATTTATTTAGGTTTATTTTACATTTCCTTTATATTTATGTAAATTATTAAGTAGTAAATAAATAGTTTTAATGTTAGTAAATACTTTAATATTTTTAGGTTTCTGATTGTACGTTTTTATTGACGTAGCTGTGACAGAGCTATTACTATTCACATTCCTAGTGTTAGTCAATCAGATTCCTGTTTTTCCTATACTAATATTATTTTCAACAAATCACAAGTCATTGTATTCAGGATATCACGCCTCGCCAGGACATAAACGATCCAAGGATATTTTAACCCTTGGTAAACTTCCATTCCTCTTCCAGGCTGTCTGACTTTTAGTATCAGCCATTCACAAACGGCTGGGAAATAAAGTTAGTTAGTTTGGAACGAATCATGAATCGTTATATCTTGATAGATCTTGAGCACTCGCAGATCGTTAGTATTGCTTATGTAATCACAAACAAACTAATAGACAATCTCTACGACTTATATTCTTTAGCGGAAATCAAATATAAGTACAAACACAAACTAAGAACACGTTGATCCTCTATGGATCTTTATATTACTAAAACTTTGTTTTTCAACTCGTTACATTCATCATACTATAGTGTTTCTTTTATAGACAAGAAACCCTAACTTGTTCCCTAAGAAACGTAAAACTAAATAAGATATACAATATAACTTCCTAATAAAGCTCATGCGAATCCTAACTAATTCTAGAAAACACGGAATAACTATTTCCGCAGAAACCATCTACACGGTTTTACTACTTCAGCAGAAACTCTTCTTCAGCAGATTCCATGTTCTTCAGCAGAATCCATCGGCAGTAATATCAGCAGAATTCCTACTTAGCATAATTCCCAACAACTATGATATTTCCAGTACGCTGCATATCACACCATACACGATTATGTTAAAATACTTTGACATTATATTTTAAGTATGATAGGTCATACATGATTATGAACTCCACATATTATTCGCGCTTATGTAACAGTTTGATTCTTAGACAACAAGTACGTTTTTTATTCAAAGACGGATAACTAAGTACAAACATTATAAGTTGCAACCACATTCAACAAAAGGAATATTTCATTAAGGACCATGAGTTCTTACAAAATGATATTTACAAAAGAAGCTATAATCTATATGCTACTACAACGCTTAAGACGAGAGCTTTCCACATAGCTTGCAGCGTCCCCAGCCTCCTTCTGCCTCTTCAACAAATCAGAGTCCTGGCGCGACACCGTTGCCACACTCACAGGTACCCCGTCGGATCTAGGAAGGTGCCTTGCGCCAACACCACAAAGAATGGCCTTTCCCTTCACGCCCTTCTTCTTGGCAAGCCTCATAGCATGGGCCTCTAAGGATTCATTCAAAGGAATTTCCTTCTCCAGTGCGAACATGTTCAAGAGGTCGCGGGGGCGAGCAAAAATGGGCACCTGTAGCTGTGACTCATCAGGCTTCAGAAAAAAGTCCGGCTATGCCTCTGCCCCATCAGCACGGTGGCGAACAGAAGTTAACCCCTCCATAATCACACTTATAGGGTAATCTTGGTCGCGCTCCATCTGAGCAATATGAGGAAGCTCCAATATTTTCATTTTCTCCATAGCAGCAACGAGCTCCTCATAGGCATGATTATTGTACTTCCAAAAGAAATCTACCAAACGCTCCCTATATGCCAAAGCTGCCAAAGTAGCATTATCGACCGCCAAGGGTAGATTATTCGACAACCTATACAAGTTTATCATCACCCAGATACCGCAGTCACCATAAAGAGGGCCTTGCTTTGGCACATTATCAGCATACCAGAAGGTGATGGAGTAATGTTTTGGATCAATGCCCTTCTTTTCCGTTACTTCGGTTTGTTCTAAAAACTTTGGAATTTTATATTGAAAACATTTCCTCATATGGAGCCACCATTCTCGATTTTCAACTAGAGGCCATGAGAGGCTGTCATAGATTGTTATGACACCAGAGCGTAGATGGAGTTCTCCCAGAACCCAATGTACATTATCTTCATTGATAGGAAAATAGACCTACAATATTGGTGAACAAACATAAGACAACAAAAACGATATTGTATTTAAAATTTTGTATTCAAGTTTAATCTAGGACACAACAGGCTGCTTCTCCAAGATAAATTGAAGGGCTCAGATTTGCTCTAAAGAATCACACTCAGCTCCCAAGCTCCATTTGTCTCTCCAAATAAACACACCAAGAGCAATGTGAAGACATAGGACCTTAGTATAAGAACCCCACAAGGGGCTGTTTGGGTCAAGGCTGTGAAAGGGTCAAATAATTGTTTTAACCCTTTTGACTTACCTAGTCAAACTTCTTTTAGGAGTCTTAGGTTAGTGTGAATGTTAGAGAAAGGTTGCATAAGTTTTGGTAGGATTTGGTAAAAAAAAGAGCTTAACTGTTTTTCTGCACTGGCACAGGACAACAGCAATACTGCTGTTCTTGGCCCATTTTCTTAGTCTAATTGGTACTCAAATTGTGCAAACTTTGTTTTTATTAAATCCTTGTATGCCCATCTAATTCTAGTTTCAGTTTAGTGCACTCTAATCACCCCTAGCATAGTATAAAGTCGAGTTAAAAATATGTTTTTGTACAACTTCCTGTTCTGCATCAGTAAGAAAATGGCCCTAAAACACACAGCAACAGCTTATTTTTAAGCTGTGTAGATGCCCTTTCCACCACCAAGTTACTTTTTAGGATTACCACTATTCTAACTTTGTTGTTGTAGTTTGCTTTTGGTTTTGAAAGTCCTTTTTCAGCTAGAAAATAAGCTCCAAAAACAACCTCACATTACCTTATTTAGGAATTTCCTTACCCATTGTTGAAAACTCTCAGACCTTGACAGATCTTTAGCACTCGTAGATCGTTAGTGTTGCCTATGTAATCACAAGCAAACTAATAGACAATCTCTAACACTTGTATTCTATAGCGGAAAGTAAACACAAGTTGTTATAACTAAGAACACTTAGATCCTCTATGGATCTTTTTATTCACTGAAACTCTATGTTTCAGATGAGTTATCTATTACAAACTATATGGTTCCTTTTATAGACAAGGAACCCTAATACTATTACAACCCAATCGTCTAAACATGCAAGCATGCATTTAATGACTAATACACTAAACTTTATTGAGCAGATCAATTATGCCCATGCAACCTTGGACAATACAAGAATATGGAGAGTTAGCATTTAATTCATATGCGCATGCTGATCCTAGTCAGCATTCACCCTTCAGTAGTAACACGGCAACGCTTGTACTCTTCAGTAGAATCACTTCTTCAGCAGATTCTGCTTTTACTTCAGCATAATCCATCGGCAGTAATGACAGCAGAAATCCTACTTCACATAATTCCCAACAATCCTCCCCTAAACTGGAATTTGGCATGGTTAAGTTCCAGTTTCCTGACCTTGAAAGATCTTTTGACACTTCAGTACTAGAGGATTGTTTCCACACATTAGTAGCAAAGAACCACTAATAATATCATCTCTATGATGATCAGACTTTGAATCTCCAGGTCTTTGCAGCAACAGAAGACATAATGTACATCAATACTTATCAGTTGCAATCTATTCTCATCACATCCAGGTGTGTACACACCTGAGAGAGGTGAATCATTGAAAATAATGGTTTTGTTGTCTCTTTACCAATAGCCATTACTACTGGAGTAGCCAAATGTTTAAGTTCGAAAACTATGGTACACTGATAACCATCTGATTTAGTAGCAAACTAGCAACTATCTAAACGGATTTGATGTGTCTTTACCTGTAGCCGTTTGCTCAGGACTAGTCAATTCTTAGAATTGGTGAATTGATAACCAAATATGGAGATAGTTGCCTTTACCACAAGCCATATACTTGTGGGCTAGTCAATTCTTGGATTCCAACAAGGAATAGACCATGGTGAATTGATGACCATACAACTCTCAGCAATTAAGCATGGGTGGTTGCAGACCCTATGATTTTGAGCAAACCATTACAGCTATCAACATATTTGATATGTCTTTACCAAAGCTGTACCCTTTGGACTAGCTAACTCTTTGACATACACAAGGTATATCTGGTGAGATAAAAACCATCAAATATAGCATCAAACCTGCAAATGAAAGTTTTTTTTTTTTCTTTTTTTTATTTTTTTTTTATTTTTTTTTTATTAACTAATAAACTAACAAACAAACAAAACAACAAGACAAAACAAATAAACCCTTGAGGCATATGCCTCCCCTGAGGCCTATGCCTCCCCTTAAACTCTGCAGTCAAGGGTTAAGCATCCCAATATTGACCACAAGGTGTTGAAACCTTGGTCCATCAAAAGCTTTAGTTAACAGATCTGCCACATTATCATCTGTATGAATTTTAGCCACATTTATCAAATGTTTTTCATATGCATCTCTTATAAAGTGGTGTCGGATTTCAATATGTTTGGTTCTACTGTGAAAAACTGGATTTTTGACAATGCATATGGTACTCTGATTATCAATAAAAAGAGTTGTGTTCATGAAGTTATACCCATAGTCCAGCAATTGGTTTTGAATCCAGAGCACCTGTCCACAGCAGTTTGCAGCAGCAACATACTCTGCTTCAGTAGTTGAGGTAGCCACAATCGTTTGTTTCTTGCACTGCCAAGAAATCAATCTTTTTCCAAGGAATTGACAGCCTCCAGTTGTGGATCTCCTATCCAGATTTGCACCAGCATAATCACTGTCACTATATGCTTCCAACTTGAAAGGAGACTCTTTTGGGTACCAAAGGCCTAACTGAGGTTGTCCTTTTAGGTACTTAAAAATTTTCTTGACAACATTGAGATGGGAAGTAAGTGGAGTGACTTGATGTCGAGAGCACACACTTACAGCAAAGGTAATATCAGGCCTTGAAGCTGTTAGATACATTAATGAACCAATCATAGATCTGTATAGATGAACATTCACAGGTAGATCTGGATCATTGTTGGCTTTTGTTTTTGGAGCTTCATAAGGTGTTGTGGCAGTCCTGACACCTTCCATGCCGAATTTCTTCAACATGTCCCTCACATATTTATCCTGACTGATAAATATCCCATCCTGTTTCTGCTGAACTTGGAGACCTAAAAAGAAAGTAAGCTCTCCCATATCACTCATCTGAAATTCTCCCTTCATTAGATCCTCGAATTCCCTACACCAAGCTTCTTTAGTGGATCCGAAAATGATGTCATCCACATACACTTGCACAAGTATGATGTCTGTTGAGTTCTTCTTTAGAAAAAGAGTCTTATCAATGGCACCTCTTCTGTAGCCATGCTTCAGCAGAAATGATGAAAGCCTAGCATACCAAGCCCTTGGTGCCTGATGAAGTCCATAGAGAGCTTTAACGACTCTGTAGACATGATTAGGATGATCTGGGTCTTCAAATCCTTTTGGTTGTGTGACATAAACTTCCTCTTCAATCTCACCATACAAAAAAGCACCTTTAACATCCATTTGATATAGCATGAAGCCCATGTATGAAGCATATGCCAAGAAAATTTGAATGGCCTCTACTCTTGCAACAGGTGCAAACACTTCATCATAATCAATCCTTTTTTCTTGCCTGTAACCTTGAGCGACTAATCTTGCTTTGTTTTTAATAACCACACCCCTTGCATCTCTTTTGTTCTTCAGAATCCATTTAGTTCCAATGGCATATTTGCCATCTGGTAATGGTACCAAGATCCAAACTTGTTGGTTCTGAAACTGTTGCATTTCGTCTTGCATTGCCTCAATCCAACTTGAGTCTTCAAGAGCTTGAGTGACACTGGTTGGCTCTACTTGAGAGAGAAAACACGTAAACAGACAATGCTTGAAGTCTGTGTGATTGTCTCTTTGCTGATTAGAGACATAGGAGAGAAAAGCAACCTGTCCAAATTTAGGACTAGAGATAGCCCTTCGAGTTCTAACAGGAGCTAGAATGTCACCAATAATATTGGATTGAGGGTGAGTGATGTTGATTCTTTTGGTAGCAGTGGGGTTGACATCAATGGTAGGTTCAAGATTAGACACAGTTGGTACAAAAGTTGTGTCATAGGAAGGTGTGGTGAAAATTCCAGATTGAGGTTGATGATTTCCAAGATCTGAAGGACTTGGAAAGTGAGTATACGGGTCACCAAAGTCTGTGGACACTCTAGTAGGAATAGGAGTAGAAACAGATGAGCTTTCAGCAGATTTGGTGACGATGGGAGAGGCTGCATCAATGTCAGCAGAAATGTGGTTTCCACTGACAGTTTCATTTGCAAACTCCCCATTCACCTTCTCAGCTTCAAGCTTAGCTGCAAACTCTTGAGTCTGAAGCCTAGCAAGGTCCTCAGCATAGTGTGATTCATCTTCACTCTCAGCTGAATTATCTTTGGAAGAGTTTCCTGCAATAATGTTAGGGGAGAAAGAAGGCACAAGAATGGGTTGTTCATCATCTTCAAATTCACTTCCAGAGTCAGCATCCAAGGTACCTGCATTGTTAGTGGGAGATTCTTGAGAGCCTGCACTTTGGTTAGCCATATGTCTAGTATAACCCAGATAGTCAGTTAGGTAGTCAAGATCAAAAGACCACACATGACCCTGTCCTTGAACATTTGGCTTATCTTCTAGGTATCTGAGGTTCAAAGTCTCCTCTATCTTCTTGGAAAATAAGTTGTACACTCTGTAAGCCTTGCTATTAGCCGAATAACCCACAATATAACCATCATCAGCCTTTTCATCAAACTTCCCCAAAGGATCACTTGTGTTCAGAATGGTCACTTGACAACCAAAAGGTTTGAGGTAATGAATGACTGGAACCTTCCCAAAGAGAAGTTCATATGGTGTCTTGAGGTGAGGTCTAGTTATGGAGACTCTGTTAAGCACATAGCAAGCTGTGCCAACAGCTTCAGTCCAGAACATAGTGGGCAATTTAGAGTCTGCAAGTATTGATCTCGCAGCCTCTATCAAGGTCCTATTCTTTCTTTCAGCCACCCCATTTTGTTGCGGGGTTCTTGGATTGCTATAGTCCCTCTTAATCCCTTTAGACGTACAGAGTTCTATTATAATGGCATTCTTGAACTCTGTCCCATTATCACACCGAATTCCCTTAACCTTCTTGTTCAACTGATTTTCAACGAGGGTGATGAAGTCTTTCAGCACTGGAGTTGTTTCATCTTTAGTCCTTAGAAAGAACACCCAGCAAAATCTGCTATATCCATCAGTGATGACCAAACAATAGAACTTGTGATCAATGCTTCTGACTTAAGTTGGACCAAATAGATCCATATGTAACAGCTGAAGAGGCTCAGAGATGATGCTCACTGCAGTGACAGCTTTGTAGGATGCTCTGTGTTGCTTCCCTTTGTTGCATGCAACACAATTATGATCATTGTAGAACACTTTGGTGGGAAGACCTTCGACAAGACCTCTTTTGGAGAGAGTGTTTATAGTTTTGAAATTCACATGAGCCATTCTCCTATGCCATTTATTGGACTCATCTAATGATGCTTTAGCCAGCAAACAAGTGAGGTCACCTTCAGGGTGAACTTCATTGAGGTTGAACGTGTATAGATTGTGAGTTCGAGGGACTCTCAGCAGAATTGAGGTATCTTCTGGAAGCTTGAACTCTTTAGAAAGCACAAGACATTCATTTTCAGAGAAGAGTACCTTGTTCTTGGTGTCACAAATTTGTGAAACAGAGAACAAGTTGAAGTTCTGAAGCTCCCTAACATAGTACACGTTTTCAAAGTTCAGTAGAGGTGTCTTGATGGTGCCTTTTCCAGTAATTCTACCATCACTTCCACCAAAGGTCACATTCCCTCCTTCTTCAATAGGAACAAAATTGTGCATCATATCTCTATTTCCAGACATACTTCCTGAACAACCACTATCAACAATACCAATATCTTTATGCTTAAGGGGATGATCCTACATAAACAAACATATATACAAAAGAATGTTAGTATACCGAGGAGGCTCAAGTCATGGCTGACTTGAACCTGCCTTGTGGATCATTAGATTTAGGTTTAGCAAAAGAGTAAGATCCACCATTGTTCTTGGGTTTCCATTGATATTTAGGTCTCTTATTATTCCAAGAACAACCTGCTGAGGACTTGACAGCAGTGCCCCAACATCCTTTCCCATTTTTCATAGAGTCAACATATGTAGGCCAATACCCATGTTTAAAGTATGGGCTAGTGGGTGGCACATAAGGTCTATCAGCTGATCTCCTCCAAGGAGAGTCAGTTCTAGCTTGTGGGACATAAGGTGGAATATTTTTAGCATTGGTCCACACTGGTCTTTGTTTCTGCTGATTAGCACTAACACTCAATCTTTGCTCATAAAAATCACAATCCTTAATAAGATGAATTTTACTTCCACACACAAAACATGTCTTCCTTTTGGAAGATGTATTCACCAAAAAAGATGTTCGATTACATGTAGAAGTACTTAAACAAGAAACATTAAAGGAATTGTTTTTAACAGATAAATTATTCAAAGATTGAAAAGACAAGTCTTCAGGAGAAACAGGCTTGGAAGTGGACACTTCAGCAGCAATCCTAGAAGGCTTGTAGATAGACTTGGGTGCAGGCTTGGGTGAAGGCTCAGTGGAGGGCTTGGAAAGGTCCGACTTATCACTTGAATCACAGCTAGCAGAAGACCCTTGATCCGATGAATTGTCACTGTCAGAGAAAGAGACAAAGTCATAAGATGAAGCATCAGAGTCTGGTAAGTCATTTGACTTTCTGCCATACAAATGGTGTGATCCATCAAAGTCAACAGTGATAGATAGGTCAGTGGGCATGAATTCACCTCTAATAGGGCCAGGGACAGCATGTAAGTCACCTTCCTTTCTAAAGTGTGCTAATCCTGCAGGTGTAGATTTACGCCCATCTTGCCTAGCTTCCAATCCTACATACTTCTGAAAACCTAAGCCTATTCCTGAGTTCACAGATTGACTATTATAGAGTTCTTTAGCTAGATTGTCACCAGATATCAACCATTGTTTATGTCTAGCTATTTCCTCTGCAAGTTTCTCTTTAAGCTCTAGATTCTTAGTAATAGTATTAGCTTTTTCTTTTTCAGTGCGTTTAATGTTAATATTAGCAATATCTAGATCAAATTGCAGCACCTTAATCTTTTCTTCATAAGCTATCTGATTCTTTTGAAACCAAACCTTTTGTCTTTCTAATGTTTTTAACGAGAGTTTATAAGCTTCATTATCAACATAGCATGCATTGTACTTAGGTTTCATAGTATCATAAGTTTCTTTCAGTTCATTGTATCTTTCACTACAACCAAATATACAGTTGTGTACCTGAGAAAGTCCCATCAAGGCAAACTGATCATGCCTATCTGCTGAAGTGCATCTGGCCAATAGTCCAAGCTTCTCTGCATCAGCAGCTTCCTCAGTCACAGGTTCATGAGCAGCCCAGTTGACCTGTGCATCCATGGTGACTAGAGCTGCTGAAGTGCTAGCTCCTTTCTGATTTTGCTGATAGGAATTGTAGCTCGTACTCTCTCCACTCTTCCTGTCTTTGCACTCCCTTGAGAAGTGACCCATCTGATGGCAAGAGAAGCACTTGACCTTTCTCCTGTCAAAGCGAGCTGGATTCTTTCCCTTGAACCCAAATTTCCTTCCAGCCTTCTCTTCAAACCTCTTGATGTCTACTGAAAGCATGGCCACCTGCCATTTCAGTTTCATCTCCTCCATCTCAAGAGGGTCCACCTGTTCAAAGTCTTCATATACCAGATGCTGCTGAGTATCATAATCTGCAACAAATGAATGAAGAACATCCTCCAAAATATTGCCAGTCTTAGCTTGAGGATGTGATGGAGTGGGACGATAGGATGATGATGGCAAATAAGATGGACTTGAAGCATGCATCATCATATTGGAGTGGGATGTCCCAATAAAGGCTGAATGACCAGAAGAGGATGCACGGTAGGGAGATCTGACATCAGGTTCAAGAGCTCTGAGTTTGTTGTATAGCTCATCAAAAGTGAGCATGTCCAGCCCACCTTTAGCTTTCAGGGCTATGCTCACATGTAACCATGATGGAGGCAAAGATCGAAGGAACTTTGAGTTGCTATCATCATTGTCAGGCTTTGCATTCAGCTGATTCAGCTGACTCAGAATCTTGTGAAACCTGTCATATCCCTTGTGGATACCTTCTTCCTCAGAGATATTAAACTCTTGGAAGTGTTGTCTCAGCATAGACTTCCTCATCCTCCTGGACTCTTCATTCCCACCAAACCTTGCTTTCAGAGCCATCCAAATGTCCTTTGCATCAACCATGTGGTGAAAATCACCTAAGTGATCTTCAGGAATGGATTGAAGAAGGATGGTTCTTACCTTGTGCTCCCTCTGTACTGCAAGAATCTCTTCAGCAGTTTTGGGAGGAGCAATAGTAAACTTACCATCTAGATCTGGGATGGTCTTCTTTAGACTGTTACCATTCTTCACTATCTCCCACAGATTCCAATCAATATTGGAGATCCAGTTCTGCATCTTCATGGTCCATAGATCATACTCTTCCTTCTTTAGGTAAGGAAAATTACCATTACTGTTGGAGAGACTAAGTTGCTGCATAGAGGTAGTGGTTTTGATGTTGTCGTTGGTGGTGACTTCTGATTCATCATCAGTTCCAGGCATGGTGAATGAGTTTTTGGTTGTATGTGGGTGAGGTAAATAAGGTTCTCAGTATCTTAGAGACTCTCCCGAGGCTCTGATACCACTTGTTGAAAACTCTCAGACCTTGACAGATCTTTAGCACTCGTGGATCGTTAGTGTTGCCTATGTAATCACAAGCAAACTAATAGACAGTCTCTAACACTTGTATTCTATAGCGGAAAGTAAACACAAGTTGTTATAACTAAGAACACTTAGATCCTCTATGGATCTTTTTATTCACTGAAACTCTATGTTTCAGACGAGTTATCTATTACAAACTATATGGTTCCTTTTATAGACAAGGAACCCTAATACTATTACAACCCAATCGTCTAAACATGCAAGCATGCATTTAATGACTAATACACTAAACTTTATTGAGCAGATCAATTATGCCCATGCAACCTTAGACAGTACAAGAATATGGAGAGTTAGCATTTAATTCATATGCGCATGCTGATCCTAGTCAGCATTCACCCTTCAGCAGTAACACGACAACGCTTGTACTCTTCAGTAGAATCACTTCTTCAGCAGATTCTGCTTTTACTTCAGCAGAATCCATCGGCAGTAATGACAGCAGAAATCCTACTTCACATAATTCCCAACACCCATTACCTTATTTAGGAATTTCCTTACACTACTAGAAAATGACTTTTCAACCATATACAGTAACAGCTTATGTGTGATCATTGCGAAAACTAAATGTTAGTTATTATGGTCATGCCTGATTGTGATCTAATAAATACTTCCTAGTCAAATTAGAACCATGAAATACTACTATACGACTATCAAAAATTTCTTAAACACACCTTTTCCACAGATTGAGCAAACCAGGGGAGACCATAAGTTACTCCGTCAGCATAAAAACCTGGCATCCTGTTGGTAAGAATCATGGAGCTAAAAAATGGACCTGCCATTGCCCAATCAGCATCGGCAGGTCTAAAGTGCCATAGAAACATTATCCATAGATCAAGATGCTGCCCAAAAAAAAAAAAAAAAAAAAAAAAAAAAAAAAAAAAAAAAAAAAAAGCTAAGTAGTTAACATTATCCATAAATCTTAAAAATTGTTAACATGAAATTTACCGTATCAGAAAGCCAGCCATTTCTCGCCTTCCTGATGCCCAACAACCTTTCCCAAAAATTATGATATACATATATGGCATCTCCTCCCCATGGAAAATAAAATCTCCTCTCCTCCTTTTCATTCAAAAAATCCATAATTTCTTTAGGCACAATCACTCTTAATTGTCGCGAACCTGTAGGACGAGTTAGATCTTGCAGATATATCATATAGAATTGTCTAGTCCAAAGTACTTAACCAACGATACAAAATCTGAAATAAATAATAAGTAAAATAAGTTACCTCATTCCACAGGGGAATCACTTCACCACCATGTGAAACCAACGGCTGAAAACGCTTTACACATTTCTTCTTCCTAGCACGGACTTTAGGATTTTGTGGAGTGGTTGAAGGCTGGTTCATGTACGGGTCTTGAAGATACGTGCTCGCTCTAGTCTCTCGGGCAAAAGGAACCGGTATCTTTTTAATAGATGGTTGCCCGTCACCATAACAGTAAATATCAACTAATTTCTCATTATCGTCATTGCTAGGGGTACAATCTGGATCATTCATTGCTGATATTTCCAGATCATCATTGCTAGGAACAGAATATGGATGCTTCGTTGCTAATTTCTCCTTATCATCATTACTAGGAACAGAATCTCGATCCTTCATTGAAGGAGACTCCAAATCATTGTCTTTTTCCTATATTAAAAAAAATTAGAATAAAAAGATTGGGTTATTTGATTTTAAAACCAAAAAAGTTAATGTTAAATTTACCTTTTCAGGAGTATTAAATACATATATTTGCATAAGAGTCTCCACTGCCATTAAATCTTGTTCCTGAAGCGGATCACCCGTATTCTTCAATGCCCCTTCTTCCTCTTGTTCCTCTACTACCTGTAGAAATACAAGTAATCAAGCCATTCTATTTAAGTAAACTCATATATGATCAAATAAACATGTTTCGGTGTGTCAAACGGTGAATATGGTTAAAACTGACTACCTGATCATGAAACGGTGAGTCAAACATGTTTCTCTATGCTGAATCCAATAATTCAGGTTCAGCTAGGTTGATTCCACCATTATAATCTTCCATTTCCTTTGGATCATGTTGAATATCCATGTCAGGATGCAATTTGACATCATTATCAAATGCATTTGAGGGCTGCATAAGAAGTATAAATAAAATATAACGTTATTGTATGACGAGTGTTATGTAATAATATCCATAGTCTCGTTATGTAATAATATTACCTTTTCTTCATTTGCATTGTCAGGTTCAAGAGATGGCTGCATACATATAAATAATGAAAGAAACAAAATTAAAGAACTTAATAATATTACCTTTTCTTCATTTGCAGTGGGCTCCACATTATCGTTAAAGCTCTTCTCAACCTTTCCACTAGTGAGCTCCACACTATCATTAAACCTGTTCTCGACCTTTACACTAGTGGGCTCCAGAGTCTCGTTCACAGAGGGCTGCAAAAATTCAACTAATCTTAGCCCTTAACAACCTTCTTGTAATAATATACGCCATGTTGATATGGAAACAAAATTCAAGAACTTACCTTTTCTTGATTTGCAGTATTAACAACATTTGGTTCATGATCATGTACACTACAAGGCTCCATAGTCTCGTTAATGCCATTCTTAACGTGTTGCTCAAGTGTTGTTAAACGTCTCCCAAAGAATGCTTCAATATACTCAATCTTCTTTATAAGCTCACCTCGAGGTTCAGAATTTTCTGATAATCTACTAGAGGACTGCAAAAATAAGCTAATATATATATATATAATCTTATTTACACATTCAATGTAAACATAAAAATTTTGTTTATAAACAACAAACCTTTGAGTCTTGATCAACTTCACTAGGATTATCAGATACACTCGACATCTGCATAAAAGATGTATCCTTGGGAGGTTTCACATATTTCTCAAGTGCACTTAAACGACTCCCAAATGCACGCTCAATATCCTCAACCTTATGTGCAAGCGCTGGGTCATCCAATCCTTCATAGCTATGCACCTCAGTACGAACATGTACCTCACGGTGAACCTCCGTGTGAACATGTGTACGCGGAATAACCTTCCTCTTTTTTAAAGGTCTATGAAATGCATCTTCTGTTGAGCCATTCTTGAAATAGTCTAAACTACATGTCTACCATGATGTATTGATCTCCTTTTCGGTGGGGACAAGTAAATTAATTGACTCACTAGAATAAAATAGACTCTCACAATATCCTTTTGTAAATGTTATACCATTACTCCACGAAACACAACGGGGTACAACATCGTCGTCTTTGTGCCACCAATTTGTAGCATTTGGAAAAAGTTCCAATAACCAAATCTGTAAAGGTTTTAAAACCATTAATGTTAAATAAATAAACTAACTTAATGGCTAAATAAATATCAGTTAATTATAATCTGTCAACGAAACAAGTTGTATATGCCAACATAACAAAGATATATCAAACTTCAGCTACAAGTTTGCGCTTAATATGAACATGTTGTGTTTCAGCAACTATTAGTCAAGCATTTGTTTCTAATCTAAGAGTTTCGGATGAGAAAACATCTCAAATCTGTGTACTTCAAAAGTCAGACAAAATAACGTCACTGCATTATGTTATTAGATTGATATAAACTTCACAATAAATGAGGTATTCTATTCCATATGACCACATATTCTGATAACAATGCAGTTGCACTCTAGAGTTGATTAAAACCAAACTCAAAAGTAGATTTGGGGAGTCAAACATAGCATTTAGATACTAAAGGCTGGGTTGGGTCAACATTTATGGTATGGGTGGGTTGTGTCAACATTTACACTGCAATGACATAAATGAGACAAGCAATACATGAGACAAGCAATAAATGAGAAAAGCTTGCAAACCTTAAAGACGAAAACAAATCCGTTCAAAGAATATTGAGGCTTGTATTTTTTTCCCGTGTGTTGCAATGTTTTTAAAAATATCCTTACGGTGTCTTGAATCAACATTATACACCCTAAGGTGAAGCTCGTGCCAAATATATTGTCCCCAATGGAAAGCATCAAAAGCAGACAAATCATCCACTAGAGCCAAAATCTCATATGGTATAACGTGCCTAAGCTCGTTACCCATGAATACATACTCTAAATCCAGCAACAAACAAACACGGACTGAATCATCATGAGATAGCTTTTTAAAATCCTTATCCGTTTCAAGAAGTGCTTTAAGATCGTCACCCTTTATTCTTGGTAGAGTAGGAAATACACGGTTATGGAAATTTGAAACACTGTTACTCAAATGGTCTAAAGAAGGATTTCCAAAATTTGAAACCAGTTAACAAACAAAATTCCCTCCTACCAAACTCTAATGTATTGTGACCAATATCGAAAATAAAAGGCATATCAGTACTAGCGTCTTTGATAATCCTTTGGTGTTGAAGTAAAAAGTTCAGGACATGATTATCATGGTCCTCCGTTCTAATATCTAACCAAGGACCAAAAACACTGTTATACCTTTCCTCTTTACCTGCCAACTTCTTTGCTATTGTTTTCAGAAGGTGTAGTGTTAGGTCACTAGTTTTACAACACAAGCTTATAGAGAAGAGATAAAGGCGGATGAACAAGTTATCACGCACACACACACGTAATACTAATCACGGTTAAGGCAAAGAGAGTATGTGAAAAGAAAACTTGAACAACCAACCCTCAAATGAGGGTTTACAATAGTTTATATAGGCAAGGAGCTAGGGCAACACTCCCTCTCCTTCCCTATTCCTTATTGGGCTTGGGCCTCAGCTTATGGGCCTTCTACATAAGCTGGACCTTAAACAAACATAAAGGCCAGAATAAAGCTACCTATTACATATGAAATATAAATACTTGAAATACTGTTTAGGAGTGATTCCAACAATCTCCCCCTCAAGTATATATGAATGTAAACGGTGAAGGCGTTGATGTAATAGTAGCGGTGACGTCTTCTGACATTCTTCTTTCTTGTGAGAGGAATTGTCTTGATTTGAACAATCTCCCCAGTGTAGAGAGATCGTTATCTTTGAGCAGTTATGTTTCGACGTCATCTTTAACTTTGTTCTTTGATCATTGTTCTTTGTGGTGAAAGTGATAGTATGTTGTTGTCTGCATCAGTCTGCCTCAGGTCTGCTTCGCTGCTCCAGTGTCTCCACGTCATTCTTCAACATGCTCACACGCTCTTTGACGGTGGAAATCAATACTGATGAAGTTCTTTAAGTCTTTAACTTTGTAGATTCTTTGGTTGATGAAGAATCATTCTGACTGTTGTGTTGCATTAGAATAGAACTTCCATTAGTGATGATGTTGGCGTGAGCATGAGAAGAATCAGCACGATCATCCCGCTCCGGAGCTTCCATAAGAAGAAAACATTTCAAACGGTTAGTAATAAGCGGTTACCGGCACTTACAAGTTTGAACTTCGAGAGTGTTAACAGCATAGTGTGAAAACACAACTCTAATTCTTACAAAGGCCGTTCCTGAACTGGAGTCCCACAAGTGAGATAACACGATGTACCGAAGTACATCTACAGTTCAGATGAGCCGCTGAGGTACACCGAAGCATCACCTCACGACTGTAGACCGTTTGAGACACACTCCGCGTAATCCACGGGGAGTTACCGAAGCGACCTGCTGTCAGGGCTGTTTGATGTTGACCCTGGCAGGAGTTTCCATTCAATCACTGAGGATCACAGATGTGAACCTCTCATAAATGTTCTCGACAGATTTCTAAGATCTGTGAAGGACTCGATATGAACCACTGAATCACTGAAGATCTTATTGTTGATCAACAAGTGATTAAAATGTCAAGTGTTCCTAAGAGATCATTTGATGAATCTCGTGGCTCTAGACTCAATAGTGCGTTTTGGTTTTCCTGAGCGGAGACTAGGGAGAGGGTCTCCTTCTTCAATACCAGCGATCTCTAAGAGAAAGCCAATAGTTTACGTAGGGTTCCCTGTGAGAATGAAACAAGCTTCTGTTGAGAGAAACTTGAGTGGCTAAGAAGGTTTAGTGCATGCGTCACTGGGTCCATGACGACTTTTAATCTTCAATACCGGTGTCACTAAGTGACAACCAGTAGCATATGAATTGAACCCGGTGTCTGCCCTAAGTTGAATAATCTGGAGGGCTATTTCTTTTCACCCTTTACTTTACATTTCTTTTTGATTCTTCAACTCCTTCTTTCTTCGATTCTCATTTTCTCCTTTTTATAATCATTCCTAAGGACTTCTAACACTAACTAATGGTAGTGTCCTTGGGTAGATCCCTCCGGCTCTGGCGGATCATAGGACGGTTATTCCTAACCTTAGTCACCTTATAACTCCATGACTGACCTATGTTTGCCATTATAACCACTGTAAGTTAAAATATCTCTCAAAGGGTTTGTAAATGAAAAACATGTTTGAACCACAGTGAGAGATAAGTTTTTGCATAAATACTCCCCCTCCACGTGTGCTTATTAGTATTAATGGTTAAATGCACAGTGAGGGAAGAGCGCGCACTTATTGAATTGATCCACTAAAGATAGACAATCTCCCGCGAGACACGGTTACGTTGAATAGTTAAAGAGATACATTGTCAGCTTTTAGGTGACAACTAGCTCTAATAACTATCTTGAAGGTGTAAACAAACCTCGAAAGGTTGTCATACCCGTCAGAGTTCATGTCTATCAAAAGTTTCTCGAATGGTACTTTCTACTCAGACAAGTCCTTAGCGAGACACGTTTACATCACTAGCGAACTAGCTTGAAATTATTACCCGTCCAGGACAAGTCTTTTCGAGTTGCAGACAGTTAAGGATCGTCAATTCATTGGTTAAGTCTTTGCACACGAGAAAGCCAAGGGGCTTGCACATGTTGCTTTACAAAACATATTTCTTATCACACAATTTTCTCCCCCTCAAAAATGGCATATAAGATGTTATTTTTGAAACATTTTGAGAATAAATATGACCATTTTGAGTGTTGCGGGAAGAGTGACCACTGTGAACAAATTTGTGAACAAAGTTTTCATCAAATACTCCCCCTCAACTAGTGATATAAACGGTTGAGGTTTTGAAATCATATGGGGAAGTACTTGTCTTTTTGAGCAAAACCTTGAAAAATGAAAGGTTTGATAGGTTTTACTCAAAAATAAGAAGCTTTCGCTCCTTTTATAAGGATTGTGGCACTGAGGCGTACCACAGGGTCCTTTCTTGACAATTGCGGGTTGTACACTGTTATGTGTGCACAAGCCATTCACATATATAATCATGCATCCAGAATCATGTGAAGGAAACAATTCAAGGGGTACCAGGAAGTGCAGTGATGTTCCCAGGAGTGCGCACAGGGCGTTGAAAGCCGGTGATGTTTATCCTGGGTCTACTACCAACATAGCTCTCCAAGCGTCTGAACTGATCCCTTCTGAACAACCGTTCATCAATCATGGTGATGATACGTCTCACATTCCTCCTGTCCTGAGAGTTCCAGCGCTTAGGTTTCCCAACCTTCAGGCGTATATCCTTCAATCTGTACGCCAATCCATCCCTAACCATCTTCAAGGTATGATCCCCGAATTTGTGGAGTTCACTACACGCCATGAGGCAGTTTCTGCGAAGTTCACTGCGGTAAACAATGCCGAAAGGGTTGCTGATGAGCGTGAGTTGTGTGAGCTGGTTGATGTCAGGAAGATCAAGCTGTGGTGGAGTGAAGTTTACACGTTTCTGATATGATTCAACAGCCATCTGGATATCTTCGACACGTTCTTTGATCACGATGCGTCTAATGAAGATGAGAACTGACTTGATAAATTCACGTTGAACTTCAGTCGAGAATTGTCTCATACGACCCTGTACTTTTGCAAGGTACATGTCTTCGATGTCGTTGAGGGACAAGTTCTCAAAGTCAGCTTCGGAGAATCCATAGTCCTTTTCATCTTGTCGTTTGACTATGATATTCTTCAAGAATGTGTAGTCCCACTTAGACTTGAGATCAATGTGTTTGATGGCCACGATGTCCTTAGAGCAATACACTTCATGTTGAGACTTCTGAACCAGGCAGCTTCTGTAGTAGATTCTTCGGCGTTCAGGCCAATGATGAATCCCATACAATGCATCTTGGTCGTATGCTTGCACGTTGTCAGAGAACAAGTGATTTGCACGTTCCTCGATAGCTATGCAGTTTGAATAACACGCCGCTGGGAATGGAAGAGTCAATGATGTAGCGTATTTGCGTGAACCATCGCCACCATGGATAAGAAATTCCAGGTCTTTGTTGAAGAAATATCGGAAGGGAATCCTTGGTTCGTCTGCTTGGCCAATGGTAGGTAGGGGTTTGGTCCAGTCTGTGTAGTATGGAGGGTTGTCCCTTTGTGTGAAGTCAATGTTTGCTTCCGGATTGAGCCAATCCATGTTGTTAGACATAGCTCGAGCGATGTTCTCAAGATGATATTCGACCTCGAGGGCGCTTTCAGAGCTGTTCTTCAACAGAAGGAATGCTTCATTCTTGATGCGCTTCAGTTCGGATTTCGTCATTTTCTTCACACGGAATCGTTCTTGCAGAATCTTTGCATGCTCCAAAGTACTACCGTCTACCAATTCTTGACCTTCTTCAGGGTAGGGAGTTTGATTGACAAGTGTGGAGAACCATTCATACTCTTCGGTTTTATCGTCATCTAGCCATGGTACGACTCCGGGCTGAGTCGTCTGTTTCATCTTTTTGGAAGGCTTTGATGATGAAGCTGGTTTCTGCACTTGTTTGGGTGAGGTGGGTTGTTGTCGGGGCTCAAGGACCTCTTCATCGTCACCACCCGTGTACTCAAAGTGATCACCAGTTTTCTGAGTCAGGGGTGGTAACTCGGAATCGTCCTGAGGTTTATCAGTAGAAGATCGATGTGGAGGAGACTTATGTTGAGAAGAAGTCCGTAGTGGAGGAGGTGGCATCGAAGTAGATTTACCAGACTGCTTCTGACGTTTCGGTGCAGAGTTCTTATCCTTATCATCGTCATCTCTTGGTCGTTTGGGTTGATCGGCTGACTCCTTGCATGATGATCTGAGTTGATAGTCAAGTAGGATTTCGAAAAATTTAGCTTCATCTGAAGTAAACGTTCCAGATCTCTTTGACATTTGCATCACAAGTTTAGCTATTAACTCAGGTTCAGAGAGATCAGCTTCTTTGGCCATTGTATTTTTAACCAATGCTACGATGTTAGGGGTGAGTTGTCTGGAAAATACGTCTTTTGTCACACTGGGGACAGTGTCGAGAAGAAACTTGTGAGTATGATCTCTTGCTGTCTTCTCCAGTTCCTTTTGGACTTTAGGAATGGTATCCTGAAGGTACTTTTTAGTGTAACCTTCAATCATTTCATCCAGTTCCTCTTTACGATGACCTTTCATGAATTCCTGGATAAACTTCCTTTCTTCTTGCATCTTGTCATGCTCGTTATATAGATGCTGTATGTGATCAGCAAAGAAATTCAACTTGATGTTAAGTGTGTTTTTCTTTCTGACTTGTATTACAGCTTTGGCAATCCGTTCATGAGCACGAGAAACCCAAGTTTTAGGTGGTTTCTTCACGGATTTGGATGATGATCTGGTTGATTTCGTTGATGGTGGTGGTGAGGAGTGAGATGAAGAGTCCGATGATGAGGAGACATGAGGTGACTTCATGTCCTTAGGAGTTTCTGAGGTTTTCTCCTTTGAGTGTGTTGGACTGTCTAGAAGAAACTTTGAGTAATCATCCTCGTCATCCTTAGACTTTTCTTTCTCAGGTTCCTGTTTTTCAAAATCATACTCAATGGTGTCTTCAACAGGCGGTTGTTGTTGCAGAAGAGTGGTGGCACCAGATCCCTTATCGGGTTGATTAACCGCATCAGGATCTGGAGAGGAGTGGGCAGCACCACTTGATCCTCCGGGGCCTCCCATTTGTTCTTTAGCAAATTCAGCGGCCTTTTGAATGTGTCGGACGTTGTGAAACTTTTTTCTGTATGATTTGTCCAATTGCTCTTCTTCATCATCTTCAGAGCTCTCATCATAAGATACAAGTGCAGTAGTCTTCCCTTTTTCTTGGACAGCTGGAGGACTTAGAGGTTTTTCTACTGAGGGATTAACATCCTTTGCAGTCTCAGAGTATGAGATCTCTTCATCTGTGTCAGTAGCATCAGAGTCCTCGTCCCTGAGCTGTCTTTGCGGTTCAGGTGAAATGATAGGAGTGGCTTCCAGAGACGGAACTTTCTTCTTAGGAGTAGGTTTCCTCTTTGGAATAGGTTTCTTCTTTGGAATATTCCTTTGACTACCTGTACTTGTGACACTTCCAGCACTTCCTCTTCTGGTTCTCCTGACCGGTGTTCCAGAAGATTTTTCGTCAAGATGACCAACTTTGCTTTGTCTAACTGCTTCCAGATATCTTTGGTACGTTTCGAGCTTTCTGACATCTTCAGTTAGAAGAAAATCTGGCAATACAGCACCTTGTTTCTTTGTGGACGTTTCCTTGATTCTAACAGTGAGAATGGGTTCCGTCAACATATCGTGATTGTCTGGGTCATTGAGCCTCTTGGGAATGTCAGGGTGAAGTCCAAGTGCTCTCTGGATCAACAATTTGGTATATCTGATGTAAGGAATCTTTGAGCCAAGTTTGTTGAGAAATGACATCATGTCATCCCAAATCAGAGCTTCAATGGCGATGTGTTTCATGTTGACAAATGCCCAAAATATTTGCAATTCTATGAGCTTAGGATGCTCATAGCCGCTATCACGACCAGAAACAGACTTGGTGATGATCATGTAGAGTGTTCTCCATGGTTGAGGAATACTCTTAAGCTCTACGAGAGAGTGCTTGGTGATTACTCCTGTAGCCTCGTCATAACCGATATCGATTAAGAATTGGAGAGTTAGCTCTTCAGCAGGTGTGGCATAAAGTTTGGTTGGATTGACTTCAGGAATAAGGAGAGCAGCCCTTAAGTCTTCAGGTGTAATAGTGACTTGTTTGTGGTTCAGAGTCACTGTTACAGCAGTCCTTCCTTTGACCCTTTCCATAGTGTTCCAGAACTGTTGGATGTAGATCTCAGGAATGGTTGCAGAGTTAGTAAGCATGTTCTGATATGGATGAGTCCTCAGAATATCGATAGCAATGAGACATGAAGATTCAGAGCAAGTGAGGGTGTCAAAGTCAACACGGAGGTTATTCTTTCCAATCTTCATTGGATAGCCATGAGGATAGATATCAGCAATGGAGAGAACTTCAGGTGCATCCATATTCATTTGTTCAGCCATGTCGTGATCTGAAATAACATTAGCCAAAAGAACCAACATATCGAAAGACATAATGTTAGTCAACAGAAGGTCTTATTGTCTAGTTGTTGAATGTATAGTGATAATGATTGTTACGAGTTCTAAGTCACTTGTATGTTCAATCAATGATGTCGTGAAATGTTTCGTGAGTTAGTTAACTTTAAGTTTTAAAGCTTATTTTATCACATATTGTTCACAACATATCAAACGATTTAAGTTTATTAGTGACATTTTGGATTCGTGATGATATGATTAGTTTATTTACAAGTTTGTACAAGTAACAATTCATCATGAAGGTCAATCCATGGTTAAGCGTAGTTTTGGTAAAGATACGCGTAGACAGGAATGCTATATGTTTTAGGCGTAAACTTACGCGTAGAACCCTAACTTACGCGTAAGAAATGTTACGCGTAGGAAAAAGAGTCCTTATGCGTAGAGTCTATGCGTAGGCATATATAGCCCTTACGCGTAAGGCTACTCGTAAGAGTTGACCTTAAGCGTAGGGGTCACTGTTTACGCATATCCTTCACAGGATACGCGTAGTCCATTGTAGAACCTTAAGCGTAGAAGCTACGCGTAAGACAAGTCTTACGCATAACCAGCTACGCGTAAGGTAATCCTTATGCGTAGTTAATCAAATGACCTTGATTCTGAATTCTAAGCGTAGCAATCCTGAAATAAATGTATCAAATCATCAATATTAACACATACAAACATTTTATCATCAGATCATGGCAATAACATTTGTTACACAGTTATGCGTAGAATTGCATACGCGTAGACTAAACCCTAGATCTACGCGTATGGATTCTAGCCGTAAATTATGCACCATTTAAATTCTGGTAGTTCAAGAGTGTTGGTATAGTCATTAGGCCAAGTTATAACATCCAAATTGTTGTGAATCAAGAATACCCAAAGTTTATAAGCTTTAAACCCTAGTTTCGAATTGATGATCAATTCGTGTTTCTGGGTGGCCATAGACTTAGGAAATCATCAATTTAACAACTCAAGAGCATAAAACAACAATCTTTTTAACCAAGACACTTCACATTTAGAAACACCCAAATCGACTAATAAACCCTAGTTTTTAAAACTCATCAATTTTGAGTTTCTGGGTGGATTTTGATGGTAAAAATGTTATCCTTGATGCTTAAGAAACGTTTTGAGACAAACCATTTTACCCCAAACATACACACAATGATTGTGTGTTCATACGCTTATGCGTAGAACACATAATCACGCGTAAAAATCGTTTTAGCCATAGGATTTGAATGAGATTAAATACCTATGCTTAGAAACATGTTTTACACAAGAAACTACTTACAACTTGATGATCAAAAGCACGGTTTTGTTGAGAGATTATTAGGCGTAGGATCTTTTTGAGGTTAAGAATGCAAATGAGAAGTGAAAGGTTTAGGTGGAGAGGATTATTTATTAAAATAGACTTTATCATTTTGACATTTTTGGTCCCTCCACCTTTTCCATTTTCATTCAAAGCTTTTTAACTTCCTAATTTTGTTACCAAATGAAGTTTTTAGAAAAGAACCTTGACGACACTCCCCCTCGACTTGAGAAAATAATGAAAGGTTGTTAATTAAAGTCCGAGGAGTGTCTTTGAACCAGGAAATGTACCACCATTTGTAAAAGAATCAACCGAGATGTGATAACATGCAAGTACACAGATGTTTTGAAACAGTTAATGGATTATTTTCTCCCCCTCAACACTTGATCGGAAAAATACTGAATTTTGAAAGATTAAAGTGTTGACGGAAGAAATGTACTTGCCATGTTGAAAGAAATATAGATTAGAAGAATATTTTTGTTGTTTTATCGGATTTTATATTTTTGTATTTTGTTTTTGAAAATTTATTTACAAAAGAGGTTTTGGTGTTTGACAGGTTTTTAAGACTGTTTTAAGAGGTCATCCAATTCGTCTTGAGTCAAACACCTCATACCAATTCGGTGGACCAACTCATTAAACCTAGCGGGAGGCAAGGCTTTGGTGAGCAGATCTGCCAATTGGTATTCAGTACCCACAAAGTATAGTTCAACGGTACCCTGTTCTACGTGGTCCTTGATGAAATGATAGCGTAGATCGATGTGCTTTGATTTCGAGTGCTGGACTGAGTTGCACGAGATTGCAATGGCACTCCGATTGTCGCAGTACATCGGGATTCTGTCAAATACATAACCATAGTCTTTGAGTTGTGTTCTCATCCAAATGACTTGAGCACAACACGCAGACATGGCTACATATTCTGCTTCAGTTGATGACAGCGATGTACAATCCTGCTTCTTTGATTGCCAAGACACCAGTTTATCACCGAGAAATTGTAGAGCTCCTGAAGTACTTTTCCTTGAGTCTAAGCATCCTGCGTGATCAGCGTCTGAAAAAGCGATTAGTTCAAAACCAGAATCCTTCGGATACTAGATCCCCAAATTAATGGTTCCCTTTATGTATCGGAGGATTCTTTTAGCCTCAGAGAGGTGGGTTTCAGTTGGTCGCGACTGATAACGGGAGCATAGATAAACGGCAAAGACAATATCAGGTCTGCTAGCTGTTAGATACATGAGGGACCCAATAATACTTCGGTATTTGGTGGGGTCACCTAATTTCCCATGTAAATCAGCATCTAGCTTCTTGGTATGAGCCATTGGTGTGGCATAAGTATCACAGGTATTCATTCCAAATTTGTTTAACAGTTCAAGGGCATATTTGGACTGACTCAAGAAAATACCACGGGGTGATTGATGAACTTGCAGTCCTAGAAAGAACGTAAGTTCACCCATCATGGACATTTCAAAATTTTTCTTCATGAGTTTTGCAAAAGCGATTGAAAACTTTTTATGTGTTGACCCAAAAATGATGTCATCCACGTAAATTTGAACAATTAAGATGTGTGCCCCGTGATATTGTATGAAAAGAGTTGGGTCAACCGAGCCTTTGGTGAAATTATTGGCAATGAGGAAAGATGATAGCTTATCGTACCATGCCCGAGGGGCTTGTTTGAGACCATAAAGAGCTTTGTTCAGTTTGTAGACATGGTTCGGGAACTCAGGATCAATGAATCCATCTGGTTGGCTGACATAGACCGTTTCTTTAAGTTGCCCATTGAGAAACGCCGTTTTGACATCCATCTGATAGACCGTCATGTTCATGTGAGCCGCGAACGCGAGAAATATCCGAACAGCCTCAAGACGAGCAACCGGAGCAAAAGATTCTTCAAAGTCTATCCCTTCTTCCTGACGATAACCCTTAGCAACTAGCCGTGACTTGTTTCGGATGACATTCCCTTCAGCATCCAATTTGTTTTTCCAAATCCATTTTAGACCAATGACGTAGACCCCTGTTGGTCTTTCAACCAGTTCCCATACTTCAAGACGTTTGAATTGGTTGAGTTCTTCTTGCATGGATTCAATCCAGTTGTCTTTTGTCATTGCGTCTTTAATGTTTTTAGGTTCTGATTGGCAGACAGTGAGTGCATAAATGCAGTGTTCACCATCTGAGTGAAGACGTTGTCTCGTAACGACTGGTTGATTCGGGTTGCCAATGATGTTAGCCAGAGGATGGTCTTTTGTCCATCTATGTGTAGAGGGTTGATGTTGGTATACATTGTGCAGATTCTGAGGATTCAAATGGTTTGTTGAAGATTCCGCAACATCTGGTGCAGCAGTCTCATTTGCAAATGGGTTGAAGAACGCATTTGGATCAAAATCTGCGGGTGGGGGTACTTCATTCAGAATATCATCAGCTGGTTCATCATTGTTGGAAGCGGTGTGTTCAACTGTTGTGTTGGAGTCAATTGGTGTAGGTGCATCTTCAACAGTAGTTGTTGTAGCAGGTGTATCAGGTATAGGAATATTATCAGGTTGTGCAGCGGAAACAGCGGATACACCAGGAGCACGTTCATCAATATCGTCACAGAACAGAGGAGCAAATAACCTTTCCATTTGTTGACGAGTTAGCTGAGGGCTTTCTTCAGCTGATGATGGGGGTTGAGGGAAGTTTAAACGGTTGTGACCGGGTTCTAAGCTGTTATACTCAGAAGCCATATCCGTGAGTTCATCGAAATGAGCATGAATCGTTTCCATTACCTCCTTAGTTCGACGATTCCAGATTCGGAAACCTTTAGAATTGTCACAGTATCCAATAAAGACTCCAATATCAGCTTTTGCTTTGAGCTTTCCAAAATCATCACGATCATTATTCGGATAGCAAAGGGATCCAAATACATGAAAGTGTTTGAGGTTCGGTTTGTAGTTGTGGACAAGCTCAAAAGGTGTTTTGTTGTGGCGTTTTGTGATCATAGAACGGTTTTGAGTGTAGCATGCAGTAGATACAGCTTCTGCCCATAAGTAATCTGGAAGTTTAGCATTGATTAACATTGTTCTTGCAGCTTCCACTAACGTTCGGTTTCGTCTTTCAACAACTCCGTTTTGTTCAGGTGTCCGTGCAATAGATGTTTGATGCTGAATTCCCACTTTCTCATAAAATTCACGAAGGGTTTTGTTAACAAATTCAGTTCCTTTGTCTGTCCGAATAATCCTGACGGTGTTGCGGAGCTGAACCTGTATCTTTGTGAGAAAGGTGATGATCATTTGTGGAGCTTGGTCTTTGCTACGAAGAAAATAGACCCAAGTCCATCGTGAGTAGTCATCAACAATTACTAAAATGTAGCGTTTGCCATTGATCGTTTGCACGCGCATCGGGCCACACAAATCCATGTGAAGAAGATGAAGCACATGCTGAGAGCTGTGTTCCACCTTTGAAGGAAAATGAGCACGAGTGCTTTTCCCTTGTTCACATGCTGAGCAAAGGTGATCTTTTGAATACCGGAATCGTGGGAGTCCTTCAACTAGTTTGGTCGAGCAAGGTTGGTGATGGTTTGAAAGTTTAAATGTGATAGACGACGGTGCCATAGCCATGATTTTGTAGATGTTGCCTTTGAAAGTAAGCAAACGGGAGAGGAAGCAACCATGTCTTGCATAGAGATAGTGTAGAGACTAGAATTACGCGAGCCAGACATTAGGTCGTTTCCTTGTAGATCACGAATGAAACAAGTTTTCTCCCTGAAAGCAACCTCCAAATCTCCATCACAAAATTGACCTACTGAAAACAGATTGTGACCGAGGCCTTCCACATAGTAAACCCTGCTGATTTCGATGTTCCCATTAACATAATCTCCGTAGCCCATGATGGCTGCGAAGTGATCGTTCCCGAATCTGACAGTGCCAATGAACTTTGCAATAAAGTTTGATAACAGTTTAAGGTTGCCTGTCATGTGTCGGGAACATCCGCTATCAACAATCCAGAGAATGATCTGTATCACCTGCATTACACACAGACGACACAGATGGAATAGAAGTAGATGTGGAACCCAAAATGTTAGAGGGTTCCAAAGCAGGTATATCAGATATACACACATTCATAAGTTTAGGAATCCATTTAAATCCTAGTGTGTTATATATCCATTTTTGCCATCTATAACTACTCTTTGCTTTAGTCTTAGTGAAAGAACTAGGTGGTACAACATTCTTGGGAGGTGAAGCGGGAGCTACTGTGATAGCAATGGTTGCCTTAGAATCTAAAGATGGTGGTTTACCAAGCACAGACTTAGAATGATTAGTGAGCCTAGAGGTATTCCAATTCTTAGGATTCCGTAATCTAGAGATTATAGCTTTAGCAACACATTTGTCATGACACTCAGAATTCATATTCTTTTGACAAATATCACAAGGTGCATCAGACTGAATATCAAAGGTACTCAACGGTTTAGCATTCGTTACATCACTATTTCTATTACATTTGCCAGACGCAACATCTATAGTGGAAGTAACTTGAGTTTTATTCAGATTCCTAGGGTGTTCTTCTACTTTAGCATTCCTTATTGATCTTTTCTTAGGTCGCAACTTCCTATTCTTCGTTTGAGTGCTCCTAGGCTGTGAAGTGCGGACGTTTGGAAAAGGTGCAACTATTCCTGTTTCAGTAGAGGGAAACACATTAGCAACTTGTGATTTGGCAGTAGGAATTCTATGTTCACGATTACTAAGTGTGACTGGTGCTAATCTCTTAATCACAGTAGGCGGGAGTTGTTCATACTTTCCTAACATTTCCCGTAACTTAGAGATGGTGTGAATCAGATCTTGATTTTCAGAACGAATATTACCAGCAAAATTCATGACATCTCTAGTGTGAGCCAGATAGTGATCAAGTTCATTAGATGCTTCATCTCGAGTCTTTTTGAGTAAATCAAATATGACACCATATTCCTGTTTAACTTTTAAAAGTTCTTGTTCATATTTTGAGATTTGACTTTTCAAAGACACGTTTTGATCATCCAGATGCTCAATTTTAGTATCAGAAGATTTTGCACTCAATTGAGCGATTTTCTTTTGAAAACTAAGTTGATAGTTGTGAATATCTTTTTCACACCAATGTAGACGTCGTTTTGTATTGTAAATTTCCGTGTGTAATCGTTTATTTTCAGCTTTTAAAGACTCGATCTGAAGCACATTATCGGTGTTTTCAACAGTAACAACAGTGTCAACAGTATCAGCAGAGATATGATCAGATGCATATGGCAACGAATAGAATAGCACAACATTATGGATATCAGCACAGATAACATCTTCCAAGAGTCGATCAACATCTTTTCTCAACAGTTTCTTTTTGCGTTTTGTGTTAGTAATAGATGTTTCTGTTTTCTCGAAAACGTTTTTCATTACCCCAAGTTCCTTATGAAAATCCTTTTCCCAGG
The DNA here is from genome assembly GCA_019973895.1 of Chrysanthemum seticuspe. Lineage (NCBI taxonomy): Eukaryota > Viridiplantae > Streptophyta > Magnoliopsida > Asterales > Asteraceae > Chrysanthemum > Chrysanthemum seticuspe. Next base: position 155,327,755 of record BPTQ01000008.1, on the reverse strand, counting down.
CAATTGCACAACTTTTCAAGTTTTTAACATTAGGTAAAAGATTTTTCTGAAAAATGTCTCTTTGTTCTCGCGCCAGAGGCGATTGAAAATGTTCAACTTTTATTTCAGATCGATATTCTATCTCATGTTGTAAAATTTTGAGGTCAGCCATGAAAATGTCAAAATATCGAAGTATTTTTCGATCTTCAGGTTTTGAGTTTACTTCACTAATGGAAGGTAAAGGACCATAAGTTTGTGCAAAGTCTGTTTTGGGATTGACAATAGAAGACTCAGGTGTTTTGATGATAACCCTTGGTGTGTTAGTAGAATCCGTTGGTGTGACGAAAGTGACCGCATTTTTGTAATTAAAAGGTTTGTTGTAAACAACATTTTTTAATTTTGATCGACTCTCGTCTTCTGCATCTAATTCCTCTTGACGATGGTATTCAACAACATTCATGACAGTATTATCAATTTTGTATTGTGCACTGGAAACTTCAGGAGTTGGTTTGAATGTTTTTAGTGAAAGCTTTGGTTTGTAATCAGCTAGATTTTTTCCATATCCATTAGGATTAGGTTTTAAGGTAAACTTTTCAATAGCTGTTACGGATTCACCATGTTTGTAAACAACAGTTTTAAACTCTTTAAGTTTGTTTTGCAAACCGAGAATTTCTGCAAGAAGGTCATCTACCCGATTCGTTGAATGCTTTTTGTATGCGGAGAACTGTTTTTGACAATTTAACAACTCAGCCTTAGCATTTTGATTTTCCAAGGTGAGAGCGTTAATTTGCTTTTTATGTTCATGTTTCAGTTGTTCTAATTCGGACAATAAAGCATTCTTCGAGGCGGCTAGATCACGCATCTGTCTCTCTAAATATTTTTCGTTTTGATGAGATTTTGCAAAAGCGGCTTCAAAACCTTTTTCACGGTTTTCTTGAGTTTTGAAAAAGTTGAGTTGCATTTGTAAACATTCAAAATCCTTGGTTAACAGTGCATTTTTGCTTTTTAAGGATTGATTTAATGCATAACATTCCTCCATTTTGATTTTATGGTCTTGAATTAACCGAGCAAAATCCGGGTGAGGCAACAGATCATCTTGTTCAACGTGAGTCTCAACATGATCATTCTTTAGATCCTCAAGTACGACCACGGAGTCAATTTGATTATCAAGGGAGACCATAAGGTCATCTTGATCGTCAAATGTAACTACAGGGTTAACTTGAAAATCATCAGAAGATGATGTAGAAGACTCATTTTGAACAGTCTGATCCGTGCCGGATTCAGATATTGGCGGAGATATTAGTTCAGATATGATGATGGTTTGTTCGGGTACCTGAGACAAGCCATCAGTGTCATACACTGGGCCTGAATCACTCATGTGTAGCTCATGCATATTAGCCATCAACATAACAGCTGCATTAGCCTGCAAGTCCTCCATATCATCATCTGAGTCTGCATCTGCCATAAAGCTCTGTTCTTTGTTTGTGAGAGATCCACCGGCTTCATCCTTAAGAGCCAAAAGTAAGGCCTCTTTGAAATAAGCACTGCCCCTAGTCCTTGGCTTTGGGCATGCATTAGCCAGGTGTCCCTTCTCATTGCAGTTGTAGCATCGAAGACCATTTAACCGATTCTGAGCATTTCCCTGTTCCACCACTTGAGCTCTGTTGTTATTCCTACCCACAGCATTAAACCCTTGACCACCGCTCATCTGACGACCATAATCACGATTCTGAACTTCAACACGTCCATTGTTCACAACAGCTTGAGTCCGTGTGTTAGATGAGGAACGAAGACGATTGTTGGATTTGTTGGTGTAACGGCCAAAAGCATTAGCAATCATCACAAATCCTTGTTGCAATGCTTCGAATGGATCGATTTCCTCAGTAGCTTCACTGACATATGCTTGAGCATTGTTGCTGTATGGGACCAATTGATTTTGTTGCTGTGAAGGTGTGTTGGAAGCAGTTGGTTGAGTTGCTGGTTGAGAGGGATAATTCTGTTGAGCATACAAGGCAAGTTGTTGATTGTCCGGTTGTGATTGTTTAGCAATTTGAGCACGAAGAATCCGTTCCCGATCAACTTCCTTCTCATGAGGCTTCAAGTAATCGTACAACAATCCATAAGTAGAATGATGCATATTCTTCGCTTGACGGAGAAAAATGACATACTTCTCCCATTCTGGACCAAGACTACTCAGGAACTTAGTATTCACTGCTATTCTTGGCATGATGATGTTGTGTTTATCCAAATCATTGATGATGTCTGAAAATCGGTGATGATATGACTCAAGTGTCTCTCCAGGTTCAATCATGAAGTGTTCATACGCCAAGTAAATTTTGGATTCCAAATCCTCCTGATTGAGTACAGATCCTTCCATAAGAAGACGAATATGATCCCACATTTTTTGTGCAGTCTTTTGAGCATCAACACTACGAAGAATTGGGTTTGGTAATCCTAAGAGGATGTATTCCATTGCAAGTTCATCAGCTTCATAGTGTAGAAGTTCTGTAGCATTTAGATCTGCAACAGTAGCAATGTTGATTTGTTCATCTCTTGGTGGAACAGCAGTTGGATCTCCGGGTATAGTGACAGTAGGCATCTCAAATGGACCTTCTAAGATAACCTTCTTTAAGAACTTTCCGTGTGGCTTCTTCAGATCACAGAACCTAAAGAACCTTATCACCCATTGATCGTAGTTTCCTGGAGTGAGCATTGGAGGTCTATCAAGTGATCCAGCTTCATGAATTGATTGTTGGCTGCTTAAAGCTTCACACATCTTTGCAAACCAAGTGGGTTCCTTCATAGTGCTTCGTGATGGATGTTGATTGAAATCGTTTGTGTAGGGTAGAGTTTGAAGACTTGGTGGTGGTTGAACTATTTGTGGTTGTGGAATTGCACCAAGTTGTGGAGTATGTTGCTGATTAAATTGTTGTTGATAAATGGCTTGTTGTTGATTCCATTGTTGATGTTGTGGAGTTAATTGTTGTTGTTGTTGATGATTATAAGTGTGAGGGAAGTAGTTAGAGTATGGTGGTTGAGACATGATGATAAACTTGTGTAGTAAGAATGGATCTTTGTAGTCGAATGAACCTTTGTTGATGAAGTATCCTTAGGCGTAGAAATGACAAGAACCAAGTAGCACTTATGCGTAAAAACACCAAAAGTTACGCGTAACAAGAATAGTTACGCGTAGGATTTAGCTTACGCGTAAGTAGGAAAAAAAAAACTAAAGTTACGCGTAAACAGTAAGTTAGGCGTAGAAAGTTAGGCGTAGGATTACCTTATGCGTAGGACTAAGTCTACGCGTAAGATGAATCTTAAGCGTAAGATTTTCTACGCGTAAGCTTTATGCTTAAGCGTAAGATTAGGGTTTTATCCCAAGTGATCTTTTACACTTCACAGTGCAAAAGATATCCAAAGTCGACGTATTTTCAGACTTATCCAAGTAAGAAAACACGGAATAAACCAGAAAATTGAAGATCAAACCAAGGAAAGTCTTACGCGTAATTTTAGGGTTTTGTTACGCGTAAGATTACTCGTAACTGTGATTCTAACCAAATGTGTTTCTAAACCAGTTTTTGTGTGTTGAAATAGCTTCAATAACACCAAAATAACACAAAAGTGTGAAACTTGATGATCCAAAGCACTTAAAACGGTTATGCGTAGGATAACACACGCGTACAAAAACAAGCTTAAAAACAAGGAAAAACACGTAAAGTTCCAAACTTTTTGCCAAAAACCAATAGTTTAACACCTAATAACGTTGAAAGTACAAGAATCTTGGATTCAAAAGTGTAAAAAATCAGTTTTTAAGCGAACCAAAGATTGTGTTATCTTTACGCGTAAGACCCAAATCAAAACTTCAAAAACAAACGAGTACACCCAACTATTTGGCGATTGATACCACTGTTAGGTCACTAGTTTTACAACACAAGCTTATAGAGAAGAGATAAAGGCGGATGAACAAGTTATCACGCACACACACACGTAATACTAATCACGGTTAAGGCAAAGAGAGTATGTGAAAAGAAAACTTGAACAACCAACCCTCAAATGAGGGTTTACAATAGTTTATATAGGCAAGGAGCTAGGGCAACACTCCCTCTCCTTCCCTATTCCTTATTGGGCTTGGGCCTCAGCTTATGGGCCTTCTACATAAGCTGGACCTTAAACAAACATAAAGGCCAGAATAAAGCTACCTATTACATATGAAATATAAATACTTGAAATACTGTTTAGGAGTGATTCCAACATGTAGCTTAGTTCTCAAACTAACCTTCGAATCATAAACCTAGGTTAACAAAAAACAAAATATTAAAAATAAAACTAATTTATACATGCTACTAGCTACAAGATTATTGAGTCTTCATGGGTATATTGTGTTACTGGTACAAAAAATACAAGATACCAACTATTTTCAACCAAAATTGATATACCCAAAAGACTTGATCATTAAAGTGCAATCTGATCTGTAACAATCCCAAACCTAACTAAAGGATTAAACATTTATTACATCTAAATATGATACTTACATCAACGCGATGAAAGGGTGAATCCATTGGACATAAACAAAAATCCTATCTACTCAATCATCTCAATCGGTGACAATATATGTTTTTTTGTGTTTGTGTTTAAGCTTGAGAATGATAATCAGATTTGGATTGATAATCATGTATCGATGAATTGTTGTGTATGATCCGATGGTTTTTGCATTCTCTCGGGTTTCCATGTACATTGGAAAAGAAAAAACTGGTACATCGGATAAAAATCGTTTTGTACTTTTTCTTTTTTTTACTTTTTGTACGTGGATAAATGCAAGTCGAGTAAAAGGAGGTTGAGTAGCCGTCGGTTGCGCAATTTTGGTGGTTATTTGGGTAGAATAAAAAGTAAAAAGTGTACTTTCCTTATGACACGTGTTGCATTTTGGGTGAAGCTGCGGAGTCGAGTGGTTGAAATGACCATTTTGGACATTGAGTGAAAAATTAACCACAAAAGGGACTATCAAAAAAAATTTAGCATTTTTTGTTACTTTTCTCTATAAATTATGCTCAAGTTAAAGGGAACATGAATCTCATATGATCTATCTTACTTATTATACAGTAAAAGATGCAAATATGGGGGGTGACATCCAGAAAGTTGTTCCCCATTATATCCGAATGTGATTAGTGATTATTACTTTCGATATGCGAAATAATAAAAATGATTTATGTAACAATTTTTTTTTTTTTTTTTTTTATTATTATTATTATTTTTTTTTTCATATTTTACAAAAAATGCTCTTGTGTTTGTAATTATTGGTGATCTGTTATAGGTCAGAGTTAAATATTTTCCTCACATGCCTTTCTCTCTTCTCATAAAATCAATTTTAAATTTGTTAATTAATTATTAAAATATTATTTTTCAATTTAATTATATTATTTTCTTTTATCTCATTTTTTAATTCTTCCTCCTAAATCAAATCTAAATACAAAACCTAAACCAAATCCAAATTCAAATCATAAACCAACCTTTATACCAAACGGGCCCTTAGTAAATTGTACACCGATTAGATTAAACAATTTAGTCAAGTCTTATATCATCGGTATGTTTGGCGAAATGAGTTGGAGCTAGAGCGGAAGCTGGGGTTGAGGCCAGAGTTGGAGCTTATATAATGGCTATGTTTGGTGCGGAGCTTTTTGGGACGATGAGCGGTGAGCAATGAGCTTTTTAATCTTTAGTGTTCGTTTGATAAAAGAGCGGTGAGATTTCATTTTTTTTAAAAAGTCATTTTTGAATGCTTTTTTAAGAAGCAGTGAGCTGTGACTACTTCTTACAACTCACTAATCACTGCTACTTTTACCAAACACACCATATAAGCTAAAAGTTGTAGCTTATATATTTATATTAGTCTTGTATATTAAACTCAGATATATTTACAGGTTTTGCATATTCATCAGTTATATTTTAAAAAGTATTTAAGAAATTTGACTAGCTTTATAAAATAAAAAATATAATAAAAAAAATAAAAAATAAAAAATAAAATCTTAGTTTATAAGATAGCTTAAGCCTTGCGCCATGTTCTTGGTTTAGTTGAAAAGAGAAGGATTCTAATACAAGTAGATTGGAATAAAATGTTTAGCGCATTATTAGTTCCATTCAGTGAAGTATTTGTTATTCTTTACTTTTAAAGGAATGAGATATCATGTACGCCAACACCACTCAGTTAGAATATTCAAAATAAATATTTAGGGATTTTTGGGGTGGCATTTGCCATCTAATTATCTACTTATTGCGTTTTTAAAAACGCAAATTATCTAAAACTAGTGTTTGGATAACAAAATAAGAAAGTGTTTTTCTGCGTTTTACAAGCTTTAAAGCGTCATTTTGAAAATAGAGGCGAGGAGGTGTTTTTTGAAAATGTGATTTCATAGAAGAAATAAATTAGTAGTAAAATGACCAATATACCTTCAAATAATAATTCATCTTCTTCCTCATAAATCTTTGTAAGTGTTACCTTGATTCAGTTCTACAGCCACAATCATCCTTGACTTCGATGTTATTGCTCCGGCCAAATATCAACGACGACTAAAATTCCACCTCATGAATATACGATCAGTGATTAAATTCTTGGTGATAATCAATTAAAAAATGGGTTTGTTAAACTTAACAAGTTTGGTTTAAATCTTGTGGTCGGAATGAATATGAGACGATGGTGAAGTAAATAGTCAAAGATGTATGATGACGTATAGTCCGCATTTGGGTCACGAACCCGACCAATGACCGCTACTAACGAGCCCAGTACGACTGGGCTAACCCGATAACGGTTTGGGCTCACGAAGGCCCAATCCCAAAGTTATTATGGCTTATGATATCAGATATCTCTTATCTTGGGAGATAAGTGTTTAATAACCGACTTAGGCGGAATACGCCGAAATTGGGGAACCCGAAATCAATAAGGGTTTCGTGTGTATATAAAGGGCATCCCAGCCCTCATTAAAGGTACGATCTACAACCCTAACTCTCAACTAGAACCCTAAAACCGATTACTTACTCGAACGCTGGAAGATAATCGTGGGAGACAATCCCACGATAAGCCTAACGGTGTTTTCTGTTTACTTAGTGCGCAGGTCTCAAGCATCAAGATCCAATTGATACGGGAACCGGAGTCCAAACAAGGAACGCCCAACTTTTGTATCAACAAGTGGCGCCATCCGTGGGACCCATCACTAAGAACTAGAATGACGAAGCAAGGAAATCTAAGCCAGTGATCGCATGGCGACCTACATGGGAAGAAGCAGCAAAGTGGATCAGCCTCTAAACAGATCTCTGGAACAACCAGTGCTATCAGAAACCAAGGATCAGGCCCAGATCTGGTCTTCCCAACGGTGGAACCACGCCCGGGGACAACCCAGGCCACCACAACCACCACTAGCGCAGAAGGTCCACTGCGCACCCCTTTTACCACTCCCCTCCAATCGGTGCTAGAAACGGACCTCACAAAAGTGCCAGACGCACCTGACCGAAACAAGGGTCTAGTGGTAGAAACAGACACCCTTGCTCTAGAAGGGGTTACGCCGGAACTAGCGCCAAGTGATTTCGTGTCTCAAAACAACGAAACCTTGGCTGCTCTCATGCAAGAGGAAGCAAAAAAGAGATCAGGTCGGAGTTTGCAAGCCCGACTCAATTTCGGCCCAGAGTATGAGACATCTCCACCGCGTCATCAGAAGGAAAAGCGCGGAAGGGATAGCCGCCAACCCCCAGTGTTTACCAAGATTGGGAGGAGAGTTGAGAACGATGAAGCAGCTGACATGCAGTATCTGGAAGAACACGAAGAGGATGGGCAGCGTACTAATGTCCACGCTAGGCTTGGTAGCCGCAGGGTCCAGGACAGACTTGGACGACGGTACTCCCAAAGTGAAAGCCCTTCAAGTGCGGATTCTGAGGACAGTCGGCGCAAGCGTCGAAAGAGGGAAAGCTCGTCCTCTGGTAACTCCTCGGACAACGAGGACAGCGAAACAGGACACTGGAAGTCCAGGAGAAAGTATCGCAACCAGAAGGAGGAAGACATGTCTCTTTCGTGGCTCCGCCAAAAGGTGGATGCGTTCACTCGGCGCATCAGCGATTTCTCAGAAAATAAGAGAAGGAGCATACCCGCCAATGTGAAAACATATGATGGAACAGGTGATCCAGACGATCACCTAAAAATTTTTGAATCAGCTGCTACCATTGAAAATTGGTCACAGCCTGCGTGGTGCCACATGTTCAATTCCACATTAGTGGAAAACGCCCGAAACTGGTTCAGTAAGCTTCCACGGAGAAGCATTGATGGCTTTGAAGAGTTGCGGAAGGCATTTCGCCTGAACTTCACTCAAAGGAAGAAGTGCGCCAAAAACCCTGTCGAACTCGCCAGGATAAAACAGCGCCAGGGAGAATCTACAAGCGCTTATGTGGAGCGCTACAAAGATGAGTGCATACATGTTAAGGCATGCCCCAAAATACTAAAAATCTCAGGGTTCATGAACGGGATCAATAACCCATAACTCATCAAAAGGCTGAACGACAGAGTCCCCCAAACCTTTGATGAACTTATGAAGCGCACAAGGTCCTTTATCCAAGGAGAAGCTGCCGCGGCGGACAGTAAGAAAGGTTACTCAAACTATAGGTCACAAGAACAGCCTCAAAGACAATCCACTGACCAGAGTAGCAACCGCAACAAGAACTACCGCGGCCAGGGGAGCGGACGAGATAATGACAGATATACCCCGCTGACCAAGACTCCAAAGGAGATATTCGTGACGGAAGGCGCGAACTTCCCAAGGCCCCCACCAATGCGCACCCCAAAGAATTGGCGCGTGGGGAGTGGATACTGCGACTATCATCGACAGAAGGGCCACACCACCAATGAATGTGTCCAATTGCACCAACTAATTGATAAACTAGTAAAAGAAGGCAGATTGGACCATTTGGTTAAAAACATCAAGGAAGGGAAAGATAAGCAAAATACTGGAAACAAGAAAGAAGCACCTAAAGATAAGGCTGATACCATCTACATGATACAATCATGGCAGCGAATGACTAGGCAGAAGATCAGCCAAAAGTTTTCCCATGAAAGCGAAATCTCTTTCCCCACCTTGGCGGCGGACAACGCAGTGGTAGAACCGCTCACCATTAAAATTAACGCAGGGGGTCACGATATCCACCGCATGTATGTTGATGGAGGCGCATCTGCAGATATAATGTATGAACACTGTTTCAAACGACTGCGACCTGAGATACGAAGTCAATTAAGCCCATTCAGGACGTCGTTGACTGGTTTTACAGGAGAAAAGATATGGCCCATGGGGCAAATACGCCTACTAGTCAGTGTTGGCAATAAGGAACACTCCACGACAGCCTGGATGACTTTTATGGTGATCAAATCCCCTTCGCCATACAATGGCATTATTGGAAGACCAGGGATTTCAGCCATACGCGCAGTACCGTCTACAGCACACGGGATGCTCAAATTCTCGGTGGAGGGAGGCATTGTTACTCTCTACAATACCACTGTACCACCTGGAGAATGTAACACAATTACATGTGAGACGACACACATTCCAAAACAGCGCGCAACTAAAGTGCCAAACCTGAGGGTTGCAATTCATCCTGATTACCCAGAGCAAGAAGTATCGATCGGGGGATCGCTATCTGATAACGGCAGGGCAGCTGTGTGCGCACTCTTGCAAAAGAACCTGGATATCTTTGCATGGGAACCAAAGCACATGACCGGCGTACCACGCTCGATTACAGAACACAAGTTGAGAATCCGACACGGATACTCCCCAATACGACAGAAGAAGCGTGGCCAGGCTCCAGAGCGCGCACAAGCAATTCTGGCAGAAGTACATAAACTTGTGGATGCAGGTATCATGCGAGAGGTCTACTACCATGACTGGCTTTCCAACCTAGTGATGGTCAAGAAGAGCGATGGTAGTTGGAGGATGTGCGTTGACTTCACAGATCTCAACAAGGCATGTCCACAAGACTGCTACCCGCTACCGGATATAAACTGGAAGGTAGAATCTTTGTGTGGATACCCACTTAAATGCTTCCTAGACGCATACAAAGGATATCACCAAATCCAGATGGCTAAGGAAGATGAGGAAAAAACGGCCTTCCATACAAGCCAAGGCGTTTATTGTTATACTAAGATGCCCTTTGGCTTAAAGAACGCAGGTGCCACCTACCAGCGGTTGGTTGATAACGCATTTGAAAGACAGGTGGGCCGCAACCTAGAGATTTATGTTGACGACCTTGTAATAAAAAGCCCTACGGAAGATGAATTGGTGCGCGACATTGAGGAAACATTTAAGACACTAAAAAGATCAACATGAAGCTAAATCCTAAGAAATGCACTTTTGGCTCTACAGAAGGCATGTTCCTCGGATATCTGATAGAGCCCGATGGCATCAAACCGTGTCCAGAAAAAACGAAGGCTGTCATCCAACTTCCTTCACCACGCACGTTGAAAGAAGTCCAATCTCTAAACGGAAAACTGGCCGGTTTGAATAGATTCTTGTCCAAATCAGCAGACAAGTCACTCCCTCTATTCAAAACACTCAAAAAGTGTACAAAAAAGGGAGACTTTCGCTGGACTACGGAAGCAGAAGAAGCTTTCATACAACTTAAACAGCATTTAGCAGCACTCCCCATGCTAGTTGTGCCTCGCCCAGGGGAAGAATTAATTATGTATTTTTCAGCAACCCATGGAGCAGTCAGCGCGGTGCTACTAACAGACAGGAATTCAGTACAAACACCGGTGTATTTTGTAAGCAAAGCACTCAAGAAAACGGAGATTAACTACAACGCAATGGAAAAGTTGGTCCTAGCATTAGTATTCGCCGCCAAACGGCTACGCAGGTACTTCCAGGCGCACCCAATAGCGGTGATTACAGACCCGCCTATCAAGCAAATTATCTCCAAACCTGACGCATCGGGACGTCTACAGAAGTGGAGTATATTGCTAGGTGAGCATAACATTTCCTACAGACCACGTACTGCGGTTAAGGGGCAGATACTCGCAGACTTCATCATCGAGAAACCGGACACTGATGACGCACCTTCACAAAGCAAGGTGGAACTACAAGAACCATGGATCTTGTTCACGGACGGATCTTCATGCGTAGACGGGTCAGGTGCAGGCCTTATCCTTACAAATCCAGAAGGAATGGAATTCACTTACGCACTGCGTTTCGAATTCACAGCTACAAACAACAAGGCAGAATATGAAGCCCTAATCGCTGGATTACGCATTGCAGCTCGAATGGGCATACGCAACCTAGAAGCAAATGTGGACTCCCGGCTAGTGGCCAACCACGTGTTGGGCGAGTATGTAGCTAAAGAGGAGAACATGATTCAATATTTCGACAAAACCAAGTCCCTAATCCAGGGCTTTGACAGGTTTACCATCAAACAAGTTCCTAGAGGGGAAAACAGAAAGGCGGATGCGCTGAGCAAGATTGCATCCACAAGCTTTGCGCACCTATCAAAACAAGTATTGGTGGAAACTCTGAAGAGCAAGTCCATCTCGGAGATGGAGATATCTACGGTGATAGAGGAACAAGGTCCTACATGGATGACCCCAATCATCGAGTTTATAAGCAAGGGCGTATTGCCCCAAGAGCATAAGGAAGCCCGACGAGTACGGCGCATATCACAGAGGTTTGAACTTCGGGACGGTGTACTATATCGGCGTTCATTTCTACAACCATGGCTTCGATGTGTAGGACCCCTTCAAGCAGATTACGTACTCCGTGAGATCCACGCTGGTTCATGTAGTATGCACTTAGGACCATGGTCCGTGGTGGCGCGTGCTTTACGGTTAGGATACTACTGGCCTACAATGCACCGTGATGCACGGGACTTAATAAGAAAGTGTGGCGACTGCCAAGTTCACAGACCCGTTCCACGCCAACTACAACAGGAGCTAAAACCTATTACGTCGCCATGGCCATTCTATAAATGGGGTATCGACATTGCAGGTCCCTTCCCTGTTGCAGCAGGAGGATTGAAATTCCTCATAGTAGCTATAGACTATTTCACCAAGTGGATTGAAGCAAAGGCGGTCGTGACAATCACAGGAAATCAGGTAAAACGGTTTGTTTGGGAAAATATTGTATGCCGTTTCGGATTACCTGGGGAAATCATCTCAGACAACGGAAAACAATTATGTGACAACCCTTTCAAGGAATGGTGTGAAAAGCTAAATATTACACAGCACTTCGCGTCGGTTAAACACCCACAAACCAATAGCTTAGTCGAGCGTGCAAATCGAAGTCTGGGTGAAGGAATTAAGGCACGCTTGGACAAGCACAAAGGGAGGTGGGTGGAGGAATTATCGCATGTTTTTTGGCGCACCGCACTTCAATCAAAATCAGCATGGGAGACACTCCCATTTCTCTTGTCTGTGGGACAGAAGCCGTCATACCAGCCGAAATTGGGATGCCAACTATTCACACTGCTGAAGTTAATGTTACAACCAATGACGATGAACGGCGTATTGACCTGGACCTGTTGGAAGAAAGGCGCGAGCGCGCAGCCGTATGTGAGGCAAGAGCTAAGTAAAAAATGAAGGGATACTACGATGCCAAAGTTCAAAGCGTCTCATTCAGACCAGGCGACTTTGTATATCGCGCCAATGATGCGAGCCACGAAGAAGATACAGGAAAACTTGGACCGAAGTGGGAAGGATCTTATGAGGTCACTGAAGCATTAGGAAAAGGCGCGTACAAGCTGCGAGACAGGGATGGCCGTGAGCTACCATGCACATGGAACATCTGCAACCTCAAACGGTGTTATCTCTAGAAACGTCTACAGATTTTTTATTTTTTTTTACTTAGGCAAATATCTTTCTTCTTATTACAAACACTTGCAAGTATTAATAAAACGTCGCGGTTTCTAGCTAACTCCGCGACACATTTCAATTAGTCATATTATTTATGCCTTAACATTGTTATCTTTTGCCTACATGGCGTGCATGCACTTACTAAACCTACGATGGTCAAAAAGGATGAGTAAACCTACTAAATAACTCATTGAGTAAGAGGGTTGCAAACCCATCAACATTGGATAATGTATCCTTGTTAAACACCTTATTCTCAAGACGTTGGAATAAGTTCAATGCGCATTCCACGACGGATGCGCAACAATGCATACTGTGCGCGTTTAACAAAACCAGGAATCAAGACTCTTGTATCCTTACTATGATGTTTCCAGTACGCTGCATATCACACCATACACGATTATGTTAAAAATACTTAGACATTATATTTTAAGTATGATAGGTCATACATGATTATGAACTCCACATATTATTCGCGCTTATGTAACAGTTTGATTCTTAGACAACAAGTACGTTTTTTATTCAAAGACGGATAACTAAGTACAAACATTATAAGTTGCAACCACATTCAACAAAAGGAATATTTCATTAAGGACCATGAGTTCTTATAAAATGATATGTACAAAAGAAGCTATAATATATATGCTACTACAACGCTTAAGACGAGAGCTTTCCACATAGCTTGCAGCGTCCCCAGCCTCCTTCTGCCTCTTCAACAAATCAGAGTCCTGGCGCGACACCGTTGCCACACTCACAGGTACCCCGTCGGATCTAGGAAAGTGCCATGCGCCAACACCACAAAGAATGGCCTTTCCCTTCACGCCCTTCTTCTTGGCAAGCCTCATAGCATGGGCCTCTAAGGATTCATTCAAAGGAATTTCCTTCTCCAGTGCGAACGGGTTCAAGAGGTCACGGGGGCGAGCAAAAATGGGCACCTGCAGTTGTGACTCATCAGGCTTCAGAAAAAAGTCCGGCTATGCCTCTGCCCCATCAGCACGGTGGCGAACAGAAGTCAACCCCTCCATAATCACACTTATAGGGTAATCTTGGTCGCGCTCCATCTGAGCAATATGAGGAAGCTCCAATATTTTCATTTTCTCCATAGCAGCAACGAGCTCCTCATAGGCATGATTATTGTACCCAGGCACCTGAGCGGCAACCACTTTCAGAAGGTCAGCCTCGTGAAGCTCCTCTATAGCCTCAGCCTTGCCACGCGCAAGCGCGCACTGCACAACCACCCTAAATTTGTCTACCACCTCTCGAGACTCCAAAGTAATGAAGGTAGCAAGGCGCAAACCATGGCTGATAAGCCATCTGCGCTCAGAAACCGTTGAAACCAACTGAGGGTATAACTCCTCATCATATTCGATGCTCAGTTTGCGCAGCTTCATCTCCTGCTCCTTCAGCATCCCATCAACAGCCTAACGAAACTTTCCCAACCGGGAGAAGTGCTCATCTTTACCCTTCTCCAAGTGATTCACAGCCCAAACGTAAGAAGCCTTGTACTCTTCCAACGCGGCACGCTCCTGGCTAACTTGGGTCAGCAACGCTATCTTTTCCCCAGCAAGTTTTTGGGAATAAGAGCGCGCTGACTCTGCTTCCACCTGAGAACTGGCCAAGAGCGCCTTCAGCTGAGTAATCTCATCATCCTTTTGTGAGCTCTGGCTGCTCTCCCCAGCATACCTTGTCTTTAGCTACACAACCAATGCAGCCTGGTGCGCAGCAGCAGAAACAAGCTCCTCAACTAGCTGATCCATGGGCACGTCCCCAGATGCCAATGGATCGGTGCCTTGGTCCTTTGAATCCTGAGGGTCAGCATGCGCGGGACTTTTCTTAGGCGGTGACTCCCTTGATTGCTCAGAAGTTAACCCAACAGCTTCAATACTGAACGCAAAGAGACGTAAATTAATAATGTGTCCAAAAAGTAAGATAAGCAATTTGGCGATAATACTTACTTGGGTGGAGCAGTCTCCTTTGAGCGAGACGATGCAACATCGCTTGATGATGACTCCACGTCAAGAATGACAGGACACTTTTTCCTGGATGAGCTTGCGCCATCGCCACCAAAGCGCCCTCTTGCGCTTTAGTCCTTGGCTTGCCTCCTCTTCTTCCATGCTCTCCGCCACATCTGTGTGTGACGGCTCCACTAAAGGGGAAGGTACCCTGGGGCTGGGCACGCTTTGTAGAGGGGTCGCCTCCAGCACAACGGGTGAACTACTCCCAGCTTCCTCCATGTTCATCTCCATGGTACGCCCTGCGGTAGCATACATAATGGGGACTTCCCCCTCTCTCAACGGGCGCACCCCTACCGTCGCCTGGCGCAGCTTCGCCAAGTTCACAACGCGGAATAGATCCATCTCTTCGCAGCAAGAAACAAACAACAAACAAGTTATATAAAGTACAAAGGTGAAAACAAAGGCTCACATTAATAAAGCTAAGGAGTACGAAGGACGAGCACCCACCCTGGCCATCCGCGTCTATGAATGTTGGCACCTCATCAGGTCTACCAAAATAGTTGCGACTGATGTCCACATGCACCAAAAATTCCTCGGGGTAGGAATTGATGGGAATACGATTGGTGTTTATCGTTTCCGCATCCTCAGCGCTGTATGTTCCAGGGAGGGGGCGCTCATCCTTTGGTAGCGAACTTTGGGTATAGAAGGCGAAGCGCCAGGGGAACAACGCTTCATCAACCCAGAAAAAAATTTCCCTCCAGTTCCTAAGCGCGTCCAGTTTATCAGTGTAGCATTGCAGCCCCCTGCGCGCTTAGCGAACGACACCCACCCGTTTGACCATGTTGTGTGGTAAAACGCGCGGAAGAGGTAGATAGTGGGGTTAATCGCCAATAAGCGGCAATTAACCTCGAAGTTTGTTATTTTTGCCGCACCTATACAGTGCAGTTGGGATATGTGCAAACGATAGTAGTTTAATACGTCGCACAAGAATAAGGATATGGGCACACGTTGATTCACACATTTGAAAAAACGTGTGTATACCCCTACCTTCCCTTCGGGGAAATCCGCTATTGACGCCTGCGCAGCCGAAACTACCGGATGCAGCGCGAGTGGGATATAATAATCCGAGGTGAACTCACGAAGTTCATCCTTGGTCATTGTTGGGAATTATGCAAAGTAGAGATTCTGCTGAAGATACTGCTGAATGGATTCTGCTGAAGAGTATGGAATCTGCTGAAGAAGGGTTTCTACTGAAGTAGTAAAACTGTGTAGATGGTTTCTGCGGAGATAGTTATTCCGCGTATTCTATAGTTAGTTAGGATATGCATGAGCTTTATTAGGAAGTGATTATGTATATCTTATTTAGTTTTATGTTTATACGTTTCTTAGAAAACAAGTTAGGGTTCCTTGTCTATAAAAGGAACACAATAGTATGAATGATGTACGAGTTGAAAAACAAAGTTTTAGTAATATAAAGATCCATAGAGGATCAACGAGTTCTTAGTTATTCGTGTTTGTACATGTGTTTGATTTCCGCTAAAGAATACAAGTAGTAGAGATTTTCTATTAGTTTGTTTGTGATTACATAAGCAATACTAACGATCTACGAGTGCTCAAGATCTATCAAGGTCTAACGTTTCAACAGTCATGTCGGAGGAAAAGTCAGTTAAACCATGGACCATGATATAGTTTTTTAAATGCGCACGCGCCGTTACCTTTGGAATATTAAGGGTTTCTGGGTTGCAGTTTGAGTTTTTCAACAATGGTGGAAATGTTTTCATTTACTGTGATTAACACAGTAAATGGGAGGCGATGGTTTATATAGGTTTTTACATCCACGCGATGATCGACACGTGGACCCCACTATCTCTAAATGTGTGGATAGGATATGTTGACATGACACATTTTCAGTTACTTTCCCACGTTTTACGAGGTATGCATTTGAGATATTTTGACTAGCTTCACCGTGTATTCTTCAAGGCGGGAAACCTTTTTAGCTTCTCTGCTACGCTTCGCAGAATTTATGGGCTACAACTATTAGTCTAGCATACGCAGGTTGTTCTTGCGCATACTCGACTGGGGGGACATGATGACGTATAGTCCGCATTCGGGTCACGAACCCGACCAATGACCGCTACTAACAAGCCCAGTACGACTGGGCTAACCCGATAACGGTTTGGGCTCACGAAGGCCCAATCCCAAAGTTATTTATGGCTTATGATATCGGATATCTCTTATCTTGGGAGATAAGTGTTTAATAACCGACTTAGGCGGGATACGCCGAAGTTTGGGGAACACGAAATCAGTAAGGGTTTCGTGTGTATATAAAGGGCATCCCAGCCCTCATTAAAGGTATGATCTACAACCCTAACTCTCAACTAGAACCCTAAAACCGATTACTTACTCTCACGCCGGAGGATAATCATGGGAGACAATCCCACGATAAGCCTAACGGTGTTTTCTGTTTACTTAGTGCGCAGGTCTCAAGCATCAAGATCCAATTGATACGGGAACCGGAGTCCAAATAAGGAACGCCCAACTTTTGTATCAACAATATAGAAACTGGAAGTGAGTGAAAACTGAGTTTAGATATATTGTTCATTGAAATAGACAAAAGTTTCATACGGAGTACTTTTTCTCTAAAGATCAAATCCTTTAATCTTCACTGCTCATCATCTTTACATCTAATAGTCTAGATTGATCATTATTTTAAAATTAACTTACATAAATGGTCCCTGTGGTATGTCTAAAATTTCATCTACCATCCCTCAAAGTTTAAAGTTGCATTGACAGTCCCTATCTTTGCATAAAATAACACTCGTGGTCCTTTTATTAACAGCTGTTAAGTGGATTTTGTTATCATCTACACGTTAGCGGTTTTTGCCAACGACCGTTTGCATCGTCTATCTTTGGTCATAACGGCCGTTTACAATTTGACGTCTTTGTCCGTTTTTATACTTTTTTGTTTGTTTTCACCCACTTTTACGTTTTCACACATTTTTGTCAATTTTTATACGTTTTCGTCCGTTTATATACCATCTGTTTTTCTTACGTTTCTATCCATTTTTATATGTTTTCTTATGTTTTATCCGTTTTTGTACGTTCTGGCCAGTTTCTTACGTTATCATATGTTTTTGTATATTTTTATACGTTTTCGTCCGTTTTTATGCATTTTTCTTACGTTTTTATCCGTTTTTATACATTTTCTTACGTTTACATATGGTTTTATCCGTTTTTGTCAGTTTCAATACGTTTTAGTCCGTTTTCATATGTTTTATCCGTTTTTCTGTATTTATACGTTTTCCTCTGTTTTTCTTTGTTTTCATTCGTTTTTATACATTTTCACCCATTTTTACACTTCTTCGTCAGTTTTTATACGTTTTCTTACATTTTTATCCATTTTTATACGTATGCGTCCATTTTTATACGGATTAAAACGTATAACGCCAGATAAAAATGCATGAAAATGTATTAAATGTACAAAGACGTATAAATACGGATGAAAAAGAATAAAAATGGATGAAAACGTATAGAAACGGACGAAAACAGACGAAAATGTAAGAAAACATATAAAAATTGAAGAAAACACATAAAAACGGATGAAAACATATAAAAACATAAGGAAACGTATAAAAGGGGACGAAAACGTATAAAAACGTATGAATACGTATATAACGAACAAAAACGTGTAAAAACGGACGAAAGAGGATGAAAACGAACGAAAATGGAAAAAAAACGTACGAAAACGAATAAAAACTTACGATAACGTATAAAAACGGGTGAAAACCTATAAAAATTGAGGAAAACATATAAAAACAAACAAAAATGGATAGAACATAAGAAAACATATATAAACGGACGAAACGTATAATAACGAACGAAAATAGATAAAAATGTAAGAAAACGTATAAACAGGGACGAAAACGTACAGAAACGGACGAAAATGTATAAAAACAGATAAAATGTATGAAAACGTATAAAAACTTAAGAAAACGTAAGAAAAACATATAAAAACGAAAAAAAACCATATGTAAATGTAAGAAAACGGGCGAAAATGTATAAAACGGATAAAAACGTAAAAAGGATAAAAGCGCAAGAAAACGTATAAAAACAGACAAAAACATATAAATACAGACAAATACGTATGAGAATATAAGAAAACGGGGGGAAACGTATAAAACGAGCAAAAAGGTATAAAAACGGACGAAAAACTTTAATAAACCGCCATTATGACCAATGATAGAAGATGCAAATGATCATTGGCTAAAAATGCTAACGCGTAAATGATAACAGAATCCACATAACACCATTTAAAAAAAGGACCACGAGTGTTATTATTTTGCAAAGATAAGGAATGTTCATGCAACTTTAAACTTCGAAAGACTATAGATGAAATTTTTGACAAACCACGGGGACCATTTATGTAATTTACTCTTATTTTATGTAACACCCCAACCCGACAAGGGTCAAAATGCCACATTATGGTGTCAATCAGAACATACAAACGCAAGTGGAAGTCTTATAAAACATGATACAAAGGTATTCTAAAGTAATAACGAAATACTAACTCTAAACATAGTGATTTCCAAAACTAAAATACAAATCCGAACTAAATCTAACAGAAAACAAATCCAAGTCTACTCGAGAAGTAAATGGGTATCTATCATATGAGTAGTCCAATAAGAGCTCCTATGCACTCTTTACTCGAATCCTAGCTTCCAACCTAAACCAGTTGCAGGAAAAAAATGCAGCTGAGCTTAAAAAGCCCAGTGAACAGATATAACCAAACGAAAAATCAACCATGTATAAGTATAGGGGATGGGAAAACATAAGCTCTTGCGGAAACGAATATCAGATGTCAAACAAATAAGAGAGTAAGGATCAACTGAACAAAATGTCATATAAGAAGAAAAACATAAGTGAGTCATAAGTATCATAAGATACTCAAAGAACTAGACAGAATCAAATCATCATACAGAAGTGCCCAGTGAGCTCATAAAGCATGCCACATGCTTAGTCACATAATCATAATCATATCCATATATCCGTCAAATTATAAGTTGTACAGGGAGTTGCAGAATCCAATGTACCAGAATTGAAATGGGGTGCATGGCACGCACAAACCAATCACTAAATCCAAAGCAGAACTGAACAAACCTAGGATGCATCCATACGTTCTCTAAAAAAAATACATATGCCAGTATAAGACTGAACATACATATACATAATGGCCATGTGCACAAATATCATAACATAACAGAAGGGAACATCGTGGATCAATCACACATCCATAGAAAGTGTCATGCCATTAGTGCCTCAATGACATGGTCATGGTACCTCCATGACTAGTTTGCTCGGGCAACAAAACAAAACAAAGCTATCTATAATCATAACAAAACAATCATAGCATAATCAACAAAGCATATCAAACTCAATAGAATCTCATATCAACTGAGATAGCATACTGAATATCATAACAAAATGGAGAGCAAACTGAATCATATCAAATGGATAATATCAAACAGAATCATATCAAAGCAAAGGAATCAAATTCAAGGATCGAGAAGTCATGAGAATAAACGATTACTGAGAAAGGGTAGAATATTTGTACCTTAAACCGCAAATGAAACCATATCAGAAAACACAAGGATCGAAAGTTACTCCTTCTTCAGTGAATCTACACAAATTAATGATCGTCTTATTATTTAAGAATCATTTCATAAGTTATTACTGATTCAATACTAATTGTTTTTCAGATTGACATATTCAGTTTTTCCTGCTATATTTAGTAACTTTCCAAATTTAGGGTCACAATTCACAATAAATAAACTTAGGGTTTCATCATCAAAATTAGGTTAACATATGACCCAATACATCATAGTTATCACTTAATTACCTTTTAGAGTTCCAACACATGAGATGGTATGAATTCACAAAAACCTTAGCTTCTAAACAAATTTCTAATATTAGTATACTTTAGCCTTCACTTACGAATTTTAAAACTACCCTTTGACCCTTACTCAGAGGCTATAATAAATTACATATGTACCTATATGTCTTTTGAGCTTACATGATTTTTTTCAGAATTTTTTTCCAAGTGCAAACCCTATTCAAAAATTGTTTACCCAACATGTCCAGAAAGTGAACTGCAGGTACACCCCGAACGTTTACATTTATTTAACCTATTTAGACCCTTCATAAAAATATACCAAAATTTCAAGAAGTCACACATAACTTAAATATTACCTCTTTATAAGGAGAGCTTATAACTCCTTGTGTTTTGAAAATGAAAAATAAAAAACATCGACTGATTTTAAGTTCCCATAACTCATATTTGACACATGATCACATAAAATTCAAAAACATGACCAATACAACTCCGATTCACTCCAAACCAATTGGAAAACTTAAATAAGAAATTAAACTAGGTTTACATGGAAAAATCCAGAATTAAACATTTATGAAAATCAATTTATAGTGCACACAAATTTGACTTACAAAACTGTCCAATCTGTGGAAAACTAGAAGGGGGGTTGAACAGTTTTACCAATTAAAACTTTGTTTTAAAATGTTTAGATCGACTTATGTCAATCTATTCAGATGTGTATGTTGGGTTGGTCATCTAGGATGCTTGACGTCTTTCCAGCATTCTTCTTTCTTGTGAGTAGACATTCTTTGGTTTTTTTGACTTTATCAGCTTGACGTCTCATATTTCTTTGTTCTTTGTGGTTGTGGTGATCATATGTTGTTGCCCGCCGTTCGTCAACTTATGTGGTTATGGTGCTTCACGTCTTTCTCCACCATGCTCATACTTCTTTTGACTTTGGATCTCCAATGTAGTGTAGTTCTCAAGTCTTTAAACTTTGTAGATTCTATGAATTTGACGAAGAATCATATTTAATTTTGTGTTGCCTTTGATTTTGCTGAGAACTTTCTTTATATATGATGTTGGTATGAGCATGTGGAGATGGTGTGGTCTTTCCTCCAAGGAACAATCATCAACCTGCATAAATATGTTAGTGGAAAATACCAATCGATCACGGTGGACTTTTCTTAGAGAATTGACCACTGCGATTGTTTTACTGATGAATGTCTTGATTCCATTCACCTTGGTCAGGCACATCAGCCGTCTGAATCCTGTTGAGGGACAATTATCATTACATAGAATAAATTCAAGTAATGACACACGTCTTCAGGACTCGATTCGTGAAAGGAATCTCCTTGGCGGGATTTCCAGCACTTACAAGTTAAAATGTCGAGAGTGTTAACAGCATAGTGTGAAAACACATCTCTAATTCTTACGAAGGTTATTTCGGAATTGGAGGCCCTCAAGAAGGCTAACAAGATATACTGAAGTATATCAACAATTTAGGTGAGTCGCTGAACATCACTCTACGACTATAGACCGTTTGAAGCAAGTAACCACACTAAGCGTAACCCACAAGGGATTACCGAAGTGACCTGTTGTCAGGGTTGTTTGATGTTGACCCTGGCAGGAGTTTCTATTTAATCATTGAGGATTACAATTGTAAATCCTCTCATAAATGTTCTGGAAAATTGCTAAGATCTGCGACTCTAGAATATATCACTTGTGTCCTTATTATTGAACAACAAGTGATGAAATATTAAGTGTTCCTAAGAGATCTTTAAATGAATCTCGTGGCTCTAGACTCGATTAGTGTGCTTTGGTTTTAGTATTCGAACAGTGGAACGGTGTCTCCATCTCAATATCAACACATCTCGTAAAGAGAGGTCGATAGATTATGCAGGGTTCTCCGTGAGAATGAAACAAGCTCTTTTGAGATAACTTGAGTGGCTTAGAAGGTTTAGTGCAGTGCGTCACTGGGTCCTTGACGATTTTTTCTTCAATACGGGTGTCATCTTTGTGACAACCAGTAGCATATGAATTGAACCCGGTTTCTGCCCTAAGTTGAATCATATGGAGGGCTATTTCTTTTTACACTTTTCTTTAACTTTTCTTTTTAATTCTTCAACTAATTCTTTCTCCGTTTCTCATTTTCTCCTTTCTTCAACCATACCTAAGGACTTCTAATTCTAACTATTGGTGATATCCTTGGGTAGATCCCTCAGGATCTGGCGGATCATAGGACGTTTATTCGTAACCTTAGTCACCTTATAACTCCATGACTATTCCTATGTTGCTATAAAACCATTCACTTGAAAATCTCTCATAGTGTTTGTGATTATCAAACATATTTTGTTAACACTTTGAGAGTTTTGAATTTTTCAAAAATACTCCCCCTCCACATGTGCTTATGAGTTTTGACTTAAATCTGTACAGTGAGGGTGGAGCTCGCACTTTTGAATTGATCGGATCCTAATAGATAATTCCCCGCGAGACACGGTTACATTGTATAGTTAAAGAGTTCTATTTTCAGCTTTTAGGTGACAACTAGCTTTAATAACTACCTTGAAGATGTAAACACTCCTTGGAAAGGAGGTTTGACCCGACAAAGTTCATGTCTATTAAGAGTTTCTCGAATTGGTACGATCTACTAAGACAAGTCTTGAGAGACAAGTCTTTTCTATACTAACATTTCAAAGCTCGTTAATTCATGGGTTAATTATGAGTTTGAGACTTTTGAGATTCCATTTACTTAACAACATATTTTTGATCAATTTAATTTTCTCCCCCTCAAAAATGGCATATTAATGGTGTTTTTGATGAAACATTGATTGAAAATGTGTCCATTTTGAGTTCTACGGGAAGAATTCCACAAGAAAATTTTCACTTGAACAAAGTAGTTTTCAAATACTCCCCCTCAACAAGTGATAATAACTTTTTGAGGTTTTGAAATAACGAGAGGGAATACTTGTTCTTTTGAGCAGAATTATGAAAAACATATCAAATTTGATTAATTCTACTCAAAAGTAAGAAGCTTTCGCTCCTTATATGAGGATTGTGGCACTGAAGCGTACCACAGGGTCCTTTCTTTACAAGAACGGGTTGTACACTGTTATATGTGCACAAACCATATATATATAATAAAAATTCACAAAATGCAAGTCAAGAATATTCAATCAATCCAAAGTTTTACACAACACTAACCAATTACTCAGGACGTTGAAACGTCATAATCGAAAAGCCATTTCTTCCTCCAACATAGCTTTCTAGCCTCCGCATCTGATCCAAGTGCTTTAGCCTCTTCTCGATCCTTCCAATAAACCTTCAAACTTCCCGTTGTTCTTGAGAATTCCTACGATGTCCCCCTTTGTACAGCTCAATGTCTTTCAACCAAGAATCTATGCCATTACGAACCGTCTTGAGGGTGTCATCACAGAATTTATGAATCTCATCAAATGCCATAAAGCAGTTGCGGAGATTGCACTTTTGTAGACGAACCCAAATTTAGGTTTTCTGGAGAGTTTATATTGTGGCTCTTTGTTGACCTCCTTGAAGTGGAGAAGTGGTTTGGTAAGATTGAGCTGCTTTTGATAACTTTCAACGCCGAGCTGGAGATATTCAACACGTTCTTGGATAATCTTGATTCTGATGAAAATGAGGAGAGCAGTGATGTAATTCAATTGAATATCCTTCAGAAACTGACGCATCCTACCTTGGACCTTGAGTAAATACATGTCCTCAATGTCATTGAGCGACAAGTCTGGAAAGTTAGCTTCTGAGAACTCATACTCTTTTTCATCTTGTCTTTTAACCACGATCTTTGTCAAGAAGGAATAATCCCACTTGGTTGCCGTGGAAATTGACATATAGCAACAATCCTTTGATTATGCCTAACTTCCTTTTGTGACTTGTTGAGCCTGCTGCTTCGGTAGAAAAGCCTGTGCCTTTCTAGCCAATGATGAATTCCTAGCAAAGCATCTTTTTCGTGCGTTACCTCTTTGTCAATGAACAAGCTGGTGGCGTCTTCCTCAATTGCCTTGTTAGAAAATGATGCAGCTGGGATGTTGAATGTCAAGGAAGTTGCATATTTCTTACTTATAGAGCTCCCATGTTGAAGAAATTCTAGGTCGTTGTTGAAGAAGAATCTAAAGGATATCTTTGGTTGTTCTGGTTTACTGATCAGTGGAAGTGGCTTGGTCCAGTCTGTGTAGTAAAGTCCATGTTTCTTTGACATGTGGTCAACATTGAACTCCCAGTCGATATCATTTGACATTGAACGGGCAATGTTTTCGAGATGATACTCGAGCTCAATGGCGTTCTTGGATCTTTCCTTGAGCAAGTTGAAAGCGTCATTCTTGATCCTTAGGAGTTATTTCTGAGTCGTCTTCTTGATCTTGAATTGGCTCTTTAACTTTTGGACCTGCTCCACAGTGCGACCATCAACTGGTTCTTGATTATCTGCAAGGGGTAGTTATACCCTGACCATTTTGTCAAACCAATCGTACTCTTCTTTGTTGTCATTGTCTAACCATGAGACACCAACATATTTCTTGCCTTTCTTGCTTGACAATGGTCCTGGTCTTGGTCTTGGAGAATGTTGAGGTGAAGGTTGAGGCTCCGGTTGCTCAAAGTCATCACTACCGATGTAGGTAAAGTGGTCACCAACTTTTGGTACAGTCTCGGATGCCTTCGATTATTCAGATGGTTGCGGCTGAGTAGCTTGTGGTGTAGTGGTGGTGGATGGGTTGACTGGTGGGTGTTGCATTGATGATGATCCACTGTCCTTTTTTTGGTTTCTTTGCGTTTGGATTAGGATCTTGATCATCATCTTTCCTCGGTCTTTTCTCAATGCCCGCATCTTCCTTGCACGGTGTTCTAAGTTGTCTTGCAACGAGAAGATGATAGAAATACTCATCTTCTTTGCTTAAATCATCAACTCTTGCAGCCATTTTTGTTACTAGCTGAGCGATGAGATCTTCTTCTGTAACGAATGGGGGCTTGACCGGTTTCATCTCCATTACCACCGGTGTTGTGGTGACAATTTGCTTGATCATTGTTTTAAGCATGGGTTGCAATTGTCTTTTCATGAGTTCCTTAGTTACAACAAGAATGTTTTTAGAGGGAAATTTCTCAACATAGTTGATGATGAGCTGGTTCATTTCTCCTTGAACGTCCCTGGAGAGAAACTTCTGGATTGCATATTTGGATTGCTTAAAGGTAGACATCTGTGCCGTTAAGTCAGTAACCAAGTCAGACAATGTGTTGACTTGTTCTTCTAGTAGGCTTTTTTTCCTTGTCCGAGCTTGAGTCACTGCCTTTTGATTCTTTGTCTTGGCACGTGACATCCAGGTGTCAACATTCTTCTTGATCAATCTTGTAGTCGACTTGGATGTTGTATGTGTTGGTGGAGGGGATGAGTGAGATGATGATTATGGCATAGTCGAGGTGTCTTTTGGTGGTTCAGAAGACGGTTTTGGGTCATGAGCTGGGTTGTCAAGAATATAATCGTCGGCTTCCTTCTTGAGACACTCCTCTTCTGCCCTTTTTGCCTCGTTGGCTTTCTTCGTTTCTTCAGCCTCTCTACATTTTTGTTCAGCTAACTACTCAGCTGCCTTTTGAATATCATCATCCGTGATCATATTATTATCCTCCTGATCACCTCCTGCATCATTCATAAGTTTATCTTCGTCTTGTTATTGTTGTTGTTGTTCTTCTTCTTCATCGGCAATCTTGGTGGTGTCACCCTTGTCCTTACCGGGTTGATTAACCGGATCAGATTGGATTTGAGTGACTTTTAGTTGTTCTTCCAGATGTGGTGCACCACTACTGGAGCTTCCTACCCCACCAGGTTGATTAACCGTAAAGGTAGCAGCTTGATGTTCCATTCTCCTATGTTTCAAGACTTCCCGAAAGTGTCGGTCATCTTGTTCTTTAAGGTCTTGCTCGAAGTCTGGGCCTTGCTTCTACTGTGAGTGGCATTTTCCCTTTTTCAGTCTTTTCATGTTCATCATCAGACTTGTAAGAGTCGATGTCCTCCTCAAGTTCTTCAAGTGTTGGACTTTTCTATTTTTCCTTCTCTTAAGTAGTTACATCAGCATGAACTTCTTTGTAAATGACATAGTCATCTGATTCAGTTTCTGAGTCCTCATCTTGTTGAGATGTTGGCTCAAGAGAAGGCTCGGGTTTAGCAACTTGAGTCAGTATTCTTCTCTTTATGACTCTTTTTGTTATTTTTGACTTGTTCTTTTTGGTGGTGCTTCCTGAACTACCAACTTTCTTGACTTTCTTTGCTCTTGTCTTCACTGATGACATTTGTGTTACTCCGTCGAGAAACCCCACATGCTGAGCCTTGATATCCTGCTCATAGTACTTGTAAGATGTAGTAGTTTTGACCATATCAGTTAGAAGGCACGCGGGGAGCTCAACACCTTGTTTACGAGTGCTGGACCCCTGAAGCCTGACCGTTGTTAGAGTAGGCTCATTCTTCAAAGTGTGTTTGTCTTGATCATTCAGTCTGTTGGGGATGTCATCATATTTCTTGAGCAAGTTGTTGATGATCATCTTTGTATATCTGACAAAAGGGATCTTGGAACCTCTCTTTTTAAGATGATGCATCATATCTTCCCAAATGAGGCTTGCATAGTCAATGTGCTTGACCTTGACCATCCCCCAGAATATTTGTAGATGTGGCAGCTTGGGATGTTCATGACCGTTGTCTTGGCCAGATACAGACTTTGCAATCATGATGTAAAGGGTTCTCCAAGGTTGTGGCATGTACTTCACATTTACCCTTGAGTGAGCCAGCAGACTCATCATATCCGATGTCGATTAGAAAGTCCAGAATCTCCCTCTCTGTTGGAGTTTTGACATAGTCTTCAGGAGAGTTGACGGTAGGAAGAAGTAGCATAGAGCGAAGGTCCTCGATGCTGACAGTGACTTCACGGTTGTGTAAAGTGCCCTTGACTGACTCTTCTCCATCATTCTGTTCCATTGTGTTCCAAAACTAATGGATATAGAAGTTGGAAATGGAGGCAGACTTGGTGAGCATGAACTTGTAGGGGTGGTTGAGGAGAATGTCCACAGCAATTTTACACGACGATTCAGAACATGTGAAATTGTTGAAATCAACTCAGAGGTTGTTCTTGCCAATTACTTTGTTGTAGCCTTGTGGAAATGTGTTACCCATTTCTGGAGCATTTACATCAGCTTGTTGTGCAACCATTGTTGTGATCTCAAAGACATTAGACACATAAATAGACATTGAAAGACACAGTGTGTTAGCATTAGTCTGATTCATTTAAGTCATTGTTGATGATTACAGATTGATGATAAGTTAAGTGAACGTGTTAATTTTGAAGTATAAATTCCCATTTATCACTTAAACACAACATTTGAAGTTTTTGTATGCTTATGCGTAAACTTAGACAAACTGTGATTTGTGACTTATGCGTAAACTTTTAACTTGTTTGTAAACAGCTTCTCACTCGTAACTTGGAGCCTTATTTGTAAAGTTGGATGCTTATTCGTAAGAATGAGTTTAATGCTTAATAACAATCCTTATTCGTAAAGAGTAGCTTTTGTTCGTAAACATTAAGCTTATTCGTAAGAATATGCTTACGTTTAAGAATAGTGCTAATTTGTAAAAGTCAAGCTTATTCTTAAGAATAAGGTTATGCATAAGAATAAGTCTAATTCGTAAGAATTTTGGCCTTATTCGTAAACATTTCCAAGTTTACGAATTTCTTTCCAAGAAATTCGTAAGTCACTGTAGACATCCTTGTTACGTTCTTATTCGTAAACTTTTCCATCTTATTCGTAATATTTCAGCTTAGTCGTAACCTTTTTCAATCTTTACGAATTTCCTTCATGTTAACATGACATCAATTCCGTTTCTTACAATTAAGTATATACATAATAAGGAACACAACAAAAGCACTTTTACAATTTTTCAATCATATATTTTCTTATTCGTAAACACTCTTAAACCCTAAACCCTTGTTTCACGAATAACAAATTTTGAATACTGATACAACTTAAGATTGTTTCTGTGAGTTCTTGAGGTGCAATAGAGTGATACTAAACTAGTTTTAACATGTTTTAACCACAGAATGATGATGTTCATCCTGAACGGTTCCTTAAACCCAAAAGTTTTGATTATGAATTTATAAGAAGTTTCTGGTCTAATTCATATGTTCCAACATGTTTCTTATCACGTAACAACACATTCTTGTTCACAAATTACAATCAAAACATCGCAGAATTAAAACCCCCAAACTTAACGCATAAACCCTATTTTTCAAAATCACACAATTGCAGTTTTTGGTTATGATTGGATTATGGAAACATGTTTAGGACATTGTTAGAAGCATTTCCCCACAAAAATCTTTAACCATAACATTCAAAATCAAAAGTACCCAAATCGGTTCATAATTGAATCTTAAAAATCAAATTATGGATTATCCAGGATTGTGTTAAAATCAAAAACTAATGTTTTTAATTATCATGAGATCATTATAAAACTTACAGATTTTGAAAAACACGCACGGATTTGATGATGAATTTTCTAGCGTTGATTAGGGTAGTTGAAATATTAAATGTTGAAGGTTTGTGAATTGAATGCTGGTCAAGAGTAGTTTTGACCAAAATTTACTTTAAAAATTTTTACGCATTTAGTCCCTTAACCACAAATCACAATAAGTTTGGTCCTTTAACTCACAACAAGGTTATTTTGTGATCACTTTGGCAAAATAGTTGTCAATACTCCCCCTCGACTTTTGATTTGATGAATTTTATACCTTTTGGAGAAACATTTAAGACCGAGGAGGGTATTCAACCATGAAACCATTCCAACATAACAACATCTTTTTGGTAAAATGCAAGTACAAAAATTTATTAAACTTAAAAAAATTCATTCTCCCGCTCAACACTTGTTCAGGGAAAAATTGGCGAAATGTTTTAAAGAAAAAAGTGTTGATGAAAATTTTGTATTTGCATTGTTTTTTTTCAAAAAAAGATGTAAAATATTTTTGGTTTTTAAGGGTTTTCTATTTTTGTATTTTGTTTTTGATGAATATTTACAAAAATAGTTTTGGTGTTTGACGTTTTCAAGATTGATTTAAAAATTCTTCCATCTCTTCTGGAGTCAAACACCGCATACCAATTCGATGAACCAAATCAGCAAATCTTACGGGTGGCAAGGCATTTGGTGAAAAGGTCCGCCAATTGGTGTTCAGTACATATTAAGTATAGTTCCATCGTTCCCTTCTCGACATGCTCTTTGATGAAATGGTGGCGAAGAGCAATGTGCTTTGACTTTGAACAGTATTGCACGAGATCGCAATTGCATTTTTTGATTCGCAATACACCGAAATCTTGTCGAATACGTAACCATAATCCATGAGTTTTGTCCTCATCCAGATGACTTGAGCACAACACGCAGACATGGCTACATATTCTGCTTCAGTTGACGATAACGATGTATAACCTTGCTTCTTCGATTGCCATGACACCAGTTTATCAACAAGGAATTGTAGACCGCCAGAAGTACTTTTTCGTGTATCTAAACACCCTACATGATCAGCATCTAAAAATGCTATTAGTTCAAAACCAGAATCCTTTGGATACCAGATCCCCAAATTAATGGTTCCCTTGATGTATCGGAGGATTCTTTTAGACTCTGAGAGGTGTTTTTCAGTGGGTTTAGAATGATAGCAAGAGCAAAGATATACGAAAAATACTATGTCGGGTCTGCTTCCTGTTAGATACATGAGAGACCCAATAATACTACGGTATTTTGTAGGGTCAGCAAGTTTCCTATGTAAATCGGCGTCTAGTTTACTGGTTGAAGCCATTGGTGTGTTATAGGTGTCACATGTGGTCATACCATATTTCTTTAAAATATCAAGAGCATATTTGGATTTACTTCAAAAAATACCATGAGGTGATTGATGAACTTGAAGTTAAAAAAAATGTAAGTTCACCTATCATTGACATTTCAAAATTTGTTTTCATTAGTTTTGAAAAAGCATTTGAGTACTTTTTGTGGGTTGAACCAAAAATGATATCATCCACATAAATTTGAACAATTAAAATGTGTTCCCCGTGATATTTTATAAACAGTGTTGGGGCAATTGATCCTTTGATAAACTTATTAGCAAGCAGGAAGGCTGACAATTTATCATACCACGCCCGAGGGGCTTGTTTGAGACCGTAGAGAGCCTTGTTCAGTTTGTAGACATGATTAGAGAACTTTGGATCGACGAATCCCTCTGGTTGGCTAACATATACCGTCTCCCGTAGTTGTCCATACGTACATTTGGTAGACAGTGATGTTCATGTGAGCCGCGAATGCCAGAAAAATCCGAACAACCTCAAGTCTAGCAACCGGGGCAAATGATTCTTCAAATTCAATACCCTCTTCCTGACAATAACCTTTAGCCACCCGACGTGACTTGTTACGAATGACCGTTCCTTCAGCATCTACCTTATTCTTCCAAATCCATTTTAGACCAATGACATAGACCCCTGTTGGTCGTTCAACCAATTCCCATACTTCTAGACGTTTGAACTGATTTAGCACTTTTCGCATGGATTCTATCCAGTTTTCATGAGTCATTGCTTCTTTAATGTTTTTGGGTTCGGTATTGCTGACGGTGAGTGCATAAATGCAGTTTTCACCGTCAGTGTGAAGGCGTTGTCTTATTACGACTGGATGGTTAGGGTTGCCAATAATGTTTACAAGAGGATGATCTTTTGTCCATCTGTATGCCGAGGGTTGGTGTTGGTATATATTGTGTAGATTTGGTGGACCCAGATGGCTAATTGATGATTCTGCCACATCTGGATTGGTTGTTTCGGATGCAAAAGGGTTAAAGAACGTATTTCCATCATAAACTGCGGGTGCAGGTAAATTTTTGTTTAAAGGATCATCAACTTGGTCATTGTAATTGGAAGCAGTTTGTTCTGCTGTTGTTGGAGATTCGACCGGAGGTGCATCAACAACATTTTTTGTTATTTCAGGTGTATCAGGTATTGAAATTTTATAAGGTTGAGCAGCGGATACATTTGATACATCTGAAGCATGTTGATTGATGCAGGTTTTCTGACCAGGTTTTAATATTTATAGTGTCTCGTTTACCTATGGTCCACCTTATGCACTCACGGGCAGTGTACCCGGTCGTGTGTAGTGTAGTAATCGGTAAGAGGTCGTTCCAAGAGCTATGTGAGCGGATTCTAATTAAGTCTAGGTGTCACTGGTATTAAATAGTTTGTAGTAGAAATGATTATTTAGCAAATAAACAAGAAATAAATGCGTAAAATAAATAGAGGTTGTGATCAATAGAGGAAAAGTTTGCTAACCTAATTACTCATCCTATCGTGTAATGTTCATGTTTTATTACTTTCAATGATTCAAGTGGGGGTTTAAGTCGCTAGGACAAATTCTGTCAGTTCGTCCTAACCTATCAACAAAGGCTCCTACCCGAGGTTAAGATTCTACCCTTGATAGTCGAGTTGTTTTTGGTCGCCTAAGCCAAGTAATTAAGTACCCTACATGCAAGATTCGAAATAATGAATGCCCGAACGCTAGCATCTTAGACACTCATCCCTAACTTCTTAAGTTCATCCAAACGACCGGTGATCATTTGGTCAGTTCACACAAGCGAGGAAGGGTCGCCAGTTGGTCAATTCTTAACCTCCCCAACTCTACCTAACTACTTAGGGTCAGTTGGTCAATTCTCCTAAGCAACTAGATACGACCGCATTTCAAAACTACCGAAGCTAGGGTAATTACCAACGAACTATGCATGCATACTCTAGAAACATAAACAAAACATTCAAGTAATCATAACTAGGATAGCACCAAAGGTGCTTACCGGATCATATTAAAAGAAACAAAGAATTCAATGTTTAACATAATGAAATACATGAATTGAAAGTAAAAGATAAAATGATCGCTAATGCTTATCGTTAGGGAGTGATTTCTCCCTTGGAGATGGCTCCGTATGCTTTGAATGATCTGCCTTTGGACCCCTCTTCATGTTCTCTGCCTTTAAGTTGTGAGTGAATGATATAAAATGCGGAAATTTGGGCTGGTATTTATAGGCACGATCTAGTTACGGCGTAACTTGAGTTGAGAGTTACGCCGTAACTTCAATAATTCCTCAAATAATGCTCTCGTTAAGCAGGTTACGGCGTAACACTTGGGAAAGGTTATGTCGTATCTTAAATACATGTTACTTTTGCTAAGATTACGCCGTAATCCTTGTGAGGATTTATGGTGTAGTTGATGGAGGCGTAAAACATTTCTTGACCTAGTTGATTACGGCATGACCTTAGTTGGGAGTTACACCGTAATTGCCTTTAAGTTGGTCTTCTGAGTCAACGCACTAGCTACGGCGTAACGTGAGAGAGTGAGTTACGCCATAGCTTCTTCACAGTTGGCATACTGTTATAAATCTTTAAGAAAATCTCCAAATCCGCGTCTCATAAGCTCCAATGCTCGTAATTTACCTAAAAGTGAAATATAAAGGAATACAAGAATAAATCCATATAAATGAAATAAAATACGAGCATTATCGGAGGAAATTGACACTTAAAATTCAGGACTATTTGATGTTATCAAATATCCCCGCACTTGAACTCTACTTGCCCTCAAGTAGACCTTATTAGAAAATTTTCTAAAAAGATATCCCCCATTACGTGGAAGATATGAGTTAAAATAACCCTTATGCTAGAATAAATCAAAGCCGAACACCTCACGAAATGGGAACAAAACACTCAAATTCTCTCAGCTAGTCTAAGTGTCAATTTCGGGGTGATCACTCAAAGCATAGTCATAGCATGTTTTCTATCATAAGCTTGGTGGTTACACAAATCTCCACAACTAAAGCTAAGGACTAAACAATTCTTGAAGGCAATATGGGTAGACACAACATAGGTTAAGGGTGAAATGTCATTACTAACGTGTCACAGCAAAGTGGAAAAAATCAATGATACATGACCAAATCCATGGCCAAGACACCAAAGTTTGCTCGCTTCATCACCTAGACACGCTTCATGACTAAAGGGTAGGATAAGAGATGGAAAATAATTGGTGTAAAATAAGAGTAACAAAGGAAATTGTATTAACCTATAACCAAGTTGTCACCGCCTATCGTTCATCCTGTAACTTATAGGATTTCACAAACACATCAAACCATAACCATATGGGGCGTATAATATGTTTAGAGAGAGAAAGTTCTAGATAGAGAAAGGGAAGAGAGTTGTGAACTTGGTGAGACAAAGAAAAAATTTTATTGAAAGCTCCAACCCTCTACCTTGGGAGGTAGAGGGTATTTATAGTTTTCTTACAAGACTCGCCTCCTACGGGCTGTGGATCAGGCATACAGTGGGTAAAGACCCGTCCGTCCTCCACGGTGTTACTTAACTAAATACTAACTAATATTAAATGACTACGACTACGAGCTTTCTAATGATTACATATACTTGAGGTGACCGACACTTTAATGACTGGATTTTCTAAATCCTAACAATCTCCCCCTAAGGGAGGTCACCTCAATTTACACAGAATACAAACATATATTACATAAAGATTGTTCTTGGATTCTTGTTTAAGTTCATTGCTTTGTAGCCCGTAGTCTTTGATTCTTCATGTTATGCATGTTTGGATAATTCAAGTGGAGGTCTTTAACTGATCCACGTGATTATGAGTTTGAGCCAGCTTTGAGATCATCAGCTTGCATAAATCTCTGAATCTTCCATTGTGGAGTTGACATTATGTGATGTTGTGACAGTGGACCGACATGCTCACATTCTGGATCATGATTTCTTTTCATCAGAGTAGGGGAAGCTTTAGTTGATTCATGATATTTGCAACAGCGTAGCAGAAGCATGGAGTGAGAATATCAGAGTCATTGATGCACTAATCATGATTTCTTTGGAAATGAATGTGTTGTGTGAGCATGCGGCTATGGATTGACCTCTCCATTTTGATCAGCTACAAACGTTGGGTGTACCTGCATACAGCAGTTAGCAATAAAGCACACGAAAGTGTCTTTGATCACTTTCATTGAATTGAGGTACACGGCCCACGGTTCCCCGTTGATCAGTACAAGTACTACCTGTGATCAGGTATAATTCTGAAGAATCTCCTTGACCGGGTTTCGCAGCTGCTCTAGCCGTTCTCAAACCGGAGCGTCTCAAAGAAGACAACACGGAGTGAGTGAACCAGCGAATTGAGATTCACTGATTGATGAAAAGAGATTTGAAAAACAATCGTGTACTGCTCAAAATAAAGTGTTTTTGCAATACAACGAAGGTTTTAAGGAAAATCAATTTTCAATCATAAACACCTCTTATATATTTTTTTTGAAATATTAATACACAGTAGATGTGCTAGAGAAAAGAGTTTTAAGCACAACGACCGGTTTTTTTAAAGGTATCCGTCAATCCATAACCTGAACCAGGATTGATTCAAAATTTTGAATCGCCCCATTGTTTCTGTTCAGTTGTCACATGGTTGATCTATTGGATAGATCTCACATGCCACCTACCAAGAGCTTGTTTGATGTTGGCTCTAGAAGGCTTTCCATCTTCATTGTGAGTATGTTTGCATATCACTCAGATGTTCTGGCAATACCACAAGGATAATGCGTCGGACTCTTAAAATATATTCTCTCTTTCCACATTGTGTGAAATAGAGAGTCTTCATTGATTGTGTCCTTAATGAGATTTATTGATGATCTCGTGGCTCTAGACTCAATTGTGCATATTTGGTTCCTATGCCGGAGACTAGAGAGAGGGTCTCCTTCTTCAATATCAACCATCTCTAAGAGAAAGTCGATAGATAATGTAGGTTCCCCTGTGAGAATGAAACAAGTCCTTTTAAGAGGAACTTGAGTAGCTTGGGAAGATGTAGTGCAGTGCGACACTGGGTCCATGACGTCTTGTCTTCAATACTGGTGTTACCTAGGTAACAGCCAATAGCATATGAATTGAACCCGGTTTCTGCCCTAAGGTTGAAATAATGGAGGGCTATTTCTTTTCACCCTTTTAACATTTATTTCTTTTTCATTCTTCAACCCCTTCAGTGCTTACCGAGACTTCATTACTAGAACCTTGTTGGGTTTATTCCAGTTCTAGCTCTATCTCAGTCCGCACTCTTCCCATCTCTCACTTTTCTCCTTTTTTTTCATCATACCTAAGGACTCTACACTATCTAGTAGATTGTCCCTGGGTAGATCCCTCCGGCTCTGGCGGGATCGTGGGAACGAATACCTAACCTAACAATCCTTATATCACCATACATAAAGTAAATTTGGTCGGTCTTTTTGGTATTATTCATCAGCCATTGGAACCAATTGAAAACCATTTGAAAATCAATCCATGTACTTGTGATATATTATCAAAGCATTTTGTAACTGAATTGTTTTTGATATTTTAGAAAACTGCCCCCCCTCAACATGTGCATCGTATGTTTGAAATCATTTTGGCACATAGAGGCAAGAGGAAGAATTCACTTCTTTGATAAATATTTTCTAAAAATATCGACATCACTTTCTCGATCAAAATCAGTGTTTCACATACAGTTAAAGATATTTTCGGGAAAGAACGTGGTTTTCAAAAATTTGCTCCCCCTCAATATGTGCATCTGATTTTGAAATTGTTTAGCACATATTAGGGAAAAACTGCACTTAGATACAAATCAATCATGTTTTAATCCATTTTGGTTTGATGTAGATGCTCCCCCTTAACATGTGCATGGAAAATTTGAAATCGTTTGGCACATGTAGGGAAGGGAGCATGTTAATAAAGTATTAAACCATTTATCGAATTATCAGTTTAAATCTAATTTAAATCACAAATTCTCCCCCGATCACAATTTTCAAATCCTTTGAGATTTGTGATCTCTATTGATTTAAATTAAATTTTGAGAACTTTTGAGGAGAATAGTAACTTGCTTTTGAAAAACATTTTAACTGATAAGGATCGGACTTTGAGACTTTAAACTCCATTGATCAATTATGCATAAATATCTATTGAAAACATAACATTAGGCAAGGTCTTGAACCACTTGTATAAAACATTGTTCATTTTGATTATTCAAAAGTAGACCTTGCTCGTTTAAGTGCCAATTGTATGAAAAATACTCTTTTTGATTCTATTGAAATCATTCTCCCCTTCAATCAATGACATAAGTTGTTGATTGAGAGATAAAGATTTTGACAGATGATAAGCCCAGATGATTTTAAAAAAAATAGAGTCTGGGGTATTTTCAAAGCAATGTTGTTTTCATAAGATGACAAATATTTTTCAGAAGAATCATTAGAAGGAAAAATATTTGAAAAGGAAATATTTGTCTTTTTGGTGACAAACATTTGTTTATAGAATCAGAGCATGAGATT
This sequence comes from Chrysanthemum seticuspe, assembly GCA_019973895.1. Lineage (NCBI taxonomy): Eukaryota > Viridiplantae > Streptophyta > Magnoliopsida > Asterales > Asteraceae > Chrysanthemum > Chrysanthemum seticuspe. The sequence goes on along the minus strand of BPTQ01000008.1, from coordinate 155,290,693 downwards.
TGAAAAATAAGATTAAGCATGGCTATGTTCTTTCTTTTTAAAACGGGTTACTGTCTGAAATGACAATAAACCGCCATTTTTCTCCGTCTAATTTTTTTTAAAGCAAATTATGTACATTCGAAGAACATCTGAAAACCCGTGACATTCTTTGAATGTCAACACAAAGTCTGTAGATGTTATCGAAAAGGAAAAACATGACAAAGGAAATAATATTTTTGGAGTTTTTCAAGATTTTCTGATTTTTATGGGTTTTGAAAGTTTTATAATTTTCTATTTTATTTTTGATGGTTTTATAATTTTGTATTTTGCTTTTTGATAAAATATATACAAGAAAGATAAATTTAAGAAGAAAAAGGATAATATAGTTTATGAGGATGATGAAATGAGTACCGAGATAAGGATATCGTATAGCACGTTGTAGAAGAAAGAAATCAACATCCCTTAAACTTTCACCACCAAAGCATTCGAGGCTTCTAAGAAAATCGTCTGAACATGAGCCTTCTTAATGTGAATCTTTGGTAGCTTCCCCCCAAACAGACAATCTTCGAATTAAGACCATTTCCCCCCAGAAGTAGAAATGAAGCAAAACGGTCTCATAGAATGAAGCTCAACACCTCAAAGAACACGAGAACACCGAAGTAACAAGTTGAAACATTGATCATCTCTGCGGTTATCAAACCCGGAATTAACGATTAAGCCTGATCACATGAACCTGTTGTGTGTCCCCGATGTACAAATTACCCTTTGGTTTAGAGCAGTTGTCAGTTCGGGAGAACAATCTATCAACATCTTCATTTCACCAAGTGCATTCCAGTTATCCAACATATAACCAATCAGCCCATTATGTACACATGTACCCAACAAGATTAGAGATGATGACATACAAGTAACATGTTTAATCACTGATCATTTCTGCGAGTGTCAACTCTAGAATAACTGAATGAGCTCGATCATGTGAACATGTTGTGCGTCCCTGATACACATATCTCTCCCCTGATGGTTGTGATTTCATCGGAATGATCATTACATTGTGTACATGAAGCACTAACCGGAAGCACTTTATCATAACCCATATCGAAGATGTCGATAAGCAATATCATCTCACGCTCCAAATATTCTTCTAATATTTCTTGCTGCTGAAAGCTGAGTTAACACATACCAAAAGTATCCAGAGACCACTTCCCCCTAAATGGATGTAATAATACATCCTTCCCCCAAATAGTTGGAATGATACATCCTTCCCCCAAATAGTTGGAATGATACACCAAAGGTTTTCATCAAGTGTATACGTTGTGTATCCAGATGTATGTCTCCTTCCCCCTTGCTAGTTTTGATACCTCAGAATCAGCAAAACATAATACACTCACATACTTGAAATAGAGAAGAACACGATAAGCTCAAATGTATCCTGTGAGAATCAACTGCAACAGAAACTCTCTCTGACTATCTTTATCAAGCCATGTGTAGACAATTTGAAGTGACCACTAAAGAAGAGAACCCGATATACCAAACTTGAAACTGAAGTCGAATTCCCCACATTTGTATCTTAAGCTTGCACTTAATGATGGAAGAACGGTGTCGAGATTCTATGCTTCAAGCAAATCTCTAAGTACTCACTACTCAAACAAAGTATGAGACATTAACACCTCTTGAGATTATCCACGCCGTCGGTCTTTAAACATCCACCCCGACTGCTGGTAACTAGATAAACCAAGTCTTTAACTCAAATTCTTAAACCCGAGCAAGTTATCCAATAAGAACACGCCTTTGTGAAAGTCAACTTCAATCTCAAATAAGTGATAAGTGATTAACTCCGAAGTAATCAACTTGTGTCAAATGCCCAATACGTGAATAAACATACAATCGGATGTACATTGACCCACTGAATGAACCGGAACAAATGATTCCTCAACATCAATGCATTCTTCCTAAAGGTATACATGTAGAGACTGATCTGGAAGATTCACCAAAAATGTATTCGAGCGGATGAGGTAGTCATTTTCCTTAATGTTCATGTGGTTGATTTATAGCGTGCACAATGAGAGGAACAATAATCCGTGAAGATTTGGCAAAGGAATACCAAAGAGCGGATCATTATTCAATAGCGCAACTACGATATTACGATAGTCATTATCAATGCCTTGAGGAATAACTGGAGATTGGGTTTCTAGATTAGTCTGAGTAGTACTTCTTAGATGGAGAACCAGTTGAGTCAGAAGTAACCGGAGCAGGAGCTTCAGGAACTAGATGATCAACATTCATTGAAGGTTGGAAGTATTCATCAAACATAGGTTGAAACACTAAATCCCAAACAATAGACCCCAGTTAACATTAGGCGTTGGAGGAGAGTCGTATGACCCTAAATCAAGAATCCATCAACATGTAGAATATGCACTCTTCTCCCCCTCAAAAATTGCATCCGATGTTGCCATTTTTTATTTGAACAAGTGAATAAGAATATACACCAATGAACGTAGATCCACTTGAGGGTTGAAAGAGCGTGGAAAAACATGAAGCTTGTTGATGAAGAATGTCGATGATAATGGTCATAAACATGAAGATTTCTCTTCTTTTGAAGATAAAACGCACTGAAGCGTACACCTTTCTTTTCTTTGAGGAACGGGGCCTGAAGTGTTATCTGTAGACACCATTGTGTTGAAGAACAAGGCCTGAACTGATGTGAACAGACGTCATTGTTTAGAGCCCAGTCATATGTTTAGAGCTGCCCGAATCCAAATACGAAGGGACGATTTGTACGACCTGCATTGGACAACAGACGAAGACATAGAATTGGAAACATTGGATCCCCACGTGCAAATGGGGTCCTTTTGGTTAGCACAAACAATCTTTGAATCAGCAGAAACCCTAGGTGCAATTGCATTGTCACTAGGAGCTGAACTAGTAGAAGCATCAGAACTAGTCGAAGGACATTTAGTGCTTAGTCGGATTATTCTACCAGTTGGCTTCCAAACCTTAACAGGCACTACTCTAGGCATAGTGGATCTAGTTAAGGGGCAAGGTTTGCCATTCGTGAATATTCGACCTGTTGGCTTCCACTGAAATCCTACATTGGTAAACACATTCCCTGTAGGTTTCCAGGATTGCTTAATCCGTTTAGCTCTCCAAACTCTCTTAAATGGTTTTTGACTCTTAGACCTCGGAAATAACACAACACATTTATCATGATTACCAGAAGATAGAGATTCTTGACAGGTTTTGCAGACAGCATAAGACTTCAAATTAATTTCAGTAAGCTTAGAGCTAATACTAGAACCAACACGATTCTTTTTGTTCAAGTCAAACTTATTTTCCCTATGGTGTTCTTTCACTTCCTTCTCACGATCACTTTTAGTCAGCGAAATTCTATCCTTCTTTGTATTGCTTCTAGGTTTTGACCCGCTAACTTTAGTGTCAATTTTAACATCTGTAGAAGTGATGATGGGAGCCTTAGTTTGTTTTACTGTCATTTGAATTTCTGGTCTGGAAGTGCTGGGTTCTAAGGCTTTCAGAGGCGCATCAAACATAAAATTCTTGACTTTAGGCATAGAACTTGGTGTAACAATTCTATCTCATCTATTACCAGATTTAGGACTAGTGACAATTACATATTCTAAGAGTTCCTGAGATCGTTTGGCATCCATGCAGGCATAGGCGATTGCACTATCATGAGGTTTTTCAATTCTATCATCTTCTACAAGCTCACGGAGACTCTTTAAACTATCCTTAAGATATGAAAGATATGCTAGATGTGCAAGTTCATTATTCCTTAGTGGAGGGGGAATGTACAACATATCAATAGCATACTTATCACATGCAGATGTCTTAGGAATAGAATATTTGCAATTTGGGATTGGCAATTTTCCTTTCACCACACGCTTCAGATTCTCAATTTCGTTAAGCAAAGAAGTTACCTTTTCAATGTGATTATCATGATTAACTTTGAATGAATCACATAACTCTTTGTTTTGATCATTAACTTTTGAAATTTCAGCTTTAAAACATTCATTTTCCTTTTGCAATTTATCAATAATGTTTTGAAGTTAGAAATTCTGAGAATCTAAAGATGGAGGCATACGGGAGCTAGTCACTTCATTCTTTTCACACTTCAGTTGTGAGATTTGGGCTTTCAACCTTTTGATCGTGTTACAATGAGCTCGAATCTGTTCATCACGTTTGTTGATTTCAAAAACTGCATCAAACTCAGGAGCATCCGAAGATGTCTTGGTATTTGAGGTTTTAACATTTTCTTTCAGATGTTGATATTTTAATTGCAAAGCAAGATGTTCAACTTCCAATTTAGAAAATTGTTTGACCAAGTTATCATGATCGTCATTTTCGATTTTATCATGCAATTTTGAATTTTTTGTCTCAAGCTCAATGACACGATCCTGGGATACTTTCAAAGCAACAGACATTTCATGAAATTGAGAAGCAGTAATGGAATAATTCGTAACGGTGTAGAATACATCTTGAGCAACACATCCAGAAATCAAGTTATCATTTAAGATGTGCAGATTTTTTCTCTCAATCTCATTACTTTTAAGCACACATTCATAATCTTTGACCTCGATTATCATTTTATCAAATTCCTTTTCCATTTCCTTAATTTCTGTATCTAAGCCCTTTTGAAGACACTCAAATTGATTTTTTAGTTGTTTAAAGAAAGGCATGACCTCAGTTAAATAATATTCTTTAGTTTGCTCAAAACCCCTTTCCCCTTCAGTAATTCATGTAGGTGTGATTCTCTTCTTACATGTTTTCTCAAAATCAACGAATAGTTGGTATACAACATATAGGCTAATTAAGGTCTTGCTTTTAGTGGCAAGAGTTCTAGGCGCTAGATGCATTGGTGTATTTGGAGGATACCCAGTAGCAGGGGGACTTTCCTAAGGGGAGAATTCTTTTCAACAAGATTATCAGCCTTTTGCTTATCCATGTCTTTCTTCCAAAAAACTTGTTCAGGGGTTAATTGTGTTTGAGGTCTAAACTTGTTTAAGGCAATCCAATTCTCCTTAGTTTAATCATGGGGTTTAGATGTTATGTTATACTTTATACACCAAGGATCATTTAACTTCTTTTCTATTTTCTCTTTAGAGGCATCTTCTAATTTTCTATCCTCCTCAGTGCACTCAACACATGTAGGCATTTGTCTAGGCTTAAGAATTTCGTTACCATCATAGATTACTTTTTGAGCAGCTTTTTCTTTCTTACCAACCTCAGGATTGGGTTCCTCAACAAGGGGAATACTATGCGTATCGCTTAAGACTATGTGCTTAGTGATCATGTGAGCAGTTTGAATGGTGTTCCCTTGTACGTACAGTTTGTTTTCAAGTTTGTTTTTCAGAGTTTTTAGGTTGGAAAAGTCATTTAAAAGTTTTGATTCCTTAGCCATAAATTCCTGTTTAAGCACTTTCACATTTTCTTGAAGTTCTTGCTTTTGCTTAACAGTTTTATTGAGCTTATCATGTAAGGATTTTAACTCTTGTTTTAACACCTCCTCCCTAAAATTACTTTTTCTGATAACTGTACGTATTTGGTTATCCATCTCCTGCTCACGGGTAGTCAGTTCAGATTTAGCACATTGTTCATATATGGCAACTTGATCCTTATATATGCTAAGTTCAATGGTAAGGGAATCATCTGGGATAAATGCAGAGTACTCATGCAGCTCATAATCATCATTTTGAGTAGAAGATGCACAGCTAGGTACAGCAGAAACTTCCATGCAACTTTCCACTGCATTAACATGCACAGGTTATGGCTGGTGCATCTCTATCTTGGGTACATCCAAAGCTTCCATGGAGCGTTCCTTTGCATTAACTTGCACAGGTTGTGGCTGGTGCACCTCTCTCTCTTGTGAATTTGAGCACGAAGATTCCATTTTAGCATTATCCGATTCAAACACGATAGTCGTTAAAACATTGTTGGGTATCTTCTGTTCATTGGTCACATCGTATAAACTGAGTATCTTAGATACAACTGAATCCGAAACGTTAGGCATGTTGTTGACGTGCACGGAATTTTACAAATCTATGATTTAAACCGAGAAATAGAATCTTTCGCGGGATTTTACAAAATCAAGAAGAAACCGTTAAGCAATGACCAGTAGAGTGTGTTAAGATGACTGATGGATCGATACAATGATAGAAAATTATGTGTTAGGACATATGATTGTTTTTAGGATTAGCAGAGATGTTGTTTGGTTGAGATTTGGATTGGTTTATTCCCGTTTTTAAGGAGAAATTTAGGTCTAAAAACATAAAAACCTCAATAACTTCTGTTCGGAGCGGATTTAGGCCTCGAAGGTTGACCCGAATAAACTTTACTTTATCCGGCGTGCCATTCTCCTCGTTCTCACGGTCGTTTTGATGGGTAGACCGCTGAAAACGGAGTTACGGTTCAAAAGTTATGGCCGTTTGAAGTTTTGTCAAGAAAAGTCAACAAAACGCACCCAAGACAACTCGCACCCAAGACAACTCGCACCCCAGTCAACTCGCTTTGATGACAACTCGCTTAATAGACAAGTCGCATGAAGGGACAACTCGCTTAACAGCCAAGTCGCATAAACTAACTTGCTTAATAGACAAGTTGCTTAAAACCCAAGTCGCTTAATAGACAAGTCGCTTAAAAACCCAAGTCGCTTGAAGAGTCAACTCGCTTAATAGCCAAGTCGCATAAACCAACTCGCTTCCAAGAAAACTCGCTTAAGTGTCAACTCGTTTCAGAGACAACTCGCTTCCAATAACAAAGCAACTCGCTTCCAAGAAACGTAATACCGTGGCTCAACTCGCTTTGTACAATTTTCAAAAACAACCACTTTAACAATCAAAAACAGCCCAACCACGATGATTCAAGCCTTCCAATTCAAAACCTAAACACATATGATGATCCTAAACACAAAAGTACAATCAAAATTCAAACTTTAACACTAGAAATTAACCAAATGTATCAAACTCTTCTAAACACTTATAACCCTAAAAAACCTTATGAAATCCACCAAAAATCCAAGAACATGAAAGATGAGTGATCAAACCATGGCTCTTGATACCAATTGTAACTTATAGGATTTCACAAACACATCAAACCATAACCATATGGGGCGTATAATATGTTTAGAGAGAGAAAGTTCTAGAGAGAGAAAGGGAAGAGAGTTGGGAACTTGGTGAGACAAAGAAAAATGATTATTGAAAGCTCCAACCCTCTACCTTGGGAGGTAGAGGGTATTTATAGTTTTCTTACAAGACTCGCCTCCTACGGGCTGTGGATCAGGCATACAGTGGGTAAAGACCCGTCCGTCCTCCACGGTGTTACTTAACTAAATACTAACTAATATTAAATGACTACGACTACGAGCTTTCTAATGATTACATATACTTGAGGTGACCGACACTTTAATGGCTGGATTTTCTAAATCCTAACACATCCAAAGTTCAAGCTTTAAGGTGAAGAAACCGGATCATGATCTAATCAAGTAGATGTGCCATTAGCGGACGTCATGATGGGCACATTACCTGTTCTTCAACTGTTGGCGCAATAATTACCAACTCAATTCTTCAAATGTGACCGAGATGGCCTCCTCGATGCTTAATCTTTTATGAGCTCCAATCATAATGCTTATAACATTTCACTTTAAAATAAACAATAAACCACTATTTTTTTTTTTTGAATCTTTTTTTTTATATTATAACTAAAAACATAACATCCCCTCACCTGAGATGAACATATAATGAGAATCTGGGGGGTCTTCAATGATCTTCAAATATATGTCTTTGACGAAAGCGTGATTTTCGAACCTCTCTACTTGATCCTGGAACTTAGGCAAACAATGACTTCCCGATCACAAATTAAGACTACACGGTAGGCTGAGGCGAATGGGTGTAACGAAACAATATATATTGGGTGAACAAAATGAAAGGAACGGCTCAAATAGGTGTATCTAGGGGTATCTTGCACTAAAGGTGAGTGCAACAAAAGGGTTTAACATGGGGGTCGAAAAGTCGAGGTGGCTAATCGAAAGACACACAAGGATAGGCTATTTGGGTGATAATCCTAAAATATTGCCTTCTCAAACTGATTATTCCATATACATTAAGCGAACTCAACATACCTCGTCTATGGTCTCAAAATGATGCAAGGCCAAGTTCTAAAGTTTACAAGCTACCGGCACACTCATAATTTGGTGGATTTGGGTAAATAATTGGAAACGGATAAGACTAATCTCACCATAAAATATCAAGGTTTATAATGTGCTCGGCTAAGGTCTAATCTAGTTAGGTTAAGAAAAACATGTTAAAATTTTAAAAATGACATTATTTTTCAAAATAAACTAGAAAAACGAGGGTAATTAAGTTTAAGAAATAATTCTACTCCCGTCCCCCCCACTTGATGTGTACAAAGTCCCTTTTGTACTAAACGTTAAATAAAGGTGAAGAGAAAGTAGAATTAGAGTGAGAACTTCCCTGAAATTTGCTCCTTAAAAAGAAATAAGGCCCACAAAAAAAATCGTGCCTTCGCTTAAGCATCCACGAGCAAACTTCATTCCCTGAAATCACACTAACCGACAAGCATAATTCTAAAAAGAAAAAGAAAAACAAAAAGAAATCTAACTCACTTTCGTAGGAATCACGATTGCATTTAGCACATGCAACAAGCCTTTTAAACCACTTGGTATCCCATGTGGACGAGTGTAGTCTCGTGAGGGCTTACAAGGAACATACCGACAAAGTTCATTTAAAAAACTAATACAAGGTTATTGTGTTAATATGGGAAAAATTAGAACTGCAGGATAGTTATGACGTAACCTAAAAGAGGAGTTATGTCGTAATTGTGATAAAACTTGGCATTTGGCTATTGGAGAATAGCTACAGCGTAACCATATATTGGGATTACGCCGTAAACTGAGGATATGTTACGGTGTAACCATGAGGATAAGTTACGCCGTAACTATTGGACAGAACAGGTCCCTGTGAAGAACGTTGTAGCTCTTAGACGAGGTCTAATATTATATCTAGGAACACATAATAACGAAAGCGGAATATTCAATAAGAATTAACGTTATAATGAACAAGCATTTTCATTATCATAATCTAACTAAACAATAATAAAGATCAAAGACTTGATCTTTAACACTAACTAACTAAACCACTAAACCACTAAACCCTAGGCGTTTTCCCAATCCCTACGCCTAGGTTCCCACACACACACACCTTTAGACGTCTAAATCTTGTACGTACGTAATAAAACTAATGACCCTATGTCTCTTTATATACTAAAGACATCTAGGGTTTACAAGAGGAATCATAATATAATTAGGAAACAATACAATTAGGAAACTAAATATTCTTTTTAAGCATATCTTCTAGAATCTTCCAAATCCTCCATCTTTTTGTAGTTTCCCTTCTTGTCACTTTTAGTCCTTCATGTTTCATTCTTCTTGTTTTGTATTATCAAATCTATAATAGACCCAACAATCTTCCCCTATTTGATGATGACAAAACAAACACGATCTTGTACGAACTTCCCTAGACGAAGTAGCAGAAGTTGAGATAATTAAATCTCACCTTAAATGAAACAATCTTCCCCTTGACTTAAACATGTCACTCAAACATCTCTTCCCCTTTTTGTTATTATCTAAATAGGGAACGTATGAAAATAATGATCTTGACCACTACGAACCAATATCATACTTCCAATGCTTAAAATCACCCACCATTACGCACCATAGGAAAAATGGATCCAAAACAGTAGAAAACTTCAACTAGCAGTAGTAATAATGATCAACAGTAGTAAAAATCAAACACTTCCCCTTGAGTGATGCATGTAGATGGTTAAACTTTTAACAATAAGCTTCCCCTAAAAACCATATGTTAACCATCTTCTTAATTCTTCAAAATCTGTAAGCTCCTTGTAATGATCACTTTGTGAAGAAAAGCAAATATAACGAACTTGATGAAGAAGTAAAATTTCCCAAACTTGTGTCTTAAATCTTTTACTATCCACGGAACTCCATACTTATACAAACCAAATATAAGTAGACCGCAATCCCTTGAAAAGAATCCTCAACTAGTATGAGACACTGAGCACTACAATGTAACTCCTTTAAGTGATAGACAATATGTGCATAGAGCATCATAAGAAAAATCACACATTGCTAGATTCAACAAGCTAGATAATAAGAACACAAATCAAGCAATTCCACTTCACCTTCAAATAAGTGATAAATAATCCTCTTCGTAATCAATTCTTCAATAAATCTCCAAAACGAGCTTTTTAAATCATTTTAAGAACAAATAACCAAACTCTTTGTGTGTGTGAACAATAACCATTCTGTGTGTGTGTCATCCAAAAATCCATAACCATTATCATGAATTCCCCTTAAATCAAAAACCATATGAGAAGCAGTACTTTCAATTTAACAGTACTTTGAAACCTCCTCACAGTACTTTGAGAAGTAGCAGTTCCTTGAGCATAAGCAGTACTTTGAATAAAATCTGCAGTACTTTGTGAACATAAGCAGTACTTTAAGAAGTACCTCGCAGCAGTACTTAGACCTACGAGCAGTACTTTGATTATATAAGCATCAGCAGTACTTTAAAAACATCGAACAACAGTACTTTTAAACCAAGCAGTACTTTGAAAATACGCAGCAGTACTTTCAGCAGTACTTTCACATAAAAGCTCAGATGGAAAATCCTTTCGGTGGAAAGTTAGATTGATATATAGAGAACATCCACCAAAAATTTCGTTACGATCCAACGGTTAACGAAAAAGTTATGATCGTTTCAAAACAGTGCTGTTGTAACCTTACGGATTTTTCTGCAGCAGAATTCGACTGCTTATATCTTTTGATTGAGAGCTCCGATTGACAAACCCTTCAGTGAGATTAAAGATAGATATACCAAGAAGCTCCAGTTCGAATTTTAGCCCAATCCAACGGTTCATTAAAAAGTTATGGCTGTTTGAAAACAGCCTTGCAGAAAGATACGAAAATTCCAGATTCGAATTTTTTTCTTCTTTTCTCTTCGACAAACCTTGTAGATCCTAGATATCACGAGCCCCAGGCTCTGATACCAATTGTGAAGAACGTTGTAGCTCTTAGACGAGGTCTAATATTATATCTAGGAACACATAATAACGAAAGCGGAATATTCAATAAGAATTAACGTTATAATGAACAAGGTTTTTCATTATCATAAACTAACTAAACAATAATAAAGATCAAAGACTTGATCTTTAACACTAACTAACTAAACCACTAAACCACTAAACCCTAGGCGTTTTCCCAATCCCTACGCCTAGGTTCCCACACACACACACACCTTTAGACGTCTACATCTTGTACGTACGTAATAAACTAATGACCCTATGTCTCTTTATATACTAAAGACATCTAGGGTTTACAAGAGGAATCATTATATAATTAGGAAACAATACAATTAGGAAACTAAATATTCTTTTTAAGCATATCTTCTAGAATCTTCCAAATCCTCCATCTTTTTGTAGTTTCCCTTCTTGTCACTTTTAGTCCTTCATGTTTCATTCTTCTTGTTTTGTATTATCAAATCTATAATAGACCCAACAGTCCCCATTTTAGTTACTTGTGAATTCATCTCCAATTCCTGCAAAAATTGTTAAAAACACAAAACCCAACAAAAGATGAAATAAAAGAAACAAAAAGGATAATTCGGGTTGTCTCGCGAAAGAGCACTTTTCTTTATTACTGAGTCTTTAAGTTAGACTCAAAGCCATGGGGCTTTATGGTGGCCTTTGAACTTGGCCAACTTCTTCTGTTTCCTAGCGGCAATCACTCATCGATTTGGCAAAAACTCTTTTTCTTACTGTGTTGCCAACACTACAGGTATCAAACTTCTGCAAAAGCCATTCATTGAATGATAGACACGACTTTCCGTAGTCGTTGTCTTCAATCATAGAATTATTGTTATCGAGGGTGGGACTCATGGTTGATCCTTCTTCAGCGGTCTTCGTATATTGAAGATGATATTTATTGTAATCGAGCTTTAGCTGTTTGATCAAACCTGTATTGACATTCGAGTCCCCAAATCTAAATGTGTACCAATCTTGAAAGGAGAGATTCCCGAACTTTATGTCATGTCTCTCAATCTCGTGTGGGCACGTCCATTCTACTATATTTGTATCCCTGTTACAATATTCACGAAAAAGGTTACACGTGGGCCATGCTTTCATAGATCCGTCATGTTCAGCTACTATAGGAATGAAGTAATCATTGTTAAGATCCGGAGCCTCATCGATGTCCTCAATTTCACCACTTGTTCCCTGTTCCTGTTTACAACTATCAACATATTGCTTACAATTGTTATTCCTGAGCTCATGGCATAAAGGTGGGTCAAGTAATGGTATATCGACAACGTCAACTTTTTTTGAAAATTCCAAACAAGGTTTCAATTGTTCATTCATGTTGAAAGTACTCATTCCCCCTTAGTCCTAAAGAAAATTTTTTTTCAAAAACTTTTATATGAGCGCGACAAGTAGCTAGAAAGGGCCTTCCAACAATTAAGTTTTAATGCTCCCGTTTTCCCATGTCAATAACAACAAAATCAGTAGGAGAAAGGAATTTACCAATTTTTAGTAGAAGATTATCAACAACCCCTCGAGGTACAACTTTAGAAGAATCAGCCATTTCAATTATCATTGTTATTTCTTTTAAATTGGTTAGTTTTAAGGTATCAAACAATGAAGTGGAAATAAGATTTACCCCAGCTCCCAAATTAGCTAAAGCGGGAATTTTTAGGTTACTGATAGTTCAAGGTAATAGAAAACTCTTTTGTTAAAGTTCCTTTTCAGGAAGTTGGCTTGGCAGGTTTTCGTCATCTTCAGATTTGTCATCTTCTCTTAAGTAATCAATCCCACAAAGGTCATTAGTAACAGTAGGGGTGCGCTGCTCCTCCTCCGGCTTATCTTGTGCAAATACGGCTTTACATGCAACAGCTTCATCATTCCTGGTCGCGAGATTCTTAGTCAGCTGCCTAATTTGAGTCTTTAGTTTTTTAATTACGGCATCCTGGTTCAGTAGGTTCATATATGTGTCCTCTTTCACCTTGACCATCCATTCTTTGAATCTGTCATTTTCTCTAGTAGATTCCTCGATGTGTTTATGCACAAACTCATCAAGACTCGGTTTAGAAGGGTTATTATTGATTCTCGTATAGTATCTCGGGGGTCCTTCACGGTATTTAGCTCCGTTACCATTATATCCGTTAAACGGCCTACCATTCCCATATTTTACCTCTTCAATCCTCTTGACTTCTTCTTTAAACGGGCATTCCTTGGCAAGGTGAGTGCCATTGCATTTATTGCAACCAACTTGTATGGAGTGCACATTTTCTTTTAGTTTCTTCATGTCTCTACCAAGACTCTCAAGTTTGTTATTTATTGCTTCAAGGCCTTCCGTACTCCCACTTATACTTCTATTGCTTCCTCCGTTGTGCCACTTATGAGAGTGGTCAGCCATTTTTGAATAGCCTCCAGAGCTCTTGTAGGAGTCATTTCAGGAATTTGTCCCTGCGAATCGAGCATTTGTCTTGATGAGATGTTCAAACCCTTGAAAAATACATTCACCTTTTGTTGGCTATTAAGGTCATGAGTAGGGCATTTGTACTAGAGTTCGTTGTATCTTTCCCAGGCCTGGTACAATGTCTCATCACCCTCCTGCTTGAAATTATGGATTTCCTCAAGTTTCTTTGTTGTCTTAGACGGAGGGCAGTACTTTCGAATGAAGTATTTTTTTTAGGAGAGCCCATGTATTAACGGTCCCAGTGGGCAATCTATCGACCCATCTTTTAGCAGCTCCAGTGAGTGAAATAGGGAACACACTTAACATGACAGCATCATTAGAGACTTTTGGAACATTAAATAGGATGACGATGTATTCCTTGTTATCCACGTGCTCGTAAGCATCATCGTTAATTCTTCCGGGGAAGGGATTTGCACGAAGCTCCCTCATGAATTGTGGCTTGATTTCAAACTGAGCGTCTTCAGCAATGGCCGGCCTAACAAGTCCCGGCCCCTGTTCATCTCGAGTCATAGCAAGATATTCCTCGAGGGTAAGGTTATCAATGTCTACCACCTCCATGGTTGTAACACCCCCAAATCTGGTTTAGCGGAAGCATACGGGTCATGGGGTGCTACTAAATCGGAGATCATAACACAAGTAATAAATAACGAAATACATACTCTGTTTAATTTCATAAAATCGTTTTAGGACATTGTCTTACAACTTTGTTTAAATAAAAGGGCACAACCCATAAATTTAGTGGTCCCAAATAAAACATCAACATGTGATAAAACACTTCTTTTAGGATAACTACGACCATTGCCACTCCTTGCCTTGAACCATGATAACAAGTCAAGCACCTGAGAAAAATGTGCTAAAAAGGTCAGCTAAAAGCTGGTGAGTTCATAGGTTTATAATTAAAACAGTAGGTATGGACCATATTCAAAGGCATACAATCATTACAATGAATATAATGATATATGAATGAAAGTCTATTACGTTAGCACTAAGTTCATGTAACCGAAGCTACGACAGTTTCTGTATGCAAAATGAAGTCATACAATTTATGGGGCCCAATGCGAGTGTTTTGTCCCTTTACACTCGATTCCGACATGGTAGACGTTTTGCCTTGGTCTAAGTATGGCCAACCGAACGGAGGAGTCACCCTCAATAGATCTATTTATAACATTCGCGCTTCCTAGCAAGGAACTGACGGTTCATGAATGGGGCATTTCTAGGGACATAAGGGCTTAGGCTAAACCACGTAATAGTAATCACGCAATAGTTCATGTCCATGAAAAGGTTTTGCATATTTTCTCACCGTAAAATGTATAAAACAATTTACCAAGTAAAAGTAGAGCTATAAACTCACCTTATCAATAAGCAGTCCAAAGGCGGGATTTAATGAATGTTGTGGAGCTGCACCGACACGCGACCTAGATAAGTAGGGCAATGATTTAGTTCATTATTTTAGTTTAGACTTTCTTAAAGTGGTTCAATTAATATTGTTTTTATAACGATATCAAGACCGGAATTGGTTTGTAAAATAATCATAATATTTTACTAGTAAGTATATACATGTGTATATATATTTATTTATGTTGACACATAATTGTATTGTGATAATCAAACAAAATTTGATTTATTTTCTAATATCTCTTGTTTTAAAGTATAACCATTTTAAATTTGAAGACTTTCAAATTTATTATATGTTACAATAATATAGTTAGATAATAGTTATTTGTCAAAAAATGGTTTTTAGCATTTAAAATTTACGACTAGTAACTTACTTATCATAAATGTGTCTACCCGAACACATTGACGTTAAACTTTGACATGAAACTTATTAAGTACATTATGCTTTTAACACTTGTTTCTCTATTTAGGTTGACTTGAATTAAGAAATTTTCACTTGATTTCATGACGGCATATAACGAAGTGAAAGGTTATGAATATGCGGGAAACGAGTTTAGTTTTATTTGACTACCCGTCTAACGACTAAACGAACACCCACTTAGGCTAGAGTGGGCTGTGGCCCAGTGTCATGGGTACACGGATGGGGTTTGGCCCAATGGAGGTTCAAGTATTTTTGGGGTAAAATGGGTTGTGGCCCATTAATCCTTGTTAGTAGCTCTTGCTGCTACTTTTGTCGAAGGAAATACTTGCACCAAAAATCTTGTGGCACGACTAAACACAAGAAAATGGTCGAGGGTTCCAGGTTCGACACTAACGTGCCTACATTTCTGTCTCGAGTCTCGTGACTGGTCAACAACCCTTCGCTCCTCACAACTTGACCATTACTACTATGATTCTCGAGCTCTACGTACAAATTGACTACTAGTCATACGACCTCAAGGCAACGTATTTTGGAGTTTATAGGGAGTTTTCAAGTGGCACTTTGTGTGAAAAATTTTCAAAACGGATGACACACGAGTCAAGTGCTCCTATCCGAGATAGCAATGAAAAGTGTATAGACGACAAGATTCTTTTATAACCAAAAACGCTTCTTAAACATGAGCCCTAGGGTCGAAATCTATCAACATCGATACACTTTCGTTTCACACAATCACCCTTGTGATCATTGTTCTACCATAAGTAGTAAACACCCTATTTGGGTGTCTTCCCTTTACAACCCTTGGTTGACAAACTGACCCGAATAAGGCTCCTTTTCCCTTATGCCGAGACTGTTAACAACGAGAGGCACGAAGAAAACAATTATGCTCTATCATCGATACCAACTTTTCTACTTAAGTTTTCAAAACATCACCACTGTAGCGATATCCACAGTAGGTTATTCAACTACTTCGACTTCACCAACAAGGACCAACAAAAGGAAGAACATTGAACTTTTCCTCAATATGATGAGCACCATGATAATTATATGAAACCAAGATTTTCTAATACTTGGGTCTACTCGATCGACAAACGAAAGAAAGAAAAACATTCACATAACCAATTTCATTAATCAAGGCTCATCCTAACAATCGAATTATTAATTTCATTAACAACCAAGTTTATAAATTTAACAAAGTACAGGATTGGAACAAATTCTTACAAACTAAAAGTTATGACAATGAAGTCGAAGGCCAACCCGAGAATCCAACACCACTTAAATCCCAATCGATCCTAAGCAAAAACCCCAAGCAATATTTTTCAATACCTTTAAGATTTCTATCCTTTGTGGTGAGGTTTGTGATGTGTGACTCCTCTGGGTTGCCTCGACTGTAATTAAAAGAAAAGAACAAGAGTAGTTTTTGACTAAACTTTTCAACTTGGGAGATGGGGAGTAGCCATATTCAGCAAAGTTCACTCTCAATTCCTTGCTTTCTAGTCTTCTCCTCCTCGTTGACTTTAGGGAACAAGAGAAAAGTGATGGGGATGGGTTCCTTTGTGTCTAGTTGTTATTGGTTATAGATTGGTAGTGTATAGAAGAGAGTAGAGGTGTAGGTTCTACCTTTATCTCAACCCCATGCGATGAGTCGACCTAGACGAAAGGTAGGGAGAGAGTTTGGTCGGCATTAGGGTTAGTAAAGAAAGAAAAAAAATTTCCATCTTGATGTTTGTATTGGAAACCAAAGGAGAAAAGGGGAGTGTTGAAGATCCATTTTTTTTCTTTTTTTTTGAAAGTTAACTTTTATACACAAACACTCACATCAAACCGATGGAGCAACTATACAACGAACCGATTACAAAATATTGAAATGGTACCATTCCTTCCAATCAACAACACGGTGAATAAACCGATTCCTAAACCACAAGAAACTAAGGGATTTGACATCTTGAACAATTTTCCGGGCATCTGATCTTAAATTACCAAAGCGTCTGTCGTTCCTAGCCTTCCATAAGCACCAACACGTGACAAACGCAATCCCTTTCACAATCTCCCTTTTCTTTCTATCCATGCCCGACCATTTATGGATATTGAAGATATCAAACCTGTCAAAAAAGAACAGCGGGGGTAACTTGCACCATCGACCCACCAACTGCCAAACTTCCATGGCAATCTCACAAGAGCTGAAAAGGTGTTCCACATTCTCCACATCACCCCCACACTGCTCGCATAACGTAGAGCCAAAAAAACAATGGCGCGTCTGTAACGCATCCATCGTTGGAAGCCTATCCAAACCAATTCTCCACATCAAAATATTACACTTATTAGGCAACCATTTAACCCACCTGAACTTGAAACCATTGCTATATTCCTTGTCGCTATTGAGAAATTTCTTGACAGCCCGAACACTAAACCCTTTATCGCCATTCCCCATCCACTTCCACCTATCCTTGCACCCGGTTAAAGTGATCCCAGCCATCAAAGAAACCAACCGCGCCTTCTCTCCTTCAATATCAGTAGACAGCTCCCCCACGTTAGCCCTCCAACCCCCAACAAAAGTCTTCTCCTCGTTATCAAATTTATCCGAAACCAAACACTTCTTATTCCTTTCCAGTTTAAAAAGGAGAGGAAATTCGTCTTTCAAAGCCTTATCACTTACCCAAGGGTCGATCCAAAATCTAATGGCTTGTCCGTCTCCCACTTCGCCTCTAAATAATTGAATCAGATTCCTTCCCTCCACTTTTGTCTTGGAAACAGTTCTAACAATCGAAGTCCAAACCCCCGAGATAGAGGGTTTAACCGGGATGGAAAGCCAACCTCTCGACGTACCATGGATAGCATCGACGACCTTCTTCCAGAGACTCCCATTTTCCGCTCTATATCTCCAAACCCATTTAGTCAAAAGAGCGGTATTGAAGTCCCTCATCCTACTAAGACCGAGACCTCCCATACGAATAAGAGAAACTACCTTATCCCAACAAACCCAATGAATCTTCTTGACCTCACTCGTACCTCCCCATAAAAAACTTTTAATAAGCCGTTCAATATTATCAAGAACCTTGGCCGGAGCTTTAAAAAGCGAAAGGTAGTATGTGGGGAGATTTTCAAGGACCAATTTGATCAACGTTAACCTACCTCCTATAGAAAGACACGAAGCTTTCCACCCGGAGAGCCTTGCCTTGAAAATATCAATAAAAAAATCCCAGTTAGCAACCCTATTCATATTGCCCCCAATACGGATACCAAGATAATCGAACGGGATCGACCCCGACCTACAAAACACCCCCCGGCCACCCTTCTAACTTCAGCTTCCTCCACTCCCACCCCAAAAATCTGAGATTTCCCCATGTTAATGTTCAGACCCGAGCAAAGGTAAAAGCACCTTAGAATACGAGTTACCTTATTAATATTCTGTGTAGACCACTCTCCCAAGAAAGAGCAATCGTCGGCATATAGGAGGTGGGAGACCTCGGGGCCGTGGTTAGGAAGTTGGATCCCCTCGTATAAACCGTTGATACAAGCCTTCTTCATCATACATGAGAGCGCCTCCATTACTAACAAAAAAAGGAAAGGAGAGAGAGGATCTCCCTGTCTCATACCTTTTTGACATTGGAACTCAAAAGTTGGCGAACCATTAACCAAGACTGCCGACCTTGCCGAAGACAAGATACTATGAACCCATCTACACCAAAGATCAGGAAACCCCATTTGGTTCATAACCTCAAGCAGGAAACCCCAGCTGACATTATCATATGCTTTATTGAAGTCAACCTTGAAAATGAAAATACCTTTTTTCTGCTTCTTAGCCCAAGAAATAATTTTGTTCAAAATCAAAGGCCCATCCTAGATTGATCTATCCCCAAGAAACGCGGATTGATTAGCTGAAATCACGTCCTTCAGCACAAGTTTAATCCGATTAGCCAAGACTTTTGAGACCACTTTACACAAAACCCCGACAAGATTAATGGGCCTATATTCATTAAGATTACTCGGATCTCTGACTTTAGGAATAAGGGTAATAAAAGCCGGATTATTTCCGTTATCTATACCGCTGCCTGTTAATAAGGAATCAAAAATTCCTCTAAAGTCCTCCTCGAAAAAAGCCCAAAAACGTCTAATGTAACTAAAAGGAAAGCCATCAGGACCGTAACCGTGTCTCGAGGAGAATTTTCTATCTAGAGTTGATCAATTCAAAAGTGCGCGCTCTTCTCTCACCGTGCAAATTTCTGTCAACATACTTAAGCACGTGTGGAGGGAGAGTATTTCTGCAAAATTCTAAACTCTCACAGTGGTACAAAATGCTTTTACTCATAACCACTTTGAGAGATTTTCAAGATAATGGTTTTATGGCAACATAGGTTAGTCATGAAGTTATAAGGTGACTAAGGTTAGGAATAACCGTCCTATGATCTGCCAGAGCCGGAGGGATCTACCCAAGGACACTACCTATAGTTAGAATTAGAAGTCCTTAGGTATGATTATAAAAAGGAGAAAATGAGAATTGGAGAAAGAAAGAGTTGAAGAATTAAAAGGAAAAGTAAAGAAAAGGGTGAAAATAGCCCTCCAGATTATTCAACTTAGGGCAGACACCGGGTTCAATTCATATGCTACTGGTTGTCACTTGATGACACCGGTATTGAAGATCAAAGTCGTCATAGACCCAGTGACGCATGCACTAAACCTTCTTAGCCACTCAAGTTCTCGCAACAGAAGCTTGTTTCATTCTCACAGGGAACCCTACGTAAATTATCGGCTTTCTCTTAGAGATTGCTGGTCTTGAAGCAAGGAGACCCTCTCCCTAGTCTCCGCTCAGGAAAACCAAAGCGCACTATTGAGTCTAGAGCCACGAGATTCATCAAAAGATCTATTAGGTACACTTGACATTTCATCACTTGTCGTTCAACAATAAGGACGCAAGTGATACATTATCGAGTCCTACACAGATCTTAGCAATCTGTCGAGAACATTTATGAGAGGTTAACACATGGGATCCTCAGTGATTGAATGGAAACTCCTGCCAGGGTCAACATCAAACAGCCCTGACAGCAGGTCACTTCGGTAACTCCTTGTGGGTTACGCTTAGTGTGTCTCAAACGGTCTACAGTCGTGGGGTGATGCTTCGGTGTACCTCAGCGACTCATCTGAACTGTAGGTGTACTTCGGTACATCGCGTTATCTCACTTGTGGGACTCCAGTTCAGGAACAGCCTTTGTGAGAATTAGAGTCGTGTTTTCCCACTATGCTGTTAACACACTCGAAGTTCAAACTTGTAAGCGCTGGATGATTTCTAACCCATGTTTTATGTTTTCTTCTTATGGATGCTCGCGGGTGGAAAAAATCGTGCAGATTCTCCACATGCTCATACCAACAACAACACTAATTGAAGTTCTCTCAAAAGGCAACACAAAGTCATAATGATTCTTCGTCAAAGTCAAAGAATCTACAAAGTTTAAAGACTAAGAGAACTACATCAGTACTGAAATCCAACGTTAAAGAGCGTGTGAGCATGTTGGAGAAAGACGTGGAGACACTGGAGCAACGAAGCAGACCTGATGCAGATAACAACAAACATACTATCACTTTCATTACAAAGAACAAAGATCAAAGAACAAAGATAATGAAGACGTCAAAGCTGAAATACTTCAAAGTAAACAAGATTCCTACACTGGGGAGATTGTTCGAATCAAGATACTTCTTCTCACAAGAAAGAAGAATGTCAGAAGACGTTAAAGCTACTATTACATCAGCACCTACAACGTTATCACTCAAATCATTAATCACCAACACTTAGGGGGAGATTGTTGGAATCACTCCTAAACTAGATTACAAGTGTTAGTAATTAATATGTAATAGTTAGCTTAATTAGGCCTTTATGTTTGTTATTATGCTAAGGCTTATGTAGAAGGCCCATAAGCCTTGGCCCAAGCCTAATAAGGAAAGGAAGGGACTAGGAGTATTGCCCTAGCTCCCTCTCCTATAAATAGGACTGTAAACCTTCATTTGAAGGTTGGTTGTTCACTTTCACATTTATCCTAAGCATAATCTTTCTTTCATCTTTACGCATAAGTGTGTGTGTGTTCATCCGATCTATTCTTTACCTCATTTCTTCATATTGATGCTTGTGTTACCTAAATGGGAACCTCACAAAATTAATGGCCGACACTTGATAGTAGTTACACGTGATCTCAACAGTGATAGTATGTAGATCAGCATTTGTATATAGCTTTAGTTTTAGCTAGTGGTCAACACTGGTCAACACCCCTTATTCCTTCATTAACATGATCACCCTGGTTTAATCCTAATCTCCCAGAAGCTCACAGGCTCAGATAACTATGGATCTTGGAAAAGATCCATGATGATTGCTCTTAATGCTAAGAACAAACTCAAAATTGTAACTAGTGACTATAAAGAACCAAGAATCAACTCAGAGATCAGGCCAATTTGGGAGAGACCAAATGATATGATTATATCATGGATTTTGAATACAATTGATGAGTAGATAGGTAATTCTTTGAACTATGTGAATTGCGCTTGTGATCTTTGGAATCAGTTACAATAACACTACTCTCAACTTGATGGCCATAGAATATATCAGATCACCAATGCTTTGGTTTAGTTGAAGCAAAACAACACTGCTATTGAAATTTACTATCACAAGTTGAAGGGTCTTTGGGATGAATATGATTCATTAGAGGCACCATATCTGTGTATTTGTGTGTGCAACTATGACAATGAAAGAATCAATGGTGAGAGGGATCAAAGAAAGAGGTTGATTCATTTTCTAATAGGCTTGGATACATGCTATGCCAATGTCAGAGGCCAAATCCTTCTCATGAATCCCATCCTACTATTGCCAAAGCATATAGTATGATCAGACAGGAGGACAAGGAAAGGGAAGGCAACATACTCAAAACCCCAACTTCAGTTGCATTATCTGCACATTCCAACAATTCAAGGAACACCTAAAATGACAATACAAGATTTGGGAGAAATTACAGCTTTTGTGACTCATCTACAAGAAACCACAGTCAAAGTTCAAGGGATTCTACACCAAGAATGAGCAATTTCAAAAAGGGGGTAATATGTGGTAATTGTGGTAAGGAAGGTCATCACAAAGAGGAATGCTACCAACTGGTTGGGTACCCAATTGGTCATCAATTGCATGGAAAGTATAAACCTCAAATTTAAACACCCGGGAATGGAAATCAAGACTATTCAAGGAACAAAACTATTAACATGACTGTTGCTCAGGGAGTCAATACTGATATGGGAAGTGGTTCGGGTCAAAATGATGCTGCAATGAGTGCTAGAATGGACCAACTTCATAACCAATTGAACCAAATGATGCTCATGATGCAGAACAACAAAGACTCAGCTGGTATGCCATTTGTGCCCACAGAAGGTAAACCCAAACTTATTGCTACTCATACCACTAGATCATATAGATTCATTGCCTCACATATCAATGCTAGAACTTATAAAATCATTGCATCTATCTTGATTAATCAAAGGTATCTATGGGTTGTAGATAGTGGTGCCACATACCATGTTTGCATATCCTTAACTCTTATGCACAATATTCAACTCTCCACACAACCTATATATGTTACTTTGCCAAATGGCCAAAACAAAATTGTCACATAGTTTGGATTAGTGCACATTAACTCAGCCATAACACTACACAATGTACTCTATATCCCATCTTATTCCTATAATTTACTATATGTGAGTAAGCTTGGAACACACATACCATTATCTGTTACTTCCATGATCACCACAAGAGAATTTCCCATGGCAACCTCTATAATGTGCTTTACATCATTCAACAAGAACCTAAGGCTACTCCTTCAACCATTCTCACTGTCAACACCAACAATTTGGACTTTTGACACTCAAGGCTTGGACATCCTTCACTAGCTGTTCTACAACAAATAAAATCAATTTCCATTTCCAAAGATTGTACTGTACATACTTGTAATATTTTTCCATTAGCACAACAATGTGCTTTACCTTTTCCTCAAAGTGATTCAAATGCAAAATCCTTGTTTGAACTGATTCATATTAATGTTTGGGGACCATACAAACACCCCATAGTGAATCATTGTCACTATTTCCAAACACATGTAGAGAATTTTTCAAGGTAAACTTGGACTTATTTGTTACCAACCAAACACCACACAATCTCAAGTATCAAAATGTTTCATGCTTATGTACAAAATCATTTCAAAATCTCACTCAAAACCATCAGAAGTGACAATGGTTTATAATTCATCAGTCACTCCTTAACTGAATTTTTCAAAGACAATGGCATACTTCACCAAACCTCTTGTCAAAACACCCCACAACAAAATGCCAGAGCTGAAAGAAAGCACAAACATCTCTTAGAAGTTGCAAGAGCAATAAGATTTCAAGCTAATTTTCCTATTCACTTTTGGGGATACTGTTTGCTTGCTGTAACTTATCTCATCAACAGATTGCCCTGCAAACCTTTGAACAGTAAAATCCCATGTGAAATGATATACCAAACACCACCTCCACTACATCATCTCAGGGTACTGGGATGTCAAGCCTTTGCACACCAACATACCATAGACAAATTTGAAGCTAGATCCATCCCATGTATCCACATTGGATATCCCATAACACAGAAAGGCTATCTCCTATACAATCCTAAAACACATAAAACTTTTTTGAGCAAACATGTAAGATTTCATGAACATGTCCTCCCATTTTCTCTCAAACCTGCACAATCATCACCAACATCAGAACCTCAAAATAGCCTACAATCCAGTTTAAACAACACTTCACCAGCAACTTAACCATCACCAATCCCAACCTCACCTACATCAGAACCCATACCATCTATGTCACTCACATCAGAACCTCAGAACACTTCACAACCTATATCATCTACACCATCATCATCATCTTCACCACCAGAGTTAAGCACTGATTAAACACACATTGTCTCTAATTCACCATCACATACTGACACAGAACCAAAAAATCATTCACCATCATCATCTAAATCTACATCATCTTCTAACACATTACCAACCACACCTACACCACCATCATCTGAACCTACATCACCACCTACCTCTTCTCCCACATCACCTTCAATACCTTCAGCACCACCACCACAACTACCAGTCAAGAAATCCACAAGAATAACTAAACTTCCAACCAAACTCAAGGATTTTCATGTCAAAATACCCAAGTCCAATCATACATTTAACACAATGTTTAAATTTCATCATTCAAAGTACCTGAATTACCACAATATTCAATCACCCAAACACTGGCACTTCATCAATACCATTAATCACACATTTGAACCTCGATCCTACACCAAAGCTTCCAAAGACTTAAGATGGATAGATGCTATAAATAAAGAGTTACATGCATTAAAGTCCAATTATACATGGGTGGTCACTTCCCTTCCACCAAATAAGCTTCCCATTTGGTGCAAATGGGTATTCAAGATCAAGTACAAATCAGATGGCACCATTGAGAGGTTCAAGGAAAGGCTAGTTTCAAAGGGGTTCACTCAACACGAGGGCATAGACTATACATAGATATTTGCACCAGTGGCTAAGATGGTGACTGTCAGAACTCTTCTAGTTACAGCAGTACACCATAACTGGCACATTGCTTAATTGGACATCAATAATGCCTTTCTTCATGGGGACTTGGATGAAGAGGTATACATGACCTTACCCCAAGGATACAAACACAACACCTCTATTCCAAATCCTATCTGCAAGTTACAAAAATCACTGTATGGGCTCAAACAAGCTAATAGGCAATGGTTTACAAAGTTGACTACTTTTCTACTTGACAAAGGCTTTACTCAAAGCAATGCAGACACATCTTTACTCACTTACAAGAAAGGAGGATTATCCAGCTCTAGTCATTTATGTTGATGACATTCTTCTCACAAGCAATAACCTCTCACTTATCAATCACATCAAGCAACAGCTGGACTCAACCTTCAGCATCAAAGACTTGGGCAATATCAACTATTATTTGGGGCATAGAGTTTATGAGGAATTCAAAAGGTATTACTATGACTCAAAGGAAATATGCACCAGAACTTCTTCAAAGTGCCAAGGATCTAGACCTCAAACCTTCTCATATTCCAATCAACCCAATTGAGAAACTCTATGATAAAGATGGAGAGCCACTCACTGATCTTTCTCAACACAGAACTCTAGTTGGTAAACTCCTCTATATCACTCTCACTAGAACAGACTTATCATATGTTACCCATGATCTAAGTCAATTCAGTCACAATCCTAGAACACCTCACTGGAAGGCTTTGATTAAGGTTCTCATGTACATTAAATTGTGTCCAGGAAAAGGTTATTCTTCCCATCCAACAACAACGTGCAGCTCAAGGCCTTTTGTGACAGTGATTGGGCAAGTTGCACTGTTGAAAATCAATCATTGGATTTTGTATCTTTCTTGGATCTTGTCTCATCTCTTGGCAATCAAAGAAACAACTAGTTGTATCAAGATCATCAACAAAGGTTGAATACATGGCACTAGAAGATTGACATGTGAGATCACTTGGTTACTCAGTCTACTCAAGGATCTACAGATACCGATAATCACCCTTGCTCCTATTCTATGTGACAATCCTTAGCTGCAAATCCAGTTCAACATGCTAGAACCAAACATATAGAAATAGATTGTCACTTTGTTAGAGAGAAAATCAAGTCAGGGGTCATTCTACCAACATTCACTCCTACTCACAGTCAAGCTGCAGATGTTCTAACTAAAGGGCTTAGTAGATCTCCTTTTCATAATTTCATTTCCAAGTTTGGCATGTGTCATCCATTCACACTGCCAACTTGCAGGGGTATAATGGAGATAATCATATAAATGCAGTCAACAACTGATTTCGTCCAATTACTTATACCATCACAAGTGTTTGATAGATTGTAATAGTATGTAGATCAGTATTTGTATATAGCTTTAGTTTTAGCTATGGTCAACGCTGGTCAACAGTGTTTGAAAGTTAGTTACTTTTCCCGCTCATTTTGTTCTTGTATAAATTCACAATGTAACCCTCATTTTTCAGTAAGTAATGAAATAATCTTTTCACTTCACTCAGTTTTTCCTTTCTTTATTTTATCATTATTAAGATAGACTTATCTTTTAGGATTAATTTCATATATCTCCTCCTTTCATGATTAATTTCATATATCTCCTACTTTCATGATTAATTTCATGAGTAGCGATCCTGTACAAACTAAGAAAAACTAAAAAGGCTAAAAAGCCACTCACAATGTGACAAGTGTCCACCACCTTTACTCCATTCATTTTAATTATATTTTCGATCAAAGGGTATTCTTGTCATTTAACTCGTTTTTTTTAATTCCACCTCAAACTTCAAAAGCAAATAACTTTTAAACGATAAACTTTTACAAAAAACCGATTTTACCATAATTGTTAAAATTTAATCATTTTTAATTTGGTATGCATTTTGATATATGAATCGCAACTCTCTTTTTTTTTTTGACTTTTTAAGTAGGTGTTGATTTTCTTGAAATTTTTGGCATTTTCGGCTCTAATTTTGTTTAGTTTAAAAGACGAATTATGAATAATTTAAAACACGAAATTTGTAGCTTTTTGGCCATTTTTTCCCAGAAATTTGAATTACTTAAATCCGATATGATATGAGCGAGATATCGCTTGTTATGGATGACATCTTAGTCATATTTAGTGCACACAAAGTGTTTGATAAAATGCCTAAAAGAGATTTTTCTTATAAAAATACATTTAAATGCACTAATTGGTGTATCACAAATACATCTTTTGTTATTTTTGTTATTTTTGTTATTTTTAGTTTTTTTAACTGATGAACATTGTGAATTTTTTAGCCAACTGATGAACATTATAATTTTTGTTATTGATGAATAACATTTTTTATTGATGAACAAATGAGCAGTCCTTTTTATTGATGAACAACACTTTTTTATTGATGAACAACACTTTCTATTAATGAACAAAATGTTTGTTAAAATGCCTAAAAGAGATTTTTCTTATAAAAGTACATTTAAATGCACTAATTGGTGTACCACAATACATCTTTTGTTATTTTTAGCTTTTTATTAACTGATGAACATACTAACTGATGAACAATAACCAACTGATAAACAATGTGACAATAACTGATGAACATTTCGATGAACAAGATTAACTGATGAACAACACTAACCGATGAACAATACTGTAATTTTAACAAAAATGAATCTAATCTAGACATTTCATCAAACACCTTGTGTGCGACAAATATGACTAAAATGTCATCTTTAACATACGACATCTCACTCATTTCATATCGGATTTGAGTGATTCAAAAACCTGTGTAAAGAGTGAACGTAAATCTATAACTTTCATGTTTTACGTTTTTCACGATTCGACATTTTCAAGGGTAAAAAATAGGGGTGAAAATACCCAGAAAATCAAGAAAATAAACATCAATTAGATATGTAAAAAAAAGTTTCGAAATTTCTAAAAATAGTTATACCAAATTAAAGAAGATTAAATTTTATAAATTATGGTGAAGTCGATTTTTTCTAAAAGTTTGACAATTGTGAGTTATGTGCATTTGAAGTTCGAGTGTGAAAAGAATGTTGGATATTGGATTTCACCTACATATCATAACATTCACACAATGGGCATAGAGATGATTTTAGAGAGAGAGAAAGTGGGACATTCTAGTAAAAGAAACTTGTAGAATATTAGATTACCAAAGAACATCCAACCCTCTACCTTGCAAGGTAGAGGGTATTTATAGGTTACAAGCTAAACGACCTCCTATCGGCCTGTGGATCAGGGATACAGTGGGTAAAGACCCGTCCTTCCTCCACGGTGTTGCACTAAGCTATTTTACGCTACTAGACTAACTAATTAACTACATAGAAACGTAAATAACGACAAGTCTACGAGCTAACTTATGCTAGATAATAGTTGGGGTGACCGACTCTTCAATACTGGAATTTTCTAATTCCTAACAATCTCCCCCTAAGGGAGGTCACCCCATGTATTACATTTCAAAACCTAGCATTCTATTCTTGACTTTGTTCTTGAGCTCGTAGACATTAATTCTTCAACTTCGCAATCTTAGTGCATAAGTAGTGCAACTTCAAAGTCTGCATAGATTTGTACTTTAGAGTGGAGGTCATTAATGATCCATGAGATAATAAATATGAGCCATCTTTTGAGATCATCAGCTATCAAAAATCTCTGAGACATCCTTTGTGGTGTTGGTAAAATGTGATGTTGTGACTTTAGGACCGACATGCTCACATTCTGGATCATGATATCTTCTCATCAGAGTAGCGGAAGCATTTGTTGAATCATGATATTGGCAGTAGCGTAGCAGAAGCTTGGAGTGAAAATATCAGAGTCATTGATGCACTAATCATGATTTCTTTGAGTTGAATGTGTTAGGTGAGCATGCGGCTATGGATTGACCGCTTCATTCTGATCAGCTGCAAACGTCGGGCGTACCTGCATACAACAGTTAGCAATAAATCGCACGAAAGTGTCTTTGATCACTTTCGTTGAATTGAGGTACACGGCCCACGGTTCCCCGTTGATCAGTACATGTACTGCCTGTGATCAGGTATAATTCCTAAGAATTTCCTTGACAGGGTTTCGCAGCTGTTCTAGCTGTTCTCAAACCGGAACATCTCAAAGAAGACAACACGGAGTGAGTGAACCAGCGAATTTTAAGTCCACTGATTGATGAAAAGAGATTTGAAAAACAATCGTGTATTGCTCAATAGAAATTGTTTTTGCAATACAACGAAGGTTTTGTTGAAAATCAATTATCAATCATAAAAACACCTTTTGGTTTAAAAAAATGAGTACACGGTCGATGTGCTAAAGAAAAGAGTTTTTAAGCACAAAGACCGGTTTTTCAAAGGTATCCGTCAATCCATAACCTGAACCAGGATTGATTCAAGAGATTGAATCGCCCCATTGTTTCTGTTCAGTTGTCACATGGTTGGTCTATAGAATAGATCTCACATGCCACCTACCAGGAGCTTGTTTGATGTTGGCTCCAGAAGGCTTTCCATCTTCATAGTGAATATGTATTCATATCACTCAGATGTTCTGGCAATACCACAAGGATAATGCGTAGGACTCAAGATATAATCTCTCTTTCCACATTGTGTGAAACAGAGAGTTTTCATTGAAAGTGTCCTAATGAGATTTATAGATGATCTCGTGGCTCTAGACTCAATTTGTGCATATTTGGATCCTGTGCCGGAGACTAGGGAGAGGGTCTCCTTCTTCAATATCAACAGTCTCTAAAAGAAAGTCGATAGATAATGTCGGTTCCCCGTGAGAATGAAACAAGTCCTTTTAAGAGGAACTTGAGTGGTTTGGAAAGTTGAAGTGCAGTGCGTCACTGGGTCCATGACGTCTTGTCTTCAATACCGATGTTACCATCAGTAGCATATGAAGTGAACCCGGTTTCTGCCCTAAGGTTGAATAAATGGAGGGCTATTTGTTTTCACCCTTTCCTCATTCAATTCTTTTTAATTCTTCAACCCCTTCAGTGCTTACCGAGACTTCATAGTTAGAACCTTGTTGGGTTTATTCCAGTACTAGCTCAGTCTTAGTCCGCACTCTTCCCATATCTC
Organism: Chrysanthemum seticuspe; assembly: GCA_019973895.1. Taxonomy (NCBI): domain Eukaryota; kingdom Viridiplantae; phylum Streptophyta; class Magnoliopsida; order Asterales; family Asteraceae; genus Chrysanthemum; species Chrysanthemum seticuspe. The sequence continues at coordinate 155,260,665 of BPTQ01000008.1, read as the reverse complement.
ATTTTTCTCCTTTTATCATCATACCTAAGGACTTCTACACTAGCTAGTGGATTGTCCCTGGGTAGATCCCTCCGGTTCTGGCGGATCATGGGAACACATACCTAACCTTATCATCCTTATATCACCGTACATAAAGTAGAGTTGGTCGGTCTATTTGGTATTGTTCATCTGCCATTGGAACCAATTGAAAACCATTTGAAAATCAATTCAGATACTTGTGATATATTATCAAAGCATTTTGTACCTGAATTGTTTTTGATATTTTTAGAACGAGAACTCCCCCTCAACATGTGCATCAAGTATTTGAAAAAGTTTTGCACACGGAGGCAAGAGAAAGAATTAACTTCTTTGATTACCATTTTCTAAAAGATATCAACATCACTTCCCACATCAAATCAAGTAGATATAGCATTTCCGGGAAGGATGAGGTTTCCATAAATTTGCTCCCCCTCAATATGTGCCTCGAGGTTTGAAAAGAGTTTTGCACATACTAGAGGGAACCCGTTAAGAAGTGCATACATGATTACCAAAGGATTTAAAGCCATACAATCAGGGTGCCTTAGAAAGATTAAAAGTTGTGTGCCCTGATGACATGAATTTGCGAAGAGAGTTCTCCCCCTTAATATATGCTTCGAGATTCGAAAATTGTTTAGCACATATTAGAGAGAAGTATGCAACAAAAATTGGTCATCTTATCTTTTAACATCTTTCATATTTATATCACATTTTCTCCCCCGATCAAAAATCTTAAATCCTTTGAGATTTTGGATCTCAAGTGATTTAAATATGTATGAGGTAAAATATTTGTAGGAGAAAACTGTGTCCGGTTTTATATGATCAGAAATGGACAACACAGGTGTTTCCCTTTTTACAAGGGGAAACCACAGTACAAATCCTAGCACTATTACATGTATTACAGTTGTTCATATTTATTACACCACATATTACACATAATTAAAAACACACCATAAACAACATCCTGAAGAAGTCTTCATTCAGTCCTCTGAAGAAGTTTGTAGTGACCATCTCGAACCCTTCCACCAACAAAACTTTCAAGGCTGCGGAAGATCCTTCGTGTCTTGAGTCTTCGTCTGATTGCAGCAATGAAGTGTTCACACCTCTTCACGTCATCATCAGTCCAAAAGATAGTCTTAACCCAAGATTTCATATCAATTTTGACTTCTTTCATTCTGGTGTCAAGTTCTTCTTCGACCAATTTGAGAGTACCATCACTAAACTTGTAGAGTTCACATAGACGCATAAGCATACGAGATCCATATCTGTTGGTGAAGATGACGGCTCTAGGGGTGTCAAGTACTTTATATTCACGATGAAATTCATGCCCAGTTGCATTCCATTGTGGACTTGTAAGGTTGATCCTGGTTTGGTAGCTTTCAATGCCAAGCTGAAAGTCCTCAACTCGTTTTCGAATGACTAAGCCCCTAATCCAAAGAGTGACAGCTGCAGAGAGGGCCTTTTTCTCACGGACAGGTAAATGCTCAAGGTGTCCTTGAAGATTTAAGAGATAGAGATCTTCGAAATCATTTGGCAGAAGATGTTTGAAGTCGTTCTCTTCAATAGTATACACTTTGAAGTCTGCTCTTTTAAGGACAATCTTCTTCAAGTACTCATATCCATAGATAGGGAAGATCTCTACACTAACAACACTTAAGATTTGCAGCTTTGATCTGACATCATTGCGTCTTTTATCAGCACCATGTCTTTCGATGTAGAACTTCTTCTTTTTGAACCACCAGTGAGAAATACCATAAGAAGCGGCAATATCATACTTTTGTTCTTCATCAGCCCAGAATTGATCAGGAACCATCTGTTCAAGCCCCTGATCAGAGTAGGTTGCAGCTTTCATCTTTGATATTGATAGAGCAGGTCTTCTTTCAGCAGAGCGAGCACACAGATAGTCCAAGTCGTGATTGAAGAAGAATTCAGCCTGAATGGTCACCTGACCAGGTTCACCACCAAGAGGAAGAGATTTGTTGACATTGAAGCGACTGATTTGCTCACTGACTTGGTCATTCAGCATCTTATGGCATTCTTCCATCTGATATTGAAGATGATTTGCATCTGAATGGAAGACTTTGACAATTTCGTAAGCTTGTCCTTCAAGATCTCTTGGAGTTATGGATGAGATACTCTTCCGTTCACAAAACCATCTAATAAAACTTCCCATATCACCAGTGTAGTGCAGAAGAGAGTCTTCAGCTGGAACTTCATAATTATTGGTGATAACTGATGCCCAATTGTTGTCAGGAATCATAGAGTCAGACTCTGGGATGGTCCATGTGGGTTCTGGAGAAGGAGGTCTATCTTCCACAATGCAGCTTTGAATTGTGTCTCTTGAAGGTGCTACCCTGGATGTGCTAGTGCGATTCCCAGCCATGTAAGTATCAAACCAATCTTCTGATGGCTTAGGAATATGCTTCGTAGATGCATCATCTTCATCTGGTTCTGAGTCAGCCATGACTTGCGACTCTTCGTGAACCATTTGATCATCAGGAATTGAGGTGGATGTGGACATGAACCTTGAATCAACCGTCGTCCAGGCAGCAGATTTCTTCTTAGTACTCTGTTCTTTTGTAGGACCTGATTGATTAGAAGGTTTTGGCGGTGATGATGGTGGTTGTGGTGGAGGTGTGTTGGTTGTCGTAGAAGGATCACCAGCTCCAGAAGTTCCAGCGCCTCCCGTTGGTGGCGGAGGTGGAGGAGGATCTTTGCGGTTTTTCATCAATGTTTCCATCACAATTGTTCTCCTTTTCTTTTTAGCTTCTTTTTCCCCGACGTCAATCATAAACTGCTCATAATTGTCGAATTTAATGGATTCTTCAAGTGCCTCATAGAGTTTCTTGTGAACCTCATGCTTGTCCTCTTCAGCATCATACATCTTTTCAAACAGAGCAGCTCTCATATCTGTGATAGGAAGGTCCTTGAATCGTCTAAGAAGTGGAGCCTCCATAGCCCATTCCACAGCATCCTTGACTTCTCCTTCTATAGCGGCAGTAACCCCTTCATTGAAGTTGAGGTGCTCCAATCTATAGACACGATCCACCAAAGAATCAACAGATTTAGGAAGTTGCCTTTCCAGAGCTTCTATCCTTTTTATGGCTTTATCCAGTAGTTGATCAGAGGTGAGAATCTGTGGAGGGGAAGCTGGTGGAGCCACCTCATCTGCAATTGTAATGACAGGATCAGGGGTTGGTGACGATGTTGGTGGTGTTTGTACAGTTGATTGAGTGGGTAAGGGAGGTGGAAGTGCAGTTGATAGTGAAGATGCTGACATCGGAGGAATAGTTGACGTATCTTGCTGAATGCTGACAGTATACATGGATTGTGCAGTATCTAAGGATTTGTCATTAATGAATTGATCACCAAAAGAGAAATTTGCATCAAGATTCTTAAGTGAGGATAGAGAGTTAGTAGACAGATTTGGTTCATCCATCTTCAAGGTCTCATCAGATCTTGTCTCAAGGTTCTCCTGCGAGCCTTTTTGCAACAGAGCGTCAACATTCAAGCCAAATTGAGTCTCACTAAGTGTAGGAGTTTCCTTAAACGTTTCAGGCACTTTGTCCACTCCAGATTGTTCATTTGCATGAGATGATTCTGTTCTTCTCTTCAGCTCATATTGATTTGTGGTGCTTGATGGAGATGATGAGATAGTTAAAAGCATGTGAGCAGCTTGTTCAGTTTCAACACTTGCAACCCCTTTACCCTTGTCATGTGTAATTGGGGTTGTTTGTCGAGGTAGTTGAACGGGTTCTCTTAACACAACTCCACCTACGGGTGCTTTAACATTCTGACTTTCTAGACTTTGCTGGATTCCAAGTTGCAGATTAGCGTCATCCTCATCAGTTAACCTGGTAATATTCCTTGGTACCTCAGTGTTCTCACCAATTTCCTTTTCCACTTTCTTCCTTTTTACTTTCTGCTTCTTGGTTGTGGTCTCTGAATGTTGTGACCTTTCAAGTCTCTTTTTAGGAAGAGAGGCATAGGATGCTTGTGAGGCTGACTTGGATATAGGAGCATTTGGTTGTAGAGGAGAGGGTGTGACATCAGCAGAGGATCTGGTAGCTCTTTTCTTGTATTGCTTGAAGTAGTCCTTCTTCTTAATATCTTCTGTGAGAAGACACTCAGGAATTGGCAATCCAAATAGTTCATTATCCATACCTCTAGGAACATATTTCAGGTTTCCTAAAACATATTCATCTTCTGCATTGTGTAGAGTTGATTCACTCCTAGGATTGAATTTGTGTGTTTGCTGTAAGTACTGGATAACAAGCTTAGAAAATCTGATGCTGGGAATTACAAGCTTGTTCTGTTTCTTTCGACCTTGAGCTTTTTTCTGGAAATTGGTTCTATCAGATATGAATGTGTTCATTGATAAAGAGAATTCTTCCCAAATACGATCTGAGACATTCACATCAACCCTATTGACGATTCCCCATAGGATTTGCAAGATAGGAATTCTCACTTTATCGAACCCTGAAGTTTTCCCAGATAAGCACAAGTTAAGAATGGTTGTAATAGCTCTCCAGGGTTGATACATGTGTCCGGTGATGATGTCGGATGCTCTTGAAATACTGTTCTGATAACCCAACCCAATTAGAAAGGCAATCAGATCGTCAGCACCAGGTGGAGATTCAGAACGAAAGTCAGGGTTACATGGGGTGATTCCAAGAGCCTTGCTCAAAACATCAGAATCAATTGTGAACTCCCTATCATCCAGTTTGCAAGAGTATTGTGCTGTGATTTTGTCCCATTGAACGGTGTTCCAGAATTGTTGAATGTAAATGGTAGGAATTGAGCATTGCTTGGTAATTGCTCCGAAGAAGTTTGTGTTTTTGAGGATGTCAATAGAAACTTTGAGTATCGGATTTTGTTGAAGCCTTTGTAGGTCCACATAACAGTTGCTTTTTCCAATAACAGCCCATTGACTCCTGGGAAGGATTTCTTCGTCTGAGAGAACTTTGGATGATGCCGAAGGGGTAACGCTCTCTTCTGGGATTGAACTTGCCATTGATGGTCTGAGTAATCATACAATCAACAGTAATGATTGGGAACAGGTTAGATGATAAATGATAAGTGGGACAACATTGAGAGCACCCTTATGACATAGACACATAGAAGTAGTAACTCAGAAGGAGTCCCCAAAACACATACAGAGAAAGATTTAGTGGCATAAGTTTCAAATATATGACAACTTTCAAATATATAACAACTTTCATAAGTGAGATAAATCAATGAAGTATAATCTTACAGATAAATAATCACATGACGAGCTGATAAGGGATTAAAAGACAAAAAAAGTGCATTGCAAAAGGATCATGTCATGAGCCAAGATACACATGTAGAAGTGATATAACAAATATGCATGAGGCAAAAAGTAACATTTGGCTGTCGTGAGAGAAACAAAGTACCTTTTGCCTAAACAGAGATGTCATAACAGATTACATAGAGTATGTTGACTCAACAAGTCGAATTAGGAGATCCTAAGTATTGTGCGAATGAGATCAACTTTAGCAATAAACCTTTGATCATTTTAATAACCCTCGACCCTAAGACTAATTTGCAACATGAAAGTGATCAACGTTGCTAACTTGTAAAGACAAGTCGCCATCACTAGTACCACAGACAAGTCGCTAATAGTTTAGCTCACTAAGTCGCTATGCTAATTCGCTAACTTGTAAAGACAAGTCGCCATGAACAGTAACAAAACCAAGTCGCTACAAATCTGTTAACTAAGTCGCTAAGTTTACTAATTCGCTAACTTGTGAAGATAAGTCGCCATGAACAGTAACACAACCAAGTCGCTACAAATTTGTTAACTAAGTCGCTAATATTACCTATTCGCTAACTTGTAAAGACAAGTCGCTGACTACTAACTCGCTAACCAAGTCGCTAGAATAAAATAAGCAAATTCGCTACAGAAACATAGTCGCTAATATGAGCGCTAACTCGCCATGAAGAACACTCAAGCTAAGTCGCTACCAAGAACACTCATAACAAAAACCCAACAGCTCAATCCGCTAACCATTCAACATCAGATCACGGAGACAAATTATCAAGCAATCAAAGTAATATATTCCAAACAATTTGAACACATTCAATCATTATTATAACAACAACAACAAGAACATGATATCATTACAAATCGAACCTAGGTGGGAAACAAACAAACACAAGTCACGAGCTCGACGGGATCTGAAAAAAGAACACGTTAGAAGCTAGACCCACACGCATAGGAGAGAACAAATGGGGTGTGATTCAAAACGTACCACTTTAAATCGCTAGACGGAATAATTTGACGAGAAGAAAAAAAAAAGAGAGAGAAAGAAAACTTATTAGAGAAAATGAGGTAAGTCGCTAGGGGTATAGAGAAAAAATCATTGGCAATTTGACACATTCAGTCCTTGTGGTTTTAAAAATGAAGTGTGGTAAGTCGCTAGTGTAAAAACTATTTTGGCTATTTGACACATTCGATCCCTGTGGTTTAGAGGCAAGAGTGGTAAATTGCAACACGAGACTTATAGACTAAGACTCTATCATAGATGATGACAGTGATAACCATGAATCATCTAAACATTTAATCAGATAAAAGCATTTAATGCAAGGCACTCAATACATGCACTCAATACATGGGCACACAAGGATAATCACATGAGCAAGATACGACCACAACCTATAACTGAGAGAAACACCATAACCAGATATTACAAAATCATAACCAGTTAGTCACACAAGCAGGAAACAACCACAACTTACAAATAAGCAAACATCATAACCAGCACAGAAGCCAATGGCATATAAAACTGCTGCAAAATCTCCCCCTCAATCAATGTCATCAAAGATCATTAATTGATATTAACCAATCCCATTATAAAACCAAGAATATATCATTTGTTCGAACTTCATCTATGATCCCGTGCCATTATTGAATGACATTTCTAGGACCGTAGATGTTATCGATAACAAGGAATGTATTCTTTATTAGATTGAGGAAAATGATAAAATTTTGAATATAAAGAAATGACATAAAAAATGTGTAAACATTTTAAAGTTGGTGTGATCTTAAAGATTTTTTTTTTTTTTTTTTAAATTTTAAAGGAATGTATTCAATTTTTTTTTTTTTTTTTTTTTACACAGATATATAAAAGAGCGAGTCCTGATTCAAGATGAATAGGAGTCAAAGTAAGAAGTACATCAACTCTGGCAAGCTATAGCTCCTGAATGAGCTATGTTCATTTCTGAGGGGAACCAAGTCATGAAGTTCCTGATTGAGTTGAGCATTGTACCTGAAAAAGACTGAGAGCACATTGTACTTGAAGCACATGTAGACTTGTACATAGAAGGGTTAGTGACATGTTTAATCTCACATTTGGATGCATCACAGTGTAACACAGACGTATCATTAATGGGGATCCTATTGGGTTCTACATTCTTGAAGAGTTTACCTGTGGGAATCCACTTGAGACATGATCTAGGAATGTTAGTTCGTTTAAGTCCTGTAAACTTAAAAATTCTGCCAGTGGGAATCCATTTGAAACCACAGTTAGTTGACCTAATTGAGTGCACACCCTTGTTTTGACTAATTGTCCTTATGTGATCCGAGTATTTCTTAGGGGATTGATCAGTCAAATGATGTTTTGCATGAGATCTAGTAATACTTGTTGCCTTACTGATCTGTGAGAATTGACTATAAGTCCGAGGTTTGAGATTCATCATATCTGAACTAGGCAATGAAGTGACTGGTTTTGACAAAACAGACATATTATCAACTTGGGATGTAAGCTTAGATTTCAATGGTTTAGCTCTTTCAGACCTAAAGGCATTAGGTTGTTTAATAACTGTTCGTTTCAAGTGATTCTGAACATTTGATTTTCCCAAAGTTGAAGGTTTTGCAAACTTAGTGTTCATCCTATTTCCAACAGACTTCCTGAGCTCATTTTTTAGGGCAACAATATTGAAGCTCTTATCCTGAATTTGTGCTTTGAGGTCATCAATTTCTTTCCTCAGGAGGTTAGATTGATTGACTAACTTAGAGTTTGTTTCCTCAAGGTTAATTCTTAAATGCTCATTTTCTCTTAGAAGGTTGGACACACATAGAGCTAGTTCAGAATTTCTAGATTCAAGTGCATCACTCATCTCATGACAGTCATATTTCTGGGCTTCTGAAAGAAGTAGTTTCAGATTGCCAATGGTCGAATCTTTGTCCTGAATCTGGGATTTTAACTGATTAATTTCAAAAAATTCTCTAAATTCTGGAAGTTCCTGATTAGTACACGGTTTTTTCACATAAAACATTTCATCCTTTTGTTGTATTTCAATTTGCAATGAGATACAGTGTTTTTCAAGAATTGAAAATTTGTTTGAAAGCTCATCATATACCCTTTTTTCAATCATGTTACTTGCATTAGATTCAGGCAAAACAAAGACTGATTCCACATTGTTATGTTCAGAGTAAGAGTCATGTACCTTTTTATGAGAACTTGTGTGATCAGATAAGTGTACCTTATTGATTGATACCTTTTCTGACTCTAAGACTTTGATATCAGTGCTGTTCTCTTCATCCTTTTCCATCACAACTGAGATTCTGCAATCAGTGTCTTCTGCTGGTTCAACTGGAATGAAGCATGACACGTCATCATTGCTCCATGGAAACTCTTGGCACTCATTCAATTCATTCAGCTTGTTATTCTCATTAGCAGCTTCCTTGATGTATGTTTCCATATTATTCATAAGTTGAATAAATGAGTTTCTGAACTCATGAATTTCCATTCCCGTGTGTTTCTTGAACGATATTCCAGTCATGATATCATCAAAATCTGAGGAGTATTCTTCCCGGATAAGTGGCTGAAATTGATTGATGATGGTTTGGAGAGCAGCATGAGAATCATCAGTTGAAAACTTTTCTTTGGTAATTTGAAGCCTAATCGTTCTAAGTTAAGTAAAACAGTTCTTGTCAATGTGGGAAAATCCTGACGAAGGATGGCACAACTTGTTCGATCCATGGTTGTAGATAAGAGTAATTTGAGAAGCTGACTGAGATGTTGAAACGACTCACTGGTGCATTCCATATTCTTAGCATCATTTGCAGACATTAAGAGTGACTTATTTGAGTTGTTCTGATTAATCGATACTGAATCATTAAGTGTATGGCATTCAGATAAGCATTCTGTTTCACTATTCTGTGCTGTGTCATAGAGAGCAAGTACTTTGGTGATTAAAGGATCCGTGATGACTGACATTGTGTTATTATGAATTACTCCCCAAGTCTCTAGAGATTTAGAACCAACTCGCTACCAACTAAATAGCAATAATCCCAAGTCGCTAGAAGATAATGCACCAAGTCGCTAACTCTTAATTCGCCACACCACGAAGTCGCTAGAGTCCCAAGTCGCTATACAAATGCAAGTCGCTAGGTAGTAACTCGCTAAGCTTCAAGTCGCTAGCAAAATTTTGGCAGCAATTCGCTACTCAAGTCGCTAAAGATACAAGTCGCTAAAGAGCAACTCGCTACACACCAAGTCGCTACCACCAAGTCGCTACCCGTAGTGGAGAGTCCACTACTTGTACTGTAAATCGCTAGATCAAGTCGCTAGGTCTAAAACTGTAACTCGCTACAAATTTGTAAAGCAAGTCGCTACGAAGAAAGTATTCCGTGTGTTAAGTCGCTAGCAAGAAAAAACCACATAAACATCACTTTTCAATCCAAAAACAACCCAACCAAGATGATTCAAGCTTACCAAATGAAAACCTACACACTTGTGATGATTCTAAACATAAAAGTACTAACAAAATCCAAACTTTAACACAAGAAATCAACCAAATGATGCAAAAACCACTAAACTTTTTCAAACTCAAAAACCACCTAAAAACCACTAGAAATCCAAAGATGTGCAAGATATGATCTAACCATGGCTCTTGATACCAATTGTTGGATATTGGATTTCACCTACATATCATAACATTCACACAATGGGCATAGAGATGATTTTAGAGAGAGAGAAAGTGGGACATTCTAGTAAGAGAAACTTGTAGAATATTAGATTACCAAAGAACATCCAACCCTCTACCTTGCAAGGTAGAGGGTATTTATAGGTTACAAGCTAAACGACCTCCTATCGGCCTGTGGATCAGGGATACAGTGGGTAAAGACCCGTCCTTCCTCCACGGTGTTGCACTAAGCTATTTTACGCTACTAGACTAACTAATTAACTACATAGAAACGTAAATAACGACAAGTCTACGAGCTAACTTATGCTAGATAATAGTTGGGGTGACCGACTCTTCAATACTGGAATTTTCTAATTCCTAACAAAGAAAAAAATAGATCAAATCACCAAATTATACTTTTGACCAAGAATAATAAAAAAAGTAATGTATTTGACTAGATCTAATTTAACGGCTATAATTACTTTTTAAACTTTTCAATTTGTGATAACTTTTTATTTTATCCGTAACTTTAATTTCATATATACCCAAAGTGTAACCATTAAATGCATAATATACAATTTTTTAAAGTATGTTTGGATATATATAAAATTACTAAATTTAAAAAAAGAGATATAAAATTGCCTTTTTTATGTAGTTATTTAAACAACAAGGATTGCTACGATGCCGCCGCGTTGCGGCGGGACAATTGATATTTTATCGGTATACCTTTAATTCGCACAAACACAATTGGGTACTGGGGTTAACTTGGCAAAATACTTTTAAATTTAATGGTATGTACACTTAAAGACAACTATTTTAATAACTATAGTTGCTAATACAAAGCAAATTTAACGACTATTCGATACTAATTAACAAAGAACGACACACAGCACACATGCAAATAACTATAGTACATAGTACTGATGCAACATATCAATGCCCAAACAAAGCGTCTTCATTGCACTAAATGAGCCTTTCACTTGGGAGTGTGTGTTGACTGTGATAATGTAATATATACTTGCCTCTGAAAATCATAGCAGCAGAAATAATATCACATGCGCATGCAAGCAGGAATATTTCAGTAAGACAACCAATAGGTGCGACATGAAGTACCTGGCGTATGACATATATCGCAGTTTAGCTTGCGTGGTTTACCTTGTGTATTCATTGAAAAGTAGCAGTTCTTTAAGTATGGCGATGAGTCAAAATAGCTGCATGATTGCCACGTTTCAAAGAAAATTGGTAACGTCAAATATACAATGTCAAAAATCCAATATAACAATTCTCATTTTCGTATTTCTCGAAGTTTACCTATATCCAAATCCAACTCAGCCACGTCCTTAGAAAGTCCACAACTGCTCTGGACATACCTGGAATGAGTAAACACACAGTGTTTGGCAAACCATTTTAAGAAGTAAATGTGTGCATTCTGTCTCTCGCAGTAGTTAAAAAGAGGATTGGTACATGCTTTTAAAAAAACCGCATCCCAACACGTATAAATTTGGATCAAATTCAAAGAATATTAGAAGTTTGTTGTTAAAAAGAAAGAATGCCACAGTTTGGAACTTAGCCACACCTGACTTCTAACATTGGCCAACGTACATCATGTTGTAAAAAAAAACAACCTTAAAGAATGATCATTTTAGGCACAAATTAATGTAAGCTAAAAAGTTTTACCATTGCAAGCTTCAGACTCACTAATCAGTGAGGAGGTTGTGCAAACGGTGTCGAGTGCAGAAAAGGTTACTAAATGCGCTTTCAAACTTTCATGTGCTCGTGGGCCATGTTAAAGAATGCTTGTTTCACGGCTTCGTGAATATCACATTGATAAACTCTAAGCTAAGGAACCAACGTGTTTGCTATGTCCTTCCGTTGTTCTCACTTTTTTACAACGTAACACATCTCATATCGGAAAGAAATATATTTTATTAATACAAATATAATCTATTATATCATTAGTTTAACAAAAAATATCTGTCATTATCAATACCTTGACATCGCCACCGCTAGTACAAACGGCAAGATTTGTCCCTTGTTGTAACCAACTGACCGAACAGACCATTGTGTAACCTGCATTTTCATGAAACTTCGAGTTAGGCTAAGGATTCACATGAAACATATGCTGTTACATTAGTATAAACCTTAAACTTGATTAAGCCTTCAACCATAAATATTTTTGTACAAAGTAATCAAGGATTTATAAATTAATTTGCAACGCTGAATATATTGACTCGTGTATCTTGTGGTTGAGATATCAGAATGACTAACCCTTTCTAAGATATCAGAACTAAACCTTTTTATCAGACATCATATATCTTAAAAAGGCGTACGACATCAGTCCTTTCATAAGTTCGTTGCAATCTTTACCAATGAATGTGAGTCAGCGCTAAAACATGTGAATGTTATCTCACCTGTAGGATCGTAAATCTGTGCGTTGAAGAAGTAGCTATGAAAAAGGAAAGCACAATGTTTATGAGTAACTATAGTTGCTTTTCACAATGCAAATTCGTTTATGCAGGGTTATTAAGAATCTATTATATGCACCTGTAGTCAGGCTCAGTTACAGAACCTGATGCTCGGGGAATTTGAAGTATCTCAATTAAACATAACACACAAAGTATCTCAATTAAATGTTAGAATAAGCGTTGCGGCGGGGAATTTGATATTTATCGATCAAATTATGCACAAAGTATCTCCAAAAAATCCACAAACAACACACAAAAAAGTGCTAAAACCTGGATGTTGCCGGGCCGCGTCTTTGGCGGCTGTATAAGCCTGCGTAGCCAAACCCACCGAAACTTACCCACTTGACCCACCATTTTAGCTCCCAAACGTACTCATTTCAGCCCCTAGTTCAGCCGTCAATCCCACGCCCATTTCAGCCCCTAAGCTGGCCCATTTCAGCTCCAAAAGTACCCACTTCAGCCACCATTTTAGCTCCCAAACGTACCCATTTCAGCCCCTAGTTCAGCTGTCAACCCCATGCCCCTTTCAGCCCCTAAAGTGACCCATTTCAGTACATCATTGTGCAATATTTTTGTATTTTTATTTTATCCAAGGACCTTCTTTGATTATTTAGAAATTTATAATGGAAATGAGCATTAAAATGTAGGCGTTTCACTGGTTAAAATATTGAGAAAGGGTTCTACGAATGTTAATTTGAAAGAGCAATGCTTATGGCCAAAACGTGGGTGCCTATCAGAACGTGTGAGCATCCCACCAGTACTTCCTTAGCAGTAGTAATACTTCATAGCCCTTAAGTCAGGAAAACTAAGATTTGCGCAAATATAAGTGTAATACTTCAAAAAAAAATTCATAGCAGTAGTAATACTTCATAGCCCTTAAGTCAGGAAAACTAATCAAGAAGCTAATTCCAGAAAGTCAGGAAGACTAAGATTTGCAATCAGAAAAAGTTGCATTGTCTGACGTCATCAAGGAGTGTCAAAACGAATCCGGATTAAACGCTTTATAAGGATATATAATAATAGTGTGATTAAGAAAACAATTAGACTCAGACCTGTAAACAGAGACCGGGCCACAGAAACAACCGAAGTTCACCGTAGCTGCAAAACTGACCCGGTTGCATAGTTACCATTTATACTATGCCCTCCGGTGATTGCCCCGCCACAGCACCTTTCAGATTTTCAGTGACCCATTCCGTTTCCCCCAAATAATAGAAATCATCATAGCCCATAGTATATTAATTTGAGGATACAAAACGGCGCTGTTAAGACGAATATTAATGGTGTCCAGGTTTCATAGTTAACCTTTATATGATAAATGTATATATAGCAAAACGATTAGGCTCAGATCTATAAAAAGAATCAGGTCACAAAAACATCAAAATGTCGTTGTGGCTGCAAACAGACAGCTGCATAGCAATTGTAATTACTATACAGTCCAGTCATTGCCTTGACAGGTTACATGAGAGCATGAATGACCCATTCATTTTAGTCAGGTTATGACAATCATCACAGCCCTTCGGAAACCATTTTTGAATCTATAAATTGATTACATACCCAGACAATTGAAAGAATAACCCATATGATTGATTAGTATGTAACGATGACCACCATAAGTCTACGTTGCAAATAGCGCCTGAGCTACCGAAATACCAGCAAAGTCAGCAATAAGCATGTATTAGCACGTTAACCTGCAAGAAACCATGAAGAACGTAATTATGTAAGTAAGCCATAAAGTGAATAAGGAACGGCGGAGAAAGATAAGCTATGAGGTATCATAAAACCGGAAAATGCAAACTTTACCCTATATTCATATAATTCGCAGGTTCTCCATTAACCCTAATAACAGCAAACCCCTCATAAATTCCCCTGTAAGCCTCATCGAAATTTCTATAGCCACAATAACTTCCAACATTTGAGATTCAACACAAACACCAAACAATATTTGTTCTTAATTAAATCCAAATTTTTAAAAGATAAATAAACAGGTTTATATATATATATATATAAAAGGCTATAAATATTACGAAATCAACTATAGTAACTGGAAAAACTGCATCTTTACAAAATTCATACCAATCTATTGAATTGTTTGAATTTTTATGTATATTTGAACCCTATATTGAAAATATGAATAGAACTTACCGCAAACATATCAACCACATATTCAGCTTTCGAAACCATCCTTTCAGAAACAACAATTGATACCAGCGTTAAACAAATTAGAGAGAGATAATTCCACATCACAAAACGTCGCACTTCCAGAAGAGTGATAGCGAAAGGATAACTTGTCGGTGTATGTGTATATGGCGGTAAAGATGAGTGATGTGGTGGATCTGTATCTGACATCAAACATCTAACAACGAAAAAGCAATCACCTAATACGAAATCCGCAAACAACCGGCGGTGATTATCGAAGACGACGGAACCGAGAAGATAAGCAACGATCTCTGGAAACGAAGAAAGCAATATGGCGCCACGTATTACTGTAGTAGACACGTATAAGAGAAGGTCGAGTAACAGGGCCTAAAAGAACATGGGCCTGGCATTTGGGCTCACAGAAATCAAGCGCAGCCTAAACGACATGTTTTGTCGCCGTTTCGTATCCTCCCATTAGTATATATATAATGATACACATTCACGCATTTCAAAGTAATTCAAACACGGTGCAAGTCCAAATTATTTGTAGCAAAGCTGTTCGAAAACAATAATAAGGATATAAATGGAGTAATGGACCACTAATCCGGTCCAATGTATTGACAAATCCAAATCGAACTGGCAATTGGGTCATTAACTTTGCAAAGGATGGGCTACGCTTACAACTTAATGGCTAGTATAAATGGGTTGGACTTGTCCATGCCTCAGAAAACAAAATCTACAAAAATCAAGGCCTGGTAGTCTACTAGCAAACGTGGATTGTATAAAGGTAAAAAATTGTAACACGTCTCTTTGATCGACATTCACAACTCTTTGATGAAAAAGAAAACAAGTATCGCCCATAAAATAACCAGATATTGAAAATAAAGTACTACCGGTAATCTAATTCACAAATATCTAGAGATCATAAGTCATTTAACCGATAATACTTGATCTTAGTTATGTGAATGGTTGCGCTGGATATGTATGTTGATAGTTGCCATTGCAAAGCTATGATTTGGTTCTGCTGGTTTTGTATATGTTGGTGATAATATATTTGTTAACTTTTCACCATAATGAAAAAAGAAAGAATTTTATCAAAAAAAAAAAGAAAGAAAAAAAGAAAAAACTTCATTAGGTTTTCATTTGTTACACGCGATGGTTGTGTTCATCTTTTTGGGAGATTGCGTTGTAGACAAGCACAACTAGTAAATGAACCTCGTAGTCGTAGATTAGTGAACTCGAGGTACTGATACCACACGCCGTCTCATAGAAAGAATAAAATTGGTGTTGGTATAGCTGTTTTCTTACTGATGAATCTAGAACAACCGGTGTATTCATATCAACATTACTTATCATAAGCACTTTGAAGAAAAATCTCCAACCATTATTCAATTGAGAAATGGTCCTAAAATGGCAAATGATAAGGCTTATACAGATGGTCCATTAGTCCTAACCAAAAGTCTACAAAACTTAATGTGGGGAATTCTAATTTCGTAATGGTCATTGGTCCTAAAAAAAGTTGCTAAATTTGAAAAAAATAAATAAAAATAAAATAAATAAATCAATAAAAAAAAAAAAAAAAAAAATGAAATAGGACCGTGAAAGTTAAAATAATAGTATGGTTGAGAAAGTGTATGTGACTCTGTGAGGTGTAACGTGCAAGTGAAATGACCTATTTAAAGGTCATATTCGAATATCGATCATATCTTATCTTTTGATTTATTGTGATAGAAACCAATCTTATTCTATATGTCATATAAGTGGCCTCATGCGTTTCATGCCTTTTACGACATTTACTTGGGCCTTTAATGGACTAATATCAACTAGTATCTTTTTAGACATCTATATATTTGATGAACTTTGTTCTCAAGATTCATTTAGAGAAAAACATCGTGAGCTCTTAAAACTTTAGACATACTACTCGATGAATGACAAAATATATACAACTAGGTTTGATTGCTTTTCACTCGAGTCGTGAAATACTTGTCTTCTTTAGCTTCAAGATTTGTTAGAGCACCTGGTGTCAGGCCTTTTTTTTCCTCTCGCCGGCAGATCACACCACCCTATAACGCCAGGACACTAGCCATGGCGCCATAGGGCGTCGCGCGTCTCCGCCGGCCAACGTTATACTTTTTTTTTTTTTTTTTTTTTTTTTTTATGTTGTATTTGTGTTTTAGTGGATTATGTGTGGGCCAAGAGGTGTCTTATAAGTAAAGTGGGTTTTGTAAGGAAGATGTTTTGTGCTGAGTTATAGGTTTTGAGTTATCGAAGAAAAGCTGAGTTGATAGCACTTTTAGCTATGACGCGAGCCTTATTGTTGTTGCACGCCTTCTGGTCTTATATAGTGAGTTGTACAGTGAGTTCTACGTCAGTATGTGATTTTTGTTTATCACTAGTAACCACTGTGTATAGTTTATTCTATCCATTCAAAATAGTGAAAAGTAGTTTGTTTAGTAATTTTAATAGAAATATGAGCAAAATACATCGTTGGTCCTTAAACTTGGGCAAAAACATCATGTTGGGACAAAAGTTGACTTTTGCCTCGCCTGGAGTCCAAACACTACGCTTTTTGTGTCGATGAGGTCCCTTGACCCGTAATGCTTAGGTCAATGCCTCGTTATATATTTTCAAATCCTGTTATTTCTGTGAAATGACTATTTTAGCCTCATCTTCCTCCACTCTCATTTTCTTTTGGTACAACGGGTACCATCACTACCACCACCAACACCACCATCATCTCAGTCACCTCCATCGCCATCGCCACCACTGCCACAATTATCTTGTCACCACAATTCATTACCAAACACAAAACTCACTCCAAACACAAAACACCCATCATCAAGATTTAAACAAACTCATTCTTTAACAAGTTCTTTAGTAATACTAAATCCATAGCTTGGCAATGGCTTGTTACTTGGCATCATCATCACATCATACAGTAACTCTTATCTATATATTTAAGATTTAAGATCATTTGAGGACACAAAATTATTTACATAGTAAGGGATCAATCTCCATCATCCATTTTTATTTGATCTAATGGATAAGATTAATCACAACAATTTAAAAAACTCACTTTCATCATTTTTTTCAAATATTAATAACTTTCAAACCGTTAATCGTTAAGCGAAAAAAAAATATCATTGCGACGAGCATTTAATTATCTATTTATAGATAGGCACTTTGATATACTTTCGACAAAAAAAAAAAAAAAAAATCGTATTTTTCACTTTTTTTTTTTAAGTTTTTTCATTTTTTTACGTTACTGAAATTTGCATTAAAAAATCATATATGATAAAACACTAATTTGAGTATCACTAAATTTTTAAAGATAGAAACAGGAACCGTACATAGAGAGCCTCGCTCCATTTGCCGTTGCACGCTGATAAATAAGTCCTCATTTTTACGTCTTGAATCGAATCTTGTCGAGCATGAACTAACTTCTTAGGCTAGTCCCAGTCGTGACCTGGGACGACCTGGGTCATCCAGCGTCACGTCAGCTTTCTCTCTCCAGCGACCTGACACGACCCGGATGCCCTAGTCGACGACCCAAGTTTTTTTTTTTTAAATTCAAACATTTTTAACATTAAATTTAAATTTATTCAAATTAAAAAAAAAACATTACATTACGAAATTAAAAAAAAAAACATTACACTACGAATTAAAAAAAAAATTGGCGGCCGGTCAATTTTGGGTCGATTGGGGTGTTGTAGAAGATTATGTCGGACTCCTGTTTTGATATCCTCATGAGCTCAAGTTTTTCTTTTTTCATCTCGAGCTCTTTTTCCCTCAACCATAACCAAGTATCTTCAAAATCCTCCTTATTCTTACCCCAAAAATATAGATACAATCTAGTTGAACATAAGTTACATGCAACGTTGGTCAATAAAAGGTGATTTTACCAATCAAAATAAATACATCATGTTAATTTATTGTTAAAATGTTAATAAAGAAGTAAAAGTAACCAATGAATGAAGAGAAGAATTGGATTTGAAAGCAACAAACATCGAGCGAGTTTTCACTCGATATGTCAAATATATGCTCTTCGACCGATGTCACAACCGACATCCCCATTCGTCTTGCCCGATGTGAACATCGGTTGCGGATGGTTTTTTTTGTGGCCAACCAATGTCGCCTCCTCGATTGCGTCCAGCCTTACGTCTTCTCCTTATTACCCATAGAAGAACCAAGCAGACTTTGTTTAACCAAGCAGACTTTGTTTGTCTCCCAAATTACCAGCTTTACTGAAAGCAATGGCTTTATCGGAATTGATGCTGAAATGGACTGCAGTTTAAAGATTCCACCGGCTCCAAGTTTTTAGCCAAAGCGAGCTAACATTGAAACTAAGAGCACAAGGTATGGGGTGCCATTGGTGAGCCGTTGGTGTGCCAACCTTACCGGCCAACATGCCAAACTCGTGTCAAATGCACTCTTTTGTGTTTTGAGCCACTCCACTAGCTCAAGCCAAATGCACCTTTTGTTTTTGTGTGTTTTTTTATTGTGAGTGAGAAGTATATTTGGTGGGTTATTTTGCGGGACCTACATGTGATGTTAGTGGTGTTATGAGGGAGCGTTGTTTGAGTTATTGGTGTGTTATTGAGAGGTGTATGATGTGGCGCTGATATGACATACCAATAACATGTTATTGAGTCCTTGCATACCTTGTGCTCTAAAACTATATACATCATAACTAGTATTTTCAAGTCTTATTAGAGTTACGTTGGTTTAGTTTTATTGAAAAACAACATATGTTCAGTTGTTCACATTTATGAAACAACTTATGTTCACATTCACATGGAGATATATTTATACAATTATACTCGAGTAATAATATATAGCCGGATTTCCTGAGAGCAAGACCCCCACCAAAGCGTTCGTGTCTCGACCGACTCATGTCTAAAAGGTCGATGAAATTGTTATAAATGTTGCTGCGGTAATTTAATCCATTATTGACTAGTCATGAAGACTAAGTTTAATGTGTTATATATTTATTTTCGAGAATTCAGTTATGCAAAGACAATCCAAACACACCCTTAAATACATATTTTTTCTAAAAAAATAAGAAAATAAAACTCACAAAGCCGACTATGCTTTACACATTTTCACACGATTACACCAATATGATTTTCGCAAACTATAGCTTATGTGTGGGCTCTACATGTCTAGCATTATTTTTGGTCAAAAGCGTAAAAGGACAACGAATCATAGAAAGTTTGTAAACAAGCCAAATCGGCCGCATCGAATCTGGGAATAACAAAACGTAAAGAGGCACGTATCTTCGGTAAGTATATTTTAAATTTTAATATATTTAATCAAATCAGATTAAAGTTGTACACTAGATTAAGTAGTTTGTAGATATTACTAGATTATCTGCTTAAACTGAGAGAGATTTTTTTTTTTTGTTTTTTTTGAATCTCTCAATTAAGATAAAACGAAATTTGAGCCATCCATTAAAAAAAAAAAAAAAACCGTTAAGACAGAATAACGGTACCATTTGCATAAAACTTGATATGTCATACCATGAATCCATGATACCTCGTTTGTACCACATGATTCCGTAACCTTTTCTATTCGTTTTCTACATTAATTACTCGTTAATCTTTGTTTCCAACACTCAAATCTTGAAGCTTGAAAAGTTTTAAAGTTGATGTAATGTTTAAAAGCTTAGATTTTGCAAAAAGTTTAGAACTTTATTGGTTTTAAATAGTTTTTCTTCTCGTTTCTAAGTTTATCAAATTTTACGAATTAGCTCAAATTTCACTTTTGGTGTTAAAGGTTAAAACTTTCTAGTTCTTTAAGTGTTTTTGAAGCTATTTGATTAAAAGAAACAGCGAAAATCGCGTTTTACAGCTTAAAAAGTCGTTATGGAAATTCTGGTCAAGTTCTTAAGTCAGTCCAAATATGCTCTTGATATTCTTAAGAAAAATGGTATGACCTCATGTGACACCTATAACACCAGTATGGTATCATCCAGTAAATTGGACGCTGATTTACATGGGAAACTTGTTGACCCTACAAAAAACCGAAGTATTATTGAGTCTCTCATGTATCTAACAGCTAGCAGACCAGACATAGTTTGTGTTGTATATCTGTACTCTCATTATCAGTCTAGACCAACTGAATGTCACCTCTCAGAGGCTAAAAGAATCCTCCGATATATAAAGGGAACCATTAATTTGGGGATCTGGTATCCGAAGGATTCTGGTTTTCAACTAATAGCATTTTCAGACGCTGATCATGCATGTTGTTTAGATACACAAAAAAGTACTTCTGGTGGTTTATAATTCCTTGGTGATAAATTGGTGTCATGGCAATTGAAAAAGCAAGATTGCACATTGTTATCATCAACTGAAGCAGAATGTGTAGCCATGTATGCGTGTTGTGCTCAAGTCATCTGGATGAGAAGACAACTCATGGATTATGGTTACGTATTTGACAAGATTCCAGTGTACTGTGACTCAAAAAGTGCAATTGCAATCTTGTGCAACATAGTTCAACACTCAAAGTCTAGCATATTGCTCTTTGCTACCATTCCATCAAAGATCATGTCGAGAAGGGAATGGTTGAATTATACTTCGTAGGTACTGAACACCAATTGGCGTACCTATTCACTAAAGCCTTGCCACCCGCAAGATTTGCTGACTTAGTCCATAGAATTTGATGACGTATAGTATGTATTACAGGCCCACGAAGCCCAATACACACTATACACACACTGGGCTCAGGCCCAATGATTACAAATCCTAGGCCCACAGTAAGCCCAATGGCTAATTTGGCTATGGCCCAGGCTTAGAGATGCGCGTAAGGCACATGACGGGCTGAACCTTCAATCGTCAGACCCCTTAAGTCCGCATCCGCGATTAACACGGAACCCTTGTCCGCCAAGGGTCCGGCTCCGGCAACTAACCATTATATGCGAGAATCTAGGAGGCCCCAGCGGCAAACCTCGCCTATAAAAGGGGCTCTAATCCCCATACAAGGTACAACTTTCTCTCTCATAATTACACACACACTTCTACTTTCCCTCTCAAGAATGTGTACTTACTCTCACGCCGGAGTCTAATCGTGGGGTCCGTCCCCACGGTAAGACTAACAGTTTACCTTTCTTGTGCAGAGATCTCATTCAAACTACTTGAATTAGTACAAGATCAATCCACCGAAGGTTTACCGGCCCAGTCAAGTAAGCTACGTCCAGACCTTCTATAACCCATCGCACAAATTGTACTAACAAGTTGGCGCTGTAAAACCCTAAAAATCTAAAACGCGTGAAAAGACCATTTTGCCCTCAAATTTTTAAAACTTATAAATTACGTAAAAGATGTCAACGCTCATTAAATTTAATTCTAATCTATCTTATAAATGGGTGGCAAACCTAGTGTACGGATTTTTGAAAATGCATACGCTCACGTTTACATATAAACCGCACGTTACAAATGGGCATGGACCGAAATTTAACTAGACACTATAACTTAATTATAGCCCATCTAAATTGAGCTTGGCCCAACTTTCTTCCTTTGGCCCATCTAAGACCAAACACCAAGTATCCCTCCCATTTTTTTTGTACACTCCAAAAAAGGTTGAAAACACACATGAAACCCTAGCCACCACAAAAATTTCGGCCTCCTTCTTTCCCCCCTCTCCAAAACGAAACCCTAGCATACCAAAGTGGCGGCCAACCTTCATTTTTATCATCTTTTCATCCAAAAATCATACAACAAGGTGTTCCAAGGAAGCTAGTGATCGTGTGTGGTTGATTGGTGGGCTTTGTGATCGTGTTTGGTGCAAAACAAAGCTAGGTCGTGGGTGTGTTGATTGGGTCGTGGGTTTGTTTAAGCCAAAAGAGGCTTGGTTTTGATCATGGTTGTTTGTTTCTTGTTTCTTTGTCACGTACACGCTACTAGGGTAAAGTATCATCATCTCAAGTCTTTTTCCTCTTTGTTTCTTATTCAAGTCGTGGCATATGAAGCTTTTCTAGGGCTTGTAATATGAAAATAAGTCACATAAAATGATGGGATATGTTTGTCACATAAAATGATAACGTTGTCGTATAATAAAATTGTTACCGAAAAGACTAGAAAAGAAAAGAGCTAAAACTTGATATGGGGCTGTTTGGGTTTCGAAAAATTAAGAGTGGGGGCTGTTTCGAATCGACTTGGGTGAGTAAGGGTGTGTTTGGTTCGATTGCGTGGGATTTGGGTTGTGTTTGGTGTGTTTGGAATAAGGGTTTTGTGTGTTATGTGTCATATTCTACGAATGGTATTAGTTTGTTAAATTATGATTTTATGTGAATGAAATTATGTTGTTAAATGGTTATGGTTATGATTATTTGATGTTCTTTACATGTTAATAGACTTATATAAGTGGTGTATGCTCATTTTTGGAATCATTGTAAAGTTTTATAAGCCATTTTCATGTTAAACTCTAACTATGAATTCATGACTTTATGTGGACATGTTAGCGTTAAAAATGGTACTTAGGATATGAGAATTTGGAAACGGCTTTCATAACATGTTTATATTTCGTATAGAATGAGTACATGAACTTTCAATGATTGGTGATATCATGCTTGTTGATGAATTTGATAGCTTACAAGTTTATGATATTATGTGAAGATTATGGTGATGTTTACGTGACTAAAACTTGTAATCTTGTGAGATATGATGGGGAATTGTATGAGATGGATAATTAAAATT
Organism: Chrysanthemum seticuspe; assembly: GCA_019973895.1. Classification (NCBI taxonomy): domain Eukaryota; kingdom Viridiplantae; phylum Streptophyta; class Magnoliopsida; order Asterales; family Asteraceae; genus Chrysanthemum; species Chrysanthemum seticuspe. The sequence continues at coordinate 155,237,426 of BPTQ01000008.1, read as the reverse complement.
TTATTTCTGTGAATTATTGATATTTGATGATGGTTGCCTTGTGGGTATGATATGGTGGATGATGGATAGGTTTGCAACATGTTTAGTACTTGTTATTAGCATTTTACATGAAATTATGGACTTATAATATGTTAAATGCTTGATATTATGCTCCATTGGTTAAATTGATGACACCTCTGTAACATTCATGCTATTAGACCCTAAACATGATGTATAATGAGTTTTGTTATGTTTGGCATGCTTAAAAGATGATTGGTGGCTTGTTTGTTGCTTGGTTATGATTGCTTGTTAAGCTGTCCAGAATTTTGGTTGGATTCATCTAAGTGTTATCTGATGATACTTGCATGTTTTTCAGTGATTCTTGAGCCTAAATTGTAGTACTTTGAAATAGCTTTCTGGAAATATAATTCTTGTATCATTTTCATACCTGGAAGTATGATTTTTATATTTTGGAGTTAGGGTGTCTGAATCTGAATTGCTGAGTTTAAATTTATGATGTAGTAATTGATTTTTAGTAATTAATCTATGAGGTTCTGGAACTTTTCCTTTGGTGGCTATGATGTTTATATATTGTGTGACACCTGTAGCTTTTGGTTTGATGTGTGGAGTAGGGTGAGTGTGTTTGTTGGGGCTATACTTTTGGTGTGTGTAAATCTGGGTGAGTTCTGGACAGGTCTGGACTTATGATTTTCCATAGGCCATTTAGCATGCAAATAGAACCCACCAATTTTTGGAGAGTCTTTTAACTCATATGGGAACCCCTGGGATTTTACTTGACTTCATTTGAGCTAAGTAAGTATTTTATAAAAATCGCTAAAGTCTGGTCCAAATATGAGTTTAAGAAAATAAAAGATAAAATATGATATCAATAAGTAACACACTTACAAATGCATAAGAAGCTTATAAAATGAGTATATAAGTAATATATGATATCAATTCGTGTAGATTCGTTGAAGGATACGTGGCGTTGTGTCTTCGTGTTCATTCATTCGTTTGCTTCTTTTCATTGGCGTTAAGGTACAGATATTCTGACCTTACCTCTTAAGGTTTCTCATGATTCGTATTCATCTTTCGATTCTAGCTTGATATGTTATGCTTTACTCTAAGCCTCTTTATTAGGGCTTCCCTATGACTCTGCTATGCTCCCTTGATATGAAACTATATGAACCTTTGATATGAAAACTTCGATATGAAACTTTGATATGAACTTTGATATGAACTCTGATATGAACTTTGATATGAACACTTATGATATGAATATGCTTTGACCCTTCAGTTTCATACCCGAGCCAAATATTTTTTCCTAGTCATGAAGGTAACATGACCGTGTCATTGATGCACCAATGGCATGACTCCAGTGTGTACGAGTGATGATACACACCGTCCCCCATTATGATATGATATGATTATGAGCTCACTATATGTATATGATTTGGCCACTATGATATGTTCCGGGGGGGGGGGGGGGGGGGGGCGTATGGATGCATCCTAGATATGATATGTTTCGAGGGATTTGATCTGTTTGGAGATATATATGGTGATTGATGTCGGGTGCAATCCGCGTCTTCACAATTCCGGGAGCTAGCTACTCCATTTGTTACTGAGGTCTCCCCTCCTATTATGTATGGTATTCCGAGGTCACCCCTCCGAATACAATGGCTACTTATGATATGATATGATATGTTTCCGGGCTCGGGTAGATTTCTGACAACCCTTACACTTTTGATATACCTACACTGTACCTTCCGTATTCCCCAACGCACTATAACCTATATTAATTGTTCATTACTCAGTACCTTATATGATTCACTTTTACCAAAATATAGATACTACATTACATTGGTCTGTCACACTTTCATTCCGTCACTTCAGACTATGGTTCCATTTACGTACCGGATTATTATATGTTATTGGATTGATCATGATATTCATGTTTATACGACTACTGATTACTCTGTATGATATGTGTGTATGCGACTATAAGATTTACCTGTTGTCATCTGGTTATATGCTATCTTACTGTTATGTGATCCTTGATTTGTCTGGTAACCATGCTTGTGTACAATTAATTGTTGATCCGTTCATCCTTCGTACCTCTTTCGTTTAAATCTCGTGGACTATGACTATCCGTGGTTCCCTTATCTGCTTGTTGTTGACTTGCCATGTCTACATTTCTGTTTATGCTATGGTTTGAGTTGGTAAATGGTTCAACTTATGGCATCTAGCTTGTTAACTCGTTTAATTGCCCTGCTATGTCTTCAATTCTTTTAATTATAGTGTTCATACTGTATGCCTACTTGTTACGTGTGATTGCCATGTTTTTGACTATTGTTATGATACTAGTTATGTTTTCAATTAAGGGTTTTGACCTGTGTGAATTGCCATGCTCACTGATTAATTAATTGCTTCCGCTTTCCTGTAGATATCTGTTTGGCTTGTATGTATTTTGATTTCCTGAATTGATTGTATGACATATACGTTGTGTGGATGCTATGCCTGCTATACTTGCTTATGTTTCAGTCTTGTATGTCTGGTTTGTATGTGCTTGTTTATATGTCATCGATGCCTTGCTTTGCTTCGTTCTCCTCGTTTCTGTTCGTTTTAGATATCTGTATAATGGTGTTCTGCAGGATTCTCTTTGACTCATTATCCTCATTTTTCGCTGCGACTTTGTTATCCATTACCTTCGTTTCGTTTTGCATTTCAGATTTTATTTAGCGTTGTTTTTGTTATATCTATTCACTGGGCTTTTTAAGCTCAGCCGCATTTCTTTTCCTGCGGCAGGTTTTTAGGTTTGAAGATGGGCTTTGTTTGGGCTGAGAGTTGGATCATTTGAGTGGACTAACCATAGTTACCTTATCATTTGGTTTCATTTTGGCGGGCTATTGTGGGAGATCTCATATCATTTTAAACATTTTGGATTTCGTAATTTCCCTTGTAAATCTTTGGTTATTATGACTTGGTACATTATTATTTAAAGACTTCCGCTTGAAAATTTTACTTGTATGTTCTGATATGATACCAGACTGTGACAACGGAGATGAACACTGAAGTTCCGGATCAAAGAGGCACAAGTCGGATTTCGAGAATGATGACTTGGCTAGGCCATGGGTGTGCAAGGAGACCGACCCGTTCACTTCACGCATCCGCTATTTCGACATGCCTAAGAGGACACGAATGCCTACTAATGTGAAGACATATGATGGAAGCGAAGATCCAGAAGACCACCTTAAAATTTTTCAATCAGCGGCAAAGGTAGAACGTTGGGCTATGCCAACATGGTGCCACATGTTCAACTCTACCCTTACCGGATCTGCTAGGGTGTGGTTCGACGACCTTCCACCAGAATCGGTAGACTGCTATGACGAACTAAAGGAAGTTTTCTTGTCAAACTTCCTTCAGCAAAAGAAGTGCATAAAAGATCCAGTGGAGCTTCACCTTATCAAAAAAAGGAAGGAGAAACCACAGAAGACTTCGTGAAAAGATTCAAGGTGGAAAGTAGGGATGTCAAAGGAGCCCCGGAAGTCATGAACGTTTCCAGCTTCATGCATGGAATCACTAACCCTGAGTTAATCAAGAGACTGCATGATAATATACCCAAATCGGTGGACGAAATGATGAGGGTAACTACATCTTTCCTCCGTGGGGAAGTAGCCGCCGGCAACCATGAAAAGAAGAAGACGCTACCTCAGGTGCAATGGAAACCGCATGAGTCCGGACAAAAGCAAGGCTTCAAGAGAGGATACAGAAACTCGCTCCGGATGGATCGGAAGCAGGATATGTTCACCCTCCTTTCCAAAACGCCCAAAGAAATATTGGCATTGGAAAAGGCAAAATTCAAGACTCCTCCTCCAATGCTTACGCCGATTGAGAAAAGAAACGGCAACAAGTATTGCGAATTCCATGGAGAAGTAGGACACAACACAGACGAATGCATGCACCTAAAAAGAAAGATAGAAGAATTGCTGAGAACTGGAAAGCTGTCAAACGTAATAAAGGAACTTAAGATAAATAGTGGCAAGGATCAGTCCAAAGCACCTAAGAAAGGAGAAACGTCAGGAAAAGATAAGCCCCTGGCAATCTTGATGGTGCAATCTCAGCAACGGGTGATCAGACAAAAAGTTACACAAAGCTTTTCTCCAAACCAGAACATCTCGTTCCCACCACTCACGGGAGAAGAAGGGAATATCGGACCAATGGTCATCGAAGTAGAGATAGGAGGACACTTTATACACCGAATGTATGTCGACGGAGGCTTCGCATCGGAATTACTGTATGAACATTGCTTCGAAAGACTCCAGCCCGAAATAAGAAAGCAAATGGTACCCGCTACAACCCCCCTCATGGGATTCAGCGGAGAGATAATTTGGCCGATTGGGCAGATATCACTGCTAACTAAAATTGGAGACGGCGAGCATTCAACGTCAGCATTGATGAATTTCGTGGTGGTTAGGTCCCAGTCGCCATATAACGGGATCATAGGAAGGTCGGGAATGTGGAAATTACAGGTCGTGCCTTCAATGGCACATGGGATGATGAAAGTCCCGGTGAAAGGCGGAGTGCTCACGATCCGCACTAGCAGGATGGTCTTGTTAGAATGTACTATGGTTTCTGAACCAACGCCGTAGCCTGTTACAGAAAAGCAAAGTGAAAAACGAATACACGTGGCAATACATCCAGAACATCCAGAACAAACAATAGCCAGTGGATCAACCCTGTCAGCTGAAGGGCGAAAAAAGTTATGTGACCTGCTAAAGCAGAACTTGGATATATTCGCGTGGTGTCCAACCGACATGACGGGCGTTCCAAGACACATAGCAGAACATAGCCTAAACATACGGGAAGGATATACTCCAATAAGGCAAAAGAAAAGAGGCCAAGCACCGGAAAGGAGTAAGGCGATACAAGAGGAAGTGGGGAAACTCGTGGACGCATGAATCATGAAGGAAGTGCATTATCACAGCTGGTTGGCCAACCCGGTAATGGTAGCAAAACATGACGGGAGTTGGAGAATGTGTGTCGACTTCAAGGACCTTAATAAAGCCTGTCCGAAAGATGGTTACCCCTTACCAGAGATAGATTGGAAGGTAGAATCACTCTGCGGATATCCCTTCAAATGCTTCTTAGATGCATACAAAGGCTACCACCAAATCCAGATGGCAAAATAAGATGAAGAAAAAACAGCCTTCATAAAAAATCAGGGAATATTCTGTTACACTAAAATGCCATTCGGGCTAAAAAAATGCAGGAGCAACATACCAGCGGCTAGTGGACAAAGCCTTCCACAAACAAATTGGCAGAAACTTGGAAGTGTATGTCGATGATTTGGTGATCAAAAGCCGCTCGGAGGCAGAAATAATAAGAGACATAGCGGAAACTTTCAAGACATTAAGGGAAATAAACATGAAGCTAAATCCCAAAAAGTGTACTTTCAGGATGGAAGAAGGGATGTTTCTAGGATACACAGTAAACACTAAAGGAATTAAAGTATGCCCGGACAAAGCAGAGGCCATACTAAATCTCCCATCTCCGAAATGCCTCAAGGATGTTCAAAGACTGAATGGAAAACTAGCAAGCTTGAACAGATTCTTGGCTAAATCCGCCGAAAAGTCACTACCATTCTTTAAAACACTCAAAAAGTGTACGAAAAAGAGCGACTTTCAATGGACACAAGAAGCGGAGGAAGCTTTTAAGCAGATGAAGAAGATGATAGCAAACCTCCCCACCCTAACCGCACCTCAGGAGAAAGAAGAGTTAATAATATACTTAGCACCAGCCAGAGAAGTGGTCAGTGCGGTTCTCATGACAGAAAGGGAAGGCAAACAAATGACAGCATACTTTATGAGCCGAGCCCTGCGAGGACCGAAAATAAATTACACAGCAATGGAGAAACTAGTTTTATCCTTGGTACACGCTACAAAGCGGCTGAAGAGGTATTTCCAAGCGCATACGGTAGTAGTCATCACGGACCAACCAATCAAGCAAATACTAACAAGGCCAGTAGTCACAGGTAGATTACAAAAGTGGATCATTGAATTGGGAGAGTATGACATACAATACAGACCAAGAACGTCCATTAAAGGACAGATTCTAGCAGACTTCATAGTAGAGCGTCAAAAAGATGATGAAGAGGACGAACAAATGGAAGTGGAAGAACTTCCGCAACCGTGGGTACTGTTCAAAGATGGCTCATCTTGCATAGACCGTTACGGAGCATGCCTCATACTGATGGACCCTCATGGAACAGAGTATACTTATGCCTTAAGGTTTGGTTTCAACACAACAAACAATGAAGCCGAATACGAAGCCTTGATAGCAGGGTTACGGATAGCAGAAAAAATGGGAGTCAAGAACGTGCAAGCAAATGTAGACTCAAAACTGGTGGCAAATCAAGTCAATGGAACATACATTGCGAAAGAATCAGGAATGATTCAATATCAGGAAAAAGTAAAAAAGTTCCTAAAGAACTTCCGAATGTTCTTAATCAAGCAAGTGCCCAAAAGTGAAAACAAAAAGGCATACGCGCTAAGCAAAATGGCTTTGACTAGCTTTGCACATCTAAAAAAGCAAGTACTAGTGGAAGAGCTGGGTCAAAAATCAATAGAAGAAACACCGCTCGTAGCAACCACGAAAGAAGAGGGGTATACATGGATGACACCAATCTATTAATATCTGACCAAAGAAACACTCCCAGCGGAAAAAGAGAAAGCACGAGAAGTTAAAAGAAAATCACAAAGATTTGCAGTAGTCAATGGGATACTTTACAAGAAATCTTTTCTTGGACCATGGTTACGGTGCGTTGGGCCCCTTCAAGCTAACTACGTGTTACGAGAAATTCCTTAAGGATCTTGCGGCATGCACGCGGGACAAGGTCCGTAGTGGCCAGAGCCCTGCGTACCGAATATTATTGGCCTACCATGCACATCGATGCTCGGAAACTAATCCAAGCATGCAAAAGCTGTCAGGTGCATAGGCCAGTTCCAAAACATCCACAAGAAAAGTTAACGCCCATCACTTCCCCATGGCCATTCCACAAGTGGGGAATCGACATTGCAGGACCTCTACCGGAAGGGCTTGGGAGAGTCAGATTCCTGTGGGAAAACATTGTATGCAGGTTCAGACTCCCGAGAGAAATAATATCTGACAACGGAAAACAATTCCGAGACAACCCATTTAAAGAATGGTGTGAAAAAATGGATATAAAGCAACACTTTGCTTCAGTGAAACACCCACAAGTAAACGGACAAGTGGAAAGAGCAAATAGAAGCTTAGGGGAAGGCATAAAGGCTAGGTTGGAAGAAAAAAGCAAGAACTGGTTAGATGAAATGTCGCACGTCCTATGGGCACATCGTACAATGATAAAATCTAGCAACGGAGACACTCCATTCTCGTTAACATACGGAACGGAAGCTGTCATACCAGCTGAGATAGGGATGCCCACATGGAGGATGGCAGAAGCAAACATAGAAGAAAATGACGAAGCGCTGGAAATAAACCTAGACCTCCTTGAAGAAAGATGAGAACAAGCGGCAATACGCGAAGCAAAAAAGCAAGGCACAAATGGAGAAATATTACAACTTAAGAGTTCGAAGTACAAGTTTCAAACCATGAGACCTAGTATATCAGAACAACGATGCAAGTCATGCCGAATAAGGAGGAAAGCTAGGACCCAAATGGGAAGGGCCCTACGTGGTCACGGAAGCATTAGGAAAAGGCGCATACAAGCTAAAGGACCGTGCGGGGAATCTAATCCCACGGACATGGAATGTTTGTAATCTTAAGAGATGTTACATACATCAAGTGTAAGCAACCAATTCCTCGCGGATTTCGTGAAGGAAGGTTCATGTCAAACCTATATTTTTATATTGTAATGTCTTGTTCTTTTTAATTGAATGAAAAATGGTGAAGCTTAGCTACCTTCACCAGTTTTACTTTTAGAAAATTATTCTTTTTAATCATTTAATTTAAAAAAAAAACAAAAAAAAAACTTATGTACGTAAGCCGCGCATACACATGGGCACGACCCATACAACATTATTCCGAATAACAAAAGGCTGATTAACCTCCAAATTACCTCAAGATACGTAAGAGATATTGAAAATCCAGTATGGGGCGAATAACCCACAAGTATTCAGAAAAAGACTATTATAATAGGCACATCAGTGTGAAGATTAAATAGCAAAAAGTTTCGAAACAAAAGAAATATGCATACAATAGACTGTCTACACATAAAGAAACAAAAGCGCCGCGCTTCGGCAGGCCAAACAACAAAAGAGCATAATCACAATAAAGCACTACTAAGTGAAAGGGTCCACAAACTGACCCGTCCCAGCTTGTAAACAGGTATCTGTACCAAGACCGCCAATAACACCACCATGCTCAAAAACCGACAAACGAACTGATTCCACTATAGGTTCTGTACACGATGGATCAGCAAAAGACAACCAAGTATCCGCGAGCGCCAACCAATCATGAAGTGAACCTTCCCTTTCTTTTTTGGCTCTATCAAAACAACCCTGGATTGAGGCAGAAAGGGAAGACTCACTTGAAGAGCCTCCAGAAAGACAAGCAGGAACGACCAGCTGTTCCAAGTAACACTGCTTCTCAACAGGAGATAAATCATCATAGGGTACCTTGGGATGAAGCAAGCGAATGATGTCTTCAACAGAAGAATCCTTGAGAGCCTCTAAAGAAGAAAGCAAAGGAAACTGGAGACCGCGGAGCACTTGAAGAGCATTTTCATAGTTAGCCTTAGCAGAAGGATTAAAAGCAGCAACACGGGAAAGTGGCGTATTGGCCGTACCATGAACATGCCCGGCAACAAGCCCATCTTGCATACCTTTATCAACGGCATAGCTAATGGCATTACCCAATGCGTCCAGGTAGCCTTGTCAACGCCAACATTTAGATACGGCAAGCTTGAAGCCTTCGGACAATAGCCAACGACGAATAGACATAGCAGTAAGCAAGCTCGGATAAAGTTTTTCCTCCAAATACAGGGCAACCTTAAGAAAGAGCTCCTTCAAGCAAGCTAACTCTGAAGCATAAGGACGGAGCTCCGAACATTCTCTATCCAAAACTTGTACCTGACAAAGAAAATTCCGAAGGTCAATAAAAAAAAGAGAGGGGAGAAGAAAAAACAAACACAAAACAAACAAGAAAACCTGTTTAGTAAGCTCAGCGTTGCGGGATTCAAGAGTAAAGGTAGCACATCGTAAACGTTCAAGCTCAACATCCTGACTGACAGAAGAAGCTTCCAAGTCTTTGATCTTGGCACGCAACACTTCATTTTCTTTGACAGCTGCCCCTAAAGATGATACCTCACCGCGAAGAGACAAAATCTCAGACGCATTTGATTCAGCCTGAGCCAATTGGGACTCGAGCCCATGAATCAATTTAGCTTGAACATCGCACATGGCGAACAATTTCTCCTTCTCTCGTAGATAATGTTCTGCACGAGTCCGTAACTCAGAACCAAAGCACAAATGGCGAGCTGACAAAAGGTCAAAACCTGAAAATAAATTGTCAGGGCTCATTTCACGAAGTAAAGAAGAGAACTTCGGAGGAGCAACACGTCAAAAATCTCGCGACAGTCTAAGGGATTGTCAAGTAGAGACCCGTTTAATACTTTCCACTCCGGATGATGGCGCTCCTGTGAGCACAGGGGGTCAAACTCAACAGTAGTATGGGCATTACTGGCCAAAGGTTGGCCAACAGAAGGTCCAACAAGATCTTCGGCATTACGGTTAGCCCCTCCACTGGAAGACGAATTGAGAAAAGGGGAAAAATTCTTCAATATAGGAGTAGCAGCCGAAACAGTTGTGGCAGCAATAGTAACAACACCCAAAAGATTCTCGGACCTGGCACAAGAAGTAACCTCAGCTCCAGCAGCAGCAGTACTAGAATCAGAAGAAATAACTAACCTTTCAGGAGAACCGATATCAAGTTGATGCCTTGTTGGGAAATTCATTTTTGGGAGTTAATACTTATAGTAGTAAAGTTAGTACTGATAGCATTGTTTGATAAGTATTAACTAGTTAGTACTGATAGTGAAAATGTTAGTACTGATAGTATTAAGTTTGTACTGTTCTAAGTAAGGAACGTCGTGTATGGTTTGTAACAGCATATCTTCTATTCCAATAGAAGATATGATATACTTAGTGCATAGTTATCTCTGTAAGGGATCTCCTTAGTGTATAAAAGGAGATCCTAGCTAGGTTAAATACACATCTCATATTCTAGCCGTCTTAAGAAGAGCTTCAAGGTTGTAAACCCTAGTACTAGGAGAGTACTCGTATTATTCTTACTAATATTGAAGCTGTTGGTGTTACATTGTGTTTACTTTAATCTTCTAAGTGCATTAAAGTAGATTCCGCATACTTGTGTGCATCTACAACAAAGTTTCTCTTTGTTGTTTTGGAACCATCCAAGGCAACTAACACTTTTGCAAGCTAAGTTTTCTGGATCCAAGGTTTGGGACTTCACAAGTGGTATCAGAGCTTGTGTCTTGAAGCTTTGTTTTTAGGAGATCCTGTGTGACTAATCTGAAGAAATAGATTTTGACAAATCCAATGCTGTTAACAGAGTTCCCAAGTTGCAGCCAAATGAATATGAACTCTGGAGAATGCGCATAGAGCAGTACTTCTTGGTACTTGATTTCAAGTTTTGGAACATTGTGCTCTATGGAAACTCTTACAAAACCACTCTCACTGAAGAAGTTAATGGTGAGACCGTTGTTAAAGAAAAAGGTGATCCTATCACCAATAAAGAAATGGCTCTAAGAGGCAATGATCTCAAAGTCAGAAGTCTTTTACTCATGGCAATACCTGATGATCATCAACTCACCTTCAACAAACACAAAGATGCTCAGAGTTTGTTCAAAGTCATTGTAACCAGATTTGGTGGAGATTATGTCACCAAGAAAACTCAGAAGACTCTTTTGAAGAAAGAATTTGAAAACTTCACTGCTGGTGCAACTGAGCCTATTGACTCAGTTTATAACAGGCTTCAAAAACTTGTTAGTCAACTGGCAGTATTGGATGTGGAGCTCTCCAAGGAAGATGTCAACCTCAGGTTTGTTAGAAGTCTTCCATCACCAAAATGGGACACTCATATCATTGTATGGAAGAACAAGCCAGATTTTGAAACCATGAAGTTGGACAATCTGATCAATAGCTTTAATTTGATTGAACAAGACATGAAGAGAAAAGCAGCTGCATCTTCCAGTTCTGGGTCACAAAACATAGCCTTTGTGGCTCACCCTGTCACTAGCAATGCTATAGATAGTTTTGATGTTAGTACTCCTAGTACTATTGTTAATATTGATGGCTCTGTAACCACTACAGCAGGCATCAATGAAGGTACAATTTATGCTTTCATAGATGAACAGAGTCAAGGATCCCAGATCACTCATGATGATCTGAGATAAATCCATGAAAATGACATGGAAGAGATGGACATCAAGTGGAACATTGCCCTGATCAGTATGAGGGCAAAAAGGTTCATGAAGAAAACTGGAAGGCAGATTAAGATCAATGATGGAGACACTGCTGGGTTTGATAAGGGAAAAGTTGAATGCTACAATTGTGGCAAGATTGGGCATTTTGCCAGAGAATGTAGAAGTCCTAGGAGCAAAGGGAGAAACAGTGATGCTGAAAACTTCTCTTCAAAAGCAATGGTGGATGTGGATGGTGTTGGATATGATTGGAGCTTCATGGTTGATGAAGAAGAAAGTCCAATCAACATGGCTTTGGTATCTGAGGTACTTAATTGTTCAGATACATGCATTCCATTAAACAAATATTTAGAGCTAAAAACCATGTTTGATAATGTGTCTGAAGAACTTGCTAAAACCAATTACAACTTAGCAAATCATAAAAGAGGCTTAGCAGTTCTAGAAAAACAAATTGTGCACTATAAAGAAAATGAATCAAAGTTCACTGAAACAACTACTGTGCTTAATAGGGAAATATTTTTTAAAGACATCACCATAAATGTGTTAAAAGAAGAACTAGAGAAAGTCACTACAATTAAAGATAATATAGAGTTAAGTGTTGAGCAACTTAAAGACTCACAACATTATAACTCTGAGAGAGTTGATAGATACTTGGAGAAAGCATTAATTGGCAAAGCCAAATCAGGTATGGGGTATAAAACAACACCACCACCATTCATAGGTATCCCTTCACCTCTTGGTATAGACCTTGCCCACACTGGCTTAGCAGAGTTTCATGAACCCACATTTGTCAGAGGACCTACAATCAAAAGTACTTTTCCTGAAAAGACTGATGAAGTGTTTGAAAGTGCTAGTGACACCTCCTTACCTAAAGTATCTGTATCTAAAAATAAAAAGGCTAGTGTAGAGCCTAGTGAACCAAAGAAAGTTCAGGCCACTAAACCAGTAAGACCATTTGACAAACCTGTTAATAAGCCAGTTAAATATGCTGAGATGTATAGAAATAGGTCATCTAGTCCTAGAGGTAACAAAAGAAACTGGAACCAGTTAAAATATGAGCAATTACGAGATGAATTTGTCATGTATAATAAATCTTGCTTTGTGTGTGGTAGTTTCTCTCATCTGTAAGCTCATTGCAGACACCCTATGAGACCCCAACCCATCATGACCCCTAGAGTTGTTCTTCTTAAAACTGGCATAAAACCTTTGAATAATGCAAGGCCAGTTAATACTGCTAGACCACAACCCAGAGCATTTAGTGAAGACCTAAAATAAACTTTTCAAAATCATCATCTACTTCACCAAGGTCCTTTAAATCATCACAAACCTTTAATTCTTATGATGAACAAATCAAGTTTTACAAGAAAAAGGTTAATACTTGTGAGCCAAGACTTAATACTGATAGGCCAAAAGTTAATACTTTTAAGCCTAAAATGAAACCTGATGGCTCTAAAGTAAATGCTACAAAGGGAAACAAGGGCAAATCTATTAATCCCTCAGCTTGTTGGGTGAGAAAGACCACTCAACCCAACAGTGCATCAGTTACTCTCAAGAAATATGATTACATTGATGCACGAGGTAGATCCAAGTCAGTAATGGCTTGGGTCCCCAAAAGGATCTAATTTCCTTTATTTTATGTGCAGGGACATTCCAACAATAATGATGATCTTGGCTATTCAGACAGTGGGTGTTCCAGACACATGACTGGAAATCTATCCTATCTTTCAGACTTCACTGATTTGAATGGAGGATATGTTTCTTTTGGAGGAGGAATTGGTGGAAGATTTACTGGTAAAGGCACAATCAAGACTGGTAATTTGGACTTTGAAGATGTGTACTATGTGAAAGAACTCAAATACAACCTGTTCAGTGTGTCACAAATGTGTGACAAGAGAAATTTTGTTCTATTCACAGATATTGATTGCTTGGTTTTATCTCCTAACTTTAAGTTGCCTTGTGATGATCAGGTTCTACTTATGTTTCCTAGGAAAAGCAATTTGTACAGTGTCAATATGAAAAACATAGTGCCAAAAGACAATCTTACATGTTTAGTTGCTACAACTTCTTTGGATGAATCTATGTTATGGCATAGAAGGCTAGGTCATGTGAACTTTAAGGTAATAAATCTTTTAGCTAAAAATAACCTTGTAAGAGGTTTACCTTCAAAAATAATTGAAAATAAACAGACTTGTAGTGCTTGCCTCAAAGGGAAGCAGCATAAAGCCTCTTGTAAGCTCAAGGTTTTTAACTCTATCACCCAACCACTTCATATGCAGCACATGGACTTATTTGGCCCCACTAATGTTAGCAGCCTGAATTTTAGGAAGTATTGTTTGGTTGTGACTGATGATTTTAGCAGATTTACTTGGGTTTTCTTCATGAATACTAAGGATGAGAGTCTTACATAGCTGCAGTAGAGAACCTAGCTGATAAGAAAGTTAAAATCATTAGGTGTGATAATGGGACAGAGTTTAAAAACCAAGTGATGAATGATTTCTGTCAACTTAAGGGTATTAAAAGAGAATGCAGTGTAGCTAGAACTCCTCAGCAAAATAGGGTTGCTGAAAGGAGAAATAGGACATTAATTGAGGCTGCTAGGACTATGTTAGCAGATTCCAAGTTACCCACGACATTTTGGGCTGAGGCAGTTAATACTGCTTATTATGTTCAGAACATGGTACTGATTGTAAAGCCTCATGGCAAGACTCCCTATGAGCTGTTTTTAGGTAGAAATCCCACCCTAGACTTTCTTAAACCTTTTGGGTGTCATGTCTCTATTCTCAATACCATTGACCACTTAGGTAAGTTTGATGGAAAATCTGATAGTGGATATCTGGTTGGCTACTTATTGAATAGTAAAGCCTTTATGGTTTATAATTCTAGAACTAGAAGGATAGAGGAGAATCTGCACATAGAGTTTCTTGAGGACAAACCTAGTGTAGAGGGGCATGGACCAACATGGCTTTTTGATATTGATATGCTAACAGAATCTATGAACTATGTGCCTGTTTCTGTGGATTCTAACATGATTACAGGAGAAAAGCAAGGTCCTGATGCAGATTCTGATGATGATGATGACTGTATCCTATTGCCCATTTGGAATGACAACTCAGGTGGAAGCACTTCTTCAGGGGAGGCAAACAAAGCTGATGATCAGCCTCTAAAGATCAATGATTCTAATGCTGAAGGAGATGCAACCAATACAGATGAAATAGTGATTGAACCTCAAGTGTTCAGTACAACTGTGGTTAATACTGATAAGCCACAAGTTAGTACTGATGAGCCAGATTTTAGTACTGATGGTCCTCAGACTATTCCATCAGTTAATACAGAGGTTCCTGATCCCTTTGATGAAGCTGATGAGATTTATATGACAAATATAGCTTCATCTTATGTTGTTCCTGCTACACCACACATAAGAATCAATCAAGATCATCCTTTGGAAAATATCATTGGAGATGTCAATGCTGAAAGAACTACAAGATCTAAATTTCAGCATAGTGAGACAAGATTCTTCAGTGCCATCTATGAAGAAAGAAAGCATGGTGCCTCACAGACATGTCTCTTTGCCTGTTTTGTTTCCCAAGTAGAACCAAAGAAAGTCTACAAAGCTCTTGAAGATGAATCTTGGGTAGAAGTAATGCAGGAAGAACTTCTCCAGTTTAAACTTCAAAATGTGTGGGTTCTGGTGGATCTTCTTGATGGAAAGAGAGCTATTGGCACTAAATGGGTTTTTAGAAACAAGAAGGATGAAAGGGGTGTAGTAATAAGGAACAAGGCTAGACTGGTACCTCAGGGGTATACACAGCAGGAAGGGATTGATTATGAAGAGGTCTTTGCTCCAGTGGCAAGGATTGAGGCTATCAAACTTTTCCTGGACTATGCATCATATAAAGACTTCACAGTATACCAGATGGATGTGAAGAGTGCTTTTCTCTATGGGAAGATTGCGGAGGAGGTGTATGTATGTCAACCTCCTGGGTTTGAAGATCCAACCTTTCCAGACAAAGTGTACAAAGTTCAGAAGGTACTCTATGGTCTGCATCAGGCCCCAAGAGCTTGGTATGAAACTTTAGCCAAGTATCTTTTGAGCAATGACTTCAGAAGACGGAAGATTGATCAGACTCTATTCATCAAGAATGTGAAGACTGATATCCTGTTGGTACAAATATATGTGGATGACATTATTTTTGGTTCAACCAAGCAGGATCTATGTAGAGAGTTTGAGAAATTGATGCATGACAGGTTTCAGATGAGTTCTATGGGAGAACTCACCTTCTTTCTTGGGCTATAGGTCAGACAGAAGACATATGGCATATTTATCAGCCAAGATAAATATGTCAAAGAGATTTTGGTGAAGTTTGGCTATGACAACACAAAGATTGCAAGTACTCCTATGGAGCATAATAAGCCACTACTTCCAGATGCTGATGGTGAAGAAGTAGATCAACATCTCTACAGGTCCATGATTAGATCATTGATTTATTTGACTGCCTCCAGACCAGATATTATGTTTTTAGTGTGTGCATGTGCAAGATTTCAAGTCTCTCCAAAGCTTTCTCACTTGCATGCAGTTAAAAGAATCTTTAGATATCTGAAAGGCCATGCTCAACTTGGCCTTTGGTATCCTAAGGACTCTTCCTTTGATCTGGTAGCTTACTCTGACAGTGATTATGCTGGGGCAAGTCTTGATAGGAAGTCAACCACAGGAGGATGTCAGTTTCTTGGTGATAGGTTGATTTCATGGCAGTGAAAGAAGCAGAGTATTGTGGCAACCTCTACAACTGAGGCTGAGTATGTAGCTGCTGCAAGGTGCTGTGGTCAAGTTCTCTGGATTCAGAATCATATGCTTGATTATGGGTATAATTTCATGGGCACTGTCATTTATATTGATAACAACAGTACTATATGCATTATCAAAAATCTATTTGTTTTCATTCTAAAACTAAGCATATAGAGATAAGACATCATTTTATAAGAGACTGTAATGAAAAGAAACTTATTCAGGTTGATAGGATTGATACTGAATTTAATGTTGCAGATCTTTTAACCAAAGCTTTTGATTTGGGAAGGTTTCAGTACTTGGTCACAAGTATTGGGATGCTTCATCCATAATATGTCTTATCTCTCTCTATTTTGTAAAGTTTTGTAAACTGGTGGTTAGTACTGATTGTTATCCAGTTAATACTGATTGTGTTAAGTTAATACGGATTGGCAAGAAAATGTCTTGGATTGTGTTTTCTTGGTTTTGGACTAACTTTTCAGGTATAACACAAGCAGTATGGATATGGTTTGGCGACTAGGTGTTACAGCACATGTGCTTCTCTTTCTTACGCTCATTCTGAAGCTACCACATGATGGAACTTGCTGTAACAATGGAATGTTTGATGCCAAAGCATTATGTGGCATCTTGTGCCTAAAATGAACATGAATTGATGGTTTTAGTTGGTCAGATCATTCTGCACTAACCCACTCTTTGCCATTCTATCTGTTTACAGATAGTGTGACTAGCCTAAGGGCATCTGGCTTAGAGAACAACGAGCAACCGTGAATCCAACACTTGTGTTGGAGGCAACACCTGCCACAAGCTGGAAACCCTGTCAGGAAGGACCTTTTAATAGGACTATCCATCACAGGCAGTGCTATGCACTGAAACCATTGGTTTTCACCAAACCAGAGGCCATGTAAGGCCGACCTTGATTAAGTGTCTGTCACTACACTTAATCCCTTCTAAATTGGGGTTTCTGTATTATAATTTCCAAAATATAAAATAATACTGATGAAAGTTAATACTGATGGTTATAAGTTAGTACTGATAAGCATAGTTAGTACTGATGAACTAGCCGTTAGTACTTATTCCAAAAGTCTGTTATGCAATGATTACTTTTGCAAGTAGAGTTGTTACCGTCTTTTTCCTTATAAAAGGGTTTCCTAATTGGTTTCTCTTCACTTATTACCATAAATATTTATAAGGCGGTTCAACCAAAATTCTCCAAATCTCTATAAATTGCATAACTTTCCAATTGCTTTCACCACAATTCAATAAAGGCTTTTGCGACTCAATCCCACTTTACTACTCTTACTCTAATCATTCATGGCTCCTCTTGATTTTTTCGACAAACATAACATGGTGGCATGCTTGGAATTGCCAGAAGGTCATGATGAATTTGTTGAGATAGTAGCCTTTCTAAACCGAAGCAGCATCAGGTTTGCTTTACTCTTAAACCCTACTATCTTATGTACCCCTGTTAGAAAGTTTTGGCAAACTGCAATTGCCTCAACAACTGAGGAAGGGTTACAACAGTTAATTGGTACAGTGGATGGCACTTAAATTGTTATTACTGAAGCATCTCTAAGAGAACATCTTCATCTTAGAGATGCTGAAGGTATTACCACTTTGCCAGGCACTGAAATTTTTGAACAACTCTAATTGATGGGGTATAGACATGATGACACTTTCAATTTTCACAAAAGTCTGTTTTCCCCACAATGGAGATTTCTAATACATACCCTTCTACACTGCTTGAGTCACAAAAGGACTGGCTGGGATGCTTTCCCCACAAATATAGCCACAGCCTTGATCTTCCTTGCAACAGGCAAGGTGTTCAATTTTTTGTACTATATTTTTGAGGGTATGCTTAAAAATGCAGTAAGCAAAACCAAGTTTCTGATGTATCCCAAGTTTATACAAGTATTTTTGGATCTTCAGAAACAAAACCTACAGCCTCACAAAAATGTTTATCCTTCAAAACTACTCACAGCCAAAATGTTTTCAAATATGTCAAGGGCTGTGGTAGGCTATAATGGGGTTGTAGTGCCTTTATTTGCTAACATGCTCATTGCAGAGGGTGAAGGACCATCAAGCACAGGTGGCTCCCAACACACACCCACAGATCCTGAACAATCTCCCAATCAACCACTCTCATCAACAAATAGGCAATCCAGACAGGGGAGTGGGAATGCTCAGACCCATTCTCCTCCTCTCATTGAAGCAGATGAGCCTATCTCAGGTGATGGAGGAGATAGAGTGGTGAGGGCTGCCACTACTCAACCAGGCTTAGAAGCTGGTGAGGATAGTGGTAACATCATAAAGAACCAATCCATACCAAAACCTAGTGAGCACTCCTCACAGGGTGGACCCAGGCACAGGCTAAAAAGGGGGGGGGGGAGGGGGTGTATCTGCTCAGGCTACGCCTGGGAGTGCATCTCAAATGCCTAGTGACCCACCTCTCTCAGCAGGTAACACAGCTGGAAGTGGTGAGGGAAGTTTGACACTTAATGAAATGACGGATTTGTACAGGTTTCTATGCAGAAAAGTTAACAAACTGGAGAATGCTCTGGATGAACACAAGAAAGCTGCTGCCAAAGTTCATACCAAAATGCTTCTGAAGATGAAAAGGCTTGCACATCAAGTCCAGCTTCTATCTAAGCCAACTGCAGCAGCATCTCCAGTTACCACATCAATCAAAAGGAAGGCCAAGTTCACAGTTTCTAGCACCTCAACAGATGATTCTTCCAAACAGGGGAGGAGTTCTGACATTCAGAGTAGAAGAGAATTTGGTCAGTGGCAAGGTGGTCAAACTTTTCAGAGCCCTTTTCTTGATGAAAAAGAAGAGGTAAAAATCACCAAACATGCAGAAGAAGTGCTTAGTACTCCTACAGGTACTATCAGTACTATCCCAGTTAGTACTTATAGTGTTGTAGTTAGTACTGATAGCACTATGGTTAGTATTCCTGGTGCTTTACAATCAGTACTAAGCCCAATCTTTCAAATAGCTTCTGAACTACAACAAGCCACAACAATAGAGGCCACCATCATCACTACCACTCCACATGAAGACAATGATGAAGAAGATAGAGAGAAACATGCAGTCTTGGGACTTCAGAGCTTGAAGAAATCAGTCCCTATCTCTCCAACTTACAAGAAGCCTCCTATTCTATAACTGAGAAAGAAAACCAAATCAGCAGCAACCAAGCCCAAAGAAAAAGGAGTCACTATCAGAGAAGGAGATGTTCCACCATCACCAACTTCCTCAGCTCCAAAAATAGATCCCAAAGACAAGGGAAAAGGGATTCTGGAAGAAGAACCAAAGAAGAAGAAGTTGTCCAGGGCTAAGATTGAAAGGTTAAATGAAGAAGCAGCAAGGAAAATTGCAGCTGAATGGGATGAGCAAGAGTTACAAAAGGAGGCTGATGAGAAAGAAAAGAAAAAGATGGCTAAATTAGATGAAGAATGGAAAACATGGGATGATATGAGAGCCAAGGTAGAAGCAACTCAGGAGGTACAAAAGAAGCTGCAACAAGATAAGAGTACAAGTGTTAATGAAGCAGCTCAGCTATTCAGTGAGATCTTGGCCAGAAGATAGAGTCTGTTCAGACATCAAATGGAAATTGAAAAGGCTTCAAGACCTCCAAACAAAAGTCAGCAAAAGATGTATCTCTGCAAATATATCAAATATCAAGGTGAAGACAGGAGAACCTTAAAGCAGCTAAATCAACTGGCTTGGGAAACTCTTCAAAGGCTTGCTGATATTGTTCAAAGAAGAATGTTAAACTTTAGGCCTATGCAAGCTGATGATACAGTTGAAAGATCACAACCAATTGGAAGCTACAAAAGACCATCAGAAGAAGGAGCTTCTTCAACTGCACCCAAAAGATTGAAAGCATATGAAGATGAAGGTGGACTAACTGAAGAAGATCTCAACCAGATGATGCTGATTGAATCCCCAGAAGATGCATTGTATTCAGAGCCCATCAATACCAAATACCCTGTAGGATCGTAAATATATTGTGTTTGATGATTCGGGTGGCCTTGGATGGTGATTATACAAGTATGCCATTTTTAGAGAGAGAAAGAGTGAGAGGGTGTTCTTGGTAGAGACTTGCTTTACAAAAATGTAAGGTTAGATTGAAAGAAGCACCACCCCTTCCAAGGATGGAAGGGGTATTTATAGTTACAGACTACACGACCTCCTGACGGCCTGTGGATTAGGTATACAGTAGGTAAAGACCCGTCCTTCCTCCACGGTGTTACATTAAGCTAAAATAAACTAATAACTAACTAATAAACTGATAACTAACGATATGTCTACGAGCTAACTTATGCTAGATTATATTGGGTGACCGACACTTCACTTATGGAATTTCCAATTCCTAACAATCTCCCCCTAAGGGACGTCACCCCATGTTTTACATTATGCATCCTAGCATTCTATTAAATCTTCAGTTCCGAGCTCGTAGACTTCAATTCTTCACTTCTGCAATCTTTGTGCTTTAGCAGTGAATCTTCATAGTCTGATTATTTTGTACTTTCAGTGGAGGCCTTTAACTGATCCACATCTTTGATGATCTTCGAGCTTTCTTTGAGATCATCAGCTACAGTAAATCTCAGGATCACCCTTTATTGTGTTGCCATCATGTGAAGTTGTAGCTTTTGGACCGACATGCTCACACATTCTGGATCATGACATCTTTTCATCAGAGTAGCGGAAGCTTTACTGGCTCATGATATTTGCAGCAGCGTAGCAGAAACATAGTATAAGAATATCAGAGCCAGGTTATGTAGATATGCACAAGTCATGATTTCTTCAATTAAGCGTGGATGCTGTGAGCATGCGGCTTTGGATTGACTTCTCAATTCTGATCAGCTGCAACCGTCCAAATGTACCTGAAAACAACAGTTAGCAATAAAACACACGAAAGTGTCTTTGATCACTTTCGTTGAATTGAGGTACACGGCCCACGGTTCCCCGTTGATCAGTACAAGTACTGCCTGTGATCAGGTATAATTCCGAAGAATCTCCTTGACAGGGTTTCGCAGCTGTTCTAGCTGTTCTCAAACCGAAACATCTCAAAGAAGACAACACAGAGTGAGTGAACCAGCGAATTGAGATTCACTGATTGATGAAAAATGATTTGAAAAACAATCGTGTATTGCTTGAAGAAAGAGTTTTGCAACACGACGAAGGTTTTATAAGAAAAATCAATTTTCAATCATAAATACCCTTTTAATTTTGAAATATTAATACACAGTCGATGTGCTAGAGAAAAGAATTGTTGAGCACAACGACCGGTTTTTCAAAGGTATCCGTCAATCCATTTCCTGGACAAAGGTTGATTCAAGAATGAATCGCCCCATTGTTTCTATCCAGTTGTCACAAGCTTGATCTTTAGAAAATATCTCACATGTCACCCACCAAGGGCTTGTTTGATGTTGGCTCTAGAAGGATTTCCATCTTCATCGTGAATACTTACATATCACTCGGATGTTCTGGCAATACCACAAGGATAATGCGTAGGACTCTTAATATATTCTTACTTTCCACATTGTGTGAAACAGCAAGTCTTCATTAACTTAGTGTCCTAATGAGATATTGTGGATAATCTCTTGGCTCTAGACTCAATTGTGCACATTTGGTTTCCTATGCCGGAGACTGGGGAGAGGGTCTCCTTCTTCAATATCAACGATCTCTAAGAGAAAGTCGATAGATTATGTCGGTTCCCCATGAGAATGAAACAAGCCCTTTTAAGAGGAACTTGAGTAGCTTGGGAAGTTTAGTGCAGTGAATCACTGGGTCCATGATGTCTTGTCTTCAATACCAGTTTTACCTTAGTAACCACCAGTAGCATATGAATTAAATCCGGTTTCTGCCCTAAGGTTGAATTATTGGAGGGCTATTTCTTTTCACCCTTTTCACATTTAATTCTTTTTCATTCTTCAACCCCTTCAGTGCTTACCAAGACTTTATAACTAGAACCTTGTTGGGTTTATTCCAGTACTGGCTCTGTCTCAGTCCGCACTCTTCCTGTATTCTTATTTTTCTCCTCTTTTCCTCATACCTAAGGACTTCTACACTATCTAGTGGATTGTCCCTGGGTAGATCCCTCCGGCTCTGGCGGATCGTGGGAGCTAATACCTATCCTCACCATCCTTATAACACCATACATAAAGTAAAATGGTCGGTCTTTTGGTACAGTTCATTCCTTCTCGAAACCAATTGAAAAATCATTTGGAAAATCCAATCAAGGTACTTGTGATATAAAATCAAAACATTTTGTACCATAATTGTTTTTGATCATTTAGAAATGCTCCCCCTCAACATGTGCATATGATTTGAAATTGTTTAGCACATGGAGGCAAGAGATCTTTGAAATCTTTTCTTGATCACAATTTCCTTAGGAAAAACCATTTGATTTTTTTGGTAAATTCTCCCACTCAATATGTGCGTAGGATATTTTAAATCATTTTATCACATAGAGGAAAGAGTTCTTTTAAGTACTTTCACGATCACACATGCCATAGAGAAAACCATTAGAAAATCAATCAAGGTACTTATGTTGAAACATAGAATTCTTTGTACCTTGATAGTTTATTTTCTTTTGAAATGTTCCCCCTCAATATGTGCTTCGAGATTCGAAAGCGTTTAGCACATATTAGAGAGAGAGTAGCATGCACATTTGAATCAAGACGATAACCTTTTATCAAATTTCATTATTAAATCACAAATTCTTCCCCGATCAAAAATATCAAACCCTTTGAGATTTTGGATCCCAAGTGATTTAATACGGTTTAGAAAACATGGGAGAAAATGTGCCTTGTTTAAATACTCTTCTGGTTTATGGTTAAATGCTCCTCCACAATCATGTGCATTATGTATTTCAAAATCGTTTGGCACATGAAGGACGGAGTGCTTTTGAAACAATCACCCTTTTAAAACCGATTTGAGATTTAAATCACGATCTCTACCCCGATCAAAAATTTCAAACCAATTGAGGTTTGTGATCCCAATTGATTTAAATCATTTAGAAAATTTTGAGGAAAGACGTGGCAAGATTTAATTTTTGAAAAATGATTGATAAGGATCAATCTTTCGACATTAAAGATTGTTAGTGTCAGGTATGATTGTTTTAAGAGATCTTTTAGTAAAATAAAATAATTTCACAATCAAACAAGAACAGAAAAAAAAAATTCATTTTGAAAGATCTTTGGGTTTTAAAGAAAATCATACCATGACATAACATTAAATCTTTAGATCACCACTTATTTTGTACAAACGTACTTGATTAATGAAATATTGTTTGAAAATATATTATTATAAATCACTCTCCCCCTCAATCGATGACCGTAGTCGTTGATTGAGTGACTTAGGTTTTGATAGAATGAAGTCCGGTGATTTTCAAAATTTAGACCAACTTATTTTCAAAACAATATTTTTCCATTTTCAAAACAATATTTTTCCATTTTCAAAACAATTTTATCAAATATTTTGAAAAATGGTATCATTCACTACTTTTCCTGCACAAGATACGTTAGGTGGTTGAGCTGCTTCTGTTGATACTGCTGTAGGTTTGGAAGAACACCATCTGCTGATGCAGTGAGACTTCTGACGTTGCATTTGTCATGCCAACTCTTCATAGAGGTCCAATTAAGCTCCGTTTCTTCATTTGATGATGAAGAAAACCATCTGCTGATGCAGTGAGACATCTTACGTTGCATTTTTCATGCCAACTTTCCATAGAAGTCAAATTAAGCTCCGTTTCTTCATTTGTCAACCCAAGATATAGTTACCCTTTCCTTTTGGCATCCAATCATATTCAATTGTGGGATCCGGATCGGGAACATTCATATATGCCAATATACCTACATACGTTAGTGAACACACATACAGATATATGGTGGTCGACATCACCCAAACAGCAATCGACTAATAAAAGTCAATTCAACATATCAATCAGATCATATAAAGGTATGGGAATTATGTGTTCATCAAACTCTAATCATCTAATCCTAACAATCATATCCTAGGAACCTAGTCCTTCAACGTAGGTTAACATCATTTTTTAGTTAAGCATATAGGATAATTAGATAAGCTCGTTAGAAGATATAGATTTGAAAACATTCTCCCCCTCAATCAATGACTTATTTTTCTGAAAAGTTTAAAAGCGCTGAAGTCATTGATTGAGTTTTCAATTTTTACGAAAACTCTGAATCTAATTGATTTACAAGCAACTCATTTACCACCATTTTGTTAAAACAAATATTTTTCTGAAGAATTTTAGACGGAAAAACATTTGTGTAGGAACAACAGTCTTTTTGACAACATGCTTTCCTTGTTTTGTATTTAGGATAAGTGCACGAAATTTTTGAAAATTGGTTTAGCGCAGCACTTTCCTTTCTTGAAAAACGGGCTGCTATCTGAAATAATAACAAGCCATTGTTTAAGCACGGGTTACAGTCTGAAGTAACTGCAAGCCATATTTTTAGAGACATGTTTTGAAAAGAAATATTTACATCTCATGCTCGAACTTCATCTATGGTCCCGTGCCATTGTTAAATGACATTTCTAAGACCGCAGGTGTTATCGATACCAGAAGACATGTCTTGTGAAAACATATTTTTGGTCTTTTTCAAATTTTCTGATTTTTATGGGTTTTTGCTGGTTTAACATTTTTGTATTTTATTTTTTGATAAATATTTACAGACAGAATATATGATATAGTTTAAGAAGATGATGATACGAGTACCGAGATAAAGATATCGAATAGCCCCGTTGTAGAAGATAGAAATCGCCATCTTTTAAACCTCCACCACCAAAGCTTTCGAGGCTCTTGAAAAGAAGAAATTGAGCCTTTAAGAATGTGAGACTTTGGCGGCTTCCCCTCAAACCGAAAATCCTTTAGCTGAGCAGATTCAAAGCTTTCTTTCAAGCTTCCATTAGCCAGGTGCACAAAGAAGCACACCATTATCATCGATCCCGCTGCTCCTTTTAAGAACGATAATCGAGATTCTCCATTCGGGGTTATATCATCCAATAGAAGAACAGCAGCGTATCATCCCATGTTAAAATAATCTTCTCAAGTTCTTTTCCACTGAAGTCTGAAGCGATCCATTCCAAAAGGTTGTCAAGAGAACACTTCCCCCCAAGTAGATGAATTGATGCAGTCAGTCTCTTAGACTAGAGCTCACGAACCCGAATACACATATACCCGAAGACAGAGAAACTTATACCATCGAAGTAGCAGATTGATGTGCTTCGTCGTGGTTTTAAATTTATAAACAAGAATTACCGGTTAACTAGGAACACATTCGGGCAAGTATACCCTAGTCAAGTTGTAGTATAGTATATGGTAAATCAAGGTCGTCCCAAGAGACTTGGTTGCACTACAAGTGTCGTTTGTTTGTTTAAGCAAGTAACAAGTTGATGGTTATGAGTGTCACATATCAAACCAACAAGAAAATCAATATAAGAACAAGCACGTATCAAGGTCGTGGTTATGATTGTCATGGATCAAACCACTAAGAAAAAGCACACAAAGAACATACATGTTTAGACAAATGATCACAAGGATATTAGAATGTTTAGTTTGGAAAACATATTATCAAAGATAGAACCTATAATAATAGTTTAGTATTTTATAAATCAAATGTGCATAATCCTCAATCAAGTGGTCATGTCATGAGCCTTATACCAACAACAACAAAGAATCCCTTTCGGCCTTAGACTTTGATGTTATTAATTTGTGAAGTTCCATTTACTTGAAAGATAATGAGAACACATATTCAAAAGATTCCTTTCGGCCTTAATCCAAATTAAACCTTTACTTGTTATGTTTATTAATTCTCTTGCACAATCGTCACAAAGTACAAGACCAATATCATTCGTCGACTAATGAATTGGAACTAACCATTGTTAAGAATATATTCGACATCAAACTCAACAATGATCAACCAAAACAATAAACTAGAACAAGTTCCAATTCAACCAAATATGATGTTATCAACATATTCCAAACAAACACTACAATTATCCAAACATCCTTTTATCACAAGTTCTCATATGAAATAAACAAGTATCAAGACAACATTCACAAGACAAGAACACATCACAAGAGTCACATAATCAACACAATCAAAGAACCAAACATGAACAATAGCATTCAACATCATAAAAGTAACAAGGGTTTACCCAAACTAAGATTACATTAGGCAAAGGTGAAGGATTATAGCACTCCTTCAAGCCTCCAATCAACTACAACTTCTAGCCAAGCATATTTCTGGAAATGGTAGAGGTTTTTGGTCTTTTGGGGAAGATAAATTGGTGGATAGTTGGTGGAAATTCGTCCCTTAAGGGTGGAGGATCGAATTTCACACCTTTGGTGAAGGTAAGTTGAGAGAGGGATATTGTTTTAGGTGGAAATTCGTCCTTAAGGGTGGAGGATCGAATTTCACACCTAGAGATGGAGTGATGGGTGAAAGGGATGAGAAGGATGGAGAAGGGATGATGAAATGAGGTTGCAAAGGCCTCTATTTATACTACTTCCAAGGCTAGGGGTATTCAATGCTCAACTTGGCCTCCAAGGAGATTAGAAGGGACTAGAATACATGTAGGAAGGGACTAGAATCGTTTGGAACATTATTGGTACTTGCTAGGACTCTTATTGATGAAGAAATGGCAGAAACAGGCCCTCCAACTGAATCGGTTGGGCTCCAACCGAATCGGTTGGTCTTCTTGACAGCTCTCCAACCGGATAGGTTGCGGGGCACTACCGATCGGTTGGAGCAATTACACAAAAAAACATAAGAACGAAAGTTGTAGATCTTTCTCTTAGCTTTCCGTGGCCGCAAACCGGGGGTAAAACGGAGTCCGTATGCAAAAGTTTTGGCCAAAATGGTGAAGGTGTGTCCGGAACAACGAGTCTTCCAATATGTCTTCGATTAAGCTTCTTTTCTTCATTTCTTTCTCGTTTTCCTTCTTGAACTTTATTCTTGAGTCTTTTGACCACCAACTTGATGACTTTCCCTTCTCGAATATACTCCACAAGTCTTGCTTTTGTCGGGAATTCTTCGTATATGGAGAAATCTTCGTATTTTACTTCTTTTTCCGCCTTTTTCTCCACTTTCCTGTACTTGGCTACAAATGAACTACCAAACGCACTTTTGTACGATTAAGCATCAAAAGCATATGATTATAACCAAATAACATACATAAAAGCACGGATAACGCTACTAAAAACATGCACAATTTGAGCGTTATCAAATTCCCCCACACTTAAACTTTGCTTGCCCTCAAGAAAATCTAAGAAAACAAAAATCAAACTACATACCTAAATGACGAAACGAAAAGAAAATTAAAAATCAAAATATTTTTGGGGTTTTTTTTTTATTTTTTTTTATTTTTATTTTTTACAAACATAAAAATAAGCGAAAAATGAGCGCAAACTCCCCCACATTTGCTTGCCCTCAAGCAAATCTAGATATTAAGAAAAATAAATCCCACATGGTGCATGAAATATGATTAGAAAAATATGATGCAAATCTACCAAGTACAAGTACAAGATAAGATTCATCGTTTTAAGCTTTTAAGGTGAAAAATCGAGATGTTTGACAATACCCCATGGATTTTCTTGCTTGATAACATGGCTATGCACCTCACGAAAAGAACGGATGTATAATTCACTCAACACTCATTTTATTTAGTGATGGATAGTATTAAGGAATAGTACACTCATATTGCTCAGTCATGATCTAAATATTACCATAGGCTTGTACAAGAAACAAAACTCCACCGACGTGGCGTAAGCACCAAGTGTAAACATCTAAAGAGGGCTTTTATTCGGGTTATAACGATAGGCTTCGGGTGAATAAAGGGTATGGATAAAGCATGAAAATATAATATGAAATAGGTGTTAAAGAAAAATAAAGTCAAGTCTAATACCCATGTTGCTAGTCACGAACAATCCGCAAACCCGAAAATGATTATAGTTACAATATTCTCTTCTTCACATATCGATCACCAAATACATATATCACGTCTTAGCACATTGGCTAATCGATATCTCAAACATACTTCTTCTTCCTTCATCTTCATAATAATATAGCACATTGGCTATAATTGTCATCACACATTTTTTTTCATTTTTTTTTCGATGACTTATTCCTTTTTTTTTCACATTTTTTTTCAACACTTCTTCTTCATACATCACATCTCCCCCACACTTCGTATAAGCACACACCACAAAAATACAAAATATAAAGGTGATCAATCTTCATCTTTGTCGGAATGGCACATACGAATGGCAAAGTGTGGCTAACTAATAATCATCAAAAACAATCCAACATACCAAGCAACTAGCAACCAACTATTTAGACATTGACAAAGGGTAGGCTAAGGTTTAAAGTGTAAAATATTTTTGTATTCTTCTGGATTTTAACAAATGAAAAAGGGATGGCTCGGAGGGTGTACTAAGGGTATCTAGCGCTAAAGAGGAGCGCTAACAAATGGGTCCATATGGGTGGTTAACTGACCGATGTGGTTAGCTAATATATCATTAGATGTAAGTGGAAGGCCATTTGGTTTTATTCCTAAGGTTGCCTCTTTATCACACGAATACACTTATATCACACGAATGCGATCTCACTGCGGCCTGGTAATGATTTACAAGTACAAGTTCTAGAATAAATAAAATCACCGGCACACTCATAGCAAAAAAAATTCAAGCATAAAAGATGTATGCTATATATGATAGGCTAAAATCCTCACAATTTAGTGGAAAGGGCTATAATATGCGCAAGCAAATGTTATCGATCCCAGAATGGATTGCAATAATAATCGGGACAGATCTCGAATTTTCAAAATTACCGATTTCACCAGTGGGTTGATTCAGTTATTCTAATATATTAACCTATACGCGTGAAAACAACTAGATCATAAGAGCAAACAAGTTCACAAAATTTAAAAATTGGCCCAAAAATTTGGAAATTAAAAACTAGTTTCGTTTTTCACAATAATATTTTCCCCTCACACTTAAGTTAAGCACACAAAAGAAAAATACTTAACGACTAAAAAACAACTGCTATTATATTATTACTACGAGAAATACTTTGAAAAATAAACTAGTTACGACTCTTTTTTTTCCTTTTTCTTTTTTCTTTTTCTTTCATTTTTTTTAAATTATTATTATTTAAAAAAAAAAAAACCAAACATGACTTATTCTTGTCCCACGAGTTCTCGGTAGCTCCATTGAAACGCACAAAAAAAGGAGAAGCAGGTCAGCGCGAAGCATATTAAAAACCCAACTTCTTTAGGGAATCAGGGAGACCCGCCTTATACCTCTCACACAGTTTGTTTACAATGGGTGAGCCTTACTTTCGAAGGACTAAAAGAAGTCAATTTATTAAATAATTTACCAAAAAACCAACAAAGAAAAAATAACAAAGAAACAAAATAAAGCAATTGTGAAAACTTCAAAGCATGTAAAGTAGGGAAATTTTTAAATAATAAGTCTAAGTGAAACGAAACCTCCCGGTCCAAACATCACGATCGAACTCATATGATAAGGTGCTAAGCAAACGCTAGCACAAGCGTATGAGATCAATCGATTCCCCTTTCAACCAAACATGTCCAATCCCAAGTATAACGTCACCAACAATCCAATCAATCCTTCCTCCAAGAGCTTATTAAATCTGCAAAAACAAAATAAACTACAAAACGCGTAAAATTCTAAAACTCACTTTCGTAGGCATCACGGTTGCATTTAGCGTATGCAACAAGCCTTTAAACCCCTCGGTGGCCCGAGTGGACGAGTTATAGTCTCGTGAGGGTTTCCAGTGAACATACCCACAAAGTTCAAAACACTTTATTTAAAAAACATGTACTTATTTATTCACAATGTACCAAATATTAACAAAACTTAAAATGCAAAAACAAAATTGAAGTAGAAATGATATTCTTGCAAAAACAAAAAGACATTTAAACTTATTTTATCTCACAAACACACAAAAACAAAAAAATAAAAACGGATTATTTATTTATTTATTTATTTATTTTTTAACAGATTAGTCCAACTGATCCGGTTACGGGGTGTAACCGATCGGTTGGGATGAACCAAAATGAGCCCAACCTTCCAACCGAAACGGTTACGGCCGATGACCGACCGGTTGGAGGCGAATTTTAAGATTTTTTTTTTTTTTTTTTTTTTTTTTTTTTTGAACCAAGTTTTATTTCAAACCATTTATTGATAAAGTAAAATAAGAACACGAAAGGTTACGAACACAATTAAATAAACCACATAAATACATTTTCACTAAAAGAACACAAAAAAAACAAAATACGACACTTAAAACAATAAACGCATAAACAAATAAGATCACGATCATAGAAAAAT
Organism: Chrysanthemum seticuspe; assembly: GCA_019973895.1. Lineage (NCBI taxonomy): Eukaryota > Viridiplantae > Streptophyta > Magnoliopsida > Asterales > Asteraceae > Chrysanthemum > Chrysanthemum seticuspe. The sequence goes on along the minus strand of BPTQ01000008.1, from coordinate 155,206,807 downwards.
GACAATCACATAGACGCAATCAAACACAATTAGTCACATAAAACAAATCAAATAAGATAATCTAAACAAGATAGTCTTATTCAAAATTAATACGAAACTAATCTAAACAAGAATAACACAAACAAATAACACAGAGACATGCAAGAGATCACATCACATATAAAACATAAAACAAAAGAAACAAGAAACAAAAAAAAAAAAAAAAAAAAAAAAAAATTGGGACAGAAGTCTCCAACCGGATCGGTTACGGGTGGTGACCGATCGGTTGGAGTGGGTTGGGTGGTCCAACCGTTCGGCTGCAGAGGCAACCGATCCGGTTAGATGATTCTGGTCAGTTTTGGTGGTTTTTTCGCAAACATTTTCGAGCACACTTAGAAAGCAATCATTGAAATGAGCATTTTAGAACACATTAAACGAAATCCCAACATCAAAAACTTGATTTTGATGCAAAGATCATTTGAGCAATTATGAGAAATTAGAGATTTTTTAGAAAATGAAAGACAAGCATTCAAGCAATCTTCATTAGCAAACATCAAGAGCAATCAAACAAGAGCAAAGAAACAACCATTCATGAGCAAGAGAAATATATCATTCGAACAAACTAGCAAACAAGCTATCAATTCAAGCAAACAATTCAATCAAACAAGCAAACACAAGAATACAAACGCAAGTCCCCGGCAACGGCGCCAAAAACTTGATGTCCATCGTCGTGGTTTTAAATTTATAAACAAGAATTACCGGTTAACTAGGAACACATTCGGGCAAGTATACCCTAGTCAAGTTGTAGTATAGTATATGGTAAATCAAGGTCGTCCCAAGAGACTTGGTTGCACTACAAGTGTCGTTTGTTTGTTTAAGCAAGTAACAAGTTGATGGTTATGATTGTCACATATCAAACCAACAAGAAAAGCAACATAAGAACAAGCACGTATCAAGGTCGTGGTTATGATTGTCACGGATCAAACCACTAAGAAAAAGCACACAAAGAACATACATGTTTAGAAAAATGATCACAAGGATATTAGAATGTTTAGTTTGGAAAACATATTATCAAAGATAGAACCTATAATAATAGTTTAGTGTTTTAAAAATCAAATGTGCATAATCCTCAATCAAGTGGTCATGTCATGAGCCTTATACCAACAACAACAAAGAATCCCTTTCGGCCTTAGACTTTGATGTTATTAATTTGTGAAGTTCCATTTACTTGAAAGATAATGAGAACACATATTCAAAAGATTCCTTTCGGCCTTAATCCAAATTAAACCTTTACTTGTTATGTTTATTAATTCTCTTGCACAATCATCACAAAGTACAAGACCAATATCATTCGTCGACTAATGAATTGGAACTAACCATTGTTAAGAATATATTCGACATCAAACTCAACAATGATCAACCAAAACAATAAACTAGAACAAGTTCCAATTCAACCAAATATGATGTTATCAACATATTCCAAACAAACACTACAATTATCCAAACATCCTTTTATCACAAGTTCTCATATGAAATAAACAAGTATCAAGACAACATGCACAAGACAAGAACAAATCACAAGAGTCACATAATCAACACAATCAAAGAACCAAACATGAACAATAGCATTCAACATCATAAAAGTAACAAGGGTTTACCCAAAGTAAGATTACATTAGGCAAAGGTGAAGGATTATAACACTCCTTCAAGCCTCCAATCAACTACAACTTCTAGCCAAGCATACTTCTGGAAATGGTAGAGGTTTGTGATCTTTTGGGGAAGATAAATTGGTGGATAGTTGGTGGAAATTCGTCCTTAAGGGTGGAGGATCGAATTTCACACCTTTGGTGAAGTTAAGTTGAGAGAGGGATGTTGTTTTAGGTGGAAATTTGTCCTTAAGGGTGGAGGATCGAATTTCACACCTAGAGATGGAGTGGTGGGTGAAAGGGATGAGAAGGATGGATAAGGGATGATGAAATGAGGTTGCAAATGCCTCTATTTATACTACTTCCAAGGCTAGGGGTATTCAATGCTCAACTTGGCCTCCAAGGAGATTAGAAGGGACTAGAATACATGTAGGAAGGGACTAGAATTGTTTGGAACATGATTGGAACTTGCTAGGACTTTTATTGATGAAGAAATGGCAGAAACAGGCCCTCCAACCGAATTGGTTGGTCTTCTTGACAACTCTCCAACCGGATCGGTTGCAGGGCACTACCAATCGGTTGGAGCAATTTCACAAAAAATCATAAGAACAAAAGTTGTAGATCTTTCTCTTAGATTTCCGTGGCCCCAAACCGGGGGTCAAACGGAGTCCGTATGCAAAAGTTATGGCCAAAATGGTGAAGGTGTGTCGGGAACAATGAGTCTTCCAATATGTCTTCGATTAAGCTTCTTTTCTTCATTTCTTTCTCGTTTTCCTTCTTGAACTTTATTCTTGAGTCTTTTGACCACTAACTTGATGACTTTACCTTCTCGAATATACTCCACAAGTCTTGCTTTTGTCGGGAATTCTTCGTATATAGAGAAATCTTCGTATTTTACTTATTTTTCCGCCTTTTTCTCCACTTTCCTGTACTTGGCTACAAATGAACTAGAAAAAGCACTTTTGTACGATTAAGCATCAAAAGCATATGATTATAACCAAATAACATACATAAAATCACGGATAACGCTACTAAAAACATGCACAATTTGAGCGTTATCACAGATTAAGTCCAATAGCCAAAGAATAACCCCGATGTATACTTTTCTCTCCCCCTGAAGAAAGTGTATAAAGCTCAAGAACCCGAAGTACCCGAATGCCCAAAGAGAGAATAACTGATAAAATTGAAGAAGCAGGCCGAATCACTGATTATCTCTGCGGAGGACTATCTCTGCGGATTTCAACTCCGGAATGAGTGATTATATCTCTGAATCACTGATTAAGCACTCAAGTGAAACAACTGAGTGTCCCCAATGTACACAATCTCTCTCCCCTGATGATTGCGATAGCATCGAAATCATCACACACCTGTGTACCTCTTTTATCACCAGAAACTAACTCTTCCATCTCTTCCCCCACATAGTTGGAATAAGAACACTAAAAGCCATAAGTCAAACCTTGAGTTTCTCTGCGCTAATGACATTTTTCTTCCCGGGATATCTTCAATCACTTAGAATTATTAAGTTCATCAAGTTTACTCGCGTTTAGATATGTGTCTCCTTCCCCCTTGCTGATTTTGATACTTCAGAATCAGCAACACATTGTAAGCCCATATACTCGAAATCATTTGAGAAGAACCTTAGAAGTCTTTGTGAGAATCAACTTGCTGAAGAATATCAGAAAGTCTAATTGGGGATTAAATTCGACATTTCACTCTCCCCCAATTAGTGCTCTCCCCTAAACCGACAATCTGTTTGATAAATGCCCAGATTAAGAAGAAGTCTTTAGATAATCAAATGCAACTCGTCTTTAGTCTTCTAACATGTAGCAGAGAATGTAGAACCGACTGTAGACTCGACCTTCTTCAAGATTGTCCAATTGGGGAATAGAAAGTTAACATCTTTTTCTCACCAAATGCGTTCCAATTACCTTATATGTACCAAATCTCCTTAACTAAAATCCCTCATAATCAAACAAGAACAGAAAGATGTTCATCAAAGAAACCAGCACAGCAGTTAGAAGCACTTTGTCATTTAATCATATCAGCCCGTGTGAAGATGTCAACCAACGGCTCTTCGAAGAAACTACATGTGAAGATGATCCGATAAGAAGAAGCTCGGTTCTTACATGAGTTAGGATCCGTTTGACCATATATTCTCAAATATCAATCAACCATGCAGAAAATTCACACTTCTTCTCCCCCTCAAGAATTGCATACGGAGATGGCATTCTTGATTAAACAAGTGATTATCATCCAAATGTATTTTATTCACACTTCTCCCTCGAAAAATTAGCACATGATGTCGCCATCTTCATTATATTGAGCAAGTGGAATAAGAGTAATTATCAGTAGTCCGGTTCACTTGATGACTGAAGCACATGGAAAAAGCATGAAGCATGTTGATGAGAATGGTCATAATAAGAAGATTTCTCTTCTTCCGAAGATAAAGCGCACTGAAACACCACTTTTTTTTTGTTTAGAGAATGAGGCTTGAACTGTTGTGTTCAAACGTCATAAGAAGATTTCTCTTCTTCGAAAGATAGAGCGCACTGAAACGTACACTTTTCTTTTCTTTAGAGTACGAGGCTTAAACTTTTCTGTTCAAACGTCATAAGAAGATTTCTCTTCTTTTGAAGATAATGCGCACTGAAACGTACACATTTCTTTTCTTTAGAGTACGAGGCTTGAACTGTTGTGTTCAAACGTCATAATCTCTCTCTTTTCAGCTCTCTTGGAAAAACTTGTAATCAACCCCATTATCATTCAGTAGGCTCTTTTTCGTGACAGCTGATGGAGAAAACCCAATATGATGAATTTGACCCTGAAGTAAACTACCCCAAACTCGTGACTTAAACTTGCACATATGTAACAAAGAGCGGTGCCAAGAATTCATGCTCCATTGAATCTCTAATTACTCTATACTCTTCAACCAATCAACCATCAAGTAATAGACGTACATCACCTCTTGAAAATCCACAATTAAATGTGACACTGAGCACTACAACGTAACTCCTTAAAGTGATAGTTATCTTGTGGTGGTAAGAACCCAATTCCCCCAAGTGGTAAAAGAAAAGGAAAAAGTCACCCAACAATAACTAGATTTCCAAGTCTTCATTTTTGATAATAAGCTCGAACAAGGATCTTGAAGAATCTTCATCCAACCATCCCCGATACCTTCAGATACTAAGTACACTCGCCCGTGACATTTCACTTCAACCTCAAATAGATAATACTAAATTAACGCCGTTGTCACATCTTCTGGTTAAAAGCTCAAATCTAGCCTCCTTTACGTTTTAAGTGAACTATGAAAATGGTTTTCGTACCGACCATGGTTAAAAGCACAAAACCCCATAAAACCATGTAATAACCAAACTGTCATACATAAAATCCAAACACACATCCAATTCATGAAGTACACCCTTTTATCCCTTCTTCAAAACAAAAACTATAGCACCAGCATCAGATAAGACCTCGAAATACACTTTTCTTTCTCCAGGATGGTTCTATCATCACGGGATTTTACAATTTTATGGTTTAAACCGAGAAATAGTATCTTTCGCGGGATTTTACAAAACCAAGAATAAACCGTAAGATAGATTCGGAAATGCACTTTACAATTACCAGGATGTTTCCATTGTCATGGGATTTTACAAGTCTATGATTTAAACCGAGAAATAGGTTCTTTCGCGGGATTTTACAAAATCAAGACTAAACCGTGAACAATGTTAGCTTGAATGTGACATGACAACTTTGGTTTCGGTGAATATCTGTTTTAGGGGAACATGCAGCAGTTCATCAGCGGTTCATTATCCAACATGAACAATATCACCAACCATCCAATAAACACTTTGGTAAATACATCAGTCACGCATTCTGTCGGCTATTGTAGTGACCACATGGAGAAATAGACCCGATATGCCAAACTTGAACAAGACGTAACATTCCCCAGATTTGTTACTTAAGCTTGCACTAATCCTTGTGAAGAAGAAATGGTGTACCCAATGTACAAAACCTCTTAACATATCCTCAACAGCGTGAGACACCGAAGTGATAGCTACGTTGTGGGTTAATCGAGAAAGAATCACAACTGTAACTAAATAGCCAAGTCTTTATCACACACTATAACTGCCCAAACAAGTCATCTCCGCGGAAGGGTAGAAAGAAAGAAGACGAAATAAGTAAACGTGCCCGGGAAACCTCACTTCAAATCCAAATAAGAAATGCCGAACAATCAACCCCGAAGTCAACTTTGTTCACATATCAATTCAAGCCGTGACATAATATTTTCCGTGAAAATGTATAGACCAAAGTATCAACCCGCACAACACAACAAATCTCAACATCAACTCTCATCATCAAATTTCTTCAATGAATCTCATTTTATCCAAGTCTCATAAAATCCAACTCTCAAATACGATCCAATTTTGAGAAGCTCAACCGTAACTTTGAACCTGATCCAATGAAATGACTAAACCCGATCAATTTAGACTTCAGAAAGCCCATGTCCAATGATCATATTCAGGTCCAAAAAATTAGCTCAAGCCCAACGGGGATCATATGTAGCCTAATTGATAATACCATATCTAGCAACTCAGCCCCGCGGATGAAATAACAACACAAAGCCCAAATCCATCTCAAAATCAAATCCGGTTCATTTGATAAGCCGCAAAACGTCTTCATAAATTACTCAATTAGGCTCAAGTACAATCTTCGACTCAATAATCAAATGAACAAAAAAATCGGTAGTCCCATATTTAAGATTATGTGGATTTGTTAGGTCACCATATTAGTAACACAAGCATCAATATAAGAATTAGAGAAGAGAGGAGATTGGTTGAACACCACACACAAACACTATGCGTAGAAATATAGAGAAAGGTTATGCGTATGCAAGTGAAAGAGAGTGAATTGAACAACCAACCTTCAATAGAAGGTTTACAAGACTATTTATAGGAGGGAACTAGGGCAACACTCTAAGTTCCCATCCTTTTCCTTATTGGGCTTGGCCTAGGCTTATGGGCCTTCTACATAAGCCTAAGCTTAATAACAAACATAAAGGCCATATTAAGCTAACTATTACATATGAATCACTAACACTTGAATTAAGGTTTAGGAGTGGTTCCAACAATCTCCCCCTAAGTGTTGGTGATGAATGAGTGATAACGATTTAGGTGCTGATGTAATAGTAGCTTTGACGTCTTCTGACATTCTTCTTTCTTGTGAGAAGAAGAGTCTTGATTCGAACAATCTCCCCGGTGTAGAGAAATTGTTTCCTTTGAAGTATTCTGCTTTGACGTCATCTTTGTTCTTTTATCTTTGTTCTTTGTAATGGTAGTGATAGTATGTTGTTGTTGTCTACATCAGGTCTGCTTCGTTGTTCCAGTGTCTCCACGTCATTCTTCAACATGCTCACACGCTCTTTGACGTTGGATTTCAGTACTGATGAAGTTCTCTTAGTCTTTAAACTTTGTAGATTCTTTGACTTGACGAAGAATCATTCTGACTTTTGTGTTGCCTTTTGAGAGAACTTCCATTAGTGATGATGTTGGTATGAGCATGTGAATAATCTGCACGATCAGTCCGCTCCAGAGCTTCCATAAGAAGAAAACATAAGAAAGGTTAGTAATAATCGGATTCCGGCACTTACAAGTTTGAACTTCGAGAGTGTTAACATCATAGTGTGAAAACACAATTCTAATTCTCACAAAGGCCGTTCCTGAACTGGAGTCCCATAAGTGAGATAACGCGATGTACCGAAGTACACCTACAGTTCAGATGAGTCACTGAGGTACACCGAAGCATCACCTCACGACTGTAGACCGTTTGAGACACACTAAGCGTAATCCACGGGGAGTTACCGAAGTGACCTGCTGTCAGGGCTGTTTGATGTTGACCCTGGCAGGAGTTTCCATTCAATCACTGAGGATCACAATAGTGAACCTCTCATAAATGTTCTCGACAGATTGCTAGGATCTGTGTAGGACTCGATAACGTACCACTGTTGTTCTTATTGTTGAACAACAAGTGATGAAATGTCAAGTGTACCTAAGAGATCTTTTGATGAATCTCGTGTCTCTAGACTCAATAGTGCACTTTGGTTTTCCTAAGCGGAGACTAGGGAGAGGGTCTCCTTCTTCAATACCAGCAATCTCTAAGAGAAAGCCGATAGTTTACGTAGGGTTCCCTGTGAGAATGAAACAAGCTTCTGTTGAGAGAAACTTGAGTGGCTAAGAAGGTTTAGTGCATGCGTCACTGGGTCCATGACGACTTTTAATCTTCAATACCGGCGTCATCAAGTGACAACCAGTAGCATATGAATTGAACCCGGTGTCTGCCCTAAGTTGAATAATCTGGAGGGCTATTTCTTTTCACCCTTTTCTTTGCTTTTCTTTTTAATTCTTCAACTCCTTCTTTCTCCGATTCTCATTTTCTCCTTTTCATAATCATACCTAAGGACTTCTAATTACTAACTATTTGTGATGTCCTTGGGTAGATCCCTCCGGCTTTGGCGGATCATAGAACGGTTATTCCTAACCTTAGTCTCCTTATAACTCCATGACTAACCTATGTTGCCATAAAACTATTTTCTTGAAAATCTCTCAAAGTGGTTACATTGAAAAACATTTTGTACCACTGTAAGAGTTTGATCATTTGCAGAAATACTCCCCCTCCACACGTGCTTAAGTGTTTTGACAGAAATTTGCACGGTGAGGGAAGAGCGCGCACTTTTGAATTGATCGACTCAAGAAAGACAATTCCTTGCGAGACACGATTACGTTGCATAGTTAAAGAGATACATTGTCAGCTTTTAGGTGACAACTAGCTCTAATAACTACCTTGAAGGTGTGGACAAACCTCACAAGGTTGTCAAACCCGTCAAAGTTCATGTCTATCAAGAGCTTCTCGAATGGGTACAATTTACTTGGATAAGTCTTGGAAGACAAATCTTTTCAATGTATGACTGTTCAGTTCCCGTCAATTCATGGGTTGAAGTCTTTTCACACGGTGATTCAATAGCAAATACAACATATTTCTTATCACATAATTTTTCTCCCCCTAAAAAATGGCATATAAATGTTATTTTTGAAGAAATGTTGAGAATAAATATGACCATTTTGAGTTTTGTGGGAAGATTACACAAAGAACAATTTGTGAACAAAGTTTTTAGGTCAAATACTCCCCCTCAACAAGTGATATAAACGGTTGAGGTTTTGAAAATCATAAGGGGAAGTACTTGTTCTTTTGAGCAAAACCTTTGAAAAATGAAAGGTTTGATAGGTTTTACTCAAAAGTAAGAAGCTTTCGCTCCTTTTATAAGGATTGTGGCACTGAAGCGTACCACAGGGTCCTTTCATTACAAGAACGGGTTGTACACTGTTATGTGTGCACAAGCCATTGTCATTAAATAAGTACACATCCAAATTAGTATGAAATTGAAACAAATTAAGGGGTACCAGGAATTTCAGGTAGGTCAGCAAGAACTCCAGGAATGCGAACTGGGCATTGATATCCTGTGAGATTAATGCGAGGACGACCACCTACGAAGCTTTCCAATGTTCTGAACTGGTCCCTTCGAAAAAACCTTTCATCAATCTGTTTGATGATTCTCTTGACATCTCGTCTTTCTTTAGAATCCCATCTCTTTTGTGACCCAATGCCTTGTTGAATCGCCTTTAACCGATAAGCTAGTCCATCCCTGACATGCTTCAATGTTGAATCACCAAACTTATGAAGCTCTGTACACGCCATCAAGCAGTTGCGGTGTAGTTCACTGTGGTAGAATACTCCAAAGGGTTTGCTGATGAGAGTGTATTGAGGAAGATGGTTTATGTCAGGAAGTTCTAGCTGAGGTTTGGTAAAGTTGACACGTGTCTGATACGACTCAACAGCAAGTTGGAGATCTTCTACACGTTCCTGGATTACGATGCTTCTGATGAAGATAAGCAAGGACTAGATGTATTCATGTTGAATTTCTGTGGAGAATTGTCTCATGCGTCCCTGTACCTTTGCAAGATACAAATCTTCAATGTCGTTGAGAGACAAATTCTGAAAGTCCGCTTCACAGAAAGCATAGTCCTTTTCGTCTTGTCTTTTGACCACGATGTTCTTTAGGAAGGTGTAGTCCCATTTAGACGAAAGAGAAACATGCTTAACAGCAACGATCCCTTTATCACTGTGCACTTCATGTTGAGATTTATGAACCTGGCAGCTTCTGTAGTAGATTCGTTGGCGTTCCGGCCAATGGTGAATCCCATACAGTGCATCGATGTCATACTCTTCCACTCTGTTGTTGAACATGTGGTTAGCCTTTTCCTCGATGGCTATGCAGTTGGAGTATATGGCTGCCGGGAACGGAAGTGTAACTGAGGTAGCGTATTTCTTTGACACATCACTACCATGTAGAAGAAATTCCAGGTCGTTGTTGAAGAAGTATCGAAATGGAATCTGAGGTTGATCTAGTCGACCAATGGTAGGTAGAGGTTTGGTCCAATCTGTGTAGTATGGAGCGTTGTCTTTTCTGGTGTAGTCGATGTTTGCTTCAGGGTTGAGCCAATCAATGTTGTTGGACATGGCTCGTGCTATGTTTTCAAGGTGATATTCAACTTCAATAGCACTTTCCGAGCTGTCTTTGAGTATTTGAAAGGCTGTTAATACAAATAAGCCGTAAAAACGTTTATTTATATTTTACGATCTTCTAATGTTTTGTCGATAACAAAAGTAAAATCATATTAACGAAACAAATAAAATACGTAAATGGTTTGAACTAATAGTTTTATAACACACTTACGTTTTCACATAAAACACTATAACAAGATTAAGTGATTTTATATTTTAGATACACATGTACAACAACTAGTGTTTACATATTGGCTTAACAAGTTTAAGTAACTCTATGAGTTAGATACATATGTACAACAACTAGTGTTTACATATTGGGTTAATACATACTTATATTAAGTACATTAAAATGGGTAAAAACAAGTATATACTAAAATGGGTAAATGCAAGTATATACTAAATAGATAAAAACTAGCAAATGGTTTTTGACCCATAACCCATGGTTTTATATATACCACTTACACAAGTTCAATGTATCCTTAAGGTACATTGTATCTAGATAGAAAACCATGGATCAACCCATAAACCATGACCCATGACCCATAACCCAAAATACCCATGGGCAAAGAGGAGCGGACCACGGATCCCTAGCTTTGTGCTAGCCGGATCCCAAGTGGAAGGGATCCGTGGGATCCGGGGAAACAGTAGGTTTTTCCTCTATAAATAGTGAGCCATTTCTTCATTATATCTCACCCCTCTCTAACATACTTTCTCCCCTGAGTTAAATCTCACTAACCATAGATCCAAGAGATCTATGTTTGTAGTTTTGTTTTTGTGTGATCTTTTAGGTTCCTCTTAAAGGGAAGATCACCACCTTTGAAGTCGAGCAAGCTCAAGTCCATGAGTTGCCAAGCTTCCTCATCATCAAGGCTATTGAAGTCCTCTTGTTGATGATCCCTTTCTTTCTTCAAAGAAGCGTAGTGTTAAAGACATTAGTGAAAGATGTATCAAGTGTCAAGACGAAGATATTAGTGAAGGGTATCTATCGTCCATAGGATAAGCACTTGTGGTAGGTGCTTAGAAGTCAAGACAAGAAGCATTAGTGAAAGGTGCTTAGAAGTGAAGACACAAGACATTAATGAAAGGTGTCTTGTAGATCTAATCAAAGACATTAGTGAAAGGTGTCTTGTAGATCTAATCAAAGGCATTAGTGAAAGGTGCCTTAGATGTACATTCGATATGGTGTGTTTCGATGTACTAGATAGACTAGCATTAGATCCAAGGATATTGATGTCCTTGATGATGTTGTAAAGGAGTAGATCTCCTTTGGGATTAGTCGTTGGTGTAGTGTGGTAGTAGTTCCTCCATTGCAATGGAACTAGGTACTTAGCCTAGTACCTAATAAAAGGTAGGCGACGTTGTGAAGGTGTAGTTCACCTAAGGTGTGAAAGAACTCGGTGGTTAGCCTAGCACCGTATAAAGGGTAGGCGACGTTGTGTTAGGTGTGGTTCGCCTTGGTGTGAAAGAACTCAGTATTTAGCTTTGTACCGGAAAAAGATTAAGCGACGTTGTGAAGGCTTCTCCGCCATAAGGAGATTGGTGTAGTGATAACAAACTCTCGAGTAGGTGACTCGGGGAGTGGAGTAGGGCAAGGAAGGTGTCCTTGTAGCCGAACCACTATAAATACTCGCGTTGTGGTTTTGTGCTTCTTACTCTTCTCTTTTCATTACATATCTTTATATGCTTGTTTATCAACATCCAACACACACAACCAAATAGATTGACATAAGTCGATCTAAATAGTTTAAAAGGAAGTTTTAATTGGTAAAACTATTCAACCCCCCCTTCTAGTTTTCCACAATTGGCATCAGAGCTTCGTTACCAAGTTTCTTGAAGTATATTGTACTTTAAAAACTTGATACGATCCATAGTTAATTGAAAACTACAAAGAAGGTTTTTCATAAAAACAAACACCATGTTTTTCAAAAACTATATGTTTAGATGTTGAGTTGATAACAACATTTTTTTTATATATATATTTTTTAATTGCACTAATCTTCCTTGTGATATTGATTAGTCAAAGCTCATACCCACCAAGCTTTAGGAGTTGCTTGGTAACAAGAATACCTTCCTTAAGAAGGTATCTTAGACGCAAAGGAGCGGGAATCGTCTAAGTGACATTTGTCATTTGTAAAAGACATTCCTAAGTGCATTCGAGGTATGACTTTCTACTTATATCTAAATGATACTTGTTTAGTATATATGATGAGTGTCTAAATACTCATCATTTTTGTACCAATTAAACTGCAAAAACATCTGAAAACACTCAGAAATACATCAAAACGATGAAAATATCACAAATAAGTGTTTTATGTGTTTTAAATGCAAAAATATCAAAATCTAGTGAAAAACGTATAAAGTTTGCATAATTGGCAGTTTTAGTCCCCCAAGTTTCAAAAGTTGTCAAAAACAGTCCCTGGTAAAACCAAATAAAGAAAAATATCATTTCAAGTCCCTAGGGATTCCTAAGTTGTCAAAATTGGTCCTTGAGATTTAAATTTACAAAATTACAACTTAGGTCCTTTAATTTTCAATAATGACAAGTTAGGTCCCTAAACTTTCAAAGATTGTCAAGTTTGGCCCTTGGGTTATAAAATCAGAAATTGACAGGATTGGTCCTTCAAAAATCAGAAATTGCAAACAAGTCCTTGTCATTAATATTAAACCTATCCTTTGGCCTTGTCAAAACTGAATTGGACCCCTGCCAAAACCCATTTGACCCCCCTGTCATTACCTTTTTGAACCCTTGGTCAACACCTCAGTCAAACTAGCAGCTTTCCCTCCCACCATGGTTATCTTCTTCCACTTGCCCTGCAACCCTCTCCAGTCACCTCAACCCTTATCCCTCCCCCTCATCATCATATTCACCCACTTTCCCCACCACAATAAATGCCACCCCCCTAGTAGCTAAAATCAGAAACCACAGGTCAAATTGCATTTCCCGCCAAAAACCAATCAAATGGCCAATATGAAATCCAGACATCCAATGGTCAAGATTAGTGTTGGGATTCACTCAGAGGACACGTGGAAAGAGATTTTTCATATAAAGGAGGAGGAAGAAGCAAGTTAGAGGCAGTAGTTAATTTTTATTTTTCACATGTATGTCGTATTTCATGTTTCTGTTTTTAATTAAGCTTTAAGTTGTAATGTTTTGTTTCAATATATCAAATTAAGTCATTTAAGTGTATTCAAACTAATTTCAAGCATCAATTTCAGTTTGTGTTCACAATTCATAATTTATGTTCACTGTTTCAAATTGCAATATCAAAATCTTATGTACAAGTGTTTAGTAGTTTATTTTTAAGCTCATATAAGCTTACATAAGCTCCTCATAGCTTTTGATAAGCTTATATTTATGTTTCTAGCAAAGTTGGATCTTGGTCAATGAAAGTCAACTGAGTCATCAATTTGAAATGGAAATGGAATATGGGTGTATCAGTGCTGAATTTGGGTTGATTCTAAGTTCTATGGGTTGATTTATATAGGCTAGTGGTACTGTGTTCTGGTTTCATTCAGTTTCAAGCCATAGTGGCTAGGACCCATTGTAAGTCAATTTCAAGTAACATTGCATAATCTGTTTTTTTTGTAGTTATAATCTGTCAAACCTGTTCAATTAGTGCTAATTAAGTTAGCTAAACTTAGTTTGATTATTGAAACAAGTGGATTAGTAGTTAGCTTATTTAAAAATTGCTTATCAGTGATTACAAGGTGTGTTTGGATTTACTGTCAAAACTGTCCCAAAGGTTTAGTCAGTGGTAGTTAACTGTTGGTTCATGCAAAAACTTGAGCCTGCAAACACTGAAAGTCAACATGGTCTAAAAACTGTCTCATTCACTTAACTATTGTGATTTTGGATTAGCAAAAACTTATTTTGTGTTTAAAAGTCTTAGACATTGCTTGCATTGTGCTTGTTCAATCATAATACTTCATAATCAGTCATAAAATTGGAATCAAAGTTCACATTAGTCAAACTTTTCTCAGCTGCTTCATTAGTCAAACTTGAAAAATCCACTTTTCACCCAACTGAGAGGAATTATCATTGCCTCATTTCTGAGTCAAATTAAGTGAAATTTGGGGTTTCATAAACTTCAGCTGGTATCATTTCTTATTAGCATTTTTGTAGAATTTTATCAATTTTTTATAAGCTCCATTTGAGCTTGTCAAACAGGGCCTAATTGCCCTGTTCACAAAACTCAGCATAAACTGAGTTTTTCTCAGTTTTGTGCAGGCTTGCACAGGGTTCATCAGAGCTCACTTTAGTCACATCTTTGGTTCATAAGTAGTTAGCCAGGTCTAGATTAGGTTCCAATCTTTGGTTTTAAGTTCCAGCTTATTGTGTGGCTTGTTCTTGAGCTTAAAGTAGGTACTTAAAAACTGTTTTTGCACAAAAGCTCAAATCATCAAATCTGTACATTGAGCAATTCAGAGGCTATGGCTTGTTGTTTTTAGTTTCATTTGGGTTATTGTAGCATATTAGAACTTTTAGTTTCATTTGTTTTTAATTTAATTAGTTTTAAATAGTTTAAAATTCATAAAAAATAGAAAAATAATCAGAAAAATACAAAAATAGTTTTGAAAATTCTCTTTTGTTATTTTAGATTTTTCCAAGTCATAATTTTATTTTTCTAGCTTTATTTCATATTTTCTTGTAATTTAGGTTATTACTAAATAGTTAAAAATAGTTTTTAATTAATAATAATTAGATAATTAGTTATAAAAATAATTTTCTTTTTCTTAAAATTTTCTCATATCATTAGGTTTGTAAAAATATAATTTTCATATTTTTAGGATTAATATTGTGTAAGTTTCACATTTTTATTTGTACGTTACGTAGTTTTAAAATTCAGTTTTATAAAAACATAAAATCAAAAACATCATTTTAAATATAGTGATAGCGTTTATTTAATATTTTTTATCTTTTTAATTTTCTTTAATTTGCATTTAAGCCGTTGTAATTTATACACTTATTCTGTAGTTATAATAAATCATATCTCCTTATCTGTTCAAATCTTCTCGATCACTACACGTTTGATTATTCTCGCACGGCTCGTTGGGACTTAACGACCTGGGGAAACACTATACTCTCCTAGACTTCATTGCATTTGTTTCCAGACTGTTTTAAGTTTGTTACAGTTAGCCATTCACAAGTGGTTAACTTGCGTGATAAAACTTGACGGTTTGGAACGAATCAAATTTTGGCGCCGCTGCCGGGGAGCTGTGCTAATTGTCTTACGTTTAGCAGATTAGTAGTTTGAATATTCACTCTCTGGTCATACCATCCATCTATCTATATATATATATATATCCATATTTTCTTATAAAAAATCCAAAAACCCAAAAACAGCCAAAAACGTATAAAACACAAAAATATTTTCCTTTTGTTTTTATATATGTATCAAATATAAAAATACAAAAAGATTTGTCGTTTTCTGAGTTTAATAATAACAACATAAAAGATTACCACCGCAAACCAAGGCAGTGTACTACCTAACTGGGGGTACGACCATAATAAGTTCCCGAACCAAAGATTAAAACTTGCCTTTGTGTCCTTGTGATTGGTGTACCTTTTTCAAAGAAGCCATTCATACTGTGATTATTGGTTTAAGTTCACTTTTGTTTTGCCTCGATCTTGTTTTAATTGGATTTGTTGTTATATATACTTGTCAGAACCAGAAAACCCAAAAAGATTCTTCTTACCCCATTTTCACCAATTTCATAATTCCTTTCCTTAACTCTGAGATCCCTTAGAGTTAACTCTAGTGCATGCGCACTCGTTCTTCTAGATCATTGAGTCCTTTTCGTGATCTAGCAGAAATTCCTAGAAGACGTTCTCGTAGACGTGCTGCCCAAATAGTCGAACCCGAGATTCGTACTATTCCAAGCAACAATATGGCAGACGAACGAACTATGGCGGAAATGCTCCAAGCACCCACCGAGGGTTATGGAGATGCCATCATTCTACCAGTAATCAATTCTGATCACTTTGAATTGAAGACACATTTGATCCAACTTGTGTCTACAAATCAATTCCACGGGTTTGACCGAGAAGACCCGTATGCACACATCCGTTGGTTTAACAAGTTGACTTCAACTATCAATTTCAAGGATGTACCACAAAAAGTCATCAAGTTGATGCTATTTCCATTCTCACTTGAGGGGACAGCCCGGATTTGGCTGGAAAAAGAACCCCCTCGATCCATCGAAACTTGGGAGGAACTTGTTCAAAAGTTTGTCAATCATTTCTTTCCTCCATCAAAGACGACTAATCTTAAAAATGAAATTTCTGGATTTCGTCAAAATTTCGATGAAAACTTTGGAGAGGCATGGGAGAGATTCAAGGATCTCCTCAGGAAATGCCCCCATCATGAATTCACGGAGCTTCAACAAGTTAATATCTTTTATAATGGGTTGAACGGTAACGATCAAGATTCTTTGAATGCAGCCGCCGGTGGCAATATCTTGAATCGTAAGCCTAAAGATGTGATTGAGATTTGCGAGGAAAAATCAAAAGTTCCTATTTCTCGCAACAAAGTCAATACTCCGAACACTCCTGCTTCTTCATCCAATAACTCTTCTGAGTTAGCTGCTCCGATAGCCGCTCTAACGGATGTCATCCGTTGTATGATGAAAGATGTAAAGGAAATCAAAAGCGAAATTCATAAGCCGGAACCAATCAAAGCCGTAAACAAGGTGTGTGAAACTTGTAGTGGTCCGCATGCGTATTATGATTGTCAAGCAACCGATGCTTCCTTTTACCAAGCTCCCGTAGCTTCGGTAAACCACAATCAATACCGACCACAAGCTGATCCTCACTACCGTGCACCTAGCGGTATGACACCACCTGGTTTTCCTCCTGTGCAAAACCATGGCAATCAAAATCGCTTTGTTCCGAATCAAGGACAAAACTTCAATAACTCAAAATTTCAATCAAAACAGGAACAATTTCAACCCACCATATCAAGCTCCAAATCAGCAAAGTTATCAACAACCTTCTCATGCTCCCCCACCAAATGACTTCATGAAAATTACTGAGTCAAGCATACGTTCAATGCAAACTCAGATCAATAACATGAGGGTTGAGCTAAAGAAGGAAATTGATACCACAATGTCTCGGCAGACAAATGAGTTGAAGAATATGATGAGCAGTTTCATGAACATGAATATGAACCAAGCTTCATCATCTTCTGGAGGACTCCCAAGCAATACAATTACCAATCCAAATGCCGAGTTGAAAGCCGTCACCACTGGTAGTGGTAAGACGCACAATGGACCTTCGACTCCAATGCCTCCTCCACCAGGAGTAGTGAGTCAAGTTACCAAGGATACAACGGACAAGGTGCAATTCTAAAGCCCACGAAGTACCGCACACGTCCCACCTTCGGTAGTCCAAGCTTTAAGTCCGGAACCCGAAGTTCCGAAGACAAATTCTGAGCCCGAAATGACTTCCATCCCGGCTCAAAAGTCTAGTCAGCTTCCTTACCCATCAAGAATGAATGATGAAAAGCTCAAAGACAAAAACAAAGAGCAAATGGAAAATTTTTTCCAAATCTTCAATGAGCTACACTTTGATATAAGCTTCGTTGATGCTCTCGTTCTAATGCCTAAATTTGCATCCACGCTTAAAGGCTTACTGACCAACAAAGATAAGCTATCTGAGATGGCTAAAACCCCTCTAAATGAGCAATGCTCAACGGTCCTTCTCAAGAAGCTTCCCAAAAAGCTTGAAGACCCTGGCAGATTTTTAATCCCGTGTGATTTCTTGGGGATGGTTCAATGCTCCGCCTTGGCCGATCTTGGCGCTAGCATTAACCTCATGCCACTCTCAGTATGGAAGAAACTGTCTCTTCCTAAACTTTCATCCACTTGTATGACACTCGAGCTAGCGGACCGTACCATAACTCGTCCACTTGGGATAGCCGAGGATGTCGTGATGAAAGTGGGAAAGTTTCACTTTCCTACTGACTTTTTTGTTGTAGACTTTGATGCAGATCCTAGAGTTCCCCTCATCTTAGGGAGAGCTTTCTTGAGAACGAGTCGTGCTTTGATTGATGTGTTTGCTGAAGAGTTGACCATACGGGTTGACAACGAAGAGCTCACATTGAATATCAACCAGAACTCCAAACCTCTGTCCAAACAGAGTGTTGCCACAATTGATAAAAAATCTGAAAGATTCAATGCAACACATTCAAATTTCACGGTTAAGAGGAGTTTTCAAAAACGTGCTGAGCTAAAAGCTTTGAAAATCAACCCTGGTTCAAACAAATGGTTTGAAAGTTGTACCAGGGAAGTCAAGAGTGTACTTGATGATGATGATCTTGAATCGGAGACTTTATCGGAAGTGGTGGAAATTGCTAGCTCTAAGAGCACACCACTTGTCCCACCTCCGGAATCAGTTTGTCGTATCGAGTTTGTGAACTCTGTGGATGAAACCAAACTATCTTCAGTTTCATCTGAATTGGATGATGATGTTTGTGATCCAATGGGAGACATTCTTCCCATTGAAGAATTGCTCAAAAATGATCCATCATCTCCTAGTCTTATTATTCCCGACTCTTCCACCCCTTCTCTCACTCTTGATGAGGAAGATGACAACTTTTGGAATGAAGTCGATGCCTTTCTTAGTGATGAGTCAATTCCAACAGGAATTGATAATACTTACTTTGATTCGGAGGGGGATATCCTTTTTCTAGAAAATCTGTTGATTGAAGAACCGTTTCCCACCCTCCCTCCCGGACATCTTATTGACAATCACCATATAAGCTTCAAGTTTAAGCTTAAAAATGTCAAAAATGGTGATTTGCTTCTTTCTGATGAGGAATGGACTTGCATTCTCATGTACGTCTTTATTCCATTCTTCACAGATGGTCTAGTTGCTCTTTCCCTTTTCTCTTTCGGGAATGAGGACACCATCTTTGGCCCCGGTATCATCCCTTATTGTTTCTACTAGTAACAATACCGCGGTTATATCTCGTCGGTGTGGAACTTTCTGATGTTCATATGTTTGTTAACACTGTGAACGAAAGTCCGATTGAGATTGGTTTTCCACGTTACTTTCCCCATGAACAAATGAATTCGGGGTCGAGTCAAGCTAGCGACTCGGTAATCAAAAACAGTAGCTAAACATGGGTTTTCACCCGTGTGTACCACCCTAGTGTGGGGGAGTTGCCCCCCGCTGTTGTATATAAGAGTTTCATCAAAAAAAAAAAAAAAAAAAAAAAAAAAAAAAAAAAAAAAAAATCTTGCTAAATAATGGCCTTAGTATTTCCCTTTTACGTTCTATGTTTCGGCATAACCGCCGGTACTTTGAATATTGAGGGCAATATTCAATCTTAGTGTGGGGGGGAATTCTCACGAATTTTATCATGTAATTATACCGCCCAATTCCCCCATTTTTGGCCAAATTTTTTTTTTGGAGTAAGTGTTTTGCACTTACTCATTTGGTTATCAGTCCGCCTTGTCTAATAAACAAAAGGATTGGCTAATACAGGAGCAAACGGCTCTTGGTAAAGATATCTCAAATCCGTTGACGGCTTACAATTTGCCCAAAATTGTATGGTATTCAGCTCACCATATCCTTAAAAGTGAAGAGTTGGCTAGCCCGCAAGTTTATGGCTTGTGGTAAAGGCAGTGGAAAAACCATAATTGGTAATCAGCTCACCAAAGATAATATTGATAATTTATCTAAGAGTTGGCTAGTCCAGAAGCAAACGGCTTCTGGTAAAGACAAATCAAATCCGTTGAAAGCTGATGATTTGCTCAAAATCATTTGGTTATCAGTGTACCAAGGTTCTTACTTGAACTGAAATATTTGGCTACTCTAGAAGTAATGGCTTTTGGTAAAGAGATTCAAATCCATTAATTTTTCTCAAAACATTGCTAGGGACTAGCAATATCTTAGTGTGGGGGATTGATGAGTGTCTAAATACTCATCATTTTTGTACCAATTAAACTGCAAAAACATCTGAAAACACTCAGAAATACATCAAAACGATGAAAATATCACAAATAAGTGTTTTATGTGTTTTAAATGCAAAAATATCAAAATCTAGTGAAAAACGTATAAAGTTTGCATAATTGGCAGTTTTAGTCCCCCAAGTTTCAAAAGTTGTCAAAAACAGTCCCTGGTAAAACCAAATAAAGGAAAATATCATTTCAAGTCCCTAGGGATTCATAAGTTGTCAAAATTGGTCCTTGATATTTAAATTTACAAAATTACAACTTAGGTCCTTTAATTTTCAATAATGACAAGTTAGGTCCCTAAACTTTCAAAGATTGTCAAGTTTGGCCCTTGGGTTATAAAATCAGAAATTGACAGGATTGGTCCTTCAAAAATCAGAAATTGCAAACAAGTCCTTGTCATTAATATTAAACCTATCCTTTGGCCTTGTCAAAACTGAATTGGACCCCTGCCAAAACCCATTTGACCCCCCCTGTCATTACCTTTTTGAACCCTTGGTCAACACCTCAGTCAAACTAGCAGCTTTCCCTCCCACCATGGTTATCTTCTTCCACTTGCCCTGCAACCCTCTCCAGTCACCTCAACCCTTATCCCTCCCCCTCATCATCATATTCACCCACTTTCCCCACCACAATAAATGCCACCCCCCTAATAGCTAAAATCAGAAACCACAGGTCAAATTGCATTTCCCGCCAAAAACCAATCAAATGGCCAATATGAAATCCAGACATCCAATGGTCAAGATTAGTGTTGGGATTCACTCAGAGGACACGTGGAAAGAGATTTTTCATATAAAGGAGGAGGAAGAAGCAAGTTAGAGGCAGTAGTTAATTTTTATTTTTCACATGTATGTCGTATTTCATGTTTCTGTTTTTAATTAAGCTTTAAGTTGTAATGTTTTGTTTCAATATATCAAATTAAGTCATTTAAGTGTATTCAAACTAATTTCAAGCATCAATTTCAGTTTGTGTTCACAATTCATAATTTATGTTCACTGTTTCAAATTGCAATATCAAAATCTTATGTACAAGTGTTTAGTAGTTTATTTTTAAGCTCATATAAGCTTACATAAGCTCCTCATAGCTTTTGATAAGCTTATATTTATGTTTCTAGCAAAGTTGGATCTTGGTCAATGAAAGTCAACTGAGTCATCAATTTGAAATGGAAATGGAATATGGGTGTATCAGTGCTGAATTTGGGTTGATTCTAAGTTCTATGGGTTGATTTATATAGGCTAGTGGTACTGTGTTCTGGTTTCATTCAGTTTCAAGCCATAGTGGCTAGGACCCATTGTAAGTCAATTTCAAGTAACATTGCATAATCTGTTTTTTTTTGTAGTTATAATCTGTCAAACCTGTTCAATTAGTGCTAATTAAGTTAGCTAAACTTAGTTTGATTATTGAAACAAGTGGATTAGTAGTTAGCTTATTTAAAAATTGCTTATCAGTGATTACAAGGTGTGTTTGGATTTACTGTCAAAACTGTCCCAAAGGTTTAGTCAGTAGTAGTTAACTGTTGGTTCATGCTTGTTAAGCATTATTTGACTCATTTGAGTCATTAACTTGAGCCTGCAAACACTGAAAGTCAACATGGTCTAAAAACTGTCTCATTCACTTAACTATTGTGATTTTGGATTAGCAAAAACTTATTTTGTGTTTAAAAGTCTTAGACATTGCTTGCATTGTGCTTGTTCAATCATAATACTTCATAATCAGTCATAAAATTGGAATCAAAGTTCACATTAGTCAAACTTTTCTCAGCTGCTTCATTAGTCAAACTTGAAAAATCCACTTTTCACCCAACTGAGAGGAATTATCATTGCCTCATTTCTGAGTCAAATTAAGTGAAATTTGGGGTTTCATAAACTTCAGCTGGTATCATTTCTTATTAGCATTTTTGTAGAATTTTATCAATTTTTTATAAGCTCCATTTGAGCTTGTCAAACAGGGCCTAATTGCCCTGTTCACAAAACTCAGCATAAATTGAGTTTTTCTCAGTTTTGTGCAGGCTTGCACAGGGTTCATCAGAGCTCACTTTAGTCTCATCTTTGGTTCATAAGTAGTTAGCCAGGTCTAGATTAGGTTCCAATCTTTGGTTTTAAGTTCCAGCTTATTGTGTGGCTTGTTCTTGAGCTTAAAGTAGGTACCTAAAAACTGTTTTTGCACAAAAGCTCAAATCATCAAATCTGTACATTGAGCAATTAAGAGGCTATGGCTTGTTGTTTTTAGTTTCATTTGGGTTATTGTAGCATATTAGAACTTTTGTAATCAGTTGGTGGCTTTTTGTGGTGTTTGGCTTATTCAAAGTGCTTATTTATAAGCATTTGGTATAGCAGTTGCATAATCCCCCACATAACCACCTATTTTTCCATTTTTCCTAGATTCCTAATATAATTTTAGACTTATCTTGAATTTTTCATATTTTTCCAAACCTGTTTGCTATTTTTCTGCATTTAAACCAATTTTTAGCACTTTTTAAATAGCTTTTAATACAATTAATTCAGAAAAAGTTCAAAAAAATAATTTTTCAATTTTCTTAGGTTAAGATAAATATAAAAAGTAAAAAAATTATTTTTCCAGATTTTTCATAATTTAATTTGTATTTTTAATTAATTTAATTAGTTTTAAATAGTTTAAAATTCATAAAAAATGGAAAAATAATCAGAAAAATACAAAAATAGTTTTGAAAATTCTCTTTCGTTATTTTAGATTTTTCCAAGTCATAATTTTATTTTTCTAGCTTTATTTCATATTTTCTTGTAATTTAGGTTATTACTAAATAGTTAAAAATAGTTTTTAATTAATAATAATTAGATAATTAGTTATAAAAATAATTTTCTTTTTCTTAAAATTTTCTCATATCATTAGGTTTGTAAAAATATATTTTTCATATTTTTAGGACTTTTATTTCTTAGATTTCACTTTTTATTTTGTGCGTTTACGTTATTTTTATTTAAACGTAAGTTTTAAGTTTTAAGTTTTAAACGTTCATCAAATTTAAAATAGTGATAGCGTTTATTTAATATATTTTATCTTTTTAATTTCCTTTTAATTTGCATTTTAGCCCTTGTAGTTTATGTCCTTCTCCTTAGTTATAATAATTCACAATCTCCTTTTCCGTTCAAATCTCCCGATCACTTTACGTTTGATAATCCATTGCATAGCTCGCTGGGACATAACGACCCGGGGAAACACTATACTCCTCAGATCTTCATTGAGTTCGTTCCTGAGCCGTTTTAAGCTTGTTACGGTCTGCCATTTACAAGTGGCAGGCTTGTGTGATAAAGCTTGACTGTTCGGGAGCGCATCATCGTTAAATCCCAACGAGCCGTGCGAGAATAATCAAACGTGTAGTGATCGAGAAGATTTGAACAGATAAGGAGATATGATTTATTATAACTACAGAATAAGTGTGTAAATTACAACGGCTTAAATGCAAATTAAAGAAAATTAAAAAGATAAAAAATATTAAATAAACGCTATCACTATATTTAAAATGTTATTTTTGATTTTATGTTTTTATAAAACTGAATTTTAAAACTACGTAACGTACAAATAAAAATGTGAAACTTACACAATATTAATCCTAAAAATATGAAAATTATATTTTTACAAACCTAATGATATGAGAAAATTTTAAGAAAAAGAAAATTATTTTTATAACTAATTATCTAATTATTATTAATTAAAAACTATTTTTAACTATTTAATAATTACCTAAAATACAAGAAATTAGGAAATAAAGTTAGAAAAATAAAATTATGAATTGGAAAAATCTAAAATATCAAAAGAGAATTTTCAAAACTATTTTTGTAATTTTCTGATTATTTTTCTATTTTCTAGGAATTTTAAACTATTTAAAACTAATTAAATTATTTAAAAATACAAATTTAACTAAGAAAAATATAGAAAAATATTTTTTTGTCTTTTTATATTTATCTTAACTTAAGAAAAATGAAAAATTATTTTTTTGAAGCTTTTCTTAATTATTTGTATTTAAAGCTAATTAAAAATGCTTAAAAACTAATTAAAATCAAGAAAAATAGCAAACAAGCTAGGAAAAATCTGAAAATTTCAGGAAAAGTCTAAAATATTATTAGGAAGCTAGGAAAAATGGAAAAACAAGAGCTTGTGTGAAGAAAAATGGAACTGATGTGGAAGTGCTTATTGAAATAAGCACTTGAATAAGCAAATGGAATCCAAAGGCTACCAAACTGATACACAAGCTATAATAAGCTAAGAGAACTAAAATGGAACAAGTAACAACAAGCTACAACCTCTGATTTGCAATCTACAACAGATTTGATGAATGAGCTTTAAGCTAAAAAACAGAATTAGGATGGCTACTTGCAGCTAGATTATATGCACTAAAATAAGCTGAAAAGGAAAACTACAAATTGGAACCTCTAGAGGACCTGGGTAAGACCATGCAAACCAAAGCTCAGACTTGGAGAAGCTAGACTAAGCTTTGTACAAGCCAAGCAAAACCTGCTCAAGCCCTGTGCAGTCAACAGTGCCCTGCACAGGGCACTTAGCACCATATTGATAAGCTAGTTTGAGCTTATAGAAAAAATTACAAAAATCTGCTAAAATACCCATAAGAAATTAGACCAGGATGACTTTTTAAAATCACTAGTTTCATTGAAATTGGCTAAGAAATGAGTTCAATAAAATTCCTCCTATCTTAGCCAAAACTGAGTTTTGTGCAATTGACTTTTTAAGCAAAACTGAAAGATTGACTTTCTTGAGTTTTGATCTGGATTTAAAGACTGGAAATGAAGTAATATGATGTAATAAAACTAGAACAAGCTAAATCTAGGTATTTGGAACACAAAACAAGAATTGGATTTGCAAACATCTCAACAGTTGCACAGTTAAGACAGTTAGCATACAATTTTGACTATGGACATGTGCAGGCACCTAAATAAGACAGATATGAGCTCAAATCAGGTTATCAAGCTTATCACAACAAGACTCTATCAATGACTAACCCTCTAAGACAGTTTAAACTGTAAATCCAAACACCCTTGTATTTGACTGTTTGAGCTTTAATATGAAACTAAACACTATACTAGCTAAGATTAATGATCAACTGAGATTATAAGACTATAATACAACTATGTTAACAGGTTAAAACTAGTAAAGATCACAGATGCACCTATAACCATAAAATGCAAAAACTGACTTGAAACTTGAAAATGAGAAACTTTACTAACCACTGTATCCAGCTTATGCAGGCCAAAACCAGAACCCAAAATCAATGTATTAAACCATTTCCAACCCAAATCAGAGGTCTGCAACACCAGTAACCATTTCCAATTCCAATTTGTACCAAAAATTGACTTTTATTGACTATGAACCAAAATTACTTAAACCTTGAATTTAAGCTTGTACAAAGCTATCATAAGCTTATACAAGCTTGTTGAGATTAAAGACAAGCCACTGAAAGCTTACACATAAGATTTTAAGATTAAAAATTGCAACAGTAAACTAGGAAACATGAAATGGCACTAAAACCTTGAATTACTACTTAAAACTGGATTGCACTTGTAAAACAACTTAGTTAAATACATTAAAACAAAGATTACAACATTATCACTAAAGCTAAGATATTTATAAATAAAACGACATTTTAAAGAAAATAAAATAAAACTAGCTAGCTCCTTCTTGCTTTTCATTGCTTCTTTTTATACCCAAACATCTTCTCACACCTCTCACCTCAAATCCCAGCTGTGTTTGAGGCCCTTGGATCAGTTAAACTCATCTTAGCCATTCTTTGTGTTTTGGCGGGAAACTTGGATATTTGACAGTTGGATGAGTTGAGTGTGGGAGAGGTGAAGAGTTATTGATTCTTGGATTCTTATGTTTGGAGTGATAAGGTTGGGTGGAAAATGAGCTGGAGGAGGGGGAAGGTGGAGTGTATGCAGGCTTGTTGCAGAAAGCAGGTATCAAGTGGGGGAGAAGGTGTTTTTGGCGCGTGTGTGGGATGTTTGACCAAGATTTTGACCAGAGGTGTTAAATATGCAGGGGGTCCAAAATTGGTTTAATGACAGGGTCACAATGGTAATTGGCTGGGGTCCAAAGTGTTTAGACAAGGGTCCATAGGCTTTAGGCTTTAAATAACAAGGACTAATGTTGTCATTTCTGAAATTGCAAGGACCTTGGCTGCCAATTCATCAAAGAGGTTTCAAGGGACCAAAATTGACAATCTCACAAAGTACAAGGACCAAACTTGCCATTTTCACATTTTCCAGGGACTAATTTTGCCAAATTTTAAACTTGGAGGACCAAACTTGTAATTTTCTCAAACTTTTGATATTTTTCACCAAAGGACTAATTTTGACAAGTTATGATTTAAAAAGGACCTTTGGTGATTTTTCTTTTGAAATTTTGACTCAGGGACTATTTTTGACAATTTTAGAAACTTGGGGGACTGAAACTGCCAATTATGCAAACTTTGCTCATTTTTCATCTGATTTTAAACATTTTGCATCTGAAACATATAAAATGCAATTTTGGAATATTTTCAGTATTTTGATGCATTTCTGAGCATTTTTAAACGTTTTGCAGTTCAGATTTGACTAAAAATGATGAGTATTTACACACTCATCAAACGACCTGGGGAAACACTATACTCTCATGGACTTCATTGCATTTGTTTCCAGACTGTTTTAAGTTTGTTACAGTTAGCCATTCACAAGTGGTTAACTTGCGTGATAAAACTTGACGGTTTGGAGCGAATCAATATAAGTGTTATTTGCTAGGCTTTTATTTGAGTAGATTTTTTGTGTTTACACATGATTTACATGTAGCTTCGTTAGGAAGCTTATTTCTTACATACGTGTTATTTTTTCTCGTCTATAGTCATAATATGTAGAGCTTATGCTTTATTTCTTCTAATAAAACATAAACACGAATTTCAAAAAATTTCTCCTTCCCTATTAATAAACCCACTCGACGCCCACTTTTTCAATCCTCACTTTTTCAAATTTTCCAATTTCAAAAATTCCCTCTCATTCAAAAACTTCATCTTCCTCCTCATTCCATCTCTTCCTAAACCAAGAAGATCCGTCATCAACATGGTTTACATCGCACTCGTGCTCATCGCCCTAACACTCATCGCACTTGTGTTCCCTATGATGAAGTTCACATACGGAGACATTTACTTTGTGTTGTTAATCTATATTGGGGTCATTTACCCAATCCTTTGTATCATCCTTAGCATTGAAATGCAATATTATTGATTATCTATTTTATCTAGGATGTTTGTGTTATTATGTGTGTTTCATTTCTTTTGATCTATATGTGTTATATTCTTTCATGATACATTAGATGTCATGTATGCATGCTAAAAGAAAATATAGGATAAAACATACTTCATGGTACAATAACCGTAAAACCTATGTTTTTATTAAAACTGGTTCTGTTACTACAGATCCACGGATCCCGGAAGTTACACTAGCCGGATCCCTTTTGAAAAGGAACCGTGGGATCCGTCCTACTGGAAAACAGTTTTCATGCAAGATTAAAAATCACTATCTTTCTAAAAAATAATAATCCACTAGAGCTTCAAAACCATGAGTTAGCTAAATACTAATTGTTAATAGAATATCTAGTAAAAACGTTAGATTATTATAGGTTGACCATAAACGTCTTCCCTTATTAACCCATCACTTCTATAGGTTCAACTATGACGCATGAATACGAGTTTGATTTTTCACTCACTAGCGTCTACACCCCGAAAATTTCCCTTGAGCCCAACACACCTGGCAATCATGTCCGTGGGTTCAATAATCTCGAAAACCGTCACTTCCATGAAGGACGTATTGTAGACACCTCTCTACAATTCGAAGAAGGTATCAATACCTCCTTCCGAGCCATAGGACTAGAATGTCTTCTTGAAATTAACGAGAAGATATGTCCAAGGTTCATAATGGAATTCTTCCGTCAAGTGGAACTTGTTCGTAACGAGGATCGCTCTTTATCTCTTTGGTTTTATATCAAAAACCAAAAATTCACTTTAAGCCTTGGGCATTTTGCTCACATCCTCCGAATTCCAAACCATGGACAATGTGCCTTCACGGAAGATTGGTCTCTTGATTATCTCTTCAATTTTCATGAAGAAAATAGCCCATATTGTTCACACATACCCTCTCCGGAAGAATTAACACGCATAATATGCAAACCTCGACCATATTACTCCAATCCAAACATTATCCATACACGGGATATCCGAGAAGAGTATAAGCCTGCTGCTCTTATTCTACGTGAAAATGTTTGGAGTCTTAGGGGAAATCGAGATATTCTTCCTGCTTGTTGTGCTCACATGTTGTACTGTTTGCTAACACAACAACCATACAATCTCGCCTACTTCTTCGCAAGGCGAATTGCAAATCTTCAAGGCTCCAAGAATAAACTCATCCCTTATGGAATGTTCTTGACACGCCTCTATCACAATGTTATGCACTTCCATCCTCAATTTCAAAGTCCGTTGTACGTACTTGTGAACAAGATGATGGAACCGCTAAACATATCTCTCATGAAGACTTTCTTCATTCATGATTCCACCAATACCCATCAATCACATAATGATCCTCCTAGTGAAGACACTCAAGGAACCTAGAATAGTCAAATAGGATCAATTCTACTCTACTCATTAGTTATCAATGTAATCCTATTTCTTTCATGAAATAACACATCTTACATTTGATATCCTAGTTTTAGAACTCCTTTAAACAAAGCTTGGAATATAATGCACTGTCATGATCATTGCATACCTTTAGTAAAGGTTCTGTCTAGCAGATAGACGGATCCCAAATGTTGTACTAAACGGATCCCTACATCTAGGGAACCGTGGGATCCGGCAAAACAGAAAATGCAATTGCAAGCATTATATGTCAAACACATCCCTTAGAACACCTCACACTAAGCTAAACATAGTGTCTTAAGATTGATTAAGACTTTATCAAGATAGGTTGACCTTTCCTACTCTTTCCAACTCACATAGATCACATTCTAAGGCTCTGTTAGATCTACCATTTCAAATCCATCACTCTTCCGCTCCCAAAACTCACACTTTATTCTTCTTATATGATCTCTCACAACTAGGTTAGAAATCCTTCGATTACGACAATATTGATCATTAATCAATCTCACCTCAAAATTGATCAAAGTTGATCAAATCCTAGTTTTTCCCATCTCATAACCATTAGGATATTTTCCAAAATATAATCCTAAGACACAACCTGATCTCTAGGATCATTTAGTTTCATTTAACTTCAATTGACATCTTTAATGTCATCCTTGCTCATCCATTGGTACTTGTTGAAAGTTCCAAATCCTTCCATAAATAACAATCATTAGCTACACCACTCATTGCCCTCAAACACTTAAGCACCCCTTCATTTAAAACACTTAGGAGAACTGAAACACTCAAGGTGATGTAGATCTAGGATCTTAGAAACATCATTTCCACTCTTTCATAAACTGCTGAACGCCGGATCCCTAGAACTAGCCTAGACGGATCCCTCTGAGAAGGGAATCGTGGGATCCGGATGACAGTCTATGACAAATCTTACTAAAACAAATCATTTCAACTCAAACACTCCATCTCATCTTAAATGAGTTCCTAGAACAGCACAACCTCTGGAGTTGACTCTTGTGCATGCTAATCATCAAAACGGCTCGTGTTGTACACGAAATCTCTTCAACCGAATCATCTTCGGTCAAACCAACAAACCTTCATCATCCAATCAAACCAATTCCTAGAAGGTTAGTACCCACAAAATTACCTATGCCAAACACCACCATACCTCCTAGGCCAAACAATATCATCTCCACTAAACCATCACCATTGGTTCCTAGAGCTATCTCTTTTACATCCCCACAATCATCACCTCACCTCTACAATTTAGAGGACTTGCCACCTAGGCCGTCTCATCCGCTTCCGCCGACAACATTCTCCTCATTAGGAGGAACAATGATTTAAAATCAAGGTGTTGAGTCAACACTTGCTCCGGCTTCCTTTTCGCCGTTTCCATCATATAATCCCATTTGGATTATAAGAAATCATCAAAGTCAACCACCCGACCTTATGGAAGTTGACACATCTTTACCACCATCATCATTCTTGATCGAACCATTCCTAAATGGACCTCCACCAATCCCTCCATCATTCGAGGCTCCTCAAACCACTTCAATTAATCCTTTGAATCTAGCCACTTCATTTCATCCACCACCACTACCTAGCCATGACAAAGATTGCTATCATTGTCAACATGTTGAAAGTTTGATACATGAAGTACGAGAAGACCAACGTTTCATGTTCTATCATCTCCTCGAACGTTTTGACGAGATTAAACCTAAACATAACTTGAGCTAGAGGATTATAGTGGTGTCTAAGCTTCAAGCGTTAGTTGGTCTAAGAAATTCCTAGTTATGTATTGTCTATTTTCTTATTTTTGAGTCATGTATATCATAACTCTTGTTTTATTAAATGGAATTACATGCTACTTGTTATTTCGTTGAGCATATGATTACTTTGTATTCATATCTCATTTGTGTGATAACATTACTTGTTATATCACCTTTGCTGTTTTTAGTCATCAGCCAGACGGATCCCTCAGTATTGCCTAGACGGATCCCTACTAGAAGGGAACCGTGGGATCCGTGAAGTCAGAATGTTTTTCTTTATCACATTTGCCGGAAATTGTGAATTATACTTGTTTTCTAACCCTTGTTTTGCAGTTTTTCAATTAACACGTAAAGTTTTTGACATCCTAAAGCTAGGGGAGCTTGGTGTCAAAACAATACGTTGCAAAATTACTTGCAACATTTGATTTATATTTCATAACTTCCCATTGCAAATATTGAAATCATCTAGGGGGAGCACACCCGTCACATAGACGTAATCCTTTGCATAAGTTAGTTGCAAATGAACTAGATTAGAATTAGTTTCTTGACGCCCTTTTTCAAAGGGATGGACTCGTCAAGGGGGAGTTAAGACGAGTACCATTCCCGTCACTTGCTCTCATTACATCTTTTATAATTTTTTCTTATAAAAATTGTGTTAGTTTATTCAAACACTTTTTGTTTCGACAAAAAGGGGGAGAAGAAAGTAAAAACTACAAATTCAAACATTTACGAATTTTAGCATTTCCTTAAAATAATTTTATGTTTTGTCATCAACAAAAAGGGGGAGATTGTTAATACAAATAAGCCGTAAAAACGTTTATTTATATTTTACGATCTTCTAATGTTTTGTCGATAACAAAAGTAAAATCATATTAACGAAACAAATAAAATACGTAAATGGTTTGAACTAATAGTTTTATAACACACTTACGTTTTCACATAAAACACTATAACAAGATTAAGTGATTTTATATTTTAGATACACATGTACAACAACTAGTGTTTACATATTGGCTTAACAAGTTTAAGTAACTCTATGAGTTAGATACATATGTACAACAACTAGTGTTTACATATTGGGTTAATACATACTTATATTAAGTACATTAAAATGGGTAAAAACAAGTATATACTAAAATGGGTAAATGCAAGTATATACTAAATAGATAAAAACTAGCAAATGGTTTTTGACCCATAACCCATGGTTTTATATATACCACTTACACAAGTTCAATGTATCCTTAAGGTACATTGTATCTAGATAGAAAACCATGGATCAACCCATAACCCATGACCCATGACCCATAACCCAAAATACCCATGGGCAAAGAGGAGCGGACCACGGATCCCTAGCTTTGTGCTAGCCGGATCCCAAGTGGAAGGGATCCGTGGGATCCGGGGAAACAGTAGGTTTTTCCTCTATAAATAGTGAGCCATTTCTTCATTATATCTCACCCCTCTCTAACATACTTTCTCCCCTGAGTTAAATCTCACTAACCATAGATCCAAGAGATCTATGTTTGTAGTTTTGTTTTTGTGTGATCTTTTAGGTTCCTCTTAAAGGGAAGATCACCACCTTTGAAGTCGAGCAAGCTCAAGTCCATGAGTTGCCAAGCTTCCTCATCATCAAGGCTATTGAAGTCCTCTTGTTGATGATCCCTTTCTTTCTTCAAAGAAGCGTAGTGTTAAAGACATTAGTGAAAGATATCTCAAGTGTCAAGACGAAGATATTAGTGAAGGGTATCTATCGTCCATAGGATAAGCACTTGTGGTAGGTGCTTAGAAGTCAAGACAAGAAGCATTAGTGAAAGGTGCTTAGAAGTGAAGACACAAGACATTAATGAAAGGTGTCTTGTAGATCTAATCAAAGACATTAGTGAAAGGTGTCTTGTAGATCTAATCAAAGGCATTAGTGAAAGGTGCCTTAGATGTACATTCGATATGGTGTGTTTCGATGTACTAGATAGACTAGCATTAGATCCAAGGATATTGATGTCCTTGATGATGTTGTAAAGGAGTAGATCTCCTTTGGGATTAGTCGTTGGTGTAGTGTGGTAGTAGTTCCTCCATTGAAATGGAACTAGGTACTTAGCCTAGTACCTAATAAAGGGTAGGCGACGTTGTGAAGGTGTAGTTCACCTAAGGTGTGAAAGAACTCGGTGGTTAGCCTAGCACCGTATAAAGGGTAGGCGACGTTGTGTTAGGTGTGGTTCGCCTTGGTGTGAAAGAACTCGGTATTTAGCTTTGTACCGGAAAAAGATTAAGCGACGTTGTGAAGGCTTCTCCGCCATAAGGAGATTGGTGTAGTGATAACAAACTCTCGAGTAGACTCGGGGAGTGGAGTAGGGCAAGGAAGGTGTCCTTGTAGCCGAACCAATATAAATACTCGCGTTGTGGTTTTGTGCTTCTTACTCTTCTCTTTTCATTACATATCTTTATATGCTTGTTTATCAACATCGAACACACACAACCAAATAGATTTTCATAAGTTGATCTAAATAGTTTAAAAGGAAGTTTTAATTGGTAAAACTATTCAACCCCCCCTTCTAGTTTTCCACAAAGGCTTCATTCTTGATTCGTTTCAACTCTGATTTAGTCATCTTCTTCACACGGAACTTTTCTTGCAGTAACTTAGCATGCTCCAACGTACTACCTTCTACCATATCTTGGTCATTAGTTAATGCGGGTGTAGTAGCAACAACTGTGGAGAACGTGGGTTGTTGGTGAAGCGGGAGAGGTGGGTTGTTGTTGGGGCTCAGAGATCGTCACCACCAGTGTACTCGAAGTGATCACCAATTTTCTCTGTCTGGGGTGGTAACTCAGAGTCCTGAGGTTTTTCAGTAGAAGAACGTGGAGGAGATCATTTTTGAGCTGGAGTCCTTTGGGGTGGAGGTTGCATGGAGGATGATTCACCAGTTTTCTTCGGGCCTTTAGGCTCTTTATCTTTATCCTTATCTTCATCGTCTCTTGGACGCTTAGGCCTCTCAGCTTCTTCTCTGCATGCTGATTTAAGTTGGTATTCCAGCAATGCTTCAAACAATTTACCTTCGTAAGAAGCAAATGTTGCAGATCGTTTAGACATTTGAGATACCAGCCTGTTAACCAATTCAGCATCTGAGAATATTATGGGATCAACTGGATTGATGTTTACATGCATTGGTGTTGATCTCATAGTTTGCTTGGCCAAGTGTAACAGATTCGGATAGAGTTGTTTGGTAAACATCTCCCTTGTAACTCCAGGAACGATGTCAAGAAGGAACTTGTGAGTGTAGCCTTTGATCATCTCGTTCATTTCCCCTTGAGGATCACGTTGCATGAACTTCTGGACATACTCCCTTTCTTCTTTCATCTTGTCATTCTCGTCATAAAGATACTGTACCTGGTCAGCGAGAAAATTCAGCTTTTTGTAAAGCACGTCTTTCTTTCTTACATGTTTGACAGCTTTAACGATTCTTGTCTTAGCTTGAGAGATCCAAGATGCCGTAGGCTTCTTTACTGATTTGGATGTGGATCTGGTTGATCTTTTGGATGGTGGTGGTGAAGAATGAGAGGATGAATCTGATGATGAAGAGACATGAGGAGGCTCGGGGTCCTTAGGTGGTTCAGAAGTTTCCTCCTTAGAACGTGCGGGACTGTCTAGAAGAAAATGATCATATGCGGTTTCTTCTTCATTTCCAGACTTAGCCGTTTCATCAGCCTTAGTATCATCAGCAGGAGTTTTCTCAGTCTTTTCCGTTTCTGGTCCCTCAATATCAAATTTGATCGAATCCTCAACCTGCCTTTGTTGTTGTTCATGGGTGATGGTAGTACCAGTTCCCTTATCGGGTTGATTAACCGCATCAAGAACTGGTGTGGCTTGAGTACCACCACTTGAACCTCCAGGGCCACGAGTTTGATCTTTTACGAATTTTTCGGCAAAATATTTTTTTCTGAGGTCCTTCAACTTATTTTGATATTCTTGTTCTTCGTTAACTGGTTCTTCTTCTGAATTCTCCTTATCATGTTCAAGCACAGGAGTTTTCCCTTTTCCTTTATCAGCTGGTGGACTGGGAGGTTTAGCTACTGATGGAGTAACATCGGTTGCAGTTTTAGAGTAGAAAACCTCATCGTCTGATTCAGTATCTTCAGAGCTTTAATCCACTAGCTTTCTTTTTTATTCAGACTTAGGAATGGGAATAGGAACTGCTTTTTTAGAAGGAACTATCCTTTTGAGTGGAGGTTTCCTTTTAGGGAACTTTCGTTGACTCTCAGTGCTTGCAGCACTTCCTGCACTGCCTCTTCTGGTTCTCCTTGTAGGTGTGCTAGAAGACTTGTCATCGAGAAAACCAACTTTGTGTTCATGAACTGCTACCAGATACCTTTTGTATGAGTAAAGCTGTTTGATTGCTCCGAGAGAAGGTGATCCGGCAACACAGCACCTTGTTTCTTTGTTGTTGATTCCTTAAATATGACTGTTAGAGTAGGTTCATACAACACGTCGTGATTGTTAAGGTCATTGATTCTCTTGGGGATATCAGGGTTATACCCAAGTGCTCTTTGGATCAACAGTTTTGTATATCTGATATAAGGGATCTTTGAGCCAAGCTTTTTGAGGAATGTCATCATATCGTCCCATATCAGAGCTTCGACTTCGATGTGCTTCATGTTGACCAAAGCCTAAAAGATTTGCAGTTCCATGAGCTTGGGATGCTCATAGCCACTGTCTCGACCAGAAACAGATTTGGTGATGATGATGTAGAGAGTTCTCCATGGTTGAGGAATATTCTTAAGATCCACATGTGAATGCTTAGTGATTACTCCTGAAGCTTTGTCATAACCAATGTCGAGCATGAATTGTAGAACAGTCTCTTCAGTTGGTGTGGCATTGAGTTCGGTTGGCTCGATGACCGGAATGAGGAGAACAGTCCTTAAGTCTGCAGGGGTGATGGTGACTTGTTTGTCATTGAGAGTCACTGTCACAACATTTTGTCCTTGGATCTTTTGCATTGTATTCCAGAACTGATGAAATGTAGATCTCAGGCACTGTAGCAGAATTAGAGAGCATGTTCTGATAAGGATGATTCTTCAGAATATCCACAGCAATTAAGCAAGAAGACTCTGAGTAGGTGAGAGTTTCAAAGTCAACACGAAGGTTGTTCTTTCCAATCTTCATCGGATATCCATTAGGGAAGATATCAGCAACGGTGAGAGCATTTGGTGCATCTACATTCTGCATTTGAGCCTCCATGTCGTGAACTGAAAGATATTTAGCCAAAAGAACCAACATATCGAAAGACATTATGTTAGTCAAAAGATTGTTATATTGTCTAGTTATTGAATGCGATATGTCGATGATTGTTACGAGTCCAATGTCACTTGTTTGTCTAATAGTCCAATGACGTGGTGATAAGTTACGTGAGTTGATTAACTTTAGGTTTTAAAGTCCATGTTTTCACTTGTTTTTCACAACTTGTTAAACATTTAAGCTTATAGTGACATTATTGGTTTCGTTGCGTTATGATTTATTTATTTACAAGTTTGCACGCGTAACAATTCACAATTAAGGTAAATCTAGGCTTAGGCGTAGAAATGGCAAGCTTATGCGTAAACAGGAATGATATATGCGTAACCGTAATCTTATGCGTAGGTTCTTGACTTACGCGTAAGAAATATTACGCGTAGGAAAAGGGGACCTTATGCGTAGAGTTTACGCGTAAGCATATATGGAACCTTACGCGTAAGGCTTACTCGTAAGAGTAAACCTTATGCGTAGAGGTCACTGTTTACACATATCCTTCACAGGATACGCGTAGTCCCTTATGTAGAACCTTACGCGTAAATGCTACGCGTAAGATTTCTCTTATGCATAACATGCTACGCGTAAGGTGATCCTTATGCGTAGATGTCAAACAACCTTGATTCTGAATTTTCACGTGTAACAAACCTGAAATAAGATCATCATAGCACCAATATTAACACATACATTCATTCTCTAACAGTTTTAATCACGAACACTCAGTCAAACAGTTAGGCGTAGGAACAAATTACGCGTAAACCTAAACCCTAAGGTTCAAGAATTACGCCTAAGCATTTTAGCCATGGAAAATGCACCAAAATGATTCTGGTAAGTCTAAGAAGCATAGTGAGATGTTTTGTCCAAGTTTAAAC
Source organism: Chrysanthemum seticuspe (assembly GCA_019973895.1). Classification (NCBI taxonomy): domain Eukaryota; kingdom Viridiplantae; phylum Streptophyta; class Magnoliopsida; order Asterales; family Asteraceae; genus Chrysanthemum; species Chrysanthemum seticuspe. Next base: position 155,170,046 of record BPTQ01000008.1, on the reverse strand, counting down.
AACAAATTCTAAGCGAATCGAAAACACCCAAATATCAAGAACATAAACCCTAACTTCTAATTAACTAGCAATTAGTGTTTCTGGGTTGATTCTAATAATAGATATAGTCAATTCATCATGTAAACAACCTCACAAAACAATCTTTTTAATCAGAAACCCTCATAAATAAGAATACCTAAATTAACGCATAAACCCTAGTTTTAAAGAAATCATTCAATACGTGTATCTGGGTGTGTATTAGTGATGAAAATGTGATCATTGATGTTAGAGAAACATTTTGACACTATCATTTTAACCATAAACACAAAAATTTGATTATGTGTTCATACGCTTATGCGTAGAACACAAAATCATCCATATACAAAATTCTAACCGTTGGATTCTTTTGAAATTCAAAACCAATGTTTGTAATCATGTTAGAAACATAAAACCACTTACAATTTGATGATCAAAAACACGGATTAGAAGAATGATTATTAGGCGTAGGATATGGTTGGTGGGATATTAAATGTGATGAGTAAATGAGTTAAGGTGGTTGTTTTATTAAAATAACTTTGAGTTTATGACAGTTTTATTCCCTCCACCTTAACCATTTTCATCCAATGCCCATAACTTCCATTTTGGTTACCAAACGAATGATATTTGGAAAGAAATTTGACGACACTCCCTCTTGACTTAAGAAATAATGAAAGTTTATAAATTTTAGTCCGAGGAGTGTCAGAAAACCAGAAATGTGACCACCATTTATAAAAGAAACAACCTGGATAAGGTAACATGCAAGTACAAGGTTTATGAAACTGAAAAGTATTTGTTTTCTCCCCCTCAACACTTGATCAAAAAAATATTGAATTTTGAAAGATTTGAGTGTTAACGGAAGAATTGTACTTGCCATGTAAAAAGAAATATAGATAGAAGAATATTTTTGTTGTTTTATCAGGTTTTATATTTTTGTATTTTGTTTTTGAAAAATATTTACAAAAAAAGGTTTTGGTGTTTGACTGGTTTTTAAGAATGTTTTAAGATTTCATCCAGTTCCTCTTGAGTCAAACACCGCATACCAATCCGGTGGACCAACTAATTAAACCTAGCAGGAGCTAAGGCTTTGGTGAGGAGATCTGCCAATTGGTATTCAGTACCCACAAAGTATAATTCAACTGTACCCTGTTCCACGTGGTCCTTGATGAAATGATATCGAAGATCGATGTGCTTTGATTTCGAATGTTGAACAGTGTTGCACGAGATCGCAATAGCACTCCGATTGTCGCAGTACATCGAGATTCTGTCAAATACGTAACCATAGTCTTTGAGTTGTGTTCTCATCCAAATGACTTGAGCACAACACGCCGACATGGCTACATATTCTGCTTCGGTTGAGGACAGCGATGTACAATCCTGCTTCTTGGATTGCTATGACACCCGTTTATCACCAAGAAATTGTAATGCTCCTGAAGTACTTTTCCGTGAATCTAAGCATCCTGCGTGGTCAGCGTCTGAAAAAGCTATTAGTTCAAAACCAGAATCCTTCGAATACCAGATCCCCAAGTTAATGGTTCCCTTGATGTATCGAAGGATTCTTTTAGCCTCATAGAGGTGGGTTTCAGTTGGTCTCGACTGATAACGGGAGCAGAGATATACGACAAAAACAATATCATGCCTGCTTGCTGTAGATACATGAGAGACCCAATAATACTACGGTATTTGGTAGGGTCCACCAATTTCCCATGTAAATGTGCATCTAGTTTCTTGGTATGAGCCATTGGTGTGGCATAGGTGTCACAGTTTTGAATTCCAAATTTGTTTAACAATTCAAGGGCATATTTGGACTGACTTAAGAAAATACCACGGGGTGATTGATGAACTTGCATTCCTAGAAAGAATGTGAGTTCACCCATCATTGACATTTCAAAATGTTTTGTCATTAATTTTGCAAAAGAATTTGAGTATTTTAAATGTGTTGACCCAAAAATAATGTCATCCACATAGATTTGAACGATTAAGATGTGAGCCCCGTGATATTGTATGAAAAGTGTGGGATCGACCGAACCTTTGGTGAATTTATTGGCAATGAGGAAGGATGATAACTTATCGTACCACGCCCGAGGAGCTTGTTTGAGACCATACAGAGCTTTGTTCCGTTTGTAGACATGGTTCGGGAATTCGGGATCAACGAATCCTTCTGGCTGGCTGACATAAACCGTTTCTTTCAGTTGCCCATTCAGAAAGGCAGTTTTGACGTCCATCTGAAAGGCCGTTATGTTCATATGAGCCGCGAACGTGAGAAAAATCCGAACAGCCTCAAGACGAGCAACCGGGGCAAATGATTCTTCAAAGTCAATACCCTCTTCTTGTCTATAACCCTTAGCCACCAGACGTGACTTGTTTCTGATTACGTTCCCTTCAGCATCCAATTTGTTCTTCCAAATCCATTTGAGACCAATGACGTAGACCCCTGTTGGTCTTTCAACCAGTTCCCATACTTCAAGACGTTTGAATTGGTTGAGTTCTTCTTGCATGGATTCAATCCAGTTGTCTTTTGTCATTGCGTCTTTAATGTTTTTAGGCTCAGATTGGCAGACAGTAAGTGCATAAATGCAATGTTCACCATCTGTGTGAAGACGTTGTCTTGTAACGACTGGTTGATTTGGGTTGCCAATAATGTTCTCAAGAGGGTGGTCTTTTGTCCAACGATGTGTAGAGGGTTGATGTTGGTATACATTGTGCAGATTTTGAGGATTCAAATGGTTTGTTGATGATTCCGCGACATCAGGTGCAGCAGTTTCATTGGCAAACGGGTTAAAGAACGCATTTGGATCAAAATCTGTAGGTGGGGGGTACTTCATTAAGAACATCAGCAGCTGGTTCAGCGTCGTTGGAAGCAGTTTGTTCAACTGTTGTTGTAGTGTCATGATAACACTACACACGTCGTTCGGGGTCAAAGGAACTTCCTTTTCGTCGAGCAAGTTTTTCAACACCCTAGGCAGTGAACCTAATCGTTGTAGTGTAGTATTAGGGTAAGCCACGGGTATTGATATCATTCTCTAGGGGAATAGGAATGCTAGTGAGAAGTTACTACGCTAAGGTTGGGGTTGAGGAAGATTATTTTTTATCTTTTTATATTTTTAAGAAAAGGAACGGTACGAATCTCGGTGTTTGAATTTGGGGGGTTGGTATTGCTACCGATTACTCTACTCATCTAATTATCTAATCTAAGGTGTATGTAGTCTATGTCTAATTATTGTGTGCTCGTATGATAGTTTAAAGATGTGTTTACTTAGGTTTTACTACACCTTAATTATCTCCTATTGGTGGTTGAATTGTCACGTCCTTATTCCTAGTTGCGTTGTGTGTCTAAGGTTGTAGGGTATGCGTTTCTCCCTAACTCTTTGAACTTACCAAAGGGTCTCGTCTACAAAACCCACTAGGGATAATAAACTCTTACTCTAAGGCACTCTTTGGATGGTTTAGCTTACAACTACTCAAGGAGTCATATTCTAAGGTTCACAAAGATTTAATCAAGCATTAAGTACACAACGAATGACCTATCGCATTACTAGATCATTAATCAACTAAGATAAGAGACAACCAATCAATATTCAATAATTAAGTTTCATATTCCCTAAGCAAACACACAAGTAAATTAGCCGGACATGGAGAACATGCAAGCATACACACAAATAATCAAAGACATAATTGTATTAATGAAGTAAAACACTTATCTTGGTGTAAGATAGGGTTTGGAACCCTAAAATACTGTACAAGACAGCCTTGGTTCGGTTTAGGTTTTTACTCCAAAAGACTACACACTAATACTAAAAAAATCAGATTCTATATATAAGATTACACATGCGACGGCGTCACCTTGTGTTTTGTGACGCCGTCGGGTCGCCGTCATTAGGGTTTCGTCTTGGCCACGTTAGACTTGCGACGGCGTCACCTTATGCTTGTGACGCCGTCCTCTTCAGCTTCTGACGCCGTCTGGATTGCATCTAGGCCGTCTGAGTTGCGACGGCCTACTCTTTTATAACTTGACATCGTCACTTGAAAATAGGAGTTTTGGCTTCTGTCCCGTCACAAAATCCTCCGACGGCGTCGCAATTTAACACTTGACGTCGTCACCTTATGTTTTCAGCAGCTTTGAGTGTCTCGATTCTGACTTTGGCCATTTTCTTCGTATATTCGCGCCTTTTCGTCCAAATAAGTGCCATTCCAGCATTTTGCCTTCAAGAGACCTAAAAAGTGAAAAGGAACGATATTAAGCAATAACGGATACAAAAGTGATCAAATAAGGGCTTAAACGACCCCTCAAAAAGGTACCTTTTAAAACCTTATCAAATATCCCTACACTTGGTAATTGCTTGTCCTCAAGCAAATGTGCTTTTAGCCAATTAATTTATAAGTTAGGGGTCATGAAGCATTGGTTCAAAACGGTCCACAACACATATAAGCCCCGCAAAAGTCATAATAAGCACGGAAATCACATACTAGCACCTCACATGGGGTGTTTGGATACTCACATCTCTCTCGGGTGTATATGAAATATAACAAATTGGAAATGGAAGATAAACACTCATTAACCGGTCCTAGTACATAGATTACCATAGGCTTGAGAATAGATCAAACCTCCAACGCTTTGGCGTAAGCACCTAGGAAAGACTATCAAAGAGGTCTTTAAAGGGTTGTAACGTTAGGCTTACGGTAGGGAAACAAAGGGTTTGGTGGGATAGGCTATATAGTGGTGGCAAGCCAAGGCTCGACACTCTAGACTCTAGCTAACTGAAATAAACAAACATAAATTTAAAGGATAGATGTAGGATGGTAGCCCGTATGTTTTTTTTTTTTTTTTTTTTTTTTTTTTTTTTTTTTTTCATACACTTTTACTCTACCATCCTCTACGGTAACATCAAAATGATAGGGATTTATAGGCACATCCCTACACTTGAGTTTTTATTACTCTAACACTAATTTGACCCGAATTGAAAAGATCAAAACACTTGGGGTACATTATTATGCAAACAAAGGGAATTTGAATTTAACGTTCCCTTCCCGTCATTTCATAAACTTTAACTTTTCCCATGAATCCCAATCGTCCCAAAACTGTATACAAAGGATATGACTCGACTTAGCAACTCATGCAAGCAACCAGATAATTGAACTAAGGGTTTAGGGTGATAACAATAATGCACTAAAAGTGAGTGCATACAAGGTAGGCTAAGGCGATTTGGGTGTATATTTAGGGGTGGGGTGTAAACAATGCTCTTCATTGATATTCCGGAAAAACAGAAACATCACGAGAACCGCGAAAAGGATAGGCTCTGAGGGGTTAACTAGGGGTATCGTATACTAAAGATGAATACAACGCAAAGGGTGTGGGGGAATTACTCTACCGATGTGGAAGAAGTAATTATATTACGGGTATCAAACAAGGGTTATCCTAATGCCTCTTATCATTTAGTTATTCCTAACTACACAAGTGTAGTCTTACTAGCGATCTCGGAATGCATCACAAAACAAGTTCTAGAATCTAATATACTACCGGTTCACACTCTAAGCATTAAAGATGAATGCTTTTGTGACAATTCGTATTTTCAGGTCATTCTCAAAACATTATTCATGCTTCATCATTTATCGTTTATCGTAAACTAGGTTTACGAGTATCAAATTCACGTAACCGTAATGGTTTAGCTGTGAATTCATGATCATATCATCGAGGTCATTTCATATAGACTAAGTTAGTCTACATTTCATTAACATCATTGTCATCATATTAGTTCATGCATAGTTTTGCATTTTACATTAAACGTATAATTTTCATATTAAATAAACGTTATCGCGTAAACATTTATTTTGAATAATTGATCCATTACTTCCAAAAATTATCCCGATATAGTTTTATACTCATATTAAGTTATAAAAATAATATTATGAGTTTACCCAGTGTTTTAAATTTATTTTGTATATAAATTGTTATATTTATATAATTACGACGTTTTCTTAAATTCGACACGATTATTATTATCTCACTCAAATTTTGCAAGGAATGTATTTTTATAATTTTTATGACCTAAATATATTTTATCTTGGCCCGTGAAAATTTATTTTATTCAACGCTACCCTAAATACATACAAATGACTACAAATTACCATTTAACATCAAATCTCTTAAAATTCTTACACTTATGCAAGTTAAAAAAAAAAAAAAAAAAACACAAATAAATGATGACTTGCACCCCTTGTCGACACAAGGGGTGAATCATCAAAGAGATATTTGCAAAATATCACAAGTTAATGTATTAGACATGTATTATACAATACTTTTCACTTCATTTCTTCACTTTGCAAACCAAAGACCAAAATTTCATCTCTTTCTCTCTACATATTCGGCAGCCAAGGGACCAAAAGAAAGGATCATTCCAAGATTTCAAGTCAAGTTTAATTACACACTAGTATCATTTGTTGCAAAGGTTTTGTAATACAAACCTCAAGTGATTAGGAAAAACCTTTTGTCCTTAAACCTCATCATATCACTAGTAAGCATTCATTATCATCATAATATTTCATATTCATTTTTATGGTCATATCATTTCATTTGAGAAACATGCAAGTCTCATGATGTTTATACCATTTTTAAGGTTTTTAAGGTTTTTATGTGTTAAATATAAATAATCCATCCTATAATTACTCCTTGTTATATTTTAGTTTTGGTGATGTCTAGGAACCCATGACACCCTAAGAAGGTGTATGGTAGGATTAGAATAGCTTCGGAGTTGTTTTGAATGGGATAGAATAGGTTTGGCGCGAGAAAAACTCATTTCGACAAGTTTAATAAAGGGTCTGTCCTTATTCTGAAATTCTGGAAAATCCGACAGTAGGTAAAAATATATGGCCTAGATATTTAGAAAATATACTTTAAAACGAAACCGTGGCCGCTTGAACGGATTAAAACGGAGTTATAACGAAGAAGTTATGAATTTTTCAATTTGGCGATGAAAAATATAAATTCTGGAAATTTCAGCAAACAATATTTGTTTTGTACGAGTCAAAAATGAAGCTTGGACGTTGTAAATTATGTCGACTTGTTAAAAATATGTTAGTATACTTTGATACGAAGTTAAGGATCTTTAAAACGTAGAAAACGGATTTGTAACGACTAAATTATACACTTTTACAAAAGTTGCCGTAACTTTTATTATATAAGAAAAACTAACTTGATTTCTAATAGACAAGTTTTGCGGCAAAAACTAGTACCAAGTTAAAGGTTGTTTTTAACATTGAATTAGAACTTTTTATGAAGTAAAGTCTTCTAGTAAAAGTGAAATCGCCAAGTATACTTTCCAAAATGTCCGACCGTTTGTCTAGCGAAGTTGTAACGAATATTATACGGTCACTTAAACTTTGCCCAAAAACCACCCTTACATTATATTTTGGGATAAAAGTACCATACTTAACCTCTATTTTCTTTATGTTCGAGACCTCTAGGATGGAACGTCATGTACTAAAACTTTGAGATAATTATACAAGCTTCCCAAAACCGTTGAGTTTGATTCCTAACGCTCGACGTGCACCATTTTACGACTAGCTTTTAGAAGTCGTTTTTGTCACTTTCATGGAAATTTCAATAACATTATTTTACGACGAAAAGTTATAATTTCACAATAAATCACCAAATGATTATCGTCGGATATCATTTCAACGTAAATACATGTGAAGTAATTTAAAAATGGTCAAGACGTTAAAAGATTATATTTTCGACGAAAAGGATTATTATCAAAAATTCATAAGTGGTATAAATATCATCCGAATTGCATGCATAACATTACATCATGACTTATTACATATCATATCATTCATAATAGGTCATTTTCGAGATTCACGCTACATTTCAGTGTATCCACTTTTGCCATTTTATCATCATAAACATTGCACCAGGTGAGTCATAGCCCCTACTCTTTTAACTGTTTTGAATTACTTTTGGGGGAGATACATGCTCAACTATTTTTATGACATTCATGATAATTGCAACTACATGTTTAACTGAAATGAATGTTTAATCATACGAGGTAGCAATATTGTCATATTTAGAATTTCTATACGATTATCATTGAGCTGAATGTCTTGGGATTATCATTGAGCTGAATGTCTTGGGATTATCATTGAGCTGAATGTCTTGGGATTATTATTGAGCTGAATGTCTTGGGATTATTATTGAGCTGAATGTCTTGGGATTATTATTGAGCTAAATGTCTTGGGAACATCATTGAGCTGAATGTCTTGGGATTTTCATTGAACTAAATGTCTTGGTATAATTATGTCAAGTAACTATTGATACATAAAGTCACGCACTATTATGTGAATTCATTTGACATCATGTGTTTGAACATAAATTATACATATTTTGTCAGTGGGTTGTGAACACACAGGTTGCAAGTTTTGTATGGGCGGAACTTGGAACTGAGTGGATTTACAATGCCTTTGCTGCATAAACGATTTTGAAAGGCTTTACATTTCAACGCAAACTCTATGAACTCACTCAACCTTTGTGTTGACACTTTTTAGCATGTTTTATCTCAGGTATCTAAGGCATTCACTTCATGGCATGCATGTGGACATATCATAGAGTCGCGGTGACGACGCGTCTCACTTGGGTTTTATGAATTTTAAAAACATCGTTTGACTTATAACAAACTTATTTTACGCACATAGTAACTTTCATTTGGGACCTATCTTTGTAACTCTGAATGTTTTTATTAATTCAAGCGATGTATTTTCCAAACGACACTTTAGGTCGTTCAATATAACTGTGATTGTGATGCTATGACAGTCAATCCCCAGGAATTCCATTCCGCTGCAAAACAGGTAATTTGGGGGTGTGACAGCTTTAATTCCTACTAATCTAAGGGCGATCCTCACATTTTGGGTGGAATTTAGGTGGTAAAGGGTTTTTGTGCTAGTCATGAAACTTCTTATCCGTGAGACGCTTTTGTTAAGACTAATGGCCCACTCCTATATATCATGAAAAATTTTAAATTTGGTGCCAAAATTACCCTAACCGACATTTTCTCATGGTTTATTACAAAAATACAATTGGACAAAGCAAATAATCAAGGATAAGCATAGTTTCAAAGTTCCCGTTTTATTTTCCCTCCCTACACTTAAACTGAACATTGTCCCCAATGTTCCCCGAAAGTATCAAAGTTATGATAATGGAAGGTAATTAAAAATGAAAGAAACTAGTACTCCCCTGATTAGCTCGGTAGGATCCGTGTGTGAAGTAGTGGTTAAATCCTTTCCAAGAAGAATTTATGCGTGAAAAGCTCCTTCCAATCTTATGTAACTTCTTCTTGATAAATTAAACCTGCACACTTGAAGAAAACAAATGAAACCTTCGCGTAAAATCGGCGGTAATAATATATATAAGACTCGATTTAAACTAGGATATAATGCTTGTGGAATGGATGTTTACAGAATTTCTGGAAAATTAAGACCTGGAAAATTCCAAAAATTTATAAGTAGCTCAGAAAACGAGAAAAAAGTAATCTGTTGTTTTTACTCCTTCCTGACGCCGTCAGGTTGCGATCCTGACGCCATCAGGTTATCCTGACAAAAAATGGTCTGTGATTTTCTGGAAAAAATTCTGGAAAATTTACATCTTTAGAATCTGGAAAAATTTCTGCAAAACATCCATTATGACTCGATACAAGCATTTGACTCGAACAAACACACATATATATCTTTTAGTTAATTGTTATTCTCATGTTTACGTTTCTTTTGAAAACGTGTGTAATCCTCCCTACACTTATCCTTTATGTAAAATACCTTTATATGCAATTAAGACGAGGTTAAAAACAAAATAAAGCATTTTTACAAATTCAAACATGAGAATAAACAATCAATAAAAGATATACGACACACAAATAAAAATGAAAAACAAATACACATGGGTTGCCTCCCAAGAAGCGCTTGTTTTTGTTTGAGTCACGAGCCTGACTCTACCCTTATTTAACGGATAAAGGGGAGGTTTTCCCTACACTTAGGTTTAAGTGCGGGTGATAGTAGCGATACACACCCTTAGGGTGGAAATTTGCTACGTGAGGAGAGGGTGATGGATGATTTATATGCTCAAAAGACTGTGCTCTATTCATTATAACCTTACCTAAGTCTATTGGTGTAGCGGGTGAATCAAATCTCTCTCCTAAAAATGGATCATCTTCTATCAACTTCAAAAGATTCTTAGTTAAGGATCCATCTTGACTTAATAAACCCGGTTTAAACCCATAGTGTTTCTTGTTATCAACCATGAATGGGTGATATAAGTGTGTAAGGTCATGGGTTACTCCTATATTAGCTTCCACTCTACATGGCCTAGAATCTACCACCTTTATCAAGCAACTACCCGGACTATCTATTTTGATGGGTGGATTGGGGCCTAATTCAATTCCAAGATTCACATCTAAAGACGGAAAATTGGGTAAGGTTTTTAGTTGAGGCTCCGGTTCATCAAAATTAGGAACTTCCCTAGGACTAAGAGAGAGGTCATGACAACAAGCATCTAAACCTACATTCTCTAGTGGCGTTTGGTCCAAAGGTTCTACAATTGGGGTTCCTATAGCTACTTCTTCCGAGTAAGTTATAGGCGATGCGTGTTCCTCAAATGATGGTAGGGCTTGTGGGCTTGGAGTTTCCATCTTATTTTCCATTATATCTAGATCTCCTAAATGTTCATGTGTTTTAGTATGATCTAACCCAAATACGCTCCTAAGCATCTCAAATCCTTCTTTGGCCATTTCAAATTCTTGGTCCGATTCATAAGTATTGTTCTCAAAAACTTGACCACTATGTTCTATTTGCCTAAAGGATTCCTCACGTGTGTCATATGTTTTGAAATCTATCCCACACATGCAACTAGGTATTTTAGCTTCAACCATCTCACAATCTTGTTCGGCTTTAGGTTCCATGTTCTTAAAAACTGGGTCTTTTTTATCATGATGCCTAAGGTTAGATAAATCCTCCTTATCCATTTCCTCAAGTTGTAACAACTGAAGGTTTATGCATAGGAGGCTTTTCTGAAAAATTCTCCAGATGGTGTCACTAAAAGGAGTTGATCCTGACAACGATTGTTGAATAGAAGCCACACAAGTACATAATATATCAAATCCATCCAACCTTACACCCTTCTCCTTTTGGATATCATTAAGATCACTCACAAATTCATCAGAACAATGAAAACGAACCCGTCTTGCGAAATTCAATTGTTCCTTATTTTTTAATGATTCAAATGCAACTTCACTTGCCATAGCGACAAATGAAAAGGGTTTTACGAACACAAACACAAAGAAGGGGGATAGACTACAAGGAAGCTAATAAAAAGAAAATAAAATCTCACTTGATAGGAATCTTGTGAGTAGACCTAAACGAGATAGACTACTAACTAGCTATTCTATTCCCCGGCAGCGGCGCCAAAAACTTGATAACGCTACACGCGTCATTCGGGGTCAAAGGAACTTCCTTTTCGTCGAGCAAGTTTTTCAACACCCTAGGCAGTGAACCTAATCGTTGTAGTGTAGTATTAGGGTAAGCCACGGGTATTGATATCGTTCTCTAGGGGAATAGGAATGCTAGTGAGAAGTTACTACGCTAAGGTTGGGGTTGAGGAAGATTATTTTTTATCTTTTAATATTTTTAAGAAAAGGAAAGGTACGAATCTCGGGGTTTGAATTTGGGGGGTTGGTATTGCTACCGATTACTCTACTCATCTAATTATCTAATCTAAGGTGTATGTAGTCTATGTCTAATTATTGTGTGCTCGTATGATAGTTTAAAGATGTGTTTACTTAGGTTTTACTACTCCTTAATTATCTCCTATTGGTGGTTGAATTGTCACGTCCTTATTCCTAGTTGCGTTGTGTGTCTAAGGTTGTAGGGTATGCGTTTCTCCCTAACTCTTTGAACTTACCAAAGGGTCTCGTCTACAAAACCCACTAGGGATAATAAACTCTTACACTAAGGCACTCTTTGGATGGTTTAGCTTACAACTACTCAAGGAGTCATATTCTAAGGTTCACAAAGATTTAATCAAGCATTAAGTACACAATGAATGACCTATCGCATTACTAGATCATTAATCAACTAAGATAAGAGACAACCAATCAATATTCAATAATTAAGTTTCATATTCCCTAAGCAAACACACAAGTAAATTAGCCGGAAATGGAGAACATGCAAGCATACACACAAATAATCAAAGACATAATTGTATTAATGAAGTAAAACACTTATCTTGGTGTAAGATAGGGTTTGGAACCCTAAAATACTGTACAAGACAGCCTTGGTTCGGTTTAGGTTTTTACTCCAAAAGACTACACACTAATACTGAAAAATTCGGATTCTATATATAAGATTACACATGCGATGGCGTCACCTTATGTTTTGTGACGCCGTCGGATCGCCGTTATTAGGGTTTCGTCTTGGCCACGTTAGACTTGCGACGGCGTCACCTTATGCTTGTGACGCCGTCCTCTTCAGCTTCTGACGCAGTCTGGATTGCATCTAGGCCGTCTGAGTTGCGACGGCCTACTCTTTTATAACTTGACGTCGTCACTTGAAAATAGGAGTTTTGGCTTCTGTCCTGTCACAAAATCCTCTGACGGCGTCGCAATTTAACACCTGACGCCGTCACCTTATGTTTTCAGCAGCTTTGAGTGTCTCGATTCTGACTTTGGCCATTTTCTTCGTATATTCGCCCTTTTCGTCCAAATAAGTGCCATTCCAGCATTTTGCCTTCAAGAGACCTAAAAAGTGAAAAGGAACGATATTAAGCAATAACGGATACAAAAGTGATAAAATAAGGGCTTAAACGACCCCTCAAAAAGGTACCTTTTAAAACCTTATCATGTTAACTGGTGGTGCTTCTTCAACAGTAGTTGTTGTAGCAGGTGTGTCAGGTATAAGAGTATGATCAGGTTGAGTAGCGGAAACAACGAATACACCTGGAGCACGTTCATCAATGTCATCACTAAACAACGGAGCAAATAGCGTTTCCATTTTTTGACGAGTAATCTGGGGGCTTGGTTCAGCTGATGATGGGGTGTGAGGGAATTTAAACGGTTGTGACCGGGTTCCAAGCTGTTATGCTCAGAAGCCATTTCTGTAAGTTCATCAAAATTAGCATGAATCGTTTCCATAACCTGCTTTGTACGACGATTCCAGATTCGGAAACCCTTAGAATTTTCACAATATCCTATAAAGACTCCAATGTCAGCTTTGGCTTTGAGCTTTCCAAAGTCATCACGATCATTATTTGGGTAGCAAAGGGATCCAAATACATGAAAGTGTTTGAGATTCGGTTTATGGTTGTGGATAAGCTCAAAAGGTGTTTTGTTGTGGCGTTTTGTAATCATTGAACGATTTTGAGTATAGCATGCAGTTGATACAGCTTCTACCCACAAGTAATCTGGAAGTTTAGCATTGATTAACATTGTTCTTGCAGCTTCCACTAACGTGCGGTTTCGTCTTTCAACAACTCCGTTTTGTTCTGGTGTACGTGCAATAGATGTCTGATGCTCAATTCCCACTTTCTCATAAAATTCTTGAAGAGTTTGGTTCACAAATTCAGTTCCTTTGACTGTTCTTATTTGTCGGACGGTGTTCCGGAGCTGAACTTGAATTTTTGTGAGAAAGGTGATGATCATATGTGGAGCTTGATCTTTACTTCGAAGAAAGTAGACCCAAGTCCATCGTGAGTAGTCATCGACAATTACCAAGATGTAGCGTTTGCCATTAATCGTTTGCACGCGCATCGGGCTACAAAAATCCATGTGAAGAAGATGAAGCACATGTTGAGAGTTGTGTTCCACCTTTGAAGGAAAATGTGCACGAGTGCTTTTCCATTGTTCACAAGCTGAGCATAGGTGATCTTTGGAATATCGGAATCTCGGGAGACGTTCAACAAGTTTGTGTCGAGCAAGGTTGGTGATGGTTTGAAAGTTTAAATGTGAGAGACGACGGTGCCATAGACAGGATTTTGTTGATGTTGCCTTTGAAAGTAGACAGATGGGAGATGAAGCAACCATGTCTTGCATTGAGATTATGTATAGACTAGAATTGCGAGAGCCAGACATTATATCGTTTCCTTGTAGATCACGAATGAAACAAGTTTTCTCCCGAAAAGCAAGTTCCAAATCTCCATCACATAATTAACCGAATGAAAAGAGATTGTGACCGAGGCCTTCCACATAATAAAACCTGCTAATTTCGATATTGCCATTGATATAATCTCCGTAGCCCATGATAGCTGCGAAGTGATCATTCCCGAATCTGACAGTGCCAATGAACTTTGCAATAAAGTTTGATAACAGTTTAAGATTACCTGTGTCGGGAACATCCGCTATCAACAATCCAAAGGATGATCTGTATCACCTGCATTACACACAGACGACACAGATGTGGAACCCGAAGTATTAGAGGGTTCCGAAGCAGTTATAGTAGAAATACACACATCAATGACATTAGGCATCCATTTAAATCCTAGTGTATTATGTATCCATTTCTGCCATCTCCAACTAGTCTTAGCTTTAGTCTTAGTGTATGCACTAGGTGGTACTACATTCCTTGGAGGTGATACTGGAACTACAGGGACATCAATGCGTTTCTTAGAATCTAAGGAGGGCGGTTTACCAAGCACAGACTTAGAAGCATTAGTGGGCCTAGAGGTATTCCGATTCTTAGGATTCCTTAAACGAGACAAGATAGCTCTAGCAACACATTTGTCATGACAATCAGAAAGCATACTTTTACGAAAAATAACACAAGAAGCATCAGACTGAAAATCAAAAGTACTTAAAGGTTTAGCATTCGTTACAACACTTTTTCCATTACATTTGTCAGACGCAATATCTAAAGTGGGTGCAACTTGAGTCTTATTCAAAGTCCTAGGGTGTTCTTCTACTTCAGCATTCTTTATTGATCTTTTCTTAAGTCGCAACTTCCTATTCTTCCTTGTATTGCTCCTAGGCTGTGAAGTGCAGACGTTTGGAAAAGAGGCAACTAGTCCTGTTTCAGTAGAGGGAAGCACATTAGTATCTTGTGTTTTGTCAGTAGGCAATCTGGGTTCACGTTTGCTAAGTGTTACTGGTGCAATTCTCTTAATGATGCTAGGCTGAACTTGTTCATACTTTCCTAACATCTCCCTTAACTTAATGATAGTGTGCACCAAGTCTTGATTTTCAGAACGAAGATTTCTAGAAAAATTCATGACTTCTTTAGTGTGTGCAAGATAATGATCAAGTTCGTTTGATGCTTCATTACGAGTCTGTTTGCGTAAATCAAATATGACACCATATTCCTTTTTAACTGTTGCAAGTTCTTGTTCATATTTTGAGATTTGACATTTCAAAGACACGTTTTGATCATCCAGTTGCTCAATTTTAGGATTAAACGTTTTTGAATGCAACTGATTGATTTTGTTTTGCAAAGCAAGTTCACGATTTTGACAATCTTTTTGACACCATTGAAGACGACTTTTTGAATTTGAAAGTTCGTTTAACAGTCGTTCATTTTCAGCTTTTAAAGACTCGATCTGATGCATATTGTCAGTATTCACAATAATATCAACAGAGTCAACAAAATCAGCAGAGATATGATCAGATGCATATGCAACAGATTGTAATACAACAAGATTATTAATATCAGCACAGATAACATCTTCCAAGAGTCGATCAACATCTTTTCTCAACAATTTTTTTTACGTTTAGTATTTGAAATCGATGTTTCTGTTTTCTCGAAAACTGTTTTCATGAGACCGAGTTCCTTGTGAAAATACCTTTCCCAATATAGTGCACAAGTTTTCAAATTTTTGACATGGGGTAAAAGTCTTTTCTGAAGAATGTCTCTATGTTCTCGCGCCATTGGCGATTGAAAATGTTCAACTTTTATTTCAGAATGATATTCAATCTCACGTTCCAAAATTTTGAGGTCAGATAAGAAAGTGTCAAAGTATTTTATAACGCGACAACTTTCGGCTTCTGTTTTAACTTCACTAAGTGAAGGTAAAGGACCATTAATTTGTGCACCATTGGGTTTGGGACTAGCTTCAGAAACTGGTGTGATAACAAATGGTTTGTTAGAAGTATCTTGTTGTGTGACAAAAGTTACGGCTTTTGAATAGTTAAATGGTTTGTTATAAACGACATTTTCCATTTTCGACCGACTCTCGTCATCTGCATCTAATTCCTCCATACGATTATATTCAACAACAGTCATAATTGAATCATCAATTCTATGTTCTGCACTGTAAACTTCAGGATTTGGTTTGAATGCTCTGTTTGAAAACTTAGGTTTGTAATCAGCAAGAATTGGTCCATATCCATTTGGATTTGGTTTAAAAGTAAACTTTTGAATAGTTGTGATTGACTTACCATGTTTATAAACAACATTTTGAAACTCTTTGATTTTGTGTTGTAAGTCGACAATTTTTCAAGATAGTTATCTATTCGTTTCGTAGAATGCTGTATGTACCCAGAGAACTGTTTTTGACAAGTTAACAACTCAGCCTTGGCTTTTTGTGTTTCCAAAGTAAGAGCGTTAAGTTGTTGTTTATGTTCATGTTTCAGTTGTTCTATTTGAGACAACAAAGCATTCTTGGAAACGGCTAGATCACGTATCTATTGTTCTAATGATTTTTCGTTTTGATGAGATTTAGCAAAATGACTTCAAAACTTTCTTCACGTTTTTCTTGAGTTTTGAAAAAATTGATTTGTCGAATTAAGCAGTCATTATCCCTAATTAACAGTGCATTTTTTTCTTTTAATTTCGTGCAAATTTCCAAACGAGAGTGTTGGTCTTTAATTAAGGTCAGGAGCTCAGTTTCTCTATTAGACAGAAGCTCATTTTGTTCAACGGGAGTCTCAACATGATCATTATTTAGATCCTCAAATATAATCACGGAGTCAACTTGATTATCAATATTAACCAAAAGGTTATCTTGATCATCAAGTATAACGACGGGATCTATTTGATAATCATCGGAATGAGATGTGGATAGCTCATGTTGAACACTTTGATCCTTGTCGGATGGAGAAATTGGCGGAGATATCAGATCAGTGATGAGTATATTCTGTTCCGGTACCTGAGACAATCCATCAGTGTCATGCACTGGGCCTGTGTCACTCAGGTTTAGAGCTTGCATTTGAGCCATCAACATCACTGCTGCATTAGCCTGCAAGTCCTCCATATCATCATCAGAATCTGCATCTGCCATAAAGCTCTGTTCCTTGTTGGTAAGAGTTCCACCAGCTTCATCCTTAAGAGCCAAGAGCAACGCCTCTTTGTGATAAGCACTGCCTCTTGTCCTCGGCTTAGGACATGCATTAGCCAGGTGACCCTTCTCATTGCAGTTATAACAACAAAGACCATTAACACCATTATGAGCATTCCCCTGTTCAACCACTTGACCCCTTTGTTGTTGCGGAGCACCCATGTTATTCCTTCCAATAGCATTAAACCCTTGACCACCTCCCATCTGACGACCATAACCACGGTTCTGAACTTCAACGCATCCATTGTTCACAACAGCTTGATTTCTTGTGTTGGATGAGGAACGAATGCGATTGTTGGATTTGTTTGTGTACCGACCGAAGGCTTTAGCAATCATAACAAATCCTTGTTGCAATTCATCGAAAGTAGCAGAGTCCTCATCAGCTTCACTGTAAAGTACTTGAGCATTGTTGTTGTTGTATGGAACCAATTGAGTTTGTTGAGGTTGTTGCTGTGACTGAACATATGGTGTGATGGTTGCAGTTGGTTGAGGAGCGGGTTGAGGAGCTGTTTGAGTAGGAAGACTAGTTTGAGCCCACAAAGCAAGTTATTGATTATCTGGAATTGACTGTGAAGCCGGGAGTCCACGGATAGTCCTTTCTTTGTCAACTTCTTTTTGGTGAGGCTTCAAATAGTCGTACAACAATCCGTATGTAGCATGATGAAGATTCTTAGCTTGATGGAGAAAAATGACATACTTCTCCCATTCCGGACCAAGACTACTTAGGAACTTAGTGTTGACAGCAATTCGTGGCATGGTAATGTTGTGTTTGTCCAAATCATTAATGATATCTGAAAAACGATGATGATATGACTCTAATGTCTCTTCGGGTTCAATCATGAAGTGTTCATAAGCCAAGTAGATTTTGGATTCCATGTCTTCCTGATTGAGTGATGTGCCTTCCATTAGAAGATGAATATGTTCCCACATTGCGTTAGCTGTCTTTTGAGCATCAACACTTCGAAGGATCGGATTGGGTAGTCCCAAAAGGATGTATTGCATTGTTAGTTCATCGGCTTCAAAGTGTAGAAGTTCATCACCAGTGAGGTCTGAGATATTTGCAATGTTGGTGACAGCATCTCTTGGTGGATTGGCATCTGGATCTGCGGGTGTAATAACAGTAGGCATCTGAAATGGACCTTCCATAATGACCTTCTTTAAGAACTTTCCATGTGGCTTCTTTAGATCAGAAAACCTAAAGAACCTGATAACCCATTGATCATAATTACCGGGAGTGAGCATTGGAGGTCTATCAAGTGAGCCAGCTTCATGAATTGACTGTTGGCTACTTAAGGCTTCACACATCTTGCCAAACCATGTCGGTTCCTTCATAGTATTCCTGGATGGATGTTGATTGTAGAAGTTTGTGTAAGGTTGTACTTGAAGACTAGGTGGTGGTTGAACCATTTGTGGTGGTGGAATTGCTCCTAGTTGTGGAGTATGTTGTTGATTAAATTGTTATTGCTAAATTTGTTGTTGATGATTAAATTGTTGATGTTGTGGACTTAGTTGTTGTTGTTGTTGTTGATGATAAGTGTAAGGAAAATAGTTAGAGTATAGTGGTTGTGACATGCTGAAAACTTGTGTTGATAAATGGATCTTTGTAGTGGAATGAACCTTTGTTGATGAAGTATCCTTAGGCGTAGAAATCACAGAAAAGCCAAGTACCACTTATGCGTAAAAACACCAAAGATACGCGTAACATCAATAGTTACACGTAGGATTAGCTTACGCGTAAGTAATGAGAAAACACTAAAGTTATGCGTAAACAGAAAGTTAAGCATAGAAAACTTTGGCGTAGGATTACCTTATGCGTAAGACAAGGCTTAGGCGTAAGAAGAATCTTATGCGTAAGAAGTTCTACGCGTAAGCTTAAGCTTATGCGTAATTTTAGGGTTTTACCCAAAAGATCTTTTACACTATCACAGTGCAAAAGATATCCAAAGTCGAAGTGTTTTCAGGCATATCCAAGCAAGAAAAACACTGAGTAATCCATGAAACTGAAGATCAAACCAAGGAACAGTTACGGGTAAGATTAGGGTTTCACTTACGCGTAGAAAATAGCCAAAAGTGATTTCTGCCAACTGATGTTTCCAAACCAGATTTTCCTGATGAAATAGCTTCAATATCACCAAAATAACACAAACGTGTGAAACTTGATGATCCAAAGCTTATAAAACAGCTATGCGTAGAACAATACCCACGTAAAAAACCTAGCTTAAAAACAATGATCCACACGTAAAGTTTGAAACTTTTTGCCAAAAACAGTTATTTTAACACCTTAAAACGTTGAAAGTACAAGAATCTTGGATTGAAAAGTGTAAAAAATAAGTTTTTAAGCGAACCAAAGTTGGAACCGTTGTTACGCGTAAGACCGAAACTCACTTTAACAACAAAAATGATTCACCCAACTATTTGGCGAATGATACCACTATTAGGTCACCATATTAGTAACACAAGCATCAATATAAGAATTAGAGAAGAGAGGAGATCGGTTGAACACCACACACAAACACTATGCGTAGAAATATAGAGAAAGGTTATGCGTATGCAAGTGATAGAGAGTGAATTGAACAACCAACCTTCAATAGAAGGTTTACATGACTATTTATAGGAGGGAACTAGGGCAACACTCCAAGTTCCCATCCTTTTCCTTATTGGGCTTGGCCTAGGCTTATGGGCCTTCTACATAAGCCTAAGCTTAATAACAAACATAAAGGCCGTATTAAGCTAACTATTACATATGAATCACTAACACTTGAATTAAGGTTTAGGAGTGATTCCAACAATCAACCATTAAATTACGTCAAGTGAAAATGGCTATCATATTTGTGTTCGGTCCATCATATACCTAGTTCAATATCATAAACGTGGGAAGCCATATTCAAATCTGATCCAGGCCCGTTCATACACTCAAGGCCCAATACAACAACCGGATCCATTCATAGATTTTCCCTAAGCGAACATGTATAAAACACATCTTAATACCACCCAAATTCCTAATATCACGTTTCTCAAACCCTACAATCTCCCACCAAAATAGACGCTACCCAAGTCTCTCTCATTTCACCACAGATCACAAACCCTAATCATTCCCCTCTCTAAATCCATCCGCCCATCTCCTAAAAATCCTCCTCAAACCCAACGTACGTTCATCTTTTCACAAGCAAACTTGCCATTATCCATCGCATAACGTCATTCCTCTGGTTAACATACATCCACAGAAAAACGGATTTGAGCAAGTCATGCTGACCTCGCCACAGGGTTGGCAAGAGAGTCATCATCGTGGCCACATGGATGGTTTCATTATTTTTAGCTCATCAAGAACTCGTCATCAAGATCTGAAAGATGGTCTCGGGTAGGTTACTTTGCGTTTGTGTTTTCATTTGTTAGATTTCTTTTTCATTTGAAGTCATGAACGAGTCTAAGATAAGATATAACATACTTGTTATAGTCTTTCTTGTTGATTCGGATATTGTAAAAGCTTTATCTTGTAAACGATCTATGATGATTATTGTTCAATGAAAAAATCTTATAAAGATTAAAGGGAACGATGAAACAAATCTGAGATTATGAATGATTTTAAATTTGATTGAGTCTTGATTTTGAATGAGATGAGTTGGGATAGGATAGATGTATTGGTTGTGAAAAGTTGCGAGTTGATTTTGCTTTGGTTAGAGAATGGTCGTGATGTCCTTCTGCTCGTGTATAGACTGATGATGGTGTTAGCCTGAAGTCGCTTGAGTCTGATATTTGGTATTGTTGGTCATGGTTTTGTTTGAGTCACCAAGTCGCTACATCTTGTAACATATTGGAGTTCACAAACACATCATATCATAATCACAAGTAGGCGTTTAATACAAGGTTTTAGAGAGAGAAAGAGTTAGAGGTTTGGGAACTTAGTGAGAGAAAATGAAAGTATTATTATGAGCTCCAACTCTCTACCTTGGGAGGTAGAGAGTATTTATAGTCTTACACAAATCGCCACCTACGGGCTGTGGATCAGGCATACAGTGGGTAAAGACCCGTCCGTCCTCCACGGTGTTACATAACTAAATACTACTTAACATTAAATAATCTACGACTACGAGCTTTCTAATGATTACATATACTTGAGGTGACCGACTCTTTAATAACTGGATTTACTAAATCCTAACAATCTCCCCCTAAGGGAGGTCACCTCAAAAATACATTGAATACAAACAGATATTACAATAAGATTGTTCTTGGATTCTTGTTAATGTTCTTTGCTCTGAAACTCGTAGTCATTGATTCTTCATTTATGCATGTTTGGTTAATCCAAGTGGAGGTCTTTTACTGATCCACGTGATAATGAGTTTTGAGCCAGCTTTGAGATCATCAGCTATCATAAATCTCTGACTCTTCCATTGTGGTGTTGGTATTATGTGATGTTGTGACTTATGGACCGACATGCTCACATTCTGAATCATGATATATTCTCATCAGAGTAGTGGAAGCTTTCGTTGATTCATGATAAGATCTCGAAATACACTTTTCTTTCTCCAGGATGGTTCTATCATCACGGGATTTTACAATTCTATGGTTTAAACCGAGAAATAGTACCTTTCGCAGGATTTTACAAAACCAAGAATAAAACGTAAGATAGATCCGGAAATGCACTTTACAATTACCAGGATGTTTCCATTGTCATGGGATTTTACAAGTCTATGATTTAAACCAAGAAATAGGTTATTTCGCGGGATTTTACAAAATCAAGACTAAACCGTGAACAATGTTAGCTTGAATGTGGCATGACAACTTTGGTTTCGGTGAATATCTGTTTTAGGGGAACATGCAGCGGTTCATCAACGGTTCATTATCCAACATCAACAATATCACCAACCATCCAATAAACACTTTGGTAAATACATCAATCACTCATTATGTCAGCTATTGTAGTGACCACATGGAGAAATAGACCCGATATGCCAAACTTAAACAAGACGTAACATTCCCCGGATTTATTACTTAAGCTTGCACTAATCCTTGTAAAGAAGAAACGGTGTACCCAATGTACAAAACCTCTTGACATATCCTCAACTGCGTGAGACACCGAAGTGATAGCTACGTTGTGGGTTAATCGAGAAAGAATCACAACCGTAATTAAATAGCCAAGTCTTTATCACACACTATAACTGCCCAAACAAGTCATCTTCGCGGAAGGGTAGAAAGAAAGAAGACGAAATAAGTAAACGTGCCCGGAAAACCTCACTTCAAATCCAAATAAGAAATGCCGAACAATTAACCCCGAAGTCAACTTTGTTCACATATCAATTCAAGCCGTGACATAATATTTTCCGTGAAAATGTATAGACCAAAGTATCAACCCGCACAACACAACAAATCTCAACATCAACTCTCATCATCAAATTTCTTCAATGAATCTTATTTTATCCAAGTCTCATAAAATCCAACTCTCAAATACGATCCAATTTTGAGAAGCTCAACCGTAACTTTGAACCTGATCCAATGAAATGACTAAACCCAATCAATTTA
Organism: Chrysanthemum seticuspe; assembly: GCA_019973895.1. Taxonomy (NCBI): domain Eukaryota; kingdom Viridiplantae; phylum Streptophyta; class Magnoliopsida; order Asterales; family Asteraceae; genus Chrysanthemum; species Chrysanthemum seticuspe. Next base: position 155,147,221 of record BPTQ01000008.1, on the reverse strand, counting down.
GACTTCAGAAAGCCCATGTCCAATGATCATATTCAGGTCCAAAAAATTAGCTCAAGCCCAACGGGGATCATATGTAGCCTAATTGATAATACCATATCTAGCAACTCAGGCCCGCGAATGAAATAACAACACAAAGCCCAAATCCATCTCAAAATCAAATCCGGTTCATTTGATAAGCCGCAAAACGTCTTCACAAATTACTCAATTAGGCTCAAGTACAATCTTCGACTCAATAATCAAATGAACAAAAAAACCTGTAGTCCCATACTTAAGATTATGTGGATTAGCTACCGTTAAATTACGTCAAGTGAAAATGGCTATCATATTTATGTTCGGTCCATCATATACCCAGTTCAATATCATAAACGTGGGAAGCCATATTCAAATTTGATCCAGGCCCGTTCATACACTCAAGGCCCAATACAACAACCGGATCCATTCATAGATTTTCCCTAAGAAAACACGTATAAAAAACATCTTAATACCACCCAAATTCCTAATATCACGTTTCTCAAACCCTACAATCTCTCACCAAAATAGACGCCACCCAAGTCTCTCTCATTTCACCTCAGATCACAAAACCTAATCATTCACCCCTCTAAATCCATCCGCCCCATCTCCTAAAAATCCTCCTCAAACCCAAAGTACGTTCATCTTTTCACAAGGAAACTTGCCATTACACATCGCATAACGTCATTCCTCTGGTTAACATACATCCACAGAAAAACGGATTTGAGAAAGTCATGGTGACCTCGCCACAGGGTTGGCAAGAGAGTCATCATCGTGGCCACAGGGATGGTTTCATTATTTTCAGCTCATCAAGAACTCGTCATCAAGATCTGAAAGATGGTCTCGGGTAGGTTTCTTTGCGTTTGTGTTTTCATTTGTTCGATTTCTTTTTCATTTGAAGTCATGAACGAGTCTAAGATAAGATATAACATACTTGTTATAGTATTTCTTGATGATTCGGACATTGTAGAAGCTTTGTCTTGTAAATGATCTATGATGATTATTGTTCAATGAAAAAATCTTATAAAGATTAAAGGGAACGATGAAACAAATCTGAGATTATGAATGATTTTAAATTTGATTAAGTCTTGGTTTTGAATGAGATGAGTTGGGATAGGATAGATGTATTGGTTGTGAAAAGTTGCGAGTTGATTTTGCTTTGGTTAGAGAACGGTCGTGATGTCCTTCTGCTCGTGTATAGACTGATGATGGTGTTAGCCTGAAGTCGCTTGAGTCTGATATTTGGTATTGTTGGTCATGGTTTTGTTTGAGTCACCAAGTCGCTACATCTTGTAACATATTGGATTTCACAAACACATCATATCATAATCACAAGTAGGCGTTTAATACAAGGTTTTAGAGAGAGAGAGTTAGAGGTTTGGGAACTTAGTGAGAGAAAATGAAAGTATTATTATGAGCTCCAACTCTCTACCTTGGGAGGTAGAGAGTATTTATAGTCTTACACAAATCGCCACCTACGGGCTGTGGATCAGGCATACAGTGGGTAAAGACCCGTCCGTCCTCCACGGTGTTACTTAACTAAATACTACTTAACATTAAATAATCTACGACTACGAGCTTTCTAACGATTACATATACTTGAGGTGACCGACTCTTTAATAACTGGATTTACTAAATCCTAACAATCTCCCCCTAAGGGAGGTCACCTCAAAAATACATTGAATACAAACAGATATTACAATAAGATTGTTCTTGGATTCTTGTTAATGTTCTTTGCTGTGAAGCTCGTAGTCATTAATTCTTCATTTATGCATGTTTGGTTAATCCAAGTGGAGGTCTTTTACTGATCCACGTGATAATGAGTTTTGAGCCAGCTTTGAGATCATTAGCTATCATAAATCTCTAACTCTTCCATTGTGGTGTTGGTATTATGTGATGTTGTGACTTATGGACCGACATGCTCACATTCTGGATCATGATATATTCTTATCAGAGTAGTGGAAGCTTTCGTTGATTCATGATAAAACCTCGAAATACACTTTTCTTTCTCCAGGATGGTTCCATCATCACGGGATTTTACAATTCTATGGTTTAAACCGAGAAATAGTATCTTTCGCGGGATTTTACAAAACCAAGAATAAAACGTAAGATAGATCCGGAAATGCACTTTACAGTTACCAGGATGTTTCCATTGTCATGGGATTTTACAAGTCTATGATTTAAACCGAGAAATAGGTTCTTTCTCGGGATTTTACAAAATCAAGACTAAACCGTGAACAATGTTAGCTTGTATGTGGCATGACAACTTTGGTTTCGGTGAATATCTGTTTTAGGGGAACATGCAGCGGTTCATCAGCGGTTCATTATCCAACATCAACAATATCACCAACCATCCAATAAACACTTTGGTAAATACATCAATCACGCATTCTGTCGGCTATTGTAGTGACCACATGGAGAAATAGACCCGATATGCCAAACTTCAACAAGACGTAACATTCCCCGGATTTGTTACTTAAGCTTGCACTAATCCTTGTGAAGAAGAAACGGTATACCCAATGTACAAAACCTCTTGACATATCCTCAACTGCGTGAGACACCGAAGTGATAGCTACGTTGTGGGTTAATCGAGAAAGAATCACAACCGTAACTAAATAGCCAAGTCTTTATCACACACTATAACTGCCCAAACAAGTCATCTTCGCGGAAGGGTAGAAAGAAAGAAGACGAAATAAGTAAACGTGCCCGGAAAACCTCACTTCAAATCCAAATAAGAAATGCCGAACAATCAACCCCGAAGTCAACTTTGTTCACATATCAATTCAAGCCGTGACATAATATTTTTCGTGAAAATGTATAGACCAAAGTATCAACCCGCACAACACAACAAATCTCAACATCAACTCTCATCATCAAATTTCTTCAATGAATCTCATTTTATCCAAGTCTCATAAAATCCAACTCTCAAATACGATCCAATTTTGAGAAGCTCAACCGTAACTTTGAACCTGATCCAATGAAATGACTAAACCCGATCAATTTAGACTTCAGAAAGCCCATGTCCAATGATCATATTCAGGTCCAAAAAATTAGCTCAAGCCCAACGGGGATCATATGTAGCCTAATTGATAATACAATATCTAGCAACTCAGGCTAGCGAATGAAATAACAACATAAAGCCCAAATCCATCTCAAAATCAAATCCAATTCATTTGATAAGCCGAAAAACATTTTCACAAATTACTCAATTAGGCTCAAGTACAATCTTCGACTCAATATTCAAATGAACAAAAAAATCGGTAGTCCCATATTTAAGATTATGTGGATTAGCTACCATTAAATTACGTCAAGTGAAAATGGCTATCATATTTGTGTTCGGTCCATCACATACCCAGTTCAATATCATAAACGTGGGAAGCCATATTCAAATCTGATCCAGGCCCGTTCATACACTCAAGGCCCAATACAACAACCGGATCCATTCATAGATTTGCCCTAAGCGAACATGTATAAAACACATCTTAATACCACCCAAATTCCTAATATCACGTTTCTCAAACCCTACAATCTCTCACCAAAATAGACGTCACCCAAGTCTCTCTCATTTCACCAAAGATCACAAACCCTAATCATTCACCCCTCTAAATCCATCCGCCCCATCTCCTAAAAATCCTCCTCAAACCCAAAGTACGTTCATCTTTTCACAAGCAAACTTGCGATTAAACATCGCATAACGTCATTCCTCTGGTTAACATACATCCACAGAAAAACGGATTTGAGCAAGTCAAGGTCACCTCGCCACAGGGTTGGCAAGAGAGTCATCATCGTGGCCACATGGATGATTTCATTATTTTCAGCTCATCAAGAACTCGTCATCAAGATCTGAAAGATGGTCTCGGGTAGGTTACTTTGCGTTTGTGTTTTCATTTGCTCGATTTCTTTTTCATTTGAAGTCATGAAAGAGTCTAAGATAAGATATAACATACTTGTTATAGTCTTTCTTGTTCATTCGAATATTGTAGAAGCTTTGTCTTGTAAATGATCTATGATGATTATTGTTCAATGAAAAAATCTTATAAAGATTAAAGGGAACAATGAAACAAATATAAGATTATGAATGATTTTAAATTTGATTGAGTCTTGATTTTGAATGAGATGAGTTGGGATAGGATAGATGTATTGGTTGTGAAAAGTTGCGAGTTGATTTTGATTTGGTTAGAGAACGGTCGTGATGTTCTTCTGCTCGTGTATAGACTGATGATGGTGTTAGCCTGAAGTCGCTTGAGTCTGATATTTGGTATTGTTGGTCATGGTTTTGTTTGAGTCACCAAGTCGCTACATCTTGTAACATATTGGATTTCACAAACACATCATATCATAATCACAAGTAGGCGTTTAATACAAGGTTTTAGAGAGAGAAAGAGTTAGAGGTTTGGGAACTTAGTGAGGGAAAATGAAAGTATTATTATGAGCTCCGACTCTCTACCTTGGGAGGTAGAGAGTATTTATAGTCTTACACAAATCGCCACCTACGGGCTGTGGATCAGGCATACAGTGGGTAAAGACCCGTCCGTCCTCCACGGTGTTACTTAACTAAATACTACTTAACATTAAATAATCTACGACTACGAGCTTTCTAACGATTACATATACTTGAGGTGACCGACTCTTTAATAACTGGATTTACTAAATCCTAACAATCTCCCCCAAAGGGAGGTCACCTCAAAAATAAATTAAATACAAACAGATATTACAATAAGATTGTTCTTGGATTCTTGTTAATGTTCTTTGCTCTGAAGCTCGTAGTCATTGATTCTTCATTTATGCATGTTTGGTTAATCCAAGTGGAGGTCTTTTACTAATCCACGTGATAATGAGTTTTGAGCCAGCTTTGAGATTATCAGCTATCATAAATCTCTAACTCTTCCATTGTGGTGTTGGTATTATGTGATGTTGTGACTTATGGACCGACATGCTCACATTCTGGATCATGATATATTCTAATCAGAGTAGTGGAAGCTTTCGTTGATTCATGATAAGACCTCAAAATACACTTTCTTTCTCTAGGATGGTTCCCTCATCACGGGATTTTACAATTCTATGGTTTAAACCGAGAAATAGTATCTTTTGCGGGATTTTACAAAACCAAGAATAAAACGTAAGATAGATCCGGAAATGCACTTTACAATTATCAGGATGTTTCCATTGTCATGGGATTTTACAAGTCTATGATTTAAACCGAGAAATAGGTTCTTTCGCGGGATTTTACAAAATCAAGACTAAACCGTGAACAATGTTAGCTTGAATGTGGCATGACAACTTTGGTTTCGGTGAATATCTGTTTTAGGGGAACATGTAGCGGTTCATCAGCGGTTCATTATCCAACATCAACAATATCACCAACCATCCAATAAACACTTTGGTAAATACATCAATCACGCATTATGTCGGCTATTGTAGTGACCACACGGAGAAATAGACCCGATATGCCAAACTTTAACAAGACGTAACATTCCCCGGATTTGTTACTTAAGCTTGCACTAATCCTTGTGAAGAAGAAACGGTGTACCCAATGTACAAAACCTCTTGACATATCCTCAACTGCGTGAGACACCGAAGTGATAGCTACGTTGTGGGTTAATCGAGAAAGAATCACAACCGTAACTAAATAGCCAAGTCTTTATCACACACTATAACTGCCCAAACAAGTCATCTTCGCGGAAGGGTAGAAAGAAAGAAGACGAAATAAGTAAACGTGCCCGGAAAACCTCACTTCAAATCCAAATAAGAAATGCCGAACAATCAACCCCGAAGTCAACTTTGTTCACATATCAATTCAAGCCGTGACATAATATTTTTCGTGAAAATGTATAGACCAAAGTATCAACCCGCACAACACAACAAATCTCAACATCAACTCTCATCATCAAATTTCTTCAATGAATCTCATTTTATCCAAATCTCATAAAATCCAACTCACAAATACGATCCAATTTTGAGAAGCTCAACCGTAACTTTGAACCTGATCCAATGAAATGACTAAACCCGATCAATTTAGACTTCAGAAAGCCCATGTCCAATGATCATATTCAGGTCCAAAAAATTAGCTCAAGCCCAACGGGGATCATATGTAGCCTAATTGATAATAGCATATCTAGCAACTCAGGCCCGCGAATGAAATAACAACACAAAGCCCAAATCCATCTCAAAATCAAATCCGATTCATTTAATAAGCCGGAAAACGTCTTCACAAATTACTCAATTAGGCTTAAGTAAAATCTTCGACTCAATAATCAAATGAACAAAAAAATCGGTAGTCCCATATTTAAGATTATGTGGATTAGCTACCATTAAATTACGTCAAGTGAAAATGGCTATCGTATTTGTGTTCGGTCCATCATATACCCAGTTCAATATCATAAACGTGGGAAGCCATATTCAAATCTGATCCAGGCCCGTTCATACACTCAAGGCCCAATACAACAACCGGATCCATTCATAGATTTTCCCTAAGAGAACATGTATAAAACACATCTTAATACCACCCAAATTCCTAATATCACGTTTCTCAAACCCTACAATCTCTCACCAAAATAGACGCCACCCAAGTCTCTCTCATTTCACCACAGATCACAAACGCTAATCATTCACCCCTCTAAATCCATCTGCCCCATCTCCTAAAAATCCTCCCAAAACCCAAAGTACGTTCATCTTTTCACAAGAAAACTTGCCATTACACATCACATAACGTCATTCCTCTGGTTAACATACATCCACAGAAAAACGGATTTGAGCAAGTCATGGTGACCTCGCCACAGGGTTGGCAAGAGAGTCATCATCGTGGCCACAGGGATGGTTTCATTATTTTCAGCTCATCAAGAACTCGTCATCAAGATCTGAAAGATGGTCTCGGGTAGGTTACTTTGCGTTTGTGTTTTCATTTGTTCGATTTCTTTTTCATTTGAAGTCATGAACGAGTCTAAGATAAGATATAACATACTTGTTATAGTATTTCTTGTTGATTCGGATATTGTAGAAGCTTTGTCTTGTAAATGATCTATGATGATTATTGTTCAATGAAAAAATCTTATAAAGATTAAAGGGAACGATGAAACAAATCTGAGATTATGAATGATTTTAAATTTGATTGAGTCTTGGTTTTGAATGAGATGAGTTGGGATAGGATAGATGTATTGGTTGCGAAAAGTTGCGAGTTGATTTTGCTTTGGTTAGAGAACGGTCGTGATGTCCTTCTGCTCGTGTATAGACTGATGATGGTGTTAGCCTGAAGTCGCTTGAGTCTGATATTTGGTATTGTTGGTCATGGTTTTGTTTGAGTCACCAAGTCGCTACATCTTGTAACATATTGGATTTCACAAACACATCATATCATAATCACAAGTAGGCATTTAATACAAGGTTTTAGAGAGAGAAAGAGTTAGAGGTTTGGGAACTTAGTGACAGAAAATGAAAGTATTATTATGAGCTCCAACTCTCTACCTTGGGAGGTAGAGAGTATTTATAGTCTTACATAAATTTCCACCTACGGGCTGTGGATCAGGCATACAGTGGTTAAAGACCCGTCCGTCCTTCACGGTGTTACTTAACTAAATACTACTTAACATTAAATAATCTACGACTACGAGCTTTCTAACGATTACATATACTTGAGGTGACCGACTCTTTAATAACTGGATTTACTAAATCCTAACAATCTCCCCCTAAGGGAGGTCACCTCAAAAATACATTGAATACAAACAGATATTACAATAAGATTGTTCTTGGATTCTTGTTAATGTTCTTTGCTCTGAAGCTCGTAGTCATTGATTCTTCATTTATGCATGTTTGGTTAATCCAAGTGGAGGTCTTTTACTGATCCACGTGATAATGAGTTTTGAGCCAGCTTTGAGATCATCAGCTATCACAAATCTCTGACTCTTTCATTGTGGTGTTGGTATTATGTGATGTTGTGAGTTATGGACCGACATGCTCACATTCTGGATCATGATATATTCTCATCAGAGTAGTTAAAGCTTTCGTTGATTCATGATATTGGCAGCAGCGTAGCAGAAGCATGGAGTGAAAATATCAGAGTCACTGATGCACTTATCATGATTTCTTTAGAGATGAATGTGTAGTGTGAGCATGCGGCTATGGATTGACTGCTTCATTCTGATTAGCAGCAAACGTCGGGCGTACCTGCATACAACAATTAACAATAAAGCGCACGAAAGTGACTTTGATCACTTTCGTTGAATTGAGGTACACGGCCCACGGTTCCCCGTTGATCAGTACAAGTACTGCCTGTAATCAGGTATAATTCTGAAGAATTTCCTTGACAGGGTTTCGCAACTACTCTAGCTGTTCTCAAACCGGAACGTCTCAAAGAAGACAACATGGAGTGAGTGAACCAGCGAATTGAGATTCACTGATTGATGAAAAGAGATTTGAAAAACAATCATGTACCGCCCAATAGAAATATTTTTTGCAATAAAACGAAGGTTTTAATGAAAATCAATTATCAATCATAAACACCTTTTATATTGAAATATTAGTACACAGTCGATGTGCTAAAGAAAAGAGTTTTTAAGCACAACGACTGGTTTTCAAAGGTATCCGTCAATCCATAACCTGAACCAGGATTGATTCAATAGTTCGAATCGCCCCATTGTTTTTGTTCAGTTGTCACATGGTTGATCTATTGGATAGATCTCACATGTCACCCACCAGGAGCTTGTTTGATATTGACTCCAGAAGGATTTCCATCTTCATTGTGAATATGTTAGCATATCACTCAGATTTTCTGGCAATACCACAAGGATAATGCGTAGGACTCATAAGACATAATCTCTCTTTCCACATAGTGTGAAACAGAGAGTCTTCATTAATTTAGTGTCCTAACGAGATATTGTAGATGATCTCTTGGCTCTAGACTCAATTGTGCACATTTGGTTCCTATGCCGGAGACTAGGGAGAGGGTCTCCTTCTTCAATATCAACAATCTCTAAGACAAAGTCGATAGATTATGTCGGTTCCCCGTGAGAATGAAACAAGTCCTTTTAAGAGGAACTTGAGTTGTTTGGGAAGTTTAGTGCAGTGCGTCACTGGGTCCATGACGTCTTGTCTTCAATACCAGTGTTACCTTAGTAAACACCAGTAGCATATGTATTGAACCTGGTTTCTGCCCTAAGGTTGAATTATTGGAGGGCTATTTCTTTTCACCCTTTTTCACATTCATTTCTTTTTCAATCTTCAACCCCTTCAGTGCTTACCGAGACTTCATAACTAGAACCTTGTTGGGTTTATTCAAGTACTAGCTCAGTCTCAGTCCGCACTCTTCCCATATTCTCATTTTTCTCCTTTTTTATCATACCTAAGGACTCTACACTATCTAGTGGATTGTCCATGGGTAGATCCCTCCGGCTCTGGCGGGATCGTGGGAACGAATACCTAACCTAACCATCCTTATAACTCCATGCATAAAGTAAATTGGTCGGTCTTTTGGTATTGTTCTTTCCTTCTCGAAACCATTTGAAAAATCATTTGGAAAATCAATCAAGGTACTTGTGATATAATATCAAAGCATTTAGTACCTTAACTGTTTTTGATCTTTTAGAAATGCTCCCCCTCAACATGTGCATCATGTATTTGAAATAGTTTCGCACATGGAGGCAAGAGTTCTTTGAAATATATTCTTGATCACAATTTCCATGGAAAAAACCATTTGATTTTCTTTGGTAAATTATCCCCCTCAAAATGTGCGTTGGTTATATGAAATCATTTAACACATAGAGGAAAGAGATCTTAGAAGTACTTTCACGATCACATTTGCCATAGAGAAAACCATTTCAAACTCAATCAAGGTACATATGATAAAATGTTGAAACCTTTGTACCTTGATAGTTTAATTTCTTTAGAAATGCTCCCCCTTAATATGTGCTTCGAGATTCGAAAGCGTTTTAGCACATATGGGAGAGCTGCCTGCACTTTGAGTCAAAACGATCACTTGTTATCAGATTTCATATTTAAATAACATTTTCTCCCCAGATCAAAAATATCAAATCCTTTGAGATTTTGGATCCCAAGTGATTTAAATAGGTTTAGAAAACATGGGAGAAAAATGTGTTCAGATTAATTTTATTCTGATAGTGGAACAGATTTAGACATTTAAAGATTGTTAATATCAGGTATGATTGTTTTAAGAGATCTTTAAGTAAAATAAAACAATTTCACAATCAAACAAGAACAAAAAAAATTTCATTTTGAAAGATCTTGATTCTAAAGAAAAATCATACCATGACATAACATTAAATCTTTAGATCACCACTTTATATCGTACAAAACGGACTTGTTGATGAAATATCGTTTGAAAATATTTAAGATAGAAATCACTCTCCCACTCAATCGATGACCGTAGTCGTTGATTGAGTGACTTATGTTTAAAATGAAGTCCTGATGATTTCCAAAATTTTAGACCAATTTATTTTAAAAACAACATTTTTCCATTTTAAGAACAATATTTTTCAAAAATTGTTAGAAAAATAGTATCATCCACAACTTGTCTTGCACAAGATACGTTAGGTGGTTTAAAATTACAAGCTGCTTCTGTAGTTGCTGAAGGGATCAAAGAAAACCATCTGCTGATGCAGTGAGACCTCTGAAGTTGCATCTATCATGCCAACTATTCATAGAGAGATCTGATTAAGCTCCGTTTCTTCTTTTGTCGACCCAAGATATAGTTACCCTTTTCTTTCGGCATCCAATCATCATCTATTGTGGGATCCGGATCGGGAACATTCTTTTATACCATGATATCTGCATATGTTAGTGGACACACACAGATATATGGTGGTCGACAACACCCAAACAGCAATCGACTAATAAAAGTCAATTCAACATATCAATCAGTTCATATAAAGGCATGGGAATATGTGTTCATCAAACTCTAATCATCTAAACCTAACAATCATATCCTAGGCACCTAGTCCTTCAACGTAGGTTAACATCATTTTTCAGGTAAGCATTTAGGATAATTGAGAAAGCCCGTTAGATGATATAGATTTGAAAACATTCTCCCCCTCAATCAATGACTTATTTTTAGAAAAAGTTTAAACGTGCTGAAGTCATTGATTGAGTTTTCAATTTTTACAAAAACTCTGAAACTAATTGATTTTCAAGCAACTCGTTAACCACCATTTTTGTTAAAACAACAAATATTTTTCTGATGAATTTATAGACGGAAAAACATTTGTGTGGGAACAGCAGTCCTTCGACATACTTTCCTCATTTTGTTTTAGGATAAGTGCACGAAATATTTGAAAATTGGTTTAGAGTAGCGCTTTCCTTTCTTTGAAGAACGGGTTGCTATCTGAAATAATAGCAAACCATAATTTTGAAGAACGAGTTACAGTCTGAAATAACTGCAAGCCATATTTTGAGACATGTTTAGAAAGAAATATTTACACCTCCTGCTCGAACTTCATCTAAAGTCCCGTGCCATTATTGAATGACATTTCTAAAACCGTAGATGTTATCGATACCAGAAGACATGTCATGAGAAGAATAATATTTTTGGTATTTTTAAATTTTCTGATTTTTATGGGTTTTTGTTGATTTTATATTTTTATATTTTGTTTTACGATAAATATGTACAGATAGAGTAATAGTTTTAAGAAGATGATGATACAAGTACCGTACATCTACCACTTTATTTTTAAGATAAATATGGGTTTTTGTTCGAATGTTCTAAAAAACATCGAATAAAGACCATTTGGTCTCATAGAATGAAGCTCAGCACCCCGAAGAACACGAGAACACCGAAGTAACAAGTTGAAACATTGATCGTCTCAGTGGTTATCAAATCCAGAATAACTGATTCAGTCCGATCACATGAACCTATTGTGCATCCCTGATGTACACATTACTCTTCGAGATTGACCAGTTGTGTATTCAGGGGAACAATATATCAACACCTTCATTTCACCAAATGCATTCCAGTTATTTAACATATAACTAATCAGCCCATAACGTACACATGTACCCAACAAGAGAAGAGACAATGACATCACAATAACAGGTTGAATCACTGATCTTCTCTTCGGATGTCAACTCCGGAATAACTGATTAAGCTCGATCATGTGAATATGTTGTGTGACACAGATGTACACATATCTCTCCCTTGATGGTTGCGATCTCATCGGAATCATCATTACATTGTGTACATGAAGTACTAACTGGAAGCACTTTATCATAAATCATATAGAAGATGTCGATAAGCAATATCATCTCACACTCCACATATTCTTCTCACATTTCTTCCAACTGAACGCTGAAGTAACACATACCAAAAGTCTCCTGAGACCATTTCCCCCAAATAGTTGGAATAATACATCCTTCCCCCAAATAGTTGGAATAATATATCCTTCCACCAAATAGTTGGAATAATACACCAAAGGCTACGAGTTAAACACTGAGTTTCTCTACGGTTATGACCATTGTCTTTCCGGGATAACTTCAATCAGGTAGAAGTGTTAAGTTCATCAAGTGTACTCGTTGTGCTTTTAGATATATGTCTCCTTCCCCCTTGCTGGTTTTGGTACCTCAGAATCAGCAAAACATAATATACCCATAGACTTGAAATCTTGTGAGAAGAACTCAAATAGCCCAAATGAATCCTGAGAGAATCAACTGCTACAGAAACTCTCTCTGACTATCTTTATCAACCCATATGTAGACAATTTGAAGTGACCACTGTTGAAGAAAACCCAATATACCAAACTTGAAACTGAAGTCAAATTCCCTGCATTTGTATCTTAAGCTTGCACTTATTGATGGAAGAACGGTGTTGAGAATTTATGCACCAAGCAAATCTCTAAGTGCTCGATACTCAACCAAAGTATGAGACATTAACACCTCTTGCGATTATCCACAATAACATATGCGTGTGACACTGAGTAAAACAACGTAACTCCTTAAAGTGATAGTTAACCAGGTCTTCAATACATCCTGACTACTGGTAACTAGATAAACCAAGTCTTCAACTCAAATTCTTAAGCCCGAGCAAGTTATCAAATAAGAACACGCCTTAGTGAAAGTCAACTTCAATCTCAAATAAGTGATAAATAATTAATTTTGAAGTAATCAACTTGTGTCAAATGTCCAACACGTGAATAAACATACAATCGGGTGTATATTGACTCACTGAATGAACCGGAACAAATGATTCCTCAACATCAATGCATTCTTCCTAGAGGTTTACATGTAGAGATTGATCTGGAAGATTCACCAAAAATGTTTTCGAGCGGATGAGAAAGTCATTTTCCTTAATGTTCATGTGGTTGATTTATAGCGTGCACAATGAGAGGAACAATAATCCGTGAAGATTTGGCAAAGGAATACCAAAGAGCGGATCATTATTCATGAACAATAATCAGTGAAGATTTGGCAAAGGAATACCAAAGAGTGGATCATTATTCAATAGTGCAACTACAATATCATGATAGTCATTATCAACGCCTTGTGAAGTAACTGGAGATAAGGTTTCTTGAGAATTCTGAGAAGTACTTCTTAGATGGTGAACCAGTTGAGTCAGTAGGAACCAGAGCATGAGCTTCATAAACTGGATGATCAACATTCGTAGGAGGTTGGAAGTACTCATCAAACATATCTTTGAAAAACAATGAATCCCAAGCAATGAATCCCAGTTATCCTCAGTAAGTGAAGCATTAGGCGTTGATGGAGAGTCATATGACCATAATTCAAGCATCCATCAACATGTAATATATGCCCTCTTCTCCCCCTAAAAAATTGCATCCGAAGTTGCCATTTTTGATTTGAACAAGTGAATAAGAATATACACCAATGAACGTAGATCCACTTGAGAGTTGAAAGAGCGTGGGAAAAACATGAAGATTTCTCTTCTTTTGAAGATAAAGCGCACTGAAGCATACACCTTTCTTTTCTTTGAGGAACGGGGCCTGAAGTGTTATCTACAGACGCCATAATGATGAAGTACGAGGTCTGAACTGATGTGAACAGACGTCATAGCCGAATGAATATCAAGATTGAGTTACTTGAACCCGTGAGTTATAAGATATCAATCCATTTGTAATCCATACTTTAAGCCAGTCCATGTAGTGAAGGATCAAAGTATCTGCAACTAAGTAAGGATTACCTGCACTAATATTACAAACTTGATTGCATATATTTTGGTTAGTTACATTAGTATCCAAACCCTTTGGGGTTTCACAGTCAACCTTGATTTTGTCATCGGTAAATAGCTTTCCGGTAGGCATCCACCTAAGTCCAACATCCTTAAACATTTTACCAGACGGAATCCACTTATGGCAAGGTCTAGGATTGTTGATATTCTTATGCAAAGTGAAAGACTTATCGTTATTCCTAGACTCCAAAGATTTAGCAGTTGGGATCCATCTAGACAAAGTTTTAGGTTTGTTTTGCATCATAACATGTTGTACCTTAGCCATGTAGGTAGTCTTAGTGGATTGTACCTTGGCATGTGAATTAGGAAAATCTTTCTTATTCGGAAAAGACTCAGAATTTCTAGGTTCATTTTCTACATGCTTAGCATTCTTCTTCATATAACTACTCTTAGATGCAAACAGACCCCTAGTGTTTTGAGTGTTCCTAGGTAATGGTTTACAACTACTAGTAGTGCCTTGAAATCTCGTGGAATGCATCACCCTAGGTCTTGCACCTAAAATTCCGTCTTTTCGAATCTGTGCCTTTTTTCTAGCTTTTTCTAGATAGTAGTTCTTCCACAAGTCATTCATATCATATGAATTCTGGGTTTTAACGATTGGTTTTGACACTGTTTTCGAACTAATCCTAGAGGTGATGGGAGTAGAAGTGGCTACTTGTTGAGGGTTAACGGAGCTAGATGCCTTATTCTTAGGTAACTCAGGTGAAGTGACTGGTTTTGACAAAACTTGTTTCTCATCAACTTAGGAGGCAAACCGTGTTTTTGAAAATTTTGGTCTTTCGGATATAAACGCAGTATGCTGCCTGACAATGGATCGGTTTCTAACGGGATGAGAAACTGGTTTCTCCAAGGTTGATGGTTTTGTAAACTTAGTGTTCACACTTTTCCCTACAGTTTTCCTAAGCTCATTTTTTAGGGCAACAATAGCGAAACTCTTTTCCTGAAGTTGAGCTTTGAGATCATCAATTTTTTCTATCAAAGAGTTTGTTTGTTCCATTGACTTTGTTCTAGCTTCTTTGATAGAGTCACTTAGTTCTATGTGATGCTTTCTCAATTACTCATTTTCTTTTAGTAATTTGGCCACACAAACCACTAATTCATCATTTCTCATTTGAATATCATCAATAGCATTAACATCAGAATTACTTGTAACCAAATTACTTTTCACATGCATATCAGAAATATGTTTCTTCAAATTCTTGATAGTTGAGTTTTTGTCTTGAAGCTGAGCTTTCAAAGTGGTAATTTTAAAAAGTTCATGGAATTCAGGAAGTTCCGGATTTTTACATGGTTTATTAAGTTGAAAACTTTCTTCTTTACTCTGTATCGCAATTTCAAGTGAAATGCAATGTTTTTCAAGTTTTGAGAATTTGTTTGAAAGTTCATCAAAAGCCTTTTTATCAACCATATCATATGTTTTGAAATTATTTGACTCAACCTCAACCAAGGAACATATATCAGAATCATGTTCAGCATTAAGATCAGTATGTTTAGGTACATTAGCAGATGCACTATGTTGAACAGTTAAGGGTACCTCATCACATGACACCTGTTCATTTATCTGTCTGATATCTGCATCCACATCATGTGTAACATGAGTTACTGAACAATTTGTTGCATCATTCTTTGTTGTCTCTATTATCCTGCATTCAACAACACCCGATTCTTCAACTGATACATTACCCAACTCATCACAACTTTCTGTCAACTGCACCAGACTCTCATCTATTATTTCATCTTTCTGAGTAACTTCCTCAATATACTTCTCCACTTTGTCCATGAGATGGATAAGTGTCTCTATGAACACGCCAATTTCCATTCCAGTGTGTTTCTTGAAAGACATTCCAGTCATGTCTTGATCATAATCTGATGTAAATTCCCCACTGATGAATGACTGAAATTGGTTGTGGATCACTTGTAGTGCAGCACTGGAACTATCCTTTTGAACCTTTTCTTTATTAAGTTGTTGTTCCAAATGTCCTAAGTTCAACAACAAGTTTCTAGTCAGTGTAGGTAAATCCTGACGGAAGATGGCACTACATGTTCGATCCATAATTGTGGACGAAAGCAGTACGAGGTGAGAGTGAAGTAACTAATAAGGTTCAATGTTACTTTCCTTTAGCATGGCATTTTGTAGACTGAACTGGTGCAATTCTCTCTCTTTAGATTCTGAACACGGAGATCTCACATCCTCATTGATTGATTCCATCATCTGTAACCGTTCAGTATAGCTAATATTCTCATGGTTTTCAACAGCATCATACAGTTTGAGTACTTCTGAAATTACAGAATCAGGAGTGTAAGACATGATGTTGATGTGTACACGGGGATTTTACAAGTATGTGATTTAAACCGAGAAATAGAATCATTCGCGGGATTTTACTAAAATCAAGACCAAACCGTTAAGAAGACTGATGGGTCGACACAATGAGAGACAATTGTGTGTTAGGACATGTGATTGTTTGTAGGATTAGCATAGATGTTGTTTGGTTGAGATTTGATTGGTTTATGCCCGCTTTTATGGAGAAATTTAGGTCTAAAAACATAAAAACCTCAATAACTTCTGTTCGGAGCGGATTTAGGCCTCGAAGGTTGACCTGAATCAACTTTAGTTTCTTTAGTGTGCCATTTTCCTCGTTCTCACGATCGTTTTGATGGGTAGAACGCTGAAAACGGAGTTACGGTTCAAAAGTTATGGCCGTTTGAAGTTTTGTCAGGAAAAGTCAACAAAACGCTATGAAGACAAGTCGCTAGAGTGATAAGTCGCTAGAGTGACAAGTCGCTAGAAGGATAAGTCGCTATGAACCAAGTTGCTAAACACAAATCGCTAAAGCACCAAATCGCTAAGCATTATGAAATCAAGTCGCTAAGCTCCAAGTCGCTATAATGCCAAGTCGCTAAGACACAGTCAAGTTGCTAAAGAACAACTCGCTAAGATCCAAGTCGCTAACACCAAGTCGCTGAGAATACCAAGTACAAGTCTCTAACAAAATTGAAAGCAAGTCGCTAACTTTACCAAGTCGCTAGCCGTAGTGGAGAATCCACTAAGTTGTATTGTTTGTCGGCTTGTCTCAATAGACAAGTCGCTAGGACCAAATCGCTAACAATTAACACTACAACTCGCTACCTTTTACTGAAGCAAGTCGCTACGATGAAAAACACTACGAGAACCAAGTCGCTAGCAAGAAAAACTTCAAAAACACACTTTTTAATCAAAAACAAGCTCAACCACAATGATTCAAGCTTACCAAATCAAAACCCAAGCACTTACAATGATTCTAAACACAAAAGTACACTCAAAATTCAAACTTAAACACAAGAAATGATCCAAATGATGCAAAAACCACTAAACTTTTTCAAACTAAAAAACCATCTAAAACCACTAGAAATCCAAGGATATGTAAGAGAGATGATCAAACCATGGCTCTGATACCATTTGTAACATATTGGATTTCACAAACACATCATATCATAATCACAAGTAGGCGTTTAATACAAGGTTTTAGAGAGAGAAAGAGTTAGAGGTTTGGGAACTTAGTGAGAGAAAATGAAAGTATTATTATGAGCTCCAACTCTCTACCTTGGGAGGTAGAGAGTATTTATAGTCTTACACAAATCGCCACCTACAGGCTGTGGATCAGGCATACAGTGGGTAAAGACCCGTCCGTCCTCCACGGTGTTACTTAACTAAATACTACTTAACATTAAATAATCTACGACTACGAGCTTTCTAACGACTACATATACTTGAGGTGACCGACTCTTTAATAACTGTATTTACTAAATCCTAACACATCTTAAGCAAGTCGCTTCCATTTTTTTATGAGTCAAGTCTCTAACATTTTTCCTTATAAACCGCTAACTTGTAAAGACAAGTCGCTAGCTTCATCACAAATCGCTAACTTGTAAAGACAAGTCGCTAGCTTCATCACAAATCGCTAAATTGTAAAGACAAGTCACTAGCAAGATTATAAGGACAAGTCGCCATTGACTTTTTGACATTTTGCTCCGGCTATTTTTCCGACCAAGTTTCCGACCATATTCATACTTACCCAGAAAAAACTATCATAAAATGTGCATCCTTTTGACCCATTTAGACCATGAAACATGACCAGATTCATTTAACCCAGAAAAAAGTGATATTTGAAGACCATTTGACCCATTTTAATGACCACATGAATCTCACGTATTTGGTAACAAAAAGGTCACTTAATAAGATAAAGAATCTGTTTGGACAAAAGGTGGACACAAGACAAAATCCTTAAACATTGATTGACCGATGACTTTTATTTGTTGACCAAACTAAATGTGGAATATGTTAGGACTCCTTGAGATCGTTTTGAGCCTTATGGTTCGACAATAACAATGATAACAATAAGATGCACAACGGAATTAAACAAACATCAATGTTATTGACACAAGGTTTCTTTCAACATCACCTCCAATTATATTAATAACGTGTTACCTAAATGTAACAGGGATCAAAGACTTCTTTGATCTTGGGGGTTAACTAAACTAACTCTAGTCTAGGCGTTTACAAGAACACACGCCCTAGACACACACACACCCCTTTACTAGACGTCTACATATTGGAAGACTTAATTATTTAAAACCTACACCCATGTCCTCTTTATATACTAGAGGATTAGGGTTTACAAGATACTACGAAGGACTAATAAGTAAATCTTCTTTTGCAAGCAAGTCCTTCCATCTTTTTGTAGATTTCCTTCTTGTCACTTTAAGCCCTTGATGTTTCATTCTTTATTGTTTTGTATCATCAAATCAATAAACCCAACAATCTTCCCCTATTTGATGATGACAAAACAAACACGGTTCTTGTACGAACTTACCTAGATGAAGTAGCAAAATTTGAGATAATTAAATCTCACCATGAATGAAACAATCTTGTCTTCCTTTGTCTTCCCCTTAATCCATGCTACGCCACTCCAACATCTCTTCCTTTTTTTGTTATCAACAAATAGAGAATGTAAGCAGTAGAAACTTCCCCTTGAGTGGTGCATGAACATCAAATGATTCTTCAAATCTGTAAGCTCCTTGTAATGATCACTTGTGAAGAAAACCAAATATAACAAACTTGATAAAGAAGTAGAATAACCCAAACTTGTGTCTTATGTCTTGCACTATAGATGACATCGAACGTATACAACCAATGTATAGGGAGACCGCAATCTCTTGACAAAAACCTTCATCTACTATTCGTCAATTCGTTGTCATAATCATTGAAGCACGAACAAGTTATCTCCAAAGTGTAACACCCACTTTGAGATATGATAAGAGCACGAATCTGTGTACCTCAACTATAATATCAAATAGGTTATGATCAATCATCTTCGTAATCACCTATTCAATAAATCTCCAAAACAAGCCTTTTTAATCATTGAAGAACAAATAAACCAATCTCCTTGTGTGTGTAAACCAATAACCTATGTGTGTGTCAAATCATCTCATCCGAAAACCAAATCCATACACTAACATCAAATCAAAGCGAACTAAAAATGACCATGTGCTATCTGATAAAACTAGAAATCATATTAAATTGATCAGAACACATGTATATGCTTAAAGCCTTCCCCTTACTTTTGTAACCATGTGTACCAAACTGCCCAATAATAACTCAAATGCAATATTCAAACCATCTTCAAAGTATACATGAGCAGTACAAATACAACGAGAGCAGTAGTAAGTCACAAGCCTAGCAGTTGGAACATCAAAAAAACACAGCAGTACAATATTCCCTTGTCAACACTAGATTCCAAACTTGAATGTAAGTTATGATAATGATAGATGCACTTCGTGGTCCTCAAACAAAATGCCCTCATCCCTTACACCTTTTCTCCTTTTTGTTTCACTGTTGTTGAAACCGAATGGAATAATACACTATTTGTCGTGGCTTACTTTTAACTCAACCAATGAGATTCAACCCCACACTTGTACCTTCTTTTAATTCTCAAATGAATGAGAATACATTATATTCTTTCTCTTATGCTTTACTTCGAACCACCAGGTACCACAAGGCACATAATGGAATTATATTATTAGACACCAACTCATGTGAAACCAATTAATGTTCGTATAAGATGTATGCAATTAACAACTTGACCATTATCAATTTATAATCTGTCTTTACATCAATCACATGCACAAGTAACACAAGTAACACCGAACAGTAGTTAAGTTGCAGTATGAACAAGTAGCTTCTCCACCTTTAGTTACCAATCAGCACATGATCGCTACACTTTAAAATCCCATTCATCATCACAAAATAAACTTCACGAACTCCTATCAGCCATGTACTAGAACCCAAGAAGCAAACAAGAGCAGTAGTAACGTCATTCGAGCTAGCAGTGGAAACGAGAAACACTAGCAGTGGTAACTCGCATAACTAGCAGTGGTTAGAGAAGCTAGCAGTGGAACAGATAATAGTTGATATGTGTCTAAAAACACATATATTTTACTTTGTTTAAACCCACAAAAAGGATCAAAAGCACAAAAATGACTAAATAAATGTTACAAATATCATGAAAATGTGTTTTATATGAATCAGGTACAAAATGATTGAAAACAGGTGAAAAACAAGCAAAGTTCACATAATTGTCATTTTCAGTCCCTGAAGTTTCACAAATTGGCAAAACTAGTCCCTGAAGGTTTAAAATGAAAGAAAAGTCAACTTTAGTCCTTGGATAATCAAACATGTTCAAAATAGTCCCTGGATGAAAGTTTTCTACAAATGGCAACTTTTACCCCTAAAAATCCAAAAATTGTCAAAGTCGGTCCCTGGGTCATTTTAAAGTGAAAATTACAACATTGGTCCTTTGGTTTATCAATTTGGCAAGGATGATCCTTGTACAATAAGTTTGGAACAGTATCAAAACCAGTCCCTCAAGTTTCCAATATTGCATAAATGGTCCTTGGGTCTTACACACTAAACCGGATCCAATGTTATAAAACTTAAACCCATTTTACAACCTTTCAGCAGAAACCATTCGGCAACCCAACCCTTCAGCAGAAACCTTTCAGCAGCCAATCTACCCCTTAATAATATCTGGTCAAACAGTAAGTCAAACACACCTTCTCCTTTTCCACCCTTCCACCTCACTCACCTACTCTCCTACTTGTCTCCTCCACCAACACATCCCTCCAAAGTTCTTTAATTGCTCTAAAAACTGCTTCACGTTAACTTCATGACTTTTGGCACCAAAATTTACAAATGGACGTATGGGATTAATTGAAGACATTTCAAGAGCTGGGATTTATCAGAGGTCCTGAGGGAAGATATTTTGACTATAAAGATCTCTACAACAAGCAGAAGCAAGTGTTAGATTTTTAGAGTAGAATGTAGAGTAGTGTAGTTTTTTAATTAATGTCGACTAGATAAGTTCTTGTAATTTTTCTTCTGGGTTTAGTTAATTTTAAGTTGTATGAGTATTTTGCAATGTAATTCAAGTATTCAATTAGATTAATTCCATGTTTCTAGTTAAAACTGTTTTTCCCGCCAAATATGCTTTGCATTGGTTTTGATGTTATAATCTGTATTAAGTGTTTAAATAAGCTTTTATAAGCTTATTAAAGTAATTAAAGAAGTATTAAGAGGTTCCTGAGGTTCTAATTTCATTTTTAAGAAAAGTCAACAAAAGTCAACTCTGTGGTCAAAATAAGCTGTGGAGGTTGATAAGCTGTGGAGGTTGATAAGCTGGGGTGATTAAGCTGGAGTGGTATTTAAGCTTGGTTAGTGACAATCCAAGTTTAGTTCTGGTCCTTGTTTCTTTGTTCCATAAGCCCTTTCAGTTGTAAGCCAAATTCCAAGTTTTATTTAATTTTCCAAGTTTCTATACAACTGCTTATTTATGTGCTTCTTGGTGTTTTCAGAACTTATTTATGTTATTTGAGTTAATTTCAGTCAATTTGATAGTTAGTGTTAGCATAAATCTCATTTTCACTTTTAAAAGTTAAAAACAGTCCATATTAGCCATATCTAGTTTAGCTTAATTTCGTGCTTATTTACATTTTGAAAGTTGCTTATTACAGTTAAAATAAGTTAGTGAATCAGTAATAAGCAAGAATCGCAGTTATAATTGGCTGTTGCCTTTGAAAATCTCATAACAGCCCTTTATAAGGACTGTTTGGTTGTAATAGTTAAACGGGTCAAACTAGCTTTTCACTGTTCATTTGCACTTTCTTCAAGTTTGATCATGATTAATTAAGTATGTTTCAGTTGTTAGTAGAAGCTTTTAAGCTGTTTTGAGTCGTTTTGATGATTTTAGTTGTTTAGTGCAATTTTAGAAAGTGGACTGCTCATATAAGCTTCTCACAAGCTTGAGCTTATTTAGTCCTTATTTCTGGTAATTTTAGGTCCTATATAGTGATTAAAGTGCATGTTCCAAAGTTGGTGCTGTTTCGTTGAGTTTTAACAGGTTTTGGGTCAAAAATCCTATACTGCTGAAAGTCAAAATTTCATAAGAAACCCATTTTTGAATAAACTTGCGAATTTCATGTAGGACTTAATATTAGGATTGAAGACTTGTGCTTTTGGGATATTAAAGTTCAGCTGCTCAACTTAATTAGAAAAATATTAGTTTACTTTTAATTAGCTTATAAACTGCTTATTTGCTAGCTTCTTTTAAGCCCTTTTTCACAAAACCTTCCTTTTTGCTTATTCCTTATTTCTGCTTATTCAGTGTGTTTTTCTTGTTGTTGTTGCTTATTCTAAGTCCCCATAACTGATTTATAGCTTATTCAACCTTTGGTTCAGTAGTGGTAGCTTTTTATTAGCTTATGCAAGCTTAATAGCTCATTTTGACCCATTTTAAGGTCTGTTAAGCAAATAAGCTCACAACAAGCTTATCTTTGAGTTCCATAAAATGTGTCTTCACAAAAGTTGCTTATTTTCAGTAGTAAAATAGTTTTGTAAAAGAAAATTCAAGAAAAACCAAAAATAAAAATAGCTAGTTAGGGCCGTTTGGCGTGTTGAGACTTGAAAACTGGTCTCAAGCTTTTTTTCTGTAGCTTGTGCTTTTTAGGTTCTAATCAGTTGCATTAGCTCATTTTAGGTTAGATTTAGGCTGTAGTAGCTTATGGTAGATTTTGGATAGCTTATAGCTTATTTATTAGCTTATTCAAACTGCTTATTTGCCCAATTCAGCTTATTAGTAGGCTTATCTAACTTTTTATATTTTTCCCAGGCTTAGAATAATATTTTAGATTTTCCTGTAAAGTCTCATAATTTTTTCTATTCATTTATTTTTCTTAATTTTAATTAGTTTAAATTAGTTTTTAATTAATAATATATACATAAAAAGTGTAATAAATATATTTTTAGTTTTAAAATAAGTTTTATAATATTTTAGATTTTTCTCAATCATAATTTTATTTTTCTAGCCTTATTTCATATTTTCTTTTATTTTAGAGTATTATTAAATAGTTAAAACAGTTTTTAATTAATAATAATTAAATAAATAGTTATAAAAATAATTTTCTTTTTCTAATAATTTTCTTTTATTTTTAGGATTTCAAAAATGTCATTTTCATATTTTTAGGTCTTTTATTTCTTAGATTTCACTTTTTATTTTGTACGTTTGCGTAGTTTTTAAACGTAAGTTTTACGTTTCTTTTATCTGATTGTTGTGCTTTTCTATTTATGTGTCCAAATACATTCCAATCAATCAGTAGTGTAATTATTCATCCAAATCCTTTACTGATCACTATCCTTAGTGATCATTCTATCATCTGAATTAGTGTTTACACACCATTGAGTCTCCGTGGGACTTAACGACCCAGGAATCCACTATATTCCTCTGATCTTCATTGCATTTGTGTCTAAGCTGTTTTAAGTTTCTTACGGTCGACCATTCACAAGTGGCCGGCTTGTGTGAGAAAACTTGACGGTTTAGCACGAATCAATAGTAATAGCAGTGGTTCGAATAATGCTAGCAGTGGAAATGAATAAAACTAGCAGTGGTAACGACTCATGAGCAGTGGAAACGTAAAGCTAACGGTGGTAACCCGAATCGTTGCAGCCGTTTTCAGCACGAGCAGTAGTTTAACAAAGGTAGCAACAGTATCATACAAGTAGCAACAGGTATGAGATACATAGCAGTAGTTACGAGTCAGAAACTTGTCAAGAGCAGTAGAATTAATAAATGTGAAGAACAGTAGTAACCATGCAGCGTATTCTACCCAATGTCAAAGGTCATTTAAGTCCCACATCAACTCCCATCCAACAGTCATTAACCCTTCAATCATACTATGACTACCAAGTAAATAATGACCCACGATGATGCATGTCACCAGATACTTGTTCCTGATGATGCGTGTCTCACAAAAATATTTATACCACATGCAGTCTCAAAACAAAAATATATAAGATATAATTGCTAAAGACACTTTGAAAGAGGGTCAAAGTAATCAGGCCACCGTCCTCAATATTAAATGCATATCGACCCATGATCAGAATAAACTATAACCAAATTGATTGCACCGACCTTGATGAATCATACATCTCCGACCAGAGCATTAATGTAGTACGAGGTTAATCATAAGATCAATCAATAAAAATTTCAGGGTTTCATATTTGAGTAATATTTATGAACAAAACCCTAAAAATTACGAATAAATAATACCTTCTCTGCAGCAGACTTTAATTACCTGTAACTTTTGATTTAGAGCTCAGATCGACAATCCCTCCGGTGAAAAGTTAGATGGGTATATAGAGAAGCTCCAGTAAAAATTGTAGCTTGATCCAACGGTTCAATAAAAATTTATGCCCTCTTGAAAATAGTGCTGCAGAAGTATTACGAAAATTGTTGAAATTCAATTTTCTTCTTCCATTTTTGCCAAGAAACCTTGTGAATCCCTAGGTAACGAGCTCCCCAAGCTCTGATACCAATTACGGAGTTTGTTAGACTCCATGGATCATTTAGAGCATCTAGGGTTTAACAATAACAATGATAATAAACTTGGTACGCAGCGGAATAAAACAAATCATAGTTATTGACACAATGTTTTTCTTTATAATCACTCCAAGCCTCAAATATTATTTGATTAGAATAATACGGTTACACTAAACTTGTAACAGGAATCAAAGATTCTTGAGGCTAAACTACACAAATCCTAGGCGTCCACTAAGAGGACTTGACGCCTAGACACACACGCACCTTTATTCAACTACATTATGGAAGACTTAATTGATAAAACCTACACCGCATGTCC
Organism: Chrysanthemum seticuspe; assembly: GCA_019973895.1. Lineage (NCBI taxonomy): Eukaryota > Viridiplantae > Streptophyta > Magnoliopsida > Asterales > Asteraceae > Chrysanthemum > Chrysanthemum seticuspe. Next base: position 155,121,804 of record BPTQ01000008.1, on the reverse strand, counting down.
TCTTTATATACTAGAGGATTAGGGTTTACAAATCTCAACGAAGGACTAATAAGTAAATTTTCTTTTACAAGAAAGTCCTTCCATCTTTTTGTAAGTTTCATCTTTGTCACTTTAAGTCCCTTTGTTTCATTCTTCTATTTACTTTGTCTCATCAAATCAAGAATCCCAACACTAAAAGGATACAAAAACCATGTTAAAAATCTGTTATACCAAAGTAATCGGAAAACACAAATATTCCGGCCAATAAAAGTACCAAAACAGTTTTAAAACATATATCAAAACCACAATAAATCATCAAAACACAAAAACCTTGGCTCTGATACCATTTGTAGGATCGTAAATATATTGTGTTTGATGATTCGGGTGGCCTTGGATGGTGATTATACAAGTATGCCATGTTTTAGAGAGAGAAAGAGTGAGAGGGTGTTCTTGGTAGAGACTTGCTTTACAAAAATGAAATGTTAGATTGAAAGAAGCACCACCCCTTCCAAGGATGGAAGGGGTATTTATAGTTACAGACTACACGACCTCCTGATGGCCTGTGGATCAGGTATACAGTGGGTAAAGACACGTCCTTCCTCCACGGTGTTACATTACGCTAAACTAAACTAATAACTAACTAATAAACTGATAACTAACGATATGTCTACGAGCTAACTTATGCTAGATTATATTGGGGTGACCGACACTTCACTTATGGAATTTCCAATTCCTAACATACCCCATTATCAACTGGGATATCTATACTGAAGATGGAAAGAGGCATTGCAGGATAAACAGAGCAGGTGGTAGAACAAGTGCTTATTTGTATCTAGTGGATCTGTTTGCATCTATTGACAAGGAGGATCTACTCAAGCTGTGGGAGTTAGTCAAAGAAAGGTTCAAGAACAGAGATCCAGATAATGAAATATATTTGAAATATATCTGGAGTTACTTTATGAGCTTCAAAATATATTTGAACTTGATCCAACTGGAGAACAATGGAAGTATCAACCTGGAGAGGAAGCACTGACTTGGACATTGCTTGATTCATGTGGACTGCACTTGGTCACAACATGAAATGGAACAGATATTTACATGCTGGTTGAAAGAACCTATCCACTTGCATTAGGGACTCTTCTTGAAATGCTGGCAGCTGGGCTAAGGATGGGTAATGCAGTAGACATGGCTAAGGAGTTGCTGATAAAGATATTTGACCAAGCTGGAAGACCTAGCAGAAAGTGAGTTTGGAAGAATCCTCAAAGACTGAAGAAAACTTGTGATTCTAAAACCCAATCACAAGTTTAGGGGAGGATTCTAGGGAAATTCGTTTTTGGGAGTTAATACTTATAGTAGTAAAGTTAGTACTTGTTGGAATCACTCCTAAACTAGATTTCAAGTGTTAGTAATTAATATGTAATAGTTAGCTTAATATGGCTTTTATGTTAGTAATCATGCCAAGGCTTATGTAGAAAGCCCATGAGCCTTGGCCCAAGCCCATAAAGGAAAGGAAGGGAACTTGCATGTTGCCCTAGTTCCTTCCTATAAATAATGCTTGTAAACCCTCACTTGAGTGTTGGTTGTTCATTTCACACTTTACACTTTACGCATAACTCTTCGTATATTTATACGTGTGTGTGTGTGTGTTTGTTCATCCGATCTCTTCTTCTTTATTTCTTCTATTGATGCTTGTGTTATGAATATGGGAACCTAACAGTGGTATCATTCGCCAAATAGTTGGGTGAAAAGGTTTTGTTTTTGAAGTTGTTTTTGGTCTTACGCGTAACTCTCGGTTCACAAACTTTGTCACGCTTAAAAACTCATTTTTTACACTTTTCAATCTAAGATTCTTGTACTTTGGCAAAAATATCTGTTTTTGGCAAAAATATCTGTTTTTGGCAAAAAGTTTCGAACTTTACGTGTATTTCTTTGATTTTAAGCTTGATTTTAAACGCGTGTTCATTCTTACGCGTAACGTGTCTAAAAGTTTTGGATCATCAAGTTTCACACTTTTGTGTTATTTTGGTGATATTGAAGCTGTTTCATCACAAAAATATGGTTTAGAAACATCTTTTGGCAGAAATCAGTTTTGGTTACTTTCTACGCGTAAGAAAACCCTAATCTTTCACGTAAGGTTTTCTTGGTTTGATCTTCAGTGTTCTTGGTTTACTCAGTGTTTTCTTGCTTGGATAAGCCTGAAAACACTTCGATTTTGGATATCTTTTACACTGGATAAGTGTCAAGGATTTTTGGGTTAAAACCCTAGTTTTACGCATAAGCATAAAAGCTTACGAGTAAACATCTTACGCCTAAGCATTTTCTATGCATAAGCAAGTCTTACGCCTAAGAAAATATTACGCGTAAGGTTCTTACTTCTAAGTCTTTGGTTTACGCATAAGCTAAGGTTTCACCAAGTCTACGCGTAAGCTATTCTTACGCGTAATTCTCATTGTTACGCGTAAGGTGGTGTTTTTACGCGTAAGCTCTTTCTACGCGTAAGCTCTTTCTATGCATAAGCTCTTTCTACGCATAAGGTTCTAATCTACGCATAAGCTAGTTTTCTACGCTTAAGGACTTCTTCAACAAACAAAGTTTCATTCGACTACAAAGATCCATCAACAACACAAGTTATCAAATTAAAAAAATTAAATTTTACGCGAGATTCAAATTTTGGTTTAACTGTGAAAATTTGATTGAGTATTCATGTTTAAAACTGATGAGGATCGAATGTATGTGTTAATATTGGTGTCATGATGAATTTATTTCAGGTTTCTACGCGTTAATAATTCAGAATCAAGGTTACTTGAACATCTACACATAAGGATCATCTTACGCGAAGAATGTTATGCGTAAGAGAAATTTTACGCGCAACCTTTACGCGTAAGGTTCTACAATGGGGACTACGCGTATCCTGTGAAGGATATGCGTAAACAGTAACCTCTACGCATAAGGTTGACTCTAACGAGTAAGCCTTACGCGCAAGGTTCCATATACGATTACGCGTAAGCTTTTCGCCTAAGGCCCTCTTTTCCTACGCGTAATATTTCTTACGCGTATGTCAAGAACCTACGCATAAGCTTACGTTTACGCGTATAACCACTCCTGTTTACGCATAAGCTTGCAAAATCTACGCCTAAGCCTAGTTTTAACCTTAATTATGAATTGTTAAGCGTGCAAACTTGTAAATAAATAAATCATAACGCCACGAAACCAATAATATCACTAATAAGCTTAAATGTTTAATAAGTTGTGAAAAATAAGTAAAAACATAGACTTTAAAACTTAAAGTTAATCAACTCCCGAAACTTATCACGACGTCTTTGGACTATTGGACTAACAAGTGACATTGGACTCGTAACAATCATCGACATATCACATTCAATAATTAGACAATAAAACCAACTGTTGACTAACGTAATGTCCTTCGATATGTTGGTTCTTTTGGCTAAATATCTTTCAGATCATGACATGGACGCTCAAATGCAAAACGTGGAAGCACCAAATGTTCTCACTATTGAAGATATCTTCCCTCATGGTTACCCGATGAAGATCGGAAAAAACAACCTTAGAGTCGATTTTGATAGTCTCACCTGCTCAGAGTCTTCTTGTCTGATTGCTGTGGATATTCTGAAGAATCACCCTTATCAGAACATGCTCACCAATTCTGCTACAGTGCCGGAGATCTACATTCACCAATTCTGGCATACAGTGCAAAAGATCAAAGGTCAAAATGCTGTGACGGTGACGCTCAACCACAAACAAGTCACCATCACACCAGCAGCCTTAAGGGCTATTCTTCTCATTCCTGTCATCGAGCCAACTGAATACAATGCCACACCAACTGAAGAGGTTGTTCTGCAATTCATGATCGACATTGGTTATGACGAAGCTACAGGAGTAATCACAAAGCATTGGTCCGTGGATCTTAAGAATATTCCCTAGCCATGGAGAACCCTCTACATTATCATTACCAAATCTGTTTCTGGACGTGATAGTGGTTATAAGCATCCCAAGCTCATGGAACTACAGATATTTTAGGCATTGGTCAACATGAAACACATTGAAGTTGAAGCTCTGATATGGGATAACATGATGTATTTTCTCAAAAATCTTGGCACCAAGATCCCATATATCAGATATACCAAACTGTTGATCCAAAGAGCTCTAGGGTATAATCCTGATATCCCCTTGAGACTCAATGACCCCAACAATCACTCCATGTTGTATGAGCCTACACTCACAGTCAGATTTAAGGAATCAACAACAAAGAAACAAGGTGCAGTGTTGCCAGATCACCTTCTAACTGATGCAGTCAAACAACTTTATTCATACAAAAGGTATCTGGTAGCGGTTGATGAAGGAAAAGTAGGTTTTCTTGATGAAAAGTCCTCCGGTACACCTACTAGGAAAACCAGGAGAGGCAGTGCAGGAAGTGTTACAAGCACTGAGAGTCAAAGAAAGTTTCCTAAGAGGTCACATACTCTCAAAAGGAAAGTTCCCTCTAAGGAAGCCATTCCTATTCCCGAGCCAGAACCGCAACAAAAGCTAGAGGATGAAAGCTCTGAGGAAACTGAATCAGACGAAGAGGTCACCTACTCTGAAACTGCAATCGATGACACTCAAACAGTAGCTAAACCTTCCAGTCCAATAGCTGATAAAGGAAAAGGGAAAACTCCAGCGCTAGAGCATGATAAGGAAAGCTCTAAAGAAGAACCATTTGATGAGGAGAAAGGCTGTCAAAATAAGTTGAAGAACCTCAGACTCAAATATCTTGCCGATGAATTCGTAAAGGATCAAACTCGTGGCCCCAGAGGGTCAAGTGGTGGAACTCAAGCCACACCAGTTTCCGATGCGGTTAATCAACCAGATAAGGGAACTGGTGCCACCACCCACGATCAACAACAAAGACAAATTGAGGATTCGATCAACTACGACATAGAGGAACCAGACATGGAAAAGACTGAGAAAACTCCTGGTGATGATACTAAGGCTGATGAAACGGCTAAGTCTGGAAATGATGATGATCTTGATTATGATAACTTTCTTCTAGACAGTCCCGCACGCTCTAAGGAGGAAACTTCTGAGCCACCTAAGGACCCTGAGCCACCTCACGTCTCCTCATCATCAGACTCATCTTCTCACTCTGCACCTCCACCATCCAAAGGAACAACAAGATCCACATCTGAATCTGTGAAGAAACCAACTGACTCTTGGATATCCCGGGCTAAAACAAGGATTTCAAAAGCTGTCAAGCAAGTTAGGAAGAAAGACGTGATCAACAAAAAGCTTAATCAACTCGCTGACAGTATCATTCTTCTACATGACGAGATAGACAAGATGTCTAGTGCAAGGGAGTATGTCCAGAAATTCATGAAACGTGATCTTCAAGGGGAAATGAACGAGATGATCAAGGGATATACTCACAAGTTCATTCTTGACACCGTTCCTAGCGTGACAAGGGAGATGTTTACCAGACAGCTCTATCCAAATCTCATGAAATTGGTCAAGCAAACAATGCAATCCAATCCGGTAACAATGACGATCAATCCAATAGAGCCTGCAGTTCTCTCTGATGCAGAGTTGATTTCCAAGCTGGTGCTACAAATGTCTAAACGTTCTGCAACTTTCACCTCTGACGAAAGTAAACTATTTGAGGCATTACTAGAATATCAACTCAAGACTTCATGCAAGGAGCAAGCTGAAAGGCCTAAGCGTCCAAGAGACGATGATGATAAGGATAACGATAAAGATAAAGAGCCTAAACGCCCGAAGAAAACTGGTGAATCATCCTCCATGCCACCACCACCCCAAAGGACTCCATCTCAACAACGATCTCCTCCACGCTCTTCTGATGACAAACCTCAGGACTCTGAGTTACCACCCTAGACAGAGAAAACCGATGACCATTTCAAATACACTGGTGGTGACGATGAGGAAGTCCCTGAGCCCCAACAACAACCCACCTCTACCGCTTCGGCAAAGAAACCAGCATCCTCATCTAGGCCAAAGAAGAAGAAGAAGACGCCTAAGGCTGATGTCGTTTCATGGCTAGACGAAGATGACTGGTTTTCTACACTTGTTGATGCTACTCCCTACCCACCTGAAGGTCAAGATATGATAGAAGGTCGAACATTGGAGCATGCTAAATTACTTCAAGAACAGTTTCGGGTGAAGTAGATGACCAAGTCAGAATTAAAACGCATCAAGAATGAAGCTTTTCAACTGCTCAAAGACAGCTCGGAAAGTGCTATTGAAGTTGAATACCATCTTGAAAACATAGCACGAGCCATGTCTAACAACATTGATTGGCTCAATCCTGAAGCAAACATTGACTTCACCAGAAAAGACAAGGCTCCATACTACACCGACTGGTCCAGACCTCTACCAACGATTGGGCAACCAGATCAACCTAAGATTCCATTCCGCTACTTCTTCAACAATGACCTGGAATTTCTTCTACACGGTAGCGATGGTTCAAAGAAATACGCTACATCACTTACACTTCCGTTCCCGGCAACCATATACTCAAACTACATAGCCATCGAGGAAAAGGCTACTCACATGTTCAACAACAGCGTGGAACAGTATGACATTGATGCAATGTATGGGATTTACCATTGGCCGAAACGCCGATGAATCTACTACAAAAGCTGCCAGGTTCGTAAGTCTAACCATGAAGTGCACAGTGATAAAGGGATCGTTGTTGTTAAGCATGTAGCTCTTTCGTCTAAATCGGACTACACTTTCCTCAAGAAAATCATGGTCAAAAGACAAGACGAAAGGGACTATGATTTCTGTGAAGCGGACTTTCAGAATTTGTCTCTCAACGACATTGAAGATCTGTATCTTGCCAAGGTACAGGGAAGAATGAGACAATTCTCGACTGAAATCCAACGTGAATACATCAAGTCCTTGCTCATATTCATCAGAAGCATAGTGATCCAGGAACGTGTAGAAGATTTACAACTTGCTATTGAATCGTATCAGACACGTGTCAACCTCACCAAACCTCAGCTCGAACTCCCTGACATCAATCATCTTCCTCAATACACTCTCATCAGCAAACCATTTGGAGTAGTCTACCGTAGTGAACTACATCGCAACTGCTTGATGGCGTGTAAAGATCTTCATAAATTTGGAGATCACACACTGAAGAAAGTCAGGGACGGCTTAGCTTATAGGTTGAAGGCGATACATGAAGGCATTGGGTCACCAAAGCGATGGAATTCTCAGGAGAGACGGGATGTTAAGAGGATCATCACTCGTATCGATGAAAGGTTGTACAGAAGGGACCAGTTCAGAACTTTGGAGAGCTTCGTAGGTGGTCGTCCCAGGATTACTCTCACAGGCTATCAACACCCAGTTCGGATTCCTGGAGATATTGCTGGACTACCTGGTACCCCTTAAGCTGTTTCATTTTCAATATTGATTTGGATGTGTGATTATTTAATGACAATGGCTTGTGCACACATAACAGTGTACAACCCGTACATGTACAAAAAGGACCCTGTGGTACGCTTCAGTGCCACAATCCTTATAAAAGGAGCGAAAGCTTCTTCCTTTTGAGTAAAACTTATCAAACCTTTCATTTTTAAAAGGTTTTGCTCAAAACAACAAGTACTTCCCCTTATGATTTTCAAAACCTCAAAAGTCTATATCACTTGTTGAGGGGGAGTATTTGCTTAAAAACTTTGTTCACAAATTGTTCTTTGTGGTAATCTTCCCGCAAAACTCGAAATGGACATATTCGATATCAAAATTTTGTCAAAAATAACATTTATATGCCATTTTTGAGGGGGAGAAAAATGAATCGTAGTGCTACAGACTTAACTATTGAATTGACGAATCTTAAATGTTAGTAACTCGAAAAGACTTGTCCGGGACGAGTAATAATTTCAAGCTAGTTCGCTAGTGATGTAAACGTGTCTCGCAAAGGACTTGTCCGAGTAGAATGTACCATTCGAGAAACTCTTGGTAGACATGAACTTTGACGGGTTTCACAACCTTTCGAGGCTTGTCCACACCTTCAAGATAGTTATTAGAGCTAGTTGTCACCTAAAAGCTGACAATGTAACTCTTTAACTATGCAACGTAACCGTGTCTCGCGGGGGATTGTCTATCTTGAGTTGATCAATTCAAAAGTGCGCGCTCGTCTCTCACCGTGCAAATTTCTGTCAAAATACTTAAGCACGTGTGGAGGAGGAGTATTTCTGCAAAATAAAACTCTCGAAGTGTTTCAAAATGTTTCTTATTCATAAACACTTTTTGAGAAATTTTTCAAGAAAATGGTTTTATGGTAACATAGGTTAGTCATGGAGTTATAAGGTGACTAATGTAAAACCCTAAAGTTTCGTAAACGTGTGAATGACCATAATGTCCCTCAAGCCAATAAATAAGACATTCGTAAAATTTATCATGCGTGTTAAATACCTTAAACACTTAAACTACATGATTACATAGGACATTTCTTATAAATTCACACTTGTGCCACAAAAAAAGGTAACACAATATTAAGTTATATGGACTAGGTAAATACTTGTAATAGACATTTAAAATAAGTATATAAAATATATATGGAAACTATACAAAGTTGATTTGGTCTCCTCCCTCTAATTCCCATAAAACGTCCCACATATAATTCCCCATTATGTTAGCCGAAATTTCCTCCCCTAAACCCCCTAATCACGTCTTATTCATTCTTTTTTTTTTCAAGAAAGAAAACCTAAAAACTCCTAAACCAAATGTGACGGCTGGAAGAAAAATGGGAGGAAACCCTCCATTTTATTCGGTTCAGGCAAGCAGCAAAGGACGTTGTAAACGTGAGCCTTGGTTCGAGGTCATTGGCTTTATTGTTTGCTTTATATTGCTGCTGCTGTCGTGAGGGTGGAAGCACAAAGGGGGGCTCGTTGTTTCTTGTTTCACTCTTGCTTGCTGCTTATTCGTCTCGCACAACAGGGTATCAGCATCATCTTGTGATTTTCGTTTTTGTTTCCTGGATTGGTTGTGATCTTGGCCTGGTTTCCTTCCTCTCTTCCACGCTCCAAAGGTAACCTCATTATCGTCTTCTCGCCTCTTTTGATTTATGAAATCTGGTCATTGGTGAAGCCCATGCGCATACTTTTGTACCTCCCTATCATGTCACGTAAATAATAAAGTGAGGCTAGCACATGAAATAATAAAAAGGGAGATTACATAAAATCATGAGTTGAACCTTGTTTATGTCGATTTGTATAGTCAAATAAAGGAGTACATGAATTGGTGTTTGGAATCTGATGTTGAAGCTCACAATTTGCATGTTCACGTTAAATAGAAACCATGTGAAGTGATAAAAGAAATCATATAAATCCATTACATTTCATGCATGTAGCGAATGGGGGAATGGCCTCATGGCTTGTCACACATAAAATATTGTTTTGAAAACCTTACTGATATTACATGCATAGCCATTTTCGAATATCTCAATTGCTTGAAATAATGATCCTTTACGCATGTTGAAGCTGTTGGTGTCTTGCATGAGCCATTTGATGTGTCTTCATTTTTAGCACTTGGTCTTGTGAAGGGCTATATTTAAGAGCGATCGCGGGACAAATGGGTAAACCGTTTTGTATGTTTGAAAGTGTGTCGGGAAGGTGAGTCGGGGGTTAATCATATGGCATGATTTTTAAATTGTAGATGTTAGCCTTTTGAACCGCGAGCGAGGATAAAGTTGGCTTGTCGAACCAAAAATTGAAATGTGAAACATATATATTGTACGTATAAAAAGGGATTTCATGTCTTAATGTTTTGACACTTTTTCATTTTAAACCCTCATATTTATATTTTGTCGCATGCAAACCTTGCACTATTAGAAAATGACACTTTACAGCTTAGACTAGGATATTTGTCATATTGAACATTTAATTTTGCCATTTATCATTTGTAACCCTTAAGTTTGGCTAATTAATGATTTTTACCCTAAAGTATTTTAATTCGATCCATTACTAAAAATGAGAATGCAGTTAATAACTCTAAAAATATTAATACAATTCATTTAACCAATAAAGCCGTTATGACTTAAATGAGCTAATAAGTATTTTACGAACCGTAATCCATGTAGATTCGTTGAAGAAGGCATGACATTGTTTCTCTTGTGTTCCTTCCATTTGCTCTCATTTCATTTGCTAAGGTACAGATATTCTATCCCTTTCAGTAGGGGTCTCTTATGATTTTCTGATCCTTCGACTTTGTTTCGCTTATGATATTTCATTGCTATGATTCCTTTGCTATTGACCCTCTGATATTGAACCTTTGATATCGATTCCTTTGCTATTTGACCATTGCTATTGAACTATTGCTATTGAATCTTTGCTTTGCTATTGACCCCTCTGTTATTGAACCACTGTTACTGAACTTCAGTTATTGAACCCTTTGATACTGAACTGTTGCTATTGACCTGTGTTATTGAATCTGTGCTATTGAATCTTTGATATTGAAATATTGATATTAAACATTGATATTGGACTATTGTTATGAACCTCTGAATTGTGACCTACTGATACTTAACCTCTGATTATGATGACTGATATATATTGCTACACTATGGACCTTTGTTTGACCCTTCAGATTTATACCCGAGCCAAATACTGTTAACTAGTCATGGGGGTTCCATGACCGTGTCATTGATGCACCAATGGCATGACTCCAGTGTGTACGAGTGATTTTACACACCGTCCCTATACTGTACTGATTATGCGCGCTTCACTGTTATTGTTATGGCCACTACTGTTTCTGCAGGGGCGTATGGATGCATCCTAGATCTGTACTGTACTGTTACTGATATATATATTGTTCTGGTGATGTGGTGCGTGTGTGCAATACACCCCCTCACAGTCTGGGAGCTAGCTACTCCACTGGTTACTGAGGTCTCCCCTCCTATTGTCTTGTATTCCGAGGTCACCCCTCCGAATACGATGGTTACTATTGATTACTGGGCTGCTATTGCCACTACTGATATTATTGTACTGTACTGTTGGCTCGGGATGGATTTCTGACAACCCTTATACTGTTGACATACTTATATTGTACCATCTGTTTACCCCAACGCACCATATTCTGTATTGACTGCCCGTTACCCTGTACCTTTATGTGACTTATTCTTCTACCATTCCATTCACGTACTGGGTTATTATTATTATGGTTATTGAATTAATTATGCTTTTACATGTTTTAGGTGACAATCGTTTGCCCTGCTACTATATGATTAATATGTGATTGTCTGATTCAACTATTGACATACTAATAACTGAAAAATGGTTTACCATACTGTTATGTGACTCTTTGATTTGTCTGGTCTATGTTAGTGTATAAATGATTGTTTTGACGACTTATCATGTAAACCCTGTTTTGTTAACCTCGTGGTCTATGAATACTGTTAGTATCTTTTCTCGCTTATTGTTGATCTGCCATGTGTACATTGCTGTTTATGTTACTGTATGATTGGGTAAATGGTTCGACTTATGTGATCTGGCTTGTTAACTTGTTTAATTGCCCTGATATGTCCCTAGTTCATTTTAATTATAGTGTTCATACTGTATTCCTACTTGTTACATGTGACTGCCATGTTTTGACTGCTGTTATGATACTGGTTATGTCTTCAACTAAGGGTTTCTGTCCTGTTTGATTGCCATGCTCACTTACTAATTATCTGCTTCCGCTTGCCTTTAGATTTTTGTGTGTGCTTGTATTTATGTCATTGATGCTTTGCTTTGCTTCGTTCTCCTTGTTTCTGTGCTTTGGATATCTGTATAATTGTGTTCTGCAGGATCCTCATTGACTCATTTTCCACATTTCGCTGCGACCTTGTTATCAGTTTCATTATTCCATTTCGCATTTCTGATTTTATTTAGCTTTCATTTTGTTATATCTGTTCACTGGGCTTTTTAAGCTCAGCCGCATTTCTTTTCCTGCGGCAGGTATTTAGGTTTGAAGATGGGCTTTGATGGGCTGAGAGTTGGATTATCTGAGTAGACCAACCCTAGTGACCTTATTATTTGGACTTATTTTGTCGGGCTTTTGTTTTGAAATTTCAGTTATTTTAGTCATCTTGAATTTTGTAATTTTCATTGTAATCATTCGTTTATATGACTTGGTTCGTTATTCTTTTAGACTTTCACTTGCAAAATTTTAATTGTATGTTCTGATATGACACCAGAATGTGACACTTCTACCCTTGTCGGGTTGGGGTGTTACAATTATGGTATCAGAGATAAGGTTTCGTCTTGTTGGCCTTAGGATTGACCTGTGAGGATTTGGGTAGACACTAGGCTTCCGTCTGTTCTGATCTCTTTCGATTCCTTTTGGTTGTTGTTCAGATTTGACTTCGATAATCTTTTGTCTTCACTAAATTGGCCTTCTTCTCTTCGCATATGAGTTTGTTTATTTTGTCTTCGCACATCCGTTTGTCGATCGTTAGATGGAGACTACCCCGTAGAGCCGAAGATTGATGGTACAGACCCCGTATTGCCGTAACAGTCCCGGAGCTGGAGAGGATCGTGAAGCAGAAGCCACACCCGACTGCCGTGCTGCTGGAGGCATCAGGATGCTGCTGGAGGAAGCTGGACGGACCAACCAAAGACGCAAGAGACGGAGACAAGATTCAACCGGTGGCTGAGAAGGTTCATCTACTTCATAGGATTTGGGCGCGACTTATGTTACTTCAACTTGTTTGTCATGCGTTTTGAGGAGGTTTGATACCCTGTTAAGTGATTCTGATCGGTATTGCTTTTCTTGATTTGTTCGGAACTCGGTTTGAATCGTGAAGTTTTATCGTTTGGCATTTTGTTAATATCTCAGTTTTTCTTTTGAATCGTCAGTAATGAGTCACGAGGAACCATTTTGTGCAAGTTGGTGGCCTTCTTTCATTGCGATATGGTAAGTTGTTTGATGTAGTGTATGTTGTGTGTATATAAATCTGGTCTACTTTGGTATGTTACTTGTTATCTGTATGTGATATGTTTTGTGTGATATTGGTTAAGTGGTTTGTCATGACCCGAGACAGAATATGATGACAATAAGAACTTGTTATGTGATGCAAGTATTATGACGCCTGATCAACGTGATAATACCGAGATCATATAATTTGAACTTATTGAAATCATACGATATCTTGGGAAATGCCTGGGGTTGGTACGTGAATGGAATATGACTTGTATCCGTTATTTGTCACTCCTCATGTTCGATTAGAATTCTGTACCTCTTTGTGAGATTCTCACCGACATCTGTTACGTGTAAGTTTTGTACGCTTTGGACCTGAAATCGTTTTGATCTGTGCAAAACTATGGATTGCTACGTCTGCCATGAACTTGTACATCTCTGTGTACCTCTGCGACTTCAATTTTCGAGGACGAAAATTTTCTTTTAGAGGGGAAGAGTTGTAAAACCCTAAAGTTTCGTAAACGTGTGAATGACCATAATGTCCCTCAAGCCAATAAATAAGACATTCGTAAAATTTATCATGCGTGTTAAATACCTTAAACACTTAAACTACATGATTACATAGGACATTTCTTATAAATTCACACTTGTGCCACAAAAAAAGGTAACACAATATTAAGTTATATGGACTAGGTAAATACTTGTAATAGACATTTAAAATAAGTATATAAAATATATATGGAAACTATACAAAGTTGATTTGGTCTCCTCCCTCTAATTCCCATAAAACGTCCCACATATAATTCCCCATTATGTTAGCCGAAATTTCCTCCCCTAAACCCCCTAATCACGTCTTATTCATTCTTTTTTTTTTCAAGAAAGAAAACCTAAAAACTCCTAAACCAAATGTGACGGCTGGAAGAAAAATGGGAGGAAACCCTCCATTTTATTCGGTTCAGGCAAGCAGCAAAGGACGTTGTAAACGTGAGCCTTGGTTCGAGGTCATTGGCTTTATTGTTTGCTTTATATTGCTGCTGCTGTCGTGAGGGTGGAAGCACAAAGGGGGGGCTCGTTGTTTCTTGTTTCACTCTTGCTTGCTGCTTATTCGTCTCGCACAACAGGGTATCAGCATCATCTTGTGATTTTCGTTTTTGTTTCCTGGATTGGTTGTGATCTTGGCCTGGTTTCCTTCCTCTCTTCCACGCTCCAAAGGTAACCTCATTATCGTCTTCTCGCCTCTTTTGATTTATGAAATCTGGTCATTGGTGAAGCCCATGCGCATACTTTTGTACCTCCCTATCATGTCACGTAAATAATAAAGTGAGGCTAGCACATGAAATAATAAAAAGGGAGATTACATAAAATCATGAGTTGAACCTTGTTTATGTCGATTTGTATAGTCAAATAAAGGAGTACATGAATTGGTGTTTGGAATCTGATGTTGAAGCTCACAATTTGCATGTTCACGTTAAATAGAAACCATGTGAAGTGATAAAAGAAATCATATAAATCCATTACATTTCATGCATGTAGCGAATGGGGGAATGGCCTCATGGCTTGTCACACATAAAATATTGTTTTGAAAACCTTACTGATATTACATGCATAGCCATTTTCGAATATCTCAATTGCTTGAAATAATGATCCTTTACGCATGTTGAAGCTGTTGGTGTCTTGCATGAGCCATTTGATGTGTCTTCATTTTTAGCACTTGGTCTTGTGAAGGGCTATATTTAAGAGCGATCGCGGGACAAATGGGTAAACCGTTTTGTATGTTTGAAAGTGTGTCGGGAAGGTGAGTCGGGGGTTAATCATATGGCATGATTTTTAAATTGTAGATGTTAGCCTTTTGAACCGCGAGCGAGGATAAAGTTGGCTTGTCGAACCAAAAATTGAAATGTGAAACATATATATTGTACGTATAAAAAGGGATTTCATGTCTTAATGTTTTGACACTTTTTCATTTTAAACCCTCATATTTATATTTTGTCGCATGCAAACCTTGCACTATTAGAAAATGACACTTTACAGCTTAGACTAGGATATTTGTCATATTGAACATTTAATTTTGCCATTTATCATTTGTAACCCTTAAGTTTGGCTAATTAATGATTTTTACCCTAAAGTATTTTAATTCGATCCATTACTAAAAATGAGAATGCAGTTAATAACTCTAAAAATATTAATACAATTCATTTAACCAATAAAGCCGTTATGACTTAAATGAGCTAATAAGTATTTTACGAACCGTAATCCATGTAGATTCGTTGAAGAAGGCATGACATTGTTTCTCTTGTGTTCCTTCCATTTGCTCTCATTTCATTTGCTAAGGTACAGATATTCTATCCCTTTCAGTAGGGGTCTCTTATGATTTTCTGATCCTTCGACTTTGTTTCGCTTATGATATTTCATTGCTATGATTCCTTTGCTATTGACCCTCTGATATTGAACCTTTGATATCGATTCCTTTGCTATTTGACCATTGCTATTGAACTATTGCTATTGAATCTTTGCTTTGCTATTGACCCCTCTGTTATTGAACCACTGTTACTGAACTTCAGTTATTGAACCCTTTGATACTGAACTGTTGCTATTGACCTGTGTTATTGAATCTGTGCTATTGAATCTTTGATATTGAAATATTGATATTAAACATTGATATTGGACTATTGTTATGAACCTCTGAATTGTGACCTACTGATACTTAACCTCTGATTATGATGACTGATATATATTGCTACACTATGGACCTTTGTTTGACCCTTCAGATTTATACCCGAGCCAAATACTGTTAACTAGTCATGGGGGTTCCATGACCGTGTCATTGATGCACCAATGGCATGACTCCAGTGTGTACGAGTGATTTTACACACCGTCCCTATACTGTACTGATTATGCGCGCTTCACTGTTATTGTTATGGCCACTACTGTTTCTGCAGGGGCGTATGGATGCATCCTAGATCTGTACTGTACTGTTACTGATATATATATTGTTCTGGTGATGTGGTGCGTGTGTGCAATACACCCCCTCACAGTCTGGGAGCTAGCTACTCCACTGGTTACTGAGGTCTCCCCTCCTATTGTCTTGTATTCCGAGGTCACCCCTCCGAATACGATGGTTACTATTGATTACTGGGCTGCTATTGCCACTACTGATATTATTGTACTGTACTGTTGGCTCGGGATGGATTTCTGACAACCCTTATACTGTTGACATACTTATATTGTACCATCTGTTTACCCCAACGCACCATATTCTGTATTGACTGCCCGTTACCCTGTACCTTTATGTGACTTATTCTTCTACCATTCCATTCACGTACTGGGTTATTATTATTATGGTTATTGAATTAATTATGCTTTTACATGTTTTAGGTGACAATCGTTTGCCCTGCTACTATATGATTAATATGTGATTGTCTGATTCAACTATTGACATACTAATAACTGAAAAATGGTTTACCATACTGTTATGTGACTCTTTGATTTGTCTGGTCTATGTTAGTGTATAAATGATTGTTTTGACGACTTATCATGTAAACCCTGTTTTGTTAACCTCGTGGTCTATGAATACTGTTAGTATCTTTTCTCGCTTATTGTTGATCTGCCATGTGTACATTGCTGTTTATGTTACTGTATGATTGGGTAAATGGTTCGACTTATGTGATCTGGCTTGTTAACTTGTTTAATTGCCCTGATATGTCCCTAGTTCATTTTAATTATAGTGTTCATACTGTATTCCTACTTGTTACATGTGACTGCCATGTTTTGACTGCTGTTATGATACTGGTTATGTCTTCAACTAAGGGTTTCTGTCCTGTTTGATTGCCATGCTCACTTACTAATTATCTGCTTCCGCTTGCCTTTAGATTTTTGTGTGTGCTTGTATTTATGTCATTGATGCTTTGCTTTGCTTCGTTCTCCTTGTTTCTGTGCTTTGGATATCTGTATAATTGTGTTCTGCAGGATCCTCATTGACTCATTTTCCACATTTCGCTGCGACCTTGTTATCAGTTTCATTATTCCATTTCGCATTTCTGATTTTATTTAGCTTTCATTTTGTTATATCTGTTCACTGGGCTTTTTAAGCTCAGCCGCATTTCTTTTCCTGCGGCAGGTATTTAGGTTTGAAGATGGGCTTTGATGGGCTGAGAGTTGGATTATCTGAGTAGACCAACCCTAGTGACCTTATTATTTGGACTTATTTTGTCGGGCTTTTGTTTTGAAATTTCAGTTATTTTAGTCATCTTGAATTTTGTAATTTTCATTGTAATCATTCGTTTATATGACTTGGTTCGTTATTCTTTTAGACTTTCACTTGCAAAATTTTAATTGTATGTTCTGATATGACACCAGAATGTGACACTTCTACCCTTGTCGGGTTGGGGTGTTACAACTAAGGTTAGGAATAACCGTCCTATGACCCGCCAGAGCCGGAGGGATCTACCCAAGGACACCACCAATAGTTAGAATTAGAAGTCCTTAGGTATGATTATAAAAAGGAGAAAATGAGAATCGGAGAAAGAAGGAGTTGAAGAATTAAAAAGAAAAGCAAACAAAAGGGTGAAAACAAATAGCCCTCCAGATTATTCAACTTAGGGCAGACACCGGGTTCAATTCATATGCTACTGGTTGTCACTTGATGACACCGGTATTGAAGATCAAAGTTGTCATGGACCCAGTGACGCATGCACTAAACCTTCTTAGCCACTCAAGTTTCTCTCAATAGAAGCTTGCTTCATTCTCACAGGGAACCCTACGTAAATTATCGGCTTTCTTTTAGAGATTGCTGGTATTGAAGAAGGAGACCCTCTCCCTAGTCTCCGCTCATGAAAACCAAAGCGCACTATTGAGTCTAGAGCCACGAGATTCATCAAAAGATCTCTTAGGTACACTTGACATTTTATCACTTGTCGTTCAACAATAAGAATGCAAGTGATACTTTATCGTGTCCTTCACAGATCTTAGCAATTTGTAAAGAACATTTATGAGAGGTTCACAATTGTTATTCTCAGTGATTGAATGGAAACTCCTGCCAGGGTCAACATCAAACAGCCCTGACAGCAGGTCACTTAGGTAACTCCCCGTGGATTACGCTTAGTGTATCTCAAACGGTCTACAATCGTGAGGTGATGCTTCGGTGTACCTCAGCGACTCATTTGAACTGTAGGTGTACTTCGGTACATCGCGTTATCTCACTTGTGGGACTCCAGTTCAGGAACAACGTTTGTAAGAATTAGAGTTGTGTTTCCACACTATGTTGTTAACACTCTCGAAGTTCAAACTTGTAAGTGCTGGAATCCGCTTATCACTAACCATTTTTATGTTTTTCTTCTTATGGAAGCTCTGGAGCGGACTGATCGTGTAGATTCTCCACATGCTCATACCAACAACATCACTAATGGAAGTTCTCTCTAAAGGCAACACAAAGTCAGAATGATTCTTCGTCAAGTCAAAGAATCTACAAAGTTTAAAGACTAAGAGAACTTCATCAGTACTGAAATCCAACGTCAAAGAGCGTGTGAGCATGTTGGAGAAAGACGTGGAGACACTGGAGCAACAAAGCAGACCTGATGCAGACAACAACAACATACTATCACTACCATCACAAAGAACAAATATCACAGAACAAAGAAAATGATGACGTCAAAGCAGAACTTTTCAAAGGAAACAATTTCTCTACACTGGGGAGATTGTTCGAATCAAGGCAATTCTTCTCACAAGAAAGAAGAATGTCAGAAGACGTCAAAGCTACTATTACATCAGCACCTTCAACGTTTATATTATCAATCACTAACACTTTGGGGGAGATTGTTGGAATCACTCCTAAACTAGATTTCAAGTGTTAGTAATTAATATGTAATAGTTAGCTTAATATGGCTTTTATGTTAGTAATCATGCCAAGGATTATGTAGAAAGCCCATGAGCCTTGGCCCAAGCCCATAAAGGAAAGGAAGGGAACTTGCATGTTGCCCTAGTTCCTTCCGATAAATAATGCTTGTAAACCCTTACTTGAGGGTTGGTTGTTCAATTAACACTTTGCACTTTACGCATAACTCTTCATATATTCATACGTGTATGTGTGTGTGTTTGTTCATCCGATCTCTTCTTCTCTATTTCTTCTATTGATGCTTGTGTTATGAATATGGGAACCTAACAGTACTGATAGCATTGTTTGATAAGTATTAACTAGTTAGTACTGATAGTGAAAATGTTAGTACTGATAGTATTAAGTTTGTATTGTTCTAAGTAAAAAATGTCGTGTATGGTTTGTAACAGCATATGTTCTATTCCAATAGAAGATATGATATACTTAGTGCATAGTTATCTCTGTAAGGGATCTCCTTAGTGTATAAAAGGAGATCCTAGCTAGGTTAAACACACATCTCATATTCTAGCCGTCTTAAGAAGAGCTTCAAGGTTGTAAACCCTAGTACTAGGAGAGTACTCGTATTATTCTTAATAATATTGAAGCTGTTGGTGTTACATTGTGTTTACTTTAATATTCTAAGTGCATTCAAGTATATTCCGCATACTTGTGTGCATCTACAACAAAGTTTCTCATTATTGTTTTGGAACCATCCAAGGCAACTAACACGTTTGCAAGGTAAGTGTTCTGGATCCAAGGTTTGGGACTTCACATGCCTGAAAGAAGAACCAACAGAAAACCCAACCTCACGCTCAGGGGTAGTGGAAATAGAAGAAGTAATGAAAGGACCAGTGTGGGGAGCCGTATAGCCTAGCTCAGCCTCCAAAACGCTACTATTCAATAATTCCTAAAAGCCACCTGATGACGTATAGTATGTATTACAGGCCTACGAGGCCCAATACACACTATACACACACTAGGCTCAGGCCTAATGATTACAAATCCTAGGCCCAATGGCTAATTTGGCTATGGCCCAGGCTTGGAGATGCGCGTAAGGCACATAACGGGTTGAACCTTCAACCGTCAGATCCCTTACGTCCGTATCCACAATTAACACGGAACCCTTGTCCGCCAAGGATCCGGTCTAGCTCTAATCCCCATACAAGGTACAACTTTCTCTCTCATAATTACACACACAATCCTACTTTCCCTCTCAAGAATGTGTACTTACTCTCACGCCGGAGTCTAATCGTGGGGTCCGTCCCCACGGTAAGACTAACGGTTTACCTTTCTTGTGCAGGGATCTCATTCAAACTACTTGAACTAGTACAAGATCAATCCACCGAAGGTTTACCGGCCCAGTCCAGTAAGCTACGTCCAGACCTTCTATAACCCATCGCACAAATTGTACTAACACCACCAACAGGAATGTTACTGCTTGAGGGACCTGATTGAGATTCAAAACGAGGCCTCTTGGCAGGACTAGAGGTCCCAGAACACTAGACAAAGGCCCCTCTTTTTCTCTTCAAAAGACCAGAGGAAGAAGGGTTAGCATCAAAACCTGTAGCCTCAAAAGATGATCCACCACCAGTATCAACACTAGCACCTTCCGGATCAAAAAGAAGATTAACATCAGCCTCCAACTCACCATCCGTGCGAGCAGGAGCAATAGGGATAAGTGGCACTGTGCGATGAACAACAACTTCAATAGTAGGCGATTCCCCTTCACAACGCGGACGGGTAGTCATCAGGGCCTTTAGAGTTCATACGTCCCAAATTGGGATTTTTATTCTGTGATGTTTTGATTCAAGTTTGTGAGTAAGAAAGTATCTATAGGTGTTATGGAACATGTTTAACCATATTAAATAGACCAGAAACAACACAAGATTCAAAATTGATGTTTAGGGTTTAAGGAACACTTTCAGGTTCAAGATTCACAATCTGTGGATAAAATGTGTTAAAACTTGTTCATATACCTTCTATTACATCTTATGAACTCACATAAACAATCGGAACAAACATCTACCTTGTAAATTGGTTGTTCGTAAAAAGAGGATTTTAGAAGTTTTACGAATAGGGTCAATTGTGCTTGAAAATTGGAATCTTGCCTTCTGTTGTGTTCTAAATGTGATAATATGAGATTATGATAAAGGATTTTTTTTTGTATTAACAGGAAAAAGAAGTTCGTAAAACGATTCAAAGGTTACGAATATTCAGAAATGTTTATGAATAAACATGAAATCTTACGAATAAGGATGTCCACAGTGGACTACAAATTTTTTGGAAAGGAATTCGTAAACTTGGAAATGTTTATGAATAAGGCCAATTCTTACGAATTAGGCTTATTCCTATGCATAATACTTATTCTTTTGAATAAGCCTCTTGTTTTCGAATAAGTCTAGTTTGTTACGAATTAGCATAATTCTTACCCATAAGTTTATTCTTACGAATAAGAGTAAATCTTACGAATAAGAAAGGCTCTTTACGAATTTGGATTACGTTTTTGGATTATTCTTACGAATAAGCACACAAGTTTACGAATAAGGCTCCAAGTTACGAATAAGAAACTATTTACAAACAAACTCGTGTTTTACGCATAAGTCACCAACTTACGAAGTTGTTTAACCTTACGAATAAGCTTAAAAAACTTCCAAGTGTTGTGTTTAAATGATAAATGAGTATTAATACGTCAAAATTTAAACATTCATTAAACTTATCATCACAACTAAAAGTAAAAGGATAAATGTGACTTAAAATGTGCAACTGACATCCATCTGTGTATATCAGCATCAAAACAAGGACTTCGAAAATGAATCAGACTAATGCTAACACAATTTCTTTCAATGTCTGTTTCTATGAATGTCTTTCAATTCACAACAATGGCTACACAACAAGTTGATGTCAATTGGAAAGAATAATCTCCGTGTGGTTACAACACTTTCCCTCAAGGTTACAACAAGGTTATTGGAAAGAATAATCTCCGTGTGGACTTCAACAATTTCTCACGCTCAGATTCCTCTTGCCAAATTGCTATGGACATTCTACTTAATCACCCGTACAAGTTCATGTTGACTAAATCTGCATCTGTCCCTGACTTTTACATTCACTAGTTCTGGAATAACATCAAGAGGAATGAAGGGGACCAGTCTTTTAAATGAACTTCACACAAACGTAAAGTCATAGTAAGCATCAAGGATCTGCGTTCTATGCTTTTTCTCCCTATTGTGAATTCTCCCGAGAACTATGAACGTACTCCAACTGAGAAGGAGGTTTTGGATTTTCTTATTGATATTGGCTATGATGAGTCTGCGAGAATCATTACTACACACTCCAGAGTGGATGT
The DNA here is from genome assembly GCA_019973895.1 of Chrysanthemum seticuspe. Taxonomy (NCBI): domain Eukaryota; kingdom Viridiplantae; phylum Streptophyta; class Magnoliopsida; order Asterales; family Asteraceae; genus Chrysanthemum; species Chrysanthemum seticuspe. The sequence goes on along the minus strand of BPTQ01000008.1, from coordinate 155,099,701 downwards.
CAAGTATATGCTTGATAACATCAAATTAACCTGATATTTTATATATCAAAGTCCGGTGTTTATGGCCTCATTTGTATTAATATGGTAGTTAATTCGTTTGTATTGGTTCATATTTGCATTTTAGGATAAATGAGGCATTGGAACAAAGAGACGCGAAATTGAAAGGTTATTAATGAAAATATTCAAGAAGTATGCTGGACAGATAGGAAATACGGCGTAATTCATCACCCTTATTACGCCGTAACTATGGATTTGTTATATAAAGACTAAGTCAACACAACTCAAGAATTACGGTGTAAATTCCCAATAGGTTACGCCGTAATATTACAACATACGATGTTCGGAGCTCAATTAACATATTTATGTGTTGTTCTCCATCAATGGAATGAAGGAACACAAGGGCCTAAGTTGCAATATTGCATTTATAAAAGCTGAAGAGGTTATGCCATAACCTTAAACTCAGTTACGCCATAACTGAGGTTACGGAGTAACTGAAACTTTTTTTACGCCGTAACTGACGTTACGGAGTAACCGAAACTTTGGTTACTCCGTGACTGAGGGTACGAAGTAACTTAAACTTTGGTAATTTTGGTTACACCGTAACTGGGATTATTAGTTACGCCGTAACTGAGGTTACGGAGTATACATAAATTTTGGTTACGCCGTAAACATTTCGAATCTTATAAATAGAGGCCGAGTTCTGCACTATTGTGTATCTCTTTTCCCCCTCTTCTAGGGGTCGACTAGGGCACCACTCTAGGGCAATTTCCAGTAGTTCCTAGCCATCTTTAAAGGGAGAATTCACTTGTAATTAACGTCTTCATTAGTTCTACATCAAGTAATTTGTATCAAACAATATGTTCAATTCAATTCATGTTTTATTCATCATTGTTTGATTAATTTACTATATGTCTGGCTAAGCACCTTTGGTGCTATCCTAGTCATGATTCCTTAATTGTTTTGTTTATATTTTCGCACTTTTATTATTGCTTCTTGTGTATGCATGTATAGTTCGTTGGTAGCCACCCTTGCTTTGGTAGTTTTTAAGCCCGGTTGCACTTGCTTGTTTAGGAGAATTGACCAAAGGACCCTAGGGAAGTAGGTTGCGAGGGTTGATAAAATTTAACCAAAGGACTATCAATCCCTCTCGTGCAAATTTACCAAAGGATCACCTTCCGGAGGGAGGAACTTACGAAGTTAAGGATGTGTGTCTAAGATGATAGCGCCCGGGCACACATTTTTATGAATCTTTCATGTAGGGAACTTAATGACTTAGGAAAGATTACCTGGGACCTCATCAATACGAAGGGTAATAGGTTTGATATCAGGTAGGGATCTGATAACATCAAAATATTCAGTGTCAATTTCCCCCGTTAATGCTAGTTATTTATATCATTTATATGGATTTACGCTTGTTTTCCATTGTTTTACACTTTCAGGTAAATTACGAGCATTGGAGCTAAAGAGACGCGGAAATGGAAACGTTACTAAAGCTTTATCACAGTATGCCTATTTTAAAGAAGTTACGGCGTAACTCCTCTCTCACATTACGCCTTAACTATTGTGTGACCCAGAATACCAACTTATCAAGATGTTACGGCGTAACTCTTCCCAAAGGTTACGACGTAACTCCATTAGGTCAAAAGAGGTTCCACGCCGTTGATACTTACGCCGTAACTACTGCATCACTTACGACGTAACCGAGTTTATTGAAGACTATGGCGTAACCACTAATAAGGTTACGCCGTAACTAGCAGATCTAGTGCATTTACGAAGAAATAGAAGGTTACGGCGTAACTCCTATATTGGTTACGCCGTAACCCAGATCTGGCCTATAAATACCCCACAAATTCTGCATTTTATATCATCTTTTCTCCTCCCACTTAAAGGGGCGATTAGGGCAAATCATCCCATTCCACACACAACACTCTGAGAACGTGGGAAAAAGCTCAAGGGAGGTCTAGGGAAGCATACGGAGCTGTTTCCAAGGGAGAAGTCACACCATTACGATAAGCTTTAGCGTTTATTATTTCTTTTACTTTCAATTCATGTATTTCGTACCTTTGAATATTGAATTGATGTGCATGATTAATATGAGCGGCTAAGCACCCTTTGGTGTTAGCCTAGTTATGATTCCTTAATTGTTTTGTTTGCGTTTACCTTTACTTCCGTACAATTATTTCTAAGTGTATGCATGCATAGTTCTTTGGTAGTCACCCCTGGTTTGGTAGTTTTAAATGGCGATAGAGGCCAATTGCCTAGGAGATATGACCAACTGACCCTAGGTGAGCGGACTGAGACGGGAAGGGTAAGATATGACCAACTGACGACCCTTTCTACTTGTGCGATTTGACCAACTGATCACCTATCGTTGGATGAGCTTAAGAATTGGGGGGTCTAGTGTCTAAGTTCCTAACGGTCGGGCACTCACTATTTAGAATCTAGCATGTAGCGGTACTTAATGACTCGGCTTAGGGGACCAGGAACAACAGGACTTATGACGGTGCGCCTGATTTCTCCTGTGGTGGCATCTTTGCTGATAGGTTAGGGCGAATTGACCAGATGTTGTCCTCTCGAATTTGACCCCACCTAAAGTAATTGGAAGTAGGTAGACGTAGACATTACTAGTTAGGAGGATTGACTAGGTTAGCACCACTATTCCTCTATTGATTTCCCTTCACACATTTAATTGTTTTTATTTTATATTCTGCATTAGTAGTTTAATTAATTAAAACCCTATTAAACCATTTATATTCTGTGACAATTAGACTTAGTAATTATCCGACACACATAGCTCTTAGGACGACCTCGGCTTTACCATTTACTACACTACACACGACCGGGTATACTACCCATTAATGCATTAGGGTAGACCATAGGTATAGTGAGACACTATAAATATTAAGATCTGGTCAGTAAAACCTGCATCAAGTTTTTGGCGCCGCTGCCGGGGAGTTATATTAGGATTGATATTAAGTCTTTCATTTCGTTTTAAAACTTTTCTCACGATCATATTTCAAGTTTTCAGGTACTATGGAAGTTGTTAACATTGATGACCTCACTCTTGAGGAATATTTGGCATTGACAAGATAAGATAATGGGTCGGGGCTCGTAAGACCGGAATTTGGTGCTGATGTCCAGTTTGAAATCAGCTGTCAGTTCATGAGGGAACTAAGGCAAAAGCTTTTTGCGGGGACTGATAATGATGATGCCCACTTATATGTATGAAGAGTTTTGGAGATAGCCGATCTTTTTCACGTTCCAGGGATCACTCATGATGCTCTTATGCTCAGGATATTTCCTATTACACTCACTGGAGCGCCCAGAAGATGGTTTGACAGAGTTCTAGCAGGGTCGATCAATACATGGTATCTTCTAAAAAATTCATTTATTCGAAAATATTGTCCTCCTTCGAAGATTGCCAAAAAGATGGAAGAGATAAGGAGTTTCAGGCAAGAGATGAATGAAACGTTAGATGTAGCTTGGGATAGATATAATGACCTTCTATACAATTGCCCAATGCATGATCTCAACAACTATCAGAAAGTCCTTATTTTTTACAACAGGTTAAGCATCCCTTCCCGCCAAATGCTCGACTCTCAAGGTCCGATCCCTATGATGCCTCCAGCACAAGCCCTTACATCAATTCAAAAGTAGGCTGATCATTCACGAAACTGGTATGATGAAGATACCACTTGGTCCACTAATAGAAATGGCTTGGACGATTTTGGTGATATCAAGAATGGAATCGATAAGCTTGGATGTGATATAAAGATGGTTAAGGAAGACGTTCAGTTCCTCCATGATGAATGCAATAAATATGAGCAGGTCAAGTATGTTGAATCCTTGGAAGAGAACTTCTATAAATTCTCAGATAATTTGAAAAGGATGCACGAATCAAATGATGAAATGATTAGGAAATTCATGGAGGGCGCGGACCTGAATTTAAAGAAGCTGGACGCTAAGAGGAAAAGCTTGGAAGCTAAGCTTGAAGAATTAAACCAAAAGGTCCTGGAAAGTAAAAAGAATGCGGTTGGAACTATCAAAGCAACGGTAGGAAAGATGAGAGAAGTCATCAACGAGCCGGTTCCTAGTGATTTACCTTATATCAGACCTTATGTCCCACCTATCCCATTTCCAGGACACTTGAAGGTTTTGAGAAATGAAGAAACAAGCGACTTTCAATTGAAGAAAATGGAAGCAAAGAACTTACAGAGTGATGAAGCAACGCCACAAGCTAATGAGGAATCAACCACAACACAAAACGGTATTACTTCTAGCTCTTCTTTTATTCCTAACAATCTTGCTTGTTTTTCTATTCAGGATGCTGAAATTATGGACGAAATCGTGCAACCCATCACATCACCCGATAATGGTTATGTAGCTTCAGCTACTGAACCAATTTTAGTTGATCTTGCAAAGGAATTAGAGGACAAGATCTTGGACACTTCAGTGATTAACGAGGAGACATATGAGCCGATTAATCAGCCACATCACAAGGTGAACCATGCATCAATGCCATTAACTAAAATGGGTAAGGTAAGGAGGGAAATGAGTTCTCCTTTAAGGTATGATTTTAATTCATCATTTCCCTATCCTTCAGCAAATTCACACCCTCATGGTGTTTATTGCTATTTCCACCCACACTTGGTTTCAAGTGAAGGGAGAAACACCCTTTTACGTAGTAAATAAGGGTGGAGTCAAGCTCGTGACTCGAACAAAAACAAGCGCTTCGTGGGAGGCACCCCATGCCTATCTTTTCTTTTTCATTTTTATTCGTTTTATTTCCATTTCTGTAGGGTTTTGTGTTTTCTAACCATTTTTGCAGGAAACGAGGAACTAATTGCTGCTGCAGTTGCTGATCTGAACAGAGTTACAGCGTAACTCATCTTGGTGATTACACCGTAACCAACATTTTAGCAGCAGAATTCTTGACGCATTACCAATTACGGCGTAATACCATCTCAGTGGTTACGCCGTAACTACTCGCTTTACAGCTCATACCAGGTTTTGCCAGTTACGGCGTAACTTCCTCATAGGAGTTACGACGTAACTCTCCTCTGCTTTAATTCTTTCACTTTAAAACACAGTAACCTTGTATTAGTTTTTAAATGAACTTTGTGAGTGTGTTCCTTGTAAACCCTCACGAGACTTCACTCGTCCACTTGGGTCACCAAGTGGTTTAAAAGGCTTGTTGCATACGCTAAATGCAACTGTGATTCCTACGAAAGTGAGTTAGGTTTTTTTTTTTTTTTTTTTTTCATTTTTTCTTTTTAGAATTATGCTTGTCGGTATTGTGATTTCAGGGATTGAAGTTTGTTTATGACGCTTAAACGAAGGCACGGTTCTTTTTCGTGGGCCTTCTTCTTTTTGGAGCAAATTTCAGAGAAGTTCTTGTTCTAATTCTACCTTTCTCTTCACCTTTATTTTAATGCCTAGTACAAAAGGGACTTTGTACAATTCAAGTGGGGGGACGGGAGTAGAATTATCTCTTGAACTTTATTTCACCCTCATTTTTCTAGTTTATTTTGAAAAATTATGCCATTTTTAAAATTTTGACATGTTTTTCCGAACCTAACTAGATTAGACCTTAGCCGAGCACATACAACCCTTGATATTACATGGTGAGACTAGCCTTATCCGTTTCCAATATTTTACCCCAAATCCACCAAATTATGAGTGTGCCGGTAGCTTGTAAACTTTAGAACTTGGCCTTTGCATCATTTCAAGACCATAGACGAGGTATGTTGAGTTAGCTCGATATATTTGGACTTTTCAGTTTTAGAAGGCAGTATTATAGGATTATAACCCAAACAACCTACCATTGTGAGTCTATCGATTAGTCACCTCGACTTTTCGACCCCCATGTGAAACCCTTTTGTTGCACTCCCCTTTAGTGCAAGATATCCCTAGATACACCCTTCTGAGCCATTCCTTTCATTTTGTCACCCCAATATATTGTTTCGTTACACCCTTAAACCTTAGCCTACCCTGTAGTCTTTATTTTTAATTGGGAAGTCATCATTTGCCTAAGTCCAAGGTTCGAGTGGAAAGGTTTGGAAATCACGCTTTCATCGACAACAATTATGAAGATCATTTAAGACCCCCCGAATTCCCATTGTTCATCTCAAGTTGGGGGATGTTATGTTATCATGTTATGATTCAAAAAAAAAAAAAAAAGGTTGATTGAGTTATGATTTTGTAAAGTGCGATGTTATAAGCACTATAGTATGAGCTTTATTGTTTAGTATCGAGGAGGCCACCTCGGTCACATTGGAAGATTGGAGTTGGAGTTATACCAACTGATGAAGAAAAGGTAGTGTTCCCATCACGACGTCCTCTAATGACACATCTACCTTGCATTTCATGATCCGGTCTCTAGACTTCTAAGCTTGAACTTTGGGCGGACGGTAAGTGGTGATGACTTAGTTATAGATATAGACTACCTGCTTGTTTTTTTCATTTTACACCAATTATATATCCCATGTCTTATCCTACCCTTTAGTCATGAAGCGTGTCTAGGTGATGCAGCGAGCAATCTTTGGTGTCTTGGCCATGGATTTGGTCATGTATCATTGATTTTGTCCACTTCGCCATGACATGTTAGTAATGACGAGTCACCCCTTAACCTTTGTCGTGTCTACCCATATTGCCTTCGAGAATTGTTTAGCCCTTAACTCTAGTGGTAGAGATTTGTGTAACCGCCAAGCTTATGATAGAATACATGCTATGACTGTGGGATTGAGTGATCACCCCGAAATTATCACTTAGAATAGTTGAGAGATTTGAGTGTTTGTTCTCCTTTCGTGAGGTGTTCGGCTTTGTTTTATTCTAGCATAAGGGATTTGTAAACTCATATTTTACAGGTTTTGGGAGATATCTTTTTAGGAATCTATCTAATAAGGTCTACTTGAGGGCAAGTAGAGTTCAAGTGGGGGGATATTTGATAACATCAAATAGTCAAGAATATTCAGTGTCAATTTCCCCCGTTAATGCTCGTTATTTATATCATTTATATGGATTTATGCTTGTTTTCCATTGTTTTACACTTTCAGGTAAATTACGAGCATTGGAGCTAAAGAGACGCGGAAATGGAAACGTTACTAAAGATTTATCACAGTATGCCTATTTTGAAGAAGTTACGGCGTAACTCCTCTCTCACATTACGCCGTAACTATTGCGTGACCCAGAATACAACTTATCAAGAGGTTATGGCGTAACTCTTCCCAAAGGTTACGACGTAACTCCATTAGGTCAAAAGAGGTTCCAAGCCGCTGATACTTACGCCGTAACTACTGCATCACTTACGACGTAACCGAGTTTATTGAAGACTATGGAGTAACCATTAATAAGGTTATGCCGTAACTAGCAGATCTAGTTCATTTACAAAGAAATAGAAGGTTACGGCGTAACTCCTATATTGGTTACGCCGTAACCCAGATCTGGCCTATAACTTCCCCACGAATTCTGCATTTTATATCATCTCTTCTCCTCCATCTCAAAGGAGGCGATTAGGGCAAATCATCCCATTCCACACACAACACTCTGAGAACGTGGGAAAAAGCTCAAGGGAGGTCTAGGGAAGCATACGGAGCTGTTTCCAAGGGAGAAGTCACACCATTACGATAAGCTTTAGCGTTTATTATTTCTTTTACTTTCAATTCATGTATTTCGTACCTTTGAATATTGAATTGATGTGCATGATTAATATGAGCGGCTAAGCACCCTTTGGTGCTAGCCTAGTTACGATTCCTTAATTGTTTTGTTTGCTTTTACCTTTACTTCCGTACAATTATTTCTAAGTGTATGCATGCATAATTCTTTGGTAGTCACCCCTGGTTCGGTAGTTTTGAATGGCGATAGAGGCCAATTACCTAGGAGATATGACCAACTGACCCTTGGTGAGCGGACTGAGATGGGAAGGGTAAGATATGACCAACTGACGACCCTTTCTACTTGTGCGATTTGACCAACTGATCACCTATCGTTTGGATGAACTTAAGAATTGAGGGGTGTAGTGTATAAGTTCCTAACGGTCGGGCACTCACTATTTAGAATCTAGCATGTAGCGGTACTTAATGACTCGGCTTAGGGGACCAGGAACAACAGGACTTATGACGGTGCGCCTGATTTCTCCTGTGGTGGCATCTTTGCTGATAGGTTAGGGCGAATTGACCAAATGCTGTCCTCTCGAATTTGACCCCACCTGAAGTAATTGGAATTAGGTAGATGTAGACATTACTAGTTAGGAGGATTGATTAGGTTAGCACCACTATTCCTCAATTGATTTCCCTTCACACATTTAATTGCTTTTATTTTATATTCTGCATTAGTAGTTTAATTAATTAAAACCCTATTAAACCATTTATATTCTGTGACAATTAGACTTAGTAATTATCCGACACACATAGCTCTTGGGACGACCTCGGCTTTACCATTTACTACACTACACACGACTGGGTACACTGCCCGTTAGTGCATTAGGGTAGACCATAGGTATAGCGAGACACTATAAATATTAAGACCTGGTCAGTAAAACCTGCATCAGGATCTATGTGTAATAGGCTAGATGAATTGACCAAAGGAGTCTGGAAAATTTAAACCCCACTTGAAGTGATAGGAAGTATTATTTGGAAAACTTAGACATAACATGATAGGATGAATAATTAGGCTAGCACACTTTCTCCTCACTGTTTACAACTACATTTAATTTCTACTATTTCATTTCTTGTTTACTAGTTTAATTAATCTTTCAATCTATTTTGAAACCGTGAAGCTAGACTTAAATAGGATCCAAAACTATATAGCTCTTGGGAACGAACACTGCTTTACCACATTCAATACTACGCATGACCGGTTTTACTGCTCGTTAGTGAAATAGGTAGATTATAGGTAGACGAGACTCTATAAACTTAAATCCTGGTCAGAAATCTTGCATCAAAAATTTGGCGCCGCTTCCGGAGAGTTATATTAGGATTTTAATTTAAGTTTTTCAAAATTTCTCTTCGCTTTTATAATTTTAGGTTTTTAGTTTTTTAGTTTTCTTTTTCCTTTCTTTTCTATTTTTGTTTGTTTTTGAAATTTCAGGATATGGGAAATTCAGATTTTGACATGCTCACTATGGAGGAATACATGGCTTCGACTCGAGGTAAACAAAGACCTGGCGTGGTGAGTTCCGAAATCAGTAATAATATCAGCTTTGAGATCAGTAGACAGTTTATGAAGGAGCTCAGACACAAGCTTTTCGCGGGAACTAATGATGAAGATGCCCATCTGCATGTGCGAAGAGTATTAGAGATCGTAGATGTTTTCCACACTCCAGGAGTTACCCAAGATGCATTAATGCTTAGAGTGTTTCCAATTACACTCACAGGTGCAACCAGAAGATGGATGTACAGGCTTCCGGCTAGGTCGATCAATACATGGAATCTTCTGGAGAAAGCATTTATTCAGAGATATTTTCCTCCTTCAAAGATTGCCAAGAAGATGGAAGAAAAAAGGGTTTAAGACAAGAGGTGAATGAAACTCTAGATGAGGCTTGGGAAAGGTATAATGACCTTCTTTACATGTGCCCAACGCATGATCTCAGCAACAATTAGAAAGTCCTTATTTTCTACAATGGTTTAAACATCCCTTCCCGCCAAATGATCGACTCTCAAGGGCCGAACCCTATGATTCCACCAACACAAGCCCTTAGATCAATACAAAATATGGCAGACCATTCACGAAATTGGTATGATGGAGCAACCACTTGGTCACTAATAGAGATAGCCTGGATGACATTGGTGTTATTACCAATAGTCTTGATACACTTAGATACAATATGAAGGTTCTTAGAGAAAATATTTGTAGGTCCAAAGTTAAGGATCTAAGTAGCCTTTACACGACTTATAGCAATCTTGAATAAATCCAAATTCACTACGTGAAGAAATCTTAACAAATCCTTAATGTGCTAATGTGGAAACTTAACACAATAAGTATGAAGAACACAATGGTATACTAACTTTGTATATTATATTGATTGCTTTGATTAATGGTTAAGGCTTACAACTCGTACCTTAACCTAATACATTAGGGATTCTTTTATACACCAAGGAAAACCTAATTAACTACAAAACATAGAAAAGATTCGAACATATCTTTTCCAAATATATCTCTACGCGTTCTTATCTTTTCCTACTTTCTATCTATTCTGTTTAACATAAACAGGCTTAACTATGAACGAGTACTAACTTTGTTCTGCCAGACTTAACAACATTAGTACCGGCAGACTTAACTAACAGAATTAACACTAACATACTTAATTATGTCTACCCGACTTAAATATTTGTTAGGTCACCATATTGTAACACAAGCATCAATATGTAAGAAATAGATAAAGAAGTGAGCGGATGAACACACAAACACAAGACACACGTATGATAATAGAAAGGTTATGCGTAGGTATTAGTATAATGTGAACAACCAACCTTTAAATGAAGGTTACAAGACTATTTATAGGAGAAGGGACTAGGGCAACACTACAAGTCCCTTTCCTTCCTTATTGGATAAAGGCCAAGGCTTATGGGCTTTCTATATAAGCCTTGCCATTAATACTAACATAAAAGCCTAATTAAGAAACCTATTACATATTTATTACAAATACTTGAAATATAGTTTAGGAGTGATTCCAACAATCCCCCCCTAAGTGTTGGTAATTAATGACTTGAGTAATCTTTAAACATTGTTGGTTCTGATGTAATAGTTGATTTGAGGTCTTCTGACATTCTTCTTTCTTGTGAGAAGAAGTGCCTTGATTTTAACAATCTCCCCAGTGTTAGGATCTTGTTTTTCTTTGCAGTTTTCAGCTTTGACGTCTTCATTTATCTTTGTTCTTTGTTCTGGTGTGGATATGGTGATGTTATGCTGTGGTAATCTGCATCAGGTCCGCTTCGTTGCTCAGGTATCTCCACGTCCTTCTCCAACATGCTCACACACCCTTTGACATTGGATTTAAGTGTTGATGTAGTTCTCTTTTAGTCTTTGAACTTTGTAGATTCTTTGGCGAAGAACCATTTTGACTTTTGTGTTGCCTTTCGAGAGAACTTCAATTTGTGTTGTTGTTGGTATGAGCATGTGGAGAATCTGCACGATCATTTCCCATGAGCATCCATAGGAAGAAAACATAGGAATTGGTTAGTGATAAACACCAATCGATCATTGTGGACGTTCCTAAGAGAAATGACCACTATGATTGTTCTTCTGATGAATGTCTTGATTCCACTCACCTTGGTCGGGCGAATCAGCCATCCAAATACCATAAGGGACAGTTGGCATTAAATTGAACAAGTTCAAGTAATGACCCACATCTTCAAGACTCGATTCTTGAAAGGAATCTCCTTAGCGGGATTTCCAGCACTTACAAGTTCAAACTTCGAGCGTGTTAACAGCATAGTGTGAAAACACATCTCTAATTCTAGCAAAGGCTGTTCCTGAACTGGAGTCCCTCAAGTAGGATAACACGATGTACCGAAGTACACCTATAGTTCAGGTGAGTCGTTGAGGTACACCGAAGCATCACACGACTGTGGACCATTTGAGACAACACTAAGCGTAACCCACAAGGAGTTACCGAAGTGACCTGCTGTCAGGGCTGCTTGATGTTGACCCTGGCAGGAGTTTCCATTCAATTACCGAGGATCACAGTTGTGAACCCCTCGTAAATGTTCTCGACAGATTGCTATGATCTGTGTAGGACTCTAGAATAGTATCACTTGCGTCCTTATTGTTGAACGATAAGTGATGAAATGTCGTGTGTTCCTAAGAGATCTTTTGATGAAGCTCGTGGCTCTAGACTCAATAGTGCGCTTTGGTTTTCCTAAGCGGATACTAGGGAGAGGGTCTCCTTTTCAATACCAGCAGTCTCTAAAAGAAAGCCGATAGTTTACGTAGGGTTCCCTGTAAGAATGAAACAAGCTTCTGTTGAGAGAAACTTGAGTGGCTAAGCAGGTTTAGTGCATGCGTCACTGGGTCCATGACGACTTTGATCTTCAATACCGGTGTCATCTAGTGACAACCAGTAGCATATGTATTGAACCCGGTGTCTGCCCTAAGTTGAATAATTTGGAGGGCTATTTCTTTTCACCCTTTTCTTTACTTTTCTTTTTAATTCTTCAACTCCTTCTTTCTCGATTCTCATTTTCTCCTTTTTATATTCATACCTAAGGACTTCTAAGTTCTAACTATTGGTGGTGTCCTTGGGTAGATCCGTCCGGCTCTGGCAGATCATAGGACGGTTATTCCTAACCTTAGTCACCTTATAACACCATGACTAACCTATGTTGCCATAAAACCATTTTCTTGAAAATCTCTCAAAGTGTTTATGAGTAAAAACATTTTGTACCACTGTGAGAGTTTTTATATTTTGCAGAAATACTCCCCCTCAACACGTGAGAGAAGAGCGCGAACTTTTGTATTGATCGACTCAAGATAGAGAATTCCCCGCGAGACACGGTTATGTTGCATAGTTAAAGAGTTACATTGTGAGCTTTTAGGTGACAACTAGCTCTAATAACTACCTTGAAGGTGTGGACAAACCTCGAAAGGTTGTCAAACCCATCACGGTTCATGTCTATCAAGAGCTTCTCGAATAGGTACAATCTACTCGGATAAGTCTTAGAAGACAAATCTTTTTGATGTATGACAGTTCAGATCTCGTCAATTCATGGGTTAAGTCTTAGCGTGATGATTCAATCACAATTTTCACAAACATAATTGTATCACACAATTTTTCTCCCCCTCAAAAATGGCATATAAATGTTATTTTTGATGAAATTTTGATATCAAATATGTCCATTTCGAGTATTGTGGGAAGTTTCCACGAAGAACAATTTGTGAACAAAGATTTTAGCAAGTACTCCCCCTCAAAAAGTAATATTAACTTTTGAGGTTTTGAAAACATAAGGGGAAGTACTTGTTCTTTTGAGCAAAACTTTGGAAAATTGAAAGTTTTGATAAGTTTTACTCAAAAGTAAGAAGCTTTCGCTCCTTTTATAAGGATTGTGGCACCGAAGCATACCACAGGGTCCTTTCATTACAAGTATGGGTTGTACACTATTATGTGTGCACAAGCCATTGTCAATTATATACAGATAAAAAAATATCCAAATATCAATCAAGAAAATAATCAAGGAGTACCAGACAGTACGTCAATAACACCGGTAGTTCTCTCTGGATGTTGATAGCCCGTAAGAGAAATACTCTGTCGTCCACCCACGAAGCTCTCCAAAGTCCTTATCCGATCGCGACCAAACAACCTTTCATCAATCCTTGTGACGATTTTCTTCACATCCCTCTTTTCCCTAGAATTCCACTGTTTCTTTGACCCGATGCCTTCATGAATCTCCTTTAACCGATATGCTAGCCCGTCACGAACCTTCTTCAGGGTGTGATCACCAAACTTGTGAAGCTCAATGCACGCCATGAAGAAATTATGATGAAGTTCACTACGGTAAACTACGCCAAACTTTGGTTTCTTGAGGATGGTGTACTGAGCCAGTTGGTTGATATCAGGAAAGTTTAGCAGTGGTTTTGTGAGATTAACATATTTTTGGTATGATTCCATGGCAATTTGAAGGTCTTCAACACGTTCCTGGATAACGATGCTTCTGATGAATATCAGCAATGACGTGATGTACTGGAGCTGGATGTTTGTGGAGAATTGTCGCATTTGACATTGTTCCTTAGCAAGATACATGTCTTCAATGTCATTGAGTGACATCTCGGAAAATCCGCTTCAGTAAAGTCATATTCCTGTTCGTCTTGGCGTTTGACTTTAATTGCTTTCAGGAATGAGTAGTCCCACTTAGTAGACAGGCTGACATGCATTATAGCAATGATCTGTTGGTCACTGTACACCTCTTTGTTAGATTTGAGTACCTGGCAGCTTCTGTAGTAAAGTCTTCTTCGTTCAGGCCAATGATGAATTCCATACAGTTCATCGAGGTCATAATTAACCATATTATCAACAAGCATTCGTGTGGCTTCTTCCTCGATGGCAACATTATTGGCGAAGACTACTGTCGGGATGGGAAAAGTGAGTGAGGTAGCGTATTTCTTGCTAACATCGCTACCGTGTTGAAGAAATTCCAGGTCATTGTTGAAGAAGTACCGGTAGGGAATCTGTTGTTGATCAGGTCGACCAATGGTGGGTAGTGGCTTGGTCCAGTCAGTGTAGTAAGGATCCTTGTCAGGTCTGGTGAAGTCGGTGTTAGATTCAGGGTTGAGCCAATCAATATTGTTAGACATGGCTCGTGCAATGTTGTCGAGATGATATTTGACTTCAATGTCACTGTCGGAGCTGTCCTTGAGCAGTTAAAAGGCATCGTTCTTGATTCGTCTTAACTCTGACTTCGTCATCTTCTTCACTTTAAACTTTTCTTGAATGATCTTGACATGCTCCATGGTTCGACTATCTACTGGTTCTTGGCCTTCCGGTAATTGAGGGGTTGCATCAACAAGCTTTGAAAACCAACCGTATTCTGCAGTGTCATCTTCATCCAGCCAAGATACAACAGTTGTAGTCGTCTTCTTCTGTGGCTTGGAGGATGATGTTGAATGGTGCTTGGTTGATGGTGTTGATGAGGGCGGTTGTTGGGGCCCAGGAGTCTCTTCGTCATCACCACTGGTGTATTCGAAATGGTCACCAGTTTTCTCCGTTGGTGGTAGAGACTCAGAGTCCTGACGTTTGTCACTAGCAGGAGGCCGTTGTGAAGATCTTCTAGTGGTGGTGGTCCTTTGGGGTGGTGGAGGCATACATGAGGATTCGCCAGTTTTCTTTTTGCGTTATGGCTCAGAATCCTTGTTCGCATCATCGTCGTCTCTTGGTCGCTTAGCCCTTTCAGCTGACTCTTTACACGATGTTTTGAGTTGATATTCCAGTAATGCCTCAAAGAGTTTAGCTTCATCAGAAGTAAATGTTGCAGATCGTGGAGACATTTGCATAACCAGCTTGGAGATCAATTCTGCATCAGAGACAACCGGAGACGGGACTGGTTTGATTTCCATAACTGCATGGGTATCAGCCAGTGTATGCTTGACCAAAGATATGATGTAAAACCCTAAAAATATAAACGCATAATAAGACTATTTTACCCTTGAAATCGAAATTATAAAATACGTAAAATACACTAACGCTCATTTAACGAAATTTAAAATCTAACTTATATTCGTGATTTTATACCTAACGAGTATATTCAAGTAATCGACATAGTACGACGGAAGTTAACGTCTCGCTAAATAGTTGGGCCTTGTTTTCGTTTCTTGTAAACCAAGATGGGCCGTTTGTTTTGTTAGCTTGGACTCAAGCCGAGAGCCCATATGGGCGTGTGTTTGTTTGTTCGGTTGGACCCAAGCCGAAGCCCACACCCTCTCAAAAGCCCTAGAACCGAATTTTGTACCACCTATATATACAATCACATAAACACAATTTGGAAACCCTAGTTTTGCCTCTTTTCTTTTCTTCTCTATTCGGCCGAGCACCAACTCCCTTGGTGTCGAGACTTTGTTCCCAATGAGCTAAGGTATAATCACGTTCTATTCGTCTCACTTTGATACATCTAACTTTATAATATGTTGTAATATGTCTTGTTTAGCCGAAGCTTATGTTTTTGTGTCGAGCCATATGAAACCGAAACCAACTACATAATGAATCGGACCTTATATAACATGCAAACGGGAATATGTAAGATACGTAGAAGAGTTAGGGTTTGCGTAAAATATATTAGCCGAAACCTATGTGGTAGCCGAAACATGTAAGAGTTTGTGGACGCGTGTTAAACAAGTAAAAGACATGCAAAACCAAAACCCTAAGTGTAATTAATGGTCTAAACATGTGATTATAATGGTTTTAATAAACCCTAAAACTGGACAGCATCATATGTCGAATTTGTGTGTGTTATACATCCAATTTTATAAGTGCAATAATCTGGGTTTTTGTGGGAAAAGTTTATTTTATGTCTTAGTTAAGTTTTCCAAGTGGTTTGGTCGAATTTGGAGTTGTCTAAGTCGTATTTTTAAATTTTACAAGATCATGTGTCAAAGCTGAGAAAACGGGTCTGAAATTTAGGTTGGATTCATCTAGGTGTTATCTGATGATACTTGCATGTTTTTGGGTGATTCTTGAGCCTAAACTGTAGTACTTTGAAATAGATTTCTGGAAATATAAGTCTTGTGTCATTTTCAAACTTGGAAGTATGATTTTTATATTTTTGAAGTTAGGGTGTCTGAATCTGAATTGCTGAGTTGAAATTTATAATGTGGTAAATGATTTTTAGTATTTAATCTATGAGGTTCTGGAACTTTTCCTTTGGTGGATATGATGTTTATATATTGTGTGACACCTGTAGCTTTTGGTTTGATGTGTTGAGTAGGGTGAGTGTGTTTGTTGGGGCCATACTTTTGGTGTGTGTAAATCTGGGTGAGTTCTGGACAGGTCTGGACTTATGATTTTCCGTAGGTCATTTAGCATGGAAATAGAACCCACCAATTTTTGTAGAGTCTCTTAACTCATATGGGAACCCCTGGGATTTTGCTTGATTTCATTTGAGCTAAGTAAGTATTTTATAAAAATCGCTAAAGTCTGGTCCGAATATGAGTTTAAGAAACTGAAAGATAAAATATGATATCAATAGGTATTAAATAAATCATAATCCGTGTAGATTCGTTGAAGGAGACGCGATGTTATATCTTCATAATTCACTCGTTCGTTTGCTTTTCTCTCATTTGCTTTAAGGTACAGATATTCTGACCTTTTCAGTAAAGGTTCCTTATAACATTTTCTTTTCGTTAGCTTTTATATTAGGGTTTCCTAAGCCTTTGCTATGAACCCCATTCTGTTTTGTTTGAGCTGTTGCTTATCTGGACTCTGATTTCTGAACTATGAAACATCTGATTTCTGAACTATGAAACATCTGATTTCTGAATTATAAAACATCTGATTTCTGAATTATGAAACATCTGATTTTGAACTATATGATATGAAAACTTTGATTTTGAAAATATGATTAATCTTCTGATAAAGTATGATCTGTGTCAGTTATGACATTCTGATTTGACCTAAGATAGTTTGACACCCGAGCCAAATATTAACTAGTCATGGGGGTTCCATGTCCGTGTCAGTGATGCACCTCTGACATGACTCTAGGGCAGTAGAGTGATGTTCTGCCACGTCCCTTATCTGTTATCTGTTATGAGCTCAAGTTATATTATATGATCAATATCTGTCTGTGGGGCGTATGGATGCATCCTAGATCTGATCTGTTATCTGATATGATTTCTGGTGAATGATGTCGTGTGCAATACGCGTCTTCACAAAATTCTAGGAGCTAGCTACTCCAATTAGTTTATGAGGTTACCTTCTGAATAAGAAAGATATTTCTGATATGATATGTTTTGGGCTCGTGGTAGTTAACTAAACCTTTATCTGTTATTTCTGTGTTAAGTATTCCGATTATGATTCGGTATGTTCAAGTGTTTATAATTATGTGTTGGGCTTATTATAAGTTATTATATGTGTTTATGCTTTTGTATGTTTATGTGACTACCGTCTATTATGCTAGGTTATGATTAACATGTTTAAATATGATTCACATGCTGTCATCTGATGTTATGTTAGTTTATCGTTATGTGAATTTGTTTGTCTGTGAGATGAATGTGCTAATGTGAAAGTAAGTATCCTGAAAGTTGATAAGTACGATTGTTCCGTTAATCTGATAAACTTTGCCTATACGTTAGGGTATCTATCTGTTTATGATTTGATCTGCTATGTTAAAACTCTGCTGATGTTAAGATTCGATCTGAGAACTGGTTTAGTTTATGATATCTGTTCTGATAATTGCTAATGGCTATGCTATGTTTTGTTTGGTCTATTTAGTTATAGCTTGTCTACTATGTTTTATATTTGCTTGTGTGACTGCCATGATTTGACTGTTATATCCGCTGCTGCAAAATTGGATTAAGAGCGTTGATTTTAGATTAATTGATTTGTATAAATGCCATGTTTATTTTTCTAGGAATTGTTTCCGTTAGCTTTTAGACTTTTCATTTGGTTTATATGTAATCTATTTTCTGGATATGTTAAGTGTCTGGTTATTCTGATGTGTTTGCGTTTGTGTCATTAATGTGCTACGAGGTGTTAACTGTTATGTGTTTTCTGGATTTCTGTATATTTGTGTTTCCGCAGAATCCTCAAAGATTCGTCATTCTCATTCCGTTGTGATTTCATTATTCGTATCTTTGTTTTGTTTAGTTTTTGTTTCGTTATATCTGTTCACTGGGCTTTGTAAGCTCAGCCGCATTTTCTTTTCCTGCGGCAGGTATTAGGCATTCAAGATGAGCTTGTGGGATGGCTGATCTGGGTTAAGAGTATAACTGAGAGCAAGTTGTGACTATAGAGATCTTAGATTTATTTTGATTATTAAGTTATTACGTTTTCTTTTGATTATTTTGTATAGGCTTCCGCTATTGTATATTATTTAAAGTTCTGATATGAAACTGTATTGTGATATCTTTACCCTTGTCGGGTTGGGGTGTTACAATTTATGGTATCAGAGCTTTAGGTTTTAGGACCCTTAGAGCTTAGGCTATGACCTGTTAGGATTGGGTAGACATTAGGTTTCCGTCTGTTCAGATATCTTTCGATTCCTTTTGATGATCGTTCAGATTTGACTTCGATGTCCTTTTGCCTTCACTGAATTGGCCCTCCTCTGTTCGCATCGAATTTTGTTATTTTGTTTTCGCTCGTCCGTTTGTCGATCGTTAGATGGAGACTACCTGTGGAGCCGAAGAAGATAGTGCTGACCCTGCGTTGCTGCAACAGTCCCTGTGCTGGAGAGGTTCGTGAAGCAGAAGCCACACTCGACTGTCGTGCCGCTGGAGACATCAGGATGCTGCTGGAGGGAGCTGGACGAATCAACCAAAGGCGCAAAAGACGGAGACAAGATTCAACCGGTGGCTGAAAAGGTTCATCTACTTCATATGATTTGGGCGCGACATGTGTTACTCTGATTCGTTTGTCATGCGTTTTGAGACGGCTTGATATTCTGTTAAGTGATTCTGATCTGTATTGTTTTTTTTCTGATTTGTTTGGAACTCGGTTCGAATCGTGAAGTTTATCGTCTGGCATTTTGTTAATATCCCAGTTTTCTTTTGGATCGTCAGTAATGAGTCACAAGGAACCGTTTTATGCTAGTTGGTGGCCTCCTTTCATTGTGATATGGTAAGTTGATTTGATGCATTATATTACCGTAGCGCGAAGGAAATAGGCACGGATGGATAAGTGAGGAAGAAGAGGAAGAAGAAAAACATGAGGAAGAATACGGGGTGGACTCGGATTTAGAGTCTACGGCCACTAGTAGGTTTAATCCAATACAAGAATAGAAATTCGCGCTCATGATTAGTTGTCCTCTTTATGAGAAATTTCTGACATTGGATTTTGAGTTTAGGTCCTTTTGTTTTCATTTAGATGATTGAATTTTTGATTATTAAGTTTTGTTTTGGAAGTTCATCTTATGACAATTCTGCAATTTGTTTGATTAGTGAGAATAAAACAAATTTTGAAAGAATAATACCTGTTTGTTGTTTCTTTCTGATAGATTCGCTAAGTTTCCGTTAGTCCTCATAAGTTTCGTCTGCTATGTGTTTTCTTAATGATGTTGCTTAATCACAGCTTGGAATAAAGTATGACCATCATGATGGTATACTCATGTGAATCTGGTCTGTTATAGTATGTTACTTGCTATCTGTATGTTATCTGTATGTGATATGTTTGTTGGGATTCTGGTTATGTGGTTTGCCATGACCCGGGACAGAATATGATGACAATAAGAACTGGTTATGTGATGCAAGTATTATGACGCCTGATCAACGTGATAATACCGAGATCATATAATTTGAACTTATTGAAATCATATGACGTCTGGGGAAATGCCTGTGGTTGATACGTGAATGGACTTTGACTTATAGCTGTTATTTGGCACTCCTCATGTTCGTTTGAAATTATGTACTTAATTGTGAGGTTTTCGTCGAATCTGTTACGTATAAGTTTTGTACGCTTGGAATCCGGAATTGTTATGATTTGTGTGAGCTATGAATTGCTATGTTTGCTTTAAATGTGTACGTCTCCGTGTACCCTTATTGTGATCATTGGATATTTCATGAAGTGTTTGAGGAACATTAGATCCTTTTAGTTTGATTATCTGTGATTAGTAAGACCGTTAGGATTCATTCTGTCTATGTATATGTTTGTTCTCATCGTTAGAGATCTGCATAAGTTAGATCGTGTCGTTGATTTTCTGCATCTCATATGTTCTCTGCCATTACTTTGATAAGTATATGATTATCTGTTGTAAGTATCTGACTGTTAATTTGATTTCTGAAAAGTATGAGTTTGAATATTCTGATAAGAATCCGTTTGTTCTAAAATAAGTTCCGCGTTTGCTCTATTCCTTGAAATTCTTTTTCTGTTCTGTTCCGTCTTGTCCAATTTCAAGGACGAAATTTTCTTTTTAGAAGGGGAGAGTTGTAAAACCCTAAAAATATAAACGCATAATAAGACTATTTTACCCTTGAAATCGAAATTATAAAATACGTAAAATACACTAACGCTCATTTAACGAAATTTAAAATCTAACTTATATTCGTGATTTTATACCTAACGAGTATATTCAAGTAATCGACATTGTACGACGGAAGTTAACGTCTCGCTAAATAGTTGGGCCTTGTTTTCGTTTCTTGTAAACCAAGATGGGCCGTTTGTTTTGTTAGCTTGGACTCAAGCCAAGAGCCCATATGGGCGTGTGTTTGTTTGTTCGGTTGGACCCAAGCCGAAGCCCACACCCTCTCAAAAGCCCTAGAACCGAATTTTGTACCACCTATATATACAATCACATAAACACAATTTGGAAACCCTAGTTTTGCCTCTTTTCTTTTCTTCTCTATTCGGCCGAGCACCAACTCCCTTGGTGTCGAGACTTTGTTCCCAACGAGCTAAGGTATAATCACGTTCTATTCGTCTCACTTTGATACATCTAACTTTATAATATGTTGTAATATGTCTTGTTTAGCCGAAGCTTATGTTTTTGTGTCGAGCCATATGAAACCGAAACCAACTACATAATGAATCGGACCTTATATAACATGCAAACGGGAATATGTAAGATACGTAGAAGAGTTAGGGTTTGCGTAAAATATATTAGCCGAAACCTATGTGGTAGCCGAAACATGTAAGAGTTTGTGGACGCGTGTTAAACAAGTAAAAGACATGCAAAACCAAAACCCTAAGTGTAATTAATGGTCTAAACATGTGATTATAATGGTTTTAATAAACCCTAAAACTGGACAGCATCATATGTCGAATTTGTGTGTGTTATAGATCCAATTTTATAAGTGCAATAATCTGGGTTTTTGTGGGAAAAGTTTATTTTATGTCTTAGTTAAGTTTTCCAAGTGGTTTGGTCGAATTTGGAGTTGTCTAAGTCGTATTTTTAAAATTTACAAGATAAAGTGTCAAAGCTGAGAAAACGGGTCTGAAATTTAGGTTGGATTCATCTAGGTGTTATCTGATGATACTTGCATGTTTTTGGGTTATTCTTGAGCCAAAACTGTAGTACTTTGAAATATCTTTCTGGAAATATAAGTCTTGTGTCATTTTCAAACCTGGAAGTATGATTTTTATATTTTTGAAGTTAGGGTGTCTGAATCTGAATTGCTGAGTTGAAATTTATAATGTAGTAAATGATTTTTAGTATTTAATCTATGAGGTTCTGGAACTTTTCCTTTGGTGGATATGATGTTTATATATTGTGTGACACCTGTAGCTTTTGGTTTGATGTGTTGAGTAGGGTGAGTGTGTTTGTTGGGGCCATATTTTGGTGTGTGTAAATCTGGGTGAGTTCTGGACAGGTCTGGACTTATGATTTTCCGTAGGTCATTTAGCATGGAAATAGAACCCACCAATTTTTGTAGAGTCTCTTAACTCATATGGGAACCCCTGGGATTTTTCTTGATTTCATTTGAGCTAAGTAAGTATTTTATAAAAATCGCTAAAGTCTGGTCCGAATATGAGTTTAAGAAACTGAAAGATAAAATATGATATCAATAGGTAACACACTTACAAATGCATAAGAAGCTTGTAAAATGAGAATATACTTATAACTCTAAGAATGTTAATGCGATGAATCCGTTATAACTTTAATGATGCTAATAAGTATTAAATAAATCATAATCCGTGTAGATTCGTTGAAGGAGACGCGACGTTATATCTTCGTGATTCACTCGTTCGTTTACTTTTCTCTCATTTGCTTTAAGGTACAGATATTCTGACCTTTTCAGTAAAGGTTCCTTATAACGTTTTCTTTTCGTTAGCTTTTATATTAGGGTTTCCTAAGCCTTTGCTATGAACCCTATTCTGTTTTGTTTGAGCTGTTGCTTATCTGGACTCTGATTTCTGAACTATGAAACATCTGATTTCTGAATTATAAAACATCTGATTTCTGAATTATGAAACATCTGATTTTGAACTATATGATATGAAAACTTTGATTTTGAAAATATGATTAATCTTCTGATAAAGTATGATCTGTGTCAGTTATGACATTCTGATTTGACCTAAGATAGTTTGACACCCGAGCCAAATATTAACTAGTCATGGGGGTTCCATGTCCGTGTCAGTGATGCACCTCTGACATGACTCTAGGGCAGTAGAGTGATGTTCTGCCACGTCCCTTATCTGTTATCTGTTATGAGCTCAAGTTATATTATATGATCAATATCTGTCTGTGGGGCGTATGGATGCATCCTAGATCTGATCTGTTATCTGATATGATTTCTGGTGAATGATGTCGTGTGCAAAACGCGTCTTCACAAAATTCTAGGAGCTAGCTACTCCAATTAGTTTATGAGGTTACCTTCTGAATAAGAAAGATATTTCTGATATGATATGTTTTGGGCTCGTGGTAGTTAACTAAACCTTTATCTGTTATTTCTGTGTTAAGTATTCCGATTATGATTCGGTATGTTCAAGTGTTTATAATTATGTGTTGGGCTTATTATAAGTTATTATATGTGTTTATGCTTTTGTATGTTTATGTGACTACCGTCTATTATGCTAGGTTATGATTAACATGTTTAAATATGATTCACATGCTGTCATCTGATGTTATGTTAGTTTATCGTTATGTGAATTTGTTTGTCTGTGAGATGAATGTGCTAATGTGAAAGTAAGTATCCTGAAAGTTGATAAGTACGATTGTTCCGTTAATCTGATAAACTTTGCCTATACGTTAGGGTATCTATCTGTTTATGATTTGATCTGCTATGTTAAAACTCTGCTGATGTTAAGATTCGATCTGAGAACTGGTTTAGTTTATGATATCTGTTCTGATAATTGCTAATGGCTATGCTATGTTTTGTTTGGTCTATTTAGTTATAGCTTGTCTACTATGTTTTATATTTGCTTGTGTGACTGCCATGATTTGACTGTTATATCCGCTGCTGCAAAATTGGATTAAGAGCGTTGATTTTAGATTAATTGATTTGTATAAATTCCATGTTTATTTTTCTAGGAATTGTTTCCGTTAGCTTTTAGACTTTTCGTTTGGTTTATATGTAATCTATTTTCTTGATATGTTAAGTGTCTGGTTATTCTGATGTGTTTGCGTTTGTGTCATTAATGTGCTACGAGGTGTTAACTGTTATGTGTTTTCTGGATTTCTGTATATTTGTGTTTCCGCAGAATCCTCAAAGATTCGTCATTCTCATTCCGTTGTGATTTCGTTATTCGTATCTTTGTTTTGTTTAGTTTTTGTTTCGTTATATCTGTTCACTGGGCTTTGTAAGCTCAGCCGCATTTTCTTTTCCTGCGGCAGGTATTAGGCATTCAAGATGAGCTTGTGGGATGGCTGATCTGGGTTAAGAGTATAACTGAGAGCAAGTTGTGACTATAGAGATCTTAGATTTATTTTGATTATTAAGTTATTACGTTTTCTTTTGATTATTTTGTATAGGCTTCCGCTATTGTATATTATTTAAAGTTCTGATATGAAACCGTATTATGATATCTTTACCCTTGTCGGGTTGGGGTGTTACAATTTATGGTATCAGAGCTCTATGTTTTAGGACCCTTAGAGCTTAGGCTATGACCTGTGAGGATTGGGTAGACATTAGGTTTCCGTCTGTTCAGATATCTTTCGATTCCTTTTGATGATCTTTCAGATTTGACTTCGATATCCTTTTGCCTTCACTGAATTGGCCCTCCTCTGTTCGCATCGAATTTTGTTATTTTGTTTTCGCTCGTCCGTTTGTCGATCGTTAGATGGAGACTACCTGTGGAGCCGAAGAAGATAGTGCCGACCCTGCGTTGCTGCAACAGTCCCTGTGCTGGAGAGGTTCGTGAAGCAGAAGCCACACTCGACTGCCGTACCGCTGGAGACATCAGGATGCTGCTGGAGGGAGCTGGACGAATCAACCAAAGGCGCAAAAGACGGAGACAAGATTCAACCGGTGGCTGAAAAGGTTCATCTACTTCATATGATTTGGGCGCGACATGTGTTACTCTGATTCGTTTGTCATGCGTTTTGAGACGGTTTGATATTCTGTTAAGTGATTCTGATCTGTATTGTTTTTTTCTGATTTGTTCGGAACTCGGTTCGAATCGTGAAGTTTATCGTCTGGCATTTTGTTAATATCCCAGTTTTCTTTTGGATCGTCAGTAATGAGTCACGAGGAACCGTTTTATGCTAGTTGGTGGCCTCCTTTCATTGTGATATGGTAAGTTGATTTGATGCATTATATTACCGTAGCGCGAAGGAAATAGGGACGGATGGATAAGTGAGGAAGAAGAGGAAGAAGAAGAACATGAGGAAGAATACGGGGTGGACTCGGATTTAGAGTCTACGGCCACTAGTAGGTTTAATCCAATACAAGAATAGAAATTCGCGCTCATGATTAGTTGTCCTCTTTATGAGAAATTTCTGACATTGGATTTTGAGTTTAGGTCCTTTTGTTTTCATTTAGATGATTGAATCTTTGATTATTAAGTTTTGTTTTGGAAGTTCATCTTATGACAATTCTGCAATTTGTTTGATTAGTGAGAATAAAACAAATTTTGAAAGATTAATACCTGTTTGTTGTTTCTTTCTGATAGATTCGCTAAGTTTCCGTTAGTCCTCATAAGTTTCGTCTGCTATGTGTCTTCTTAATGATGTTGCTTAATCACAGCTTGGAATAAAGTATGACCATCATGATGGTATACTCATGTGAATCTGGTCTGTTATAGTATGTTACTTGCCATCTATATGTTATCTGTATGTGATATGTTTGTTGGGATTCTGGTTATGTGGTTTGCCATGACCCGGGACAGAATATGATGACAATAAGAACTGGTTATGTGATGCAAGTATTATGACGCCTGATCAACGTGATAATACCGAGATCATATAATTTGAACTTATTGAAATCATATGACGTCTGGGGAAATGCCTGTGGTTGATACGTGAATGGACTTTGACTTATAGCTGTTATTTGGCACTCCTCATGTTCGTTTGAAATTATGTACTTAATTGTGAGGTTTTCGTCGAATCTGTTACGTATAAGTTTTGTACGCTTGGAATCCGGAATTGTTATGATTTGTGTGAGCTATGAATTGCTATGTTTGCTCTAAATGTGTACGTCTCCGTGTACCCTTATTGTGATCATTGGATATTTCGTGAAGTGTTTGAGGAACATTAGATCCTTTTAGTTTGATTATCTGTGATTAGTAAGACCGTTAGGATTCATTCTGTCTATGTATATGTTTGTTCTCATCGTTAGAGATCTGCATAAGTTAGATCGTGTCGTTGATTGTCTGTATCTCATATGTTCTCTGCCATTACTTTGATAAGTATATGATTATCTGTTGTAAGTATCTGACTGTTAATTTGATTTCTGAAAAGTATGAGTTTGAATATTCTGATAAGAATCCGTTTGTTCTAAAATAAGTTCCGCGTTTGCTCTATTCCTTGAAATTCTTTTTCTGTTCTGTTCCGTCTTGTCCAATTTCGAGAACGAAAATTTCTTTTTAGAAGGGGAGAGTTGTAAAACCCTAAAAATATAAACGCATAATAAGACTATTTTACCCTTGAAATCGAAATTATAAAATACGTAAAATACACTAACGCTCATTTAACGAAATTTAAAATCTAACTTATATTCTTGATTTTATACCTAACGAGTATATTCAAGTAATCGACATTGTACGACGGAAGTTAACGTCTCGCTAAATAGTTGGGCCTTGTTTTCGTTTCTTGTAAACCAAGATGGGCTGTTTGTTTTGTTAGCTTGGACTCAAGCCGAGAGCCCATATGGGCGTGTGTTTGTTTGTTCGGTTGGACCCAAGCCGAAGCCCACACCCTCTCAAAAGCCCTAGAACCGAATTTTGTACCACCTATATATACAATCGCATAAACACAATTTGGAAACCCTAGTTTTGCCTCTTTTCTTTTCTTCTCTATTCGGCCGAGCACCAACTCCCTTGGTGTCGAGACTTTGTTCCCAACGAGCTAAGGTATAATCACGTTCTATTCGTCTCACTTTGATACATCTAACTTTATAATATGTTGTAATATGTCTTGTTTAGCCGAAGCTTATGTTTTTGTGTCGAGCCATATGAAACCGAAACCAACTACATAATGAATCGGACCTTATATAACATGCAAACGGGAATATGTAAGATACGTAGAAGAGTTAGGGTTTGCGTAAAATATATTAGCCGAAACCTATGTGGTAGCCGAAACATGTAAGAGTTTGTGGACGCGTGTTAAACAAGTAAAAGACATGCAAAACCAAAACCCTAAGTGTAATTAATGGTCTAAACATGTGATTATAATGGTTTTAATAAACCCTAAAACTGGACAGCATCATATGTCGAATTTGTGTGTGTTATAGATCCAATTTTATAAGTGCAATAATCTGGGTTTTTTGGGAAAAGTTTATTTTATGTCTTAGTTAAGCTTTCCAAGTGGTTTGGTCGAATTTGGAGTTGTCTAAGTCGTATTTTTAAATTTTACAAGATAAAGTGTCAAAGCTGAGAAAACGGGTCTGAAATTTAGGTTGGATTCATCTAGGTGTTATCTGATGATACTCGCATGTTTTTGGGTGATTCTTGAGCCTAAACTGTAGTACTTTGAAATAGCTTTCTGGAAATATAAGACTTGTGTCATTTTCAAACCTGGAAGTATGATTTTTATATTTTTGAAGTTAGGGTGTCTGAATCTGAATTGCTGAGTTGAAATTTATAATGTAGTAAATGATTTTTAGTATTTAATCTATGAGGTTCTGGAACTTTTCCTTTGGTGGATATGATGTTTATATATTGTGTGACACCTGTAGCTTTTGGTTTGATGTGTTGAGTAGGGTGAGTGTGTTTGTTGGGGCCATACTTTTGGTGTGTGTAAATCTGGGTGAGTTCTGGACAGGTCTGGACTTATGATTTTCCGTAGGTCATTTAGCATGGAAATAGAACCCACCAATTTTTGTAGAGTCTCTTAACTCATATGGGAACCCCTGGGATTTTGCTTGATTTCATTTGAGCTAAGTAAGTATTTTATAAAAATCGCTAATGTCTGGTCCGAATATGAGTTTAAGAAACTGAAAGATAAAATATGATATCAATAGGTAACACACTTACAAATGCATAAGAAGCTTGTAAAATGAGAATATACTTATAACTCTAAGAATGTTAATGCGATGAATCCGTTATAACTTTAATGATGCTAATAAGTATTAAATAAATCATAATCCGTGTAGATTCGTTAAAGGAGACGCGACGTTATATCTTCGTGATTCACTCGTTCGTTTGCTTTTCTCTCATTTGCTTTAAGGTACAGATATTCTGACCTTTTCAGTAAAGGTTCCTTATAACGTTTTCTTTTCGTTAGCTTTTATATTAGGGTTTCCTAAGCCTTTGCTATGAACCCCATTCTGTTTTGTTTGAGCTGTTGCTTATCTGGACTCTGATTTCTGAACTATGAAACATCTGATTTCTGAACTATGAAACATCTAATTTCTGAATTATAAAACATCTGATTTCTGAATTATGAAACATCTAATTTTGAACTATATGATATGAAAACTTTGATTTTGAAAATATGATTAATCTTCTGATAAAGTATGATCTGTGTCAGTTATGACATTCTGATTTGACCTAAGATAGTTTGACACTCGAGCCAAATATTAACTAGTCATGGGGGTTCCATGTCCGTGTCAGTGATGCACCTCTGACATGACTCTAGGGCAATAGAGTGATGTTCTGCCACGTCCCTTATCTGTTATCTGTTATGAGCTCAAGTTATAATATATGATCAATATCTGTCTGTGGGGCGTATGGATGCATCCTAGATCTGATCTGTTATCTGATATAATTTCTGGTGAGCGATGTCGTGTGCAATACGCGTCTTCACAAAATTCTGGGAGCTAGCTACTCCAATTATTTTATGAGGTTACCTTCTGAATAAGAAAGATATTTCTGATACGATATGTTTTGGGCTCGTGGTAGTTAACTAAACCTTTATCTGTTATTTCTGTGTTAAGTATTCCGATTATGATTCGGTATGTTCAAGTGTTTATAATTATGTGTTGGGCTTATTATAAGTTATTATATGTGTTTATGCTTTTGTATGTTTATGTGACTACCGTCTATTATGCTAGGTTATGATTAACATGTTTAAATATGATTCACATGCTGTCATCTGATGTTATGTTAGTTTATTGTTATGTGAATTTGTTTGTCTGTGAGATGAATGTGCTAATGTGAAAGTAAGTATCCTGAAAGTTGATAAGTACGATTGTTCCGTTAATCTGATAAACTTTGCCTATACGTTAGGGTATCTATCTGTTTATGATTTGATCTGCTATGTTAAAACTCTGCTGATGTTAAGATTCGATCTGAGAACTGGTTTAGTTTATGATATCTGTTCTGATAATTGCTAATGGCAATGCTATGTTTTGTTTGGTCTATTTAGTTATAGCTTGTCTACTATGTTTTATATTTGCTTGTGTGACTGCCATGATTTGACTGTTATATCCGCTGCTGCAAAATTGGATTAAGAGCGTTGATTTTAGATTAATTGATTTGTATAAATGCCATGTTTATTTTTCTAGGAATTGTTTCCGTTAGCTTTTAGACTTTTCGTTTGGTTTATATGTAATCTATTTTCTTGATATGTTAAGTGTCTGGTTATTCTGATGTGTTTGCGTTTGTGTCATTAATGTGCTACGAGGTGTTAACTGTTATGTGTTTTCTGGATTTCTTTATATTTGTGTTTCCGCAGAATCCTCAAAGATTCGTCATTCTCATTCCGTTGTGATTTCGTTATTCGTATCTTTGTTTTGTTTAGTTTTTGTTTCGTTATATCTGTTCACTGGGCTTTGTAAGCTCAGCCGCATTTTCTTTTCCTGCGGCAGGTATTAGGCATTCAAGATGAGCTTGTGGGATGGCTGATCTGGGTTGAGAGTATAACTGAGAGCAAGTTGTGACTATAGAGATCTTATATTTATTTTGATTATTAAGTTATTACGTTTTCTTTTGATTATTTTGTAAAGGCTTCCGCTATTGTATATTATTTAAAGTTCTGATATGAAACCGTATTGTGATATCTTTACCCTTGTCGGGTTGGGGTGTTACAATTTATGGTATCAGAGCTCTAGGTTTTAGGACCCTTAGAGCTTAGGCTATGACCTGTGAGGATTGGGTAGACATTAGGTTTCCGTCTGTTTAGATATCTTTCGATTCCTTTTGATGATCGTTCAGATTTGACTTCGATATCCTTTTGCCTTCACTGAATTGGCCCTCCTCTGTTCGCATCGAATTTAGTTATTTTGTTTTCGCTCGTCCGTTTGTCGATCGTTAGATGGAGACTACCTGTGGAGCCGAAGAAGATAGTGCCGACCCTGCGTTGCTGCAACAGTCCCTGTGCTGGAGAGGTTCGTGAAGCAGAAGTCACACTCGACTGCCGTGCCGCTGGAGACATCAGGATGCTGCTGGAGGGAGCTGGACGAATCAACCAAAGGCTTAAAAGACGGAGACAAGATTCAACCGGTGGCTGAAAAGGTTCATCTACTTCATATGATTTGGGCGCGACATGTGTTACTCTGATTCGTTTGTCATGCATTTTGAGACGGTTTGATATTCTGTTAAGTGATTCTGATCTGTATTGTTTTTTTCTGATTTGTTCGGAACTCGGTTCGAATCGTGAAGTTTATCGTCTGGCATTTTGTTAATATCTCACTTTTCTTTTGGATCGTCAGTAATGAGTCATGAGGAACCGTTTTATGCTAGTTGGTGGCCTCCTTTCATTGTGATATGGTAAGTTGATTTGATGCATTATATTACCGTAGCGCGAAGGAAATAGGGACGGATGGATAAGTGAGGAAGAAGAGGAAGAAGAAGAACATGAGGAAGAATACGGGGTGGACTCGGATTTAGAGTCTACGGCCACTAGTAGGTTTAATCCAATACAAGAATAGAAATTCGCGCTCATGATTAGTT
The DNA here is from genome assembly GCA_019973895.1 of Chrysanthemum seticuspe. Classification (NCBI taxonomy): domain Eukaryota; kingdom Viridiplantae; phylum Streptophyta; class Magnoliopsida; order Asterales; family Asteraceae; genus Chrysanthemum; species Chrysanthemum seticuspe. The sequence goes on along the minus strand of BPTQ01000008.1, from coordinate 155,069,142 downwards.
GTCCTCTTTATGAGAAATTTCTGACATTGGATTTTGAGTTTAGGTCCTTTTGTTTTCATTTAGATGATTGAATCTTTGATTATTAAGTTTTGTTTTGGAAGTTCATCTTATGACAATTCTGCAATTTGTTTGATTAGTGAGAATAAAACAAATTTTGAAAGAATAATACCTGTTTGTTGTTTCTTTCTGATTGATTCGCTAAGTTTCCGTTAGTCCTCATAAGTTTCGTCTGCTATGTGTTTTCTTAATGATGTTGCTTAATCACAGCTTGGAATAAAGTATGACCATCATGATGGTATACTCATGTGAATCTGGTCTGTTATAGTATGTTACTTGCTATCTGTATGTTATCTGTATGTGATATGTTTGTTGGGATTCTGGTTATGTGGTTTGCCATGACCCGGGACAGAATATGATGACAATAAGAACTGGTTATGTGATGCAAGTATTATGACGCCTGATCAACGTGATAATACCGAGATCATATAATTTGAACTTATTGAAATCATATGACGTCTGGGGAAATTCCTGTGGTTAATACGTGAATGGACTTTGACTTATAGCTGTTATTTGGCACTCCTCATGTTCGTTTGAAATTATGTACTTAATTGTGAGGTTTTCGTCGAATCTGTTACGTATAAGTTTTGTACGCTTGGAATCCAGAATTGTTATGATTTGTGTGAGCTATGAATTGCTATGTTTGCTCTAAATGTGTACGTCTCCGTGTACCCTTATTGTGATCATTGGATATTTCGTGAAGTGTTTGAGGAACATTAGATCCTTTTAGTTTGATTATCTGTGATTAGTAAGACCGTTAGGATTCATTCTGTCTATGTATATGTTTGTTCTCATCGTTAGAGATCTGCATAAGTTAGATCGTGTCGTTGATTTTCTGCATCTCATATGTTCTCTGCCATTACTTTGATAAGTATATGATTATCTGTTGTAAGTATCTGACTGTTAATTTGATTTCTGAAAAGTATGAGTTTGAATATTCTGATAAGAATCCGTTTGTTCTAAAATAAGTTCCGCGTTTGCTCTATTCCTTGAAATTCTTTTTCTGTTATGTTCCGTCTTGTCCTATTTCGAGGACGAAATTTTCTTTTTAGAAGGGGAGAGTTGTAAAACCCTAAAAATATAAACGCATAATAAGACTATTTTACCCTTGAAATCGAAATTACAAAATACGTAAAATACACTAACGCTCATTTAACGAAATTTAAAATCTAACTTATATTCGTGATTTTATACCTAACGAGTATATTCAAGTAATCGACATTGTACGACGGAAGTTAACGTCTCGCTAAATAGTTGGGCCTTGTTTTCGTTTCTTGTAAACCAAGATGGGCCGTTTGTTTTGTTAGCTTGGACTCAAGCCGAGAGCCCATATGGGCGTGTGTTTGTTTGTTCGGTTGGACCCAAGCCGAAACCCACACCCTCTCAAAAGCCCTAGAACCGAATTTTGTACCACCTATATATACAATCACATAAACACAATTTGGAAACCCTAGTTTTGCCTCTTTTCTTTTCTTCTCTATTCGGCCGAGCACCAACTCCCTTGGTGTCGAGACTTTGTTCCCAACGAGCTAAGGTATAATCACGTTCTATTCATCTCACTTTGATACATCTAACTTTATAATATGTTGTAATATGTCTTGTTTAGCCGAAGCTTATGTTTTTGTGTCGAGCCATATGAAACCGAAACCAACTACATAATGAATCGGACCTTATATAACATGCAAACGGGAATATGTAAGATACGTAGAAGAGTTAGGGTTTGCGTAAAATATATTAGCCGAAACCTATGTGGTAGCCGAAACATGTAAGAGTTTGTGGACGCGTGTTAAACAAGTAAAAGACATGCAAAACCAAAACCCTAAGTGTAATTAATGGTCTAAACATGTGATTATAATGGTTTTAATAAACCCTAAAACTGGACAGCATCACATGTCGAATTTGTGTATGTTATACATCCAATTTTATAAGTGCAATAATCTGGGTTTTTGTGGGAAAAGTTTATTTTATGTCTTAGTTAAGTTTTCCAAGTGGTTTGGTCGAATTTGGAGTTGTCTAAGTCGTATTTTTAAATTTTACAAGATCAAGTGTCAAAGCTGAGAAAACGGGTCTGAAATTTAGGTTGGATTCATCTAGGTGTTATCTGATGATACTTGCATGTTTTTGGGTGATTCTTGAGCCTAAACTGTAGTACCTTGAAATAGCTTTCTGGAAATATAATTCTTGTGTCATTTTCAAACCTGGAAGTATGATTTTTATATTTTTGAAGTTAGGGTGTCTGAATCTGAATTGCTGAGTTGAAATTTATAATGTAGTAAATGATTTTTAGTATTTAATCTATGAGGTTCTGGAACTTTTCCTTTGGTGGATATGATGTTTATATATTGTGTGACACCTGTAACTTTTGGTTTGATGTGTTGAGTAGGGTGAGTGTGTTTTTTGGGGCCATACTTTTGGTGTGTGTAAATCTAGGTGAGTTCTGGACAGGTCTGGACTTATGATTTTCCGTAGGTCATTTAGCATGGAAATAGAACCCACCAATTTTTGTAGAGTCTCTTAACTCATATGGGAACCCCTGGGATTTTGCTTAATTTCATTTGAGCTAAGTAAGTATTTTATAAAAATCGCTAAAGTCTGGTCCGAATATGAGTTTAAGAAAGTGAAAGATAAAATATGATATCAATAGGTAACACACTTAGAAATGCATAAGAAGCTTGTAAAATGAGAATATACTTATAACTCTAAGAATGTAAATGCGATGAATCTGTTATAACTTTAATGATGCTAATAAGTATTAAATAAATCATAATCCGTGTAGATTCGTTGAAGGAGACGCGACGTTATATCTTCGTGATTCACTCGTTCGTTTGCTTTTCTCTCATTTGCTTTAAGGTACAGATATTCTGACCTTTTCAGTAAAGGTTCCTTATAACGTTTTCTTTTCGTTAGCTTTTATATTAGGGTTTCCTAAGCCTTTTCTATGAACCCCATTCTGTTTTGTTTGAGCTGTTGCTTATATGGACTCTGATTTCTGAACTATGAAACATCTGATTTCTGAACTATGAAACATCTGATTTCTGAATTATAAAACATCTGATTTCTGAATTATGAAACATCTGATTTTGAACTATATGATATGAAAACTTTGATTTTGAAAATATGATTAATCTTCGGATAAAGTATGATCTGCGTCAGTTATGACATTCTGATTTGACCTAAGATAGTTTGACACCCGAGCCAAATATTAACTAGTCATGGGGGTTCCATGTCCGTGTCAGTGATGCACCTCTGACATGACTCTAGGGTAGTAGAGTGATGTTCTGCCACGTCCCTTATCTGTTATCTGTTATGAGCTCAAGTTATATTATATGATCAATATCTGTCTGTGGGGCGTATGGATGCATCCTAGATCTGATCTGTTATGATTTCTGGTGAATGATGTCGTGTGCAATACGCGTCTTCACAAAATTCTGGGAGCTAGCTACTCCAATTAGTTTATGAGGTTACCTTCTGAATAAGAAGGATATTTCTGATATGATATGTTCTGGGCTCGTGGTAGTTAACTAAACCTTTATCTGTTATTTATGTGTTAAGTATTTCGATTATGATTCGGTATGTTCAAGTGTTTATAATTATGTGTTGGGCTTATTATAAGTTATTATATGTGTTTATGCTTTTGTATGTTTATGTGACTACCGTCTATTATGCTAGGTTATGATTAACATGTTTAAATATGATTCACATGCTGTCATCTGATGTTATGTTAGTTTATTGTTATGTGAATTTGTTTGTCTGTGAGATGAATGTGCTAATGTGAAAGTAAGTATCCTGAAAGTTGATAAGTACGATTGTTCCGTTAATCTGATAAACTTTGCCTATACGTTAGGGTATCTATCTGTTTATGATTTGATCTGCTATGTTAAAACTCTGCTGATGTTAAGATTCGATCTGAGAACTGGTTTAGTTTATGATATCTGTTCTGATAATTGCTAATGGCTATGCTATGTTTTGTTTGGTCTATTTAGTTATAGCTTGTCTACTATGTTTTATATTTGCTTGTGTGACTGCCATGATTTGACTGTTATATCCGCTGCTGCAAAATTGGATTAAGAGCGTTGATTTTAGATTAATAGATTTGTATAAATGCCATGTTTATTTTTCTAGGAATTGTTTCCGTTAGCTTTTAGACTTTTCGTTTGCTTTATATGTAATCTATTTTCTTGATATGTTAAGTGTCTGGTTATTCAGATGTGTTTGCGTTTGTGTCATTAATGTGCTACGAGGTGTTAACTGTTATGTGTTTTATGGATTTCTGTATATTTGTGTTTCCGCATAATCCTCAAAGATTCGTCATTCTCATTCCGTTGTGATTTCGTTATTCGTATCTTTGTTTTGTTTAGTTTTTGTTTCGTTATATCTGTTCACTGGGCTTTGTAAGCTCAGCCGCATTTTCTTTTCCTGCGGCAGGTATTAGGCATTCAAGATGAGCTTGTGGGATGGCTGATCTGGGTTGAGAGTATAACTGAGAGCAAGTTGTGACTATAGAGATCTTAGATTTATTTTGATTATTAAGTTATTACGTTTTCTTTTGATTATTTTGTAAAGGCTTCCGCTATTGTATATTATTTAAAGTTCTGATATGAAACCGTATTGTGATATCTTTACCCTTGTCGGGTTGGGGTGTTACAATTTATGGTATCATAGCTCTAGGTTTTAGGACCCTTAGAGCTTAGGCTATGACCTGTGAGGATTGGGTAGACATTAGGTTTCCGTCGATATCTTTCGATTCCTTTTGATGATCGTTCAGATTTGACTTCGATATCCTTTTGCCTTCACTGAATTGGCCCTCCTCTGTTCGCATCGAATTTTGTTATTTTGTTTTCGCTCGTCCGTTTGTCGATCATTAGATGGAGACTACCTGTGGAGCCGAAGAAGATAGTGCCGACCCTGCGTTGCTGCAACAGTCCCTGTGCTGGAGAGGTTCGTGAAGCAGAAGCCACACTCGACTGCCATGCCGCTGGAGACATCAAGATGCTGCTGGAGGGAGCTGGACGAATCAACCAAAGGCGCAAAAGACGGAGACAAGATTCAACCGGTGGCTGAAAAGTTTCATCTACTTTGATTATTAACTTAGAGCAAGTTGTGGGATAACTGAGCTTGTGGGATGGCTGATCTGGGTTGAGAGTATAACTGAGAGCAAGTTGTGACTATAGAGATCTTAGATTTATTTTGATTATTAGGTTATTACGTTTTCTTTTGATTATTTTGTAAAGGCTTCCGCTATTGTATATTATTTAAAGTTCTGATATGAAACCGTATTGTGATATCTTTACCCTTGTCGGGTTGGGGTGTTACACATGAGATGTGGAAAGAGTTATCTGGAGAACATCTCTCTGGTGACTCAAGGGACAGTGTCGAGAAGGAACTTGTGAGTCTAGTCCCTTATGGTCTTGTCCATTTCCCCTTGGATATCTCGATTGAGAAACTGCTGGATCTGTTCTGGTTCCTCCGAAAACTCGTTTATCACATTCTGAAGCACATTGACTATGTCCGCAAGCTGATTCAGTTTCTTGTTAACAACGTTGCGTTTCCTTGCTTGTCTGACAGCTTTGAAAATCTTTGTCTTGGCACGTGATGCCCAAGTATCGGTTTGTTTCTTGACCGATTTGGATGTGGATCTGGTGGTGGCATCTTTGGATGGTGGTGGTGATGAATGAGATGAAGAATCTGATGAAGATGAGTGATGAGATGGCTCTGGGTATTTTGGTGGCTCAGAAGTCCCTTCAGGGTTGTGATCAGGATTATCTAGGAGATAATTATATGCTTCTTCGCGAGCTTTAGCCTCTTCTTCAGCCTTTACCCTAGCCTCTTCTTTAGCTTTAGATCGAGCTTCCTCTTCAGCTCTTTCCCTAGCAGCTTCCTCAATGTCTTCATCAGTTATCTTTTCATCCTTCTCCTTTTCTTCTTCTTCAAAATCAAAGATGATTTCATCTTCTTGCTGTTGTTGCTCTGTTGATTCGTGAGTAGTGGTACCAGTTCCCTTATCGGGTTGATTAACCGCATCGAGAACTGGTGTGGTTATTGCACCACCACTTGAACCTCCAGGGCCACGAGTTTGTTGACGATTAAATTCCGTAGCAGCATGCTTTAACGTTATATGCTTAAGTGTCTTGTGGTAGTCTTTCTCCTCATCCTTTGGTTCATCATCAGAACTCTCTTCTTCTTCCTGCTCTGCAACTGGAGTTTTACCCTTGTCTATTTTGGGACTAAGTGGTTTTTCAACTGTTGTTGTATCATCCGTAACAGACTCTGAATACCGAACCTCCTCATCAATCTCAGTATCCTCGGAGTCTTGATCCTCTAATTTAGGTGCCGGTTTAGGAGTAGGAATGGCACCTTCAGATGGAACTTTTCTTTTTTAGGGAGGATTCCTCTTTGGATACTTACGGGCACTCCCAGTGCTTGCAATACTTCCAGCACTGCCTGATCTCCTGGTCTTTTTGACTGGGATGGCGGAAGACTTTTCATCCATGAATACGACTGAAGACTTTTAATGTCATCAGTGAGTAGGCAGTCAGTCCGTATTGCACCTTGTTTCTTTGTAGATGAATCGTTAAATCTGACAACATTTAATGTAGCCTCAAACAACACAGAATGATGGTTGGGGTCATCAAGTCTCAAGGGAATGTCTAGATTATTCCCGAGTATCTTCTGGATCAACAGCTTTGTGTATCTGATGAAAGGAACCTTTGTGCTAGGCTTCTTGAGGTGAGACATCATGTCTTTCCAGATCAGACTTGCATACTCTATGTGCATTTTGTTGACAATGCCCCAGAAGATTTGTAGGTGCATTAGCTTAAGATGCTCATGACCGCTATCTCTTCCGAAAACAGACTTGGCGATCATGATGTATAAAGTTCTCCACGACTGAGGAATATTCTTTAAATCGACCGAAGAATGCTTGGTAATAATTCCTGCAGCTTCATCATAGCCAATATCGACCATAAATTGTAGTGTAGCCTCTTCAGTTGGAATTGGCACATACTCAGCAGGCTGGATAGCAGGGAGCAGAAGAATTGCTCGTAAATCAGCAACAGTGACGGTGACCTGTGTGAAGATCGCTTATAAGCTCATCTAGGGTTAAACAATAACATATACATACGCAACGGAATAACAAAGAACAATTATGTTATTGCTAAAGGTTTCTCGTCATCATCTCTAACTAAACACTCTAATACTAATCGACTACTAAGTAATATTCAACTAAATACTATTCTAGTCGATTAAATGCTAACTAACTATCCTAGGCGTTTATATTTTACGCCTAGGCTAAACACACACACCTTTGGTGTTCACAACTTGACACACTAAAACCTAATTCCCTGCCTCTCTTTATATACTAGAGAGTATAGGGTAACAATTGACTACTAGGGACTAAATAATAATTTCTTCTTTAACAAGTAGATCCCTTGTCTTTCCTTATCTTCATAAGTCCTTCACGTTTCATGTTTTGTCATAATCAACTCAAATATAATTCCCAACAATCTTCCCCTAGTTGATAATGACAAAACCAAATAAGCACGAACTTCCCCTAAAGTTAAGATGTCATGAAACATGTCGACTTCCCCTTAAACGTGCAATCATCAAGAATCTTCAAGTTGCAAATCTTCTATGTAATGCCTTCTTCCCCTTTTTGTCATAATCCACTAGGAGAAGCTAAGTAGAAGCAACTTTGATTCCAACCACCACGAACCAATATCATACGACTAATCCATCCTTCTAATGCCTCAAGATACCCGCCATGAAGATCACCAAAAAGCTTGCTAAAAATGAAATTAAGGCAAAAGAAATTTGAACCAGGAGTATAAATACCAACAAGTAGTAGTAAAAATCTTCCCCTCGAATGATGCATGTAAATAACCATAAGAACTTGTCGAATAACTAACCACCATGGTCACAGATACGTTGTAGTTCCAGCCATAAAGAACATAGTACCTCCTAAAATACTAATAAAGATGACTAAAATCATATTTGAAACCAAGTAGTAGTAATATGAAGAATCGTTCAAAGAGTAACCGGTAGAAACCATGTAAAAGTATCCATATTTTCCCCTGAACATATAAGAAGAGGAAGGTTTTTCGAAGAGCTGGGAGCTTTGATACCAATTGTTGAGTTTGTTAAACTCCATGGACCATTTAGAGCGCTAGGGATCAATAACAAAGACTAATAACATGCACAGGGGAATAAACTAATCAATTCTTTGTTATTGAACAAGGTTTTCATCATCATCTAACTAGCACTAACTAATAATCTGCTAATCGACTAACTAACTATCAACTAAACTCTAACCTAGGCGTTTACATTAGAGAACTTACGCCTAGGAGATACACACACACCCCTTTGGTGTTCACATCTTGACACACTTAAATCTAATTCCCTGCCTCTCTTTATATACTAGAGAGTCTAGGGTTACAAATACTACTAGGGACTAAATAATAATTTCTTCTTTAACAAGTAGATACCTTGTCTTTCCTTATCTTCATAAGTCCTTCACGTTTCATGTTTTGTCATAATCAACTCAAATATAATTCCCAGCAATCTTCCCCTAGTTGATAATGACAAAACCAAATAAGCACGAACTTCCCCTAAAGTTAAGATGTCATGAAACATGTCGACTTCACCTTAAACATGCAATCATCAAGAATCTTCAAGTTGCAAATCTTCTATGTAATGCCTTCTTCCCCTTTTTGTCATAATCCACTAGGAGAAGCTAAGTAGAAGCAACTTTGATTCCAACCACCACGAACCAATATCATACGACTAATCCATCCTTCTAATGCATCAAGATACCCGCCATGAAGATCACCAAAAAGCTTGCTAAAAATGAAATTAAGGCAAAAGAAATCTGAACCAGGAGTATAAATACCAACAAGTAGTAGTAAAAATCTTCCCCTCGAATGATGCATGTAAATAACCATAAGAACTTGTCGAATAACTAACCACTATGGTCACAAAAATGTTGTAGTTCCAGCCATAAAGAACATAGTACCTCTTAAAATACTAATAAAGATTACTATAATCATATTTGAAACCAAGTAGTAGTAATATGAAGAATAGTTCAAAGAGTAACCGATAGAAACCATGTAAAAGTATTCATATCTTCCCCTGAACATGATAACTACCTTTACCAATATTCCAATCTCGTGTGTGTGTATACCAATATCCCATGTGTGTATCTTCTGTCCAAAACCATATTCGAACAGTATACAATTAAACTCCACGTTTAATTGTTATATCTGTCAACCAGTAGAAAACCAAACTCAATCCATATACTAATCTAAGCCCATGTCACAATGATGGTGCAATTACAACTGTTAAATTAAGTGCTAATATATACCACTTGTGTACTTTCACAAATTGTCATGTATTTTCCAACTCTCTTTACACAAAACAACATAAGTTAGCTCATCCTTTAAATCAGCTTAGCACAAGACCACACCAACAATACACCATTTAACCTTCATCCACCAACGAGCAGTACCTTCAAAAGTAGCAGCAGTACTAAGGTCCATGAGCAGTACTTTGAGCTTATACGGGTAGTGCAGTACTATTGTGATTATACGAGCAGTACCAAGGTTCGTCTAGCAATACTTGAAACAGATACTTCTGAATACATTCAACATATATCAAGGAGCACAAATGTATAGACTCTACCAAATCAACCACAATTTCGAACATCAGTAACCATTATGACAATCAAAGAATTCCTTTAATACTTAAACACCCATGTGAGATTCTAGCAGTGGTACCAAACATAGTAACGTAGCAGTGGTTCGAACAACTAAAAGTAGGAACGACATCATAGCGAAGGTAGTAGGAATCCACAACAGCAGTGGTATTCGAACAAAGCAGCAGTGGTAATTGACTCATTAGCAGTGGAAACGTTTCAGCTAGCAGTGGTAACGAGAAAGAGCTAGCAGTGGATTCTTATTCTGAGCAGCACACTAAACCCTAAATACATACTCTATCAATAGTGACCATTAAAAACTCATTGTATTAGGGTTTGATAGTACCCTTTAATGCACACTCAACATAATGAAAACCCTAAAAACCTGAAAAATTCGATTTTGAAAACCTCCTTCAGCAGCCAACTTCGACAGCCTGTAACTTTCACATAAAAGCTTAAATCGACAATCCCTCCAGTGAAAAGTTAGATTGTCATATAGAGAACATCCACCTAAAATTTCGTCCCGATACAACGGTTAACGAAAAAGTTATCGCCTCTTGAAAACAGTGTTGTAGAAACATTACGAAAATTTTCTGAATTCGAATTTTTCTTCCTTCTTCTTCGAAAAACCTTGTAGATCCCTATATCAAGAGCTCCCCGCTCTGATACCAATTGATAATATCGTTTATAAGCTCATCTAGGGATCAATAACAAAGACTAATAACATGCACAGCGGAATAAACTAATCAATTCTTTGTTATTGAACAAGGTTTTCATCATCATCTAACTAACAATAACTACTAATCGACTACTAAGTAATATTCGACTAAATACTATTCTAGTCGACTAAATACTAACTAACTATCCTAGGCGTTTATATTTTAAGCCTAGGCTAAACACACACACACCTTTGGTGTTCACATCTTGACACACTAAAACCTAATTCCCTGTCTCTCTTTATATACTAGAGAGTCTAGGGTTACAAAATACTACTAGGGACTAGATAATAAATACTAAAATAAAAAATTGGTCCCTTGTCTTCAATAGTCTTCATAAGTCTTTCATCTTTCATATTTTGTCATAATCAACTCAAATATTATTCCCAACAATCTTCTCCTAGTTGATAATGACAAAACCACGTAATCACAAACTTCCCCTGAAGCTAAAATATATGAAAGATAACGATTACTCTTTGAACTATTCTTCCTTCTTCTTCGAAAAACCTTGTAGATCCCTATTATTAGCCTTAATAGTTTTTATTAGAAGTGATGGTCATTCACATTTAGGAACTTTGTAACGTGTGTTAGATATCATGCTAGAATAGTCAACGGGCTCGTGGATTGGACTAAGCTAATTGGTTAGAAGTTAAGTTAAGCTAGCCTTTCTTCATGTGTTATCCAATCCAAGAACACGAGGCCCAAGCCAAAGCCCATTAGGGAGTTTATGTATTGTACTATATAAACCCCTCAAAGTCTCATTTGAGGGGTGTGCTTGAGTGTGTGTGTGTGTGTGTGTGTTTTCTTTGGAATATACAACTTATTGTTTTCATCTTCTCTTTACACATATACACGGTTTTAACATCAAGTCACCATCTTTCTCATCTTTAATTCTACGCATAGTGTGTTTGGTTTAACGTGTTCATCTTGTGATAAGGTGTGTTACGCGTAAGGTTGATATATCTAAGGTCCTACAATTAGTATCAATCGCCTAACAATGGTTTAGGAGTGTTTTGGTTGAAGTTTTTTTTGTAGTGTACGCGTAGTCTTCGTTCTCAAAGTTGTCACACATAAAACATTAATTTTTGCACTTAAATCTTTAAGATTCTTATGGTCTAAGGTTTATATAGTGTTAAAGTTTCTGTTTTTTGCAAAAAGTTCGAAACTTTACGTGTTTTGGTTCAGTTTTAAATTCGTTTTTGGTTCGTAGTTCATTTCTACGCATAAGCATAAAAGGCATTTTGGGTGTTTTTGTTAAAAACTTTCTTGTTATTTGCGTGTTTTGGAAGCTGTTTGTGCATCAGAAATCGTTTGAATCACTGGAAATTTCTTACGCGTAAGTCAAAACCCTATTTTTACGCGTAAGAAAGTCAAAACCCTAGTTTTCTACGCATAACTTTTTGGTGAAGAATCTTCGTGCAAAAACGGTGACTCAGTGCTTCCCTCACTTGGATAAGTGTGTGGAACACTTCGACTTTCGGATATCGTTTACGATGTGACAGTGTAAAGGATTTTTGGTTTTAAACCAACTCTTACGCATAAGCAGAAAGCTTACGAGTAAGCACTCTACGCATACGTTAACTCTTACGCGTAAGGTACTTTACTTCTACGCTTAAAGTTTACGCATAAGACTTACGTTTAACCTTAGGTTTACGCATAAGAATCCTACGCCTAAGCTCTTTACGCATAAGGACTCCTACGCATAAGCACTCATTTCTACGCTTAAGAACAGTTTTACGAGTAAGATTTTGAGCAAAACTTCAAACGGCTATAACTTTTGAACCGTAACTCCGTTTTCAGCGATCTGCCCATCAAATCGACCGTGAGAACGAGGAGAATAGACCGCCGAATAAACTAAAGGGTCAACCTTCAAGTCCTAAAAACGCTCTGAAAAGAAGTTATTGAGGTTTTTAAGTTTTTAGACCAAATTTTCACTACAACAACCGAGCTTAATCTTCATCCAACACAACTCCTTTATTGTTGAATCGATCCTACATCAACTTTATCATTTCATACCTTCATCAATGGCAACTCAACAAGACATTCATGAAGCCGGTGCCGAAAACCGTCCTCCTATGTTGGAAAAAGGTGGTTATCTTCAATGGACAAGTCGAATGCTTCGTTACATCAAGACAAAACCTAATGGAAAATTGATGATCAAATCCATTCAGGATGGACCCTTCATACCTCGACAAGTCCAAGACCCTGGAAATGCTGATGCAACGCCTCCCGTCCCACCATTTTTTCGTCTTCAAAAAGAATCGGAATACTCTGAAGAGGATCAGAAGCAAGTCGAAGCAGATGACATGGCAATTCATATTGTCCAACTGGGTTTAGCAAGAGACATCTTTGCTGCTGTAGGCAGTTGTGAAACTGCTTTCGATATGTGGGAACGAATTAGACGACTTTGTCATGGAACAGAAATTGGTCAACAAGACACAGAGAACAAGTTGCTAACTGTTTGGGAGAAGTTTACATCTACTCCAGGAGAATCCATTGAATCCTACTATGGAAGGTTCTGCACTTTAATGAATGAGCTGATCAGAAACAAGTTGACACCCAGAACTATCGTGAGCAACATCAAGTTCTTGAACAATCTACCAGAAGAATGGGGACGATATGTCACTATTGTCAACCAAAAAAAAGACTTACATTAAGTGAACTTTGATCAACTCAACGATTTTCTGAAACAAAACCAAAATGAAGTGAATGAAGTCAGGCAAGAAAGATTAGCAAAGAATCATGATCCATTGGCACTCATTGCAAAGACTCAAACTCCAGTGAATACACAACAACAAGCTTCATCATCTTCCACTAACAACAACTTGCAGCAATACATCCCTCCACAACAAAACTATCCACCTGAACAACCACATTACCAAGAACAAGGAATCACTGATCTTGAAATAGAACAAGAAGAAGCTTTGTCACAAGCATTTGCATTCTTGGGTAAAGCATTCAGAGGTCGCTATTCCACACCAACTAACAACAACCAAAGGATTTCATCAAACACTCGCAACAGGCAAATTGCACAGCCGGGTGTGAATATGGGTCATCAAGGACAAATGGTTAGAGTTATTGGGAATCAGCAGGGATATGCTACTGGATTTCGCATGGGTAATCAGGCGGTTCCGAATCAGGGTAATCAGATGGGTCAGAATGTTGGGAATAGAGCAGTGGGTAATCAGAATGGGAATGTTGCAGCTCTAGTCGTTGGCAATTATGGAAATGTGAATCAGGTTAATCAGGTTACGTGTTATAACTGTCAAGGATTGGTTCACATGGCAAGGAATTGTCCAACTAAGCCAAAAAAGAAGGATCTTGCGTATCTTCAGAAAGCTATCATGTTGATACAAAAGGAACAATCTGGACTTCAATTGAGTGCTGAGGAGCATGACTTCATGGCTATTATGGATGATTTGGAAGACCTCGAGGAACACAATGCAAACTGCATCTTCATGGCAAATCTTCAGGAGACTAAGTACGACACTGATTCTGATGCATCTCCTGTCTATGACGCCAACGCAGTATCTGAGGTACCAATCACTGATCCATGCTATAACAATGTCATATTTGATGTGTTTACTCATGACGAACAACATTCTGTGACATCAGCACCTACTTATGATACATACCTGGACAATCCGAGTTGTAGCAATACTAACTCTGAGACTCCAGATGTGGATCCTAATGGAGACTGTGTGGCACAAAATACTGTGACTGATGAGGAAACACGTGCTTATTTTTAATCATTAATCAATAACTGTGGCATTGAAATTGAGAAAGTTAGAATGGTCAATCGTGAAGTTAAGGCCGCGAATGCTAAATTGACCGCTGAGCTTGAGAGTTATAAGGAGAACGCAAAAGCCTTTGAATTTCAGAAAAACAAAGAATCAGAATTAGAAATTGGTAATCGAAATTTGGTTTCTAAAGAACAACTATTGCAAATCAAGTACAACACACTCGATTTGAATTTGAACTTGAAAATTAAATCTTTAAACAAGGAAATTTCTGATTTAAATAACCAACTTTCTAAACAAAAAGAAATGTTTTCTAATCTTGAAAAAGAGAAGAAGCAGTTGATTACTGATTTTTCAAAACGAGAAGATTCTCTTCTTGATGAAATTCTTGATAAAAATGAAAAAATCCAAACTTTGGAAATTTTGCTTCTTAAAACGGGTCACTCTGGTCAAACAATCAAGATGCTTTCTAATCAAGTAAATCCGCGTTTTCATACTAATAATAGAATGACACTTGGTAACGACCCTTCTTCGTTCCTCAAGAAAGCTCAGAAACCTCAGAATGTGTTAAACAATGGGAAAGCTTTACATGAACCCATTATTGGTCGTGATTCTCTTCAAACGTTAGAACTATCTGAGGAGAGTAGATCAAAAATGAAACAAAAAAATCCGGAAATCAAACCAATTGATTATAACAAATGGAACAAAATTAACGGAATTACTTTTGTTAATCAAAAAGAAAAGTCAAAGTTTTCTATCACACCAAGTGTTTCAAACAAAGAGTCAACACCTGTTTCAAAATCTGTTTCAAAACCAGTTGTTGTCTCAAATTCTCTTTCGAACATTGAACAAATGTCTTCAAACAATCCCTTTAACACAAGTGATGCGAGAAGTATTTTAGAAAATGTGAAAACTAGAATTGTGGATCTTCAAGACACTGTTAAAACTAAAACCAATATTACAACAAACATCTGGTTTAATAGTTTTGATAATGAAAATAAAAAGTATCTTGAAACTCAAATTTCCCCTCAGCTGAATGCCATCAGTGCAAGGGTAATTCATTTTGAACAAGCATTTTTTAAAGAAACAGTTGACTTTTTCAAGGACCATAAATCCCTGGTAAAGCAAGCTAATGACTGTGTTGAACAAATCAAAGTTTTGGAAAATTTAAATGACTCTCTCTTCGAAGATGTTCTGACTACTGATATTATGTCCATTATTTTACAAACATATTATGTTGAAGATCATGAAAGACTCCAGTCTGAGACCTCCAAAATTATTTCAAAATATGAAAAAGCACTTGAGAAACTTGAAAAAGAAAATGTCTCATACTTTAAACAACTTGATCGAAAAACTGAGGAATGCAAGTATGACAAATTGTCGTATGAGCGTGCCTACAATGACATGAAAGCGAAAAATGATCTTTTGAGGGCTCAGCTGGAATGTCAAAAAGGAAAGGCAGTGGCTACTAAGATTTCAACACCATTAACTGAGGAGAAAGCAAATGTTCCCAAACTGGTTTTAAAACCAAAAATGTCTGTTTCAATGCCTCCTCCAAAAGTCAATGAGAAAAATGATTTATCAAAATCAGTCACACCACCTGCCTTGCCTAAACAAAATGTTGATAAAGGAAAAGCGGTTATCGAGAAACCAAAAGTTTTAGCTCCTGGCCTTTTTAAGATGAGTACCACTAATGTGTCTGCCTCCACATCTAAAACATATAGAACAAACGACATAAGTTTAGAAAAGCACTCTAAAGAGACTAGGAAAGCCGAAACCACTTCTCTAGATATAAATGTGAATCCTAATGAGTGTGCCTTACCTTCTACAGGACTAGGAAGCACCTCTAGGAGCAGCAGACTAAAGCCTAAGAGCAATACAAGGAACAATAGAGTCTCGCTTGCCTCTAAGAGTAGTCGCTTGAATAAAGAGAAGAAATTAGAAGAACACCCTAGGAGTTTACCGCTTTGGAATAAGAAAGATATTTCATCTGAATGTAATGAACGTATGAACTCTGCTAAGTTTAATGAATCTGTTGAATCTGTTTGTTTAATTTGCAAGAAATCTTTAACTAATGTTCATGATGATTGTGTTTCTAAGAATGAGATTGTTAAGCCTGTTAAGAAGAATGTTCCCAAAAGAACTTATGCTAAACGAATAGGAAGACTAGTTGCGAGACTTAGGCTTTACACTACTGATAGGGAGCATAATGTTTACTTTAGGGATGACATTTGGAAACCCACATGTAGAACTTTCACACTCCATAATGGTAGAATGAGTGATAAACCTGTCTTACCAATAGACAACTTCTATGAGTGTGATCAGGATTTTACCTCTAACCCAAAGGAACCAAAATCGAAACGGTTTCCAAAATCTTCTTCTTCTGTTATTGGCAGGTTATCGAAATATGTCTTTGGATCGTCGACTCGGGTTGCTCCAAGCACATGACCGGGAATCTGAAGCTGCTGATCAATTTCGTCTGGCAATTCATGGGAACCGTATGTTTCGGAAATGATCATGTAGCAGCTATCATGGGTTATGGAGATCCACCTTTTGGAAATTATTTGATCACTCGGGTTTACTATGTCCAAGGGTTGGGACACAATTTGTTCTCAGTCGGGCAGTTCTGTGATGCAGATTTAGAGGTTGCTTTTAGGAAAAATGCTTGCTTCGTTAGAAACTTGAATGGAACTGATCTCTTAACTGGGAATCGTGATACAAACTTGTATGCTATCTACATTAACCAAATGGCCTCTTCATCACCAATATGTCTTATGACACGAGCATCTGGAACAAAGTCCTGGTTGTGGCACAGACGGTTATCTCATCTCAATTTCGACACCATCAACAAACTTGCCAAAGACAACATCGTCAATGGACTTCCAAAGTTCAAATACACCAAGGATCACTTATGTCCATCATGCGAACAAGGAAAAAGCAAAAGAGCATCATATAAACCCAAATCCGTACCTAGTTCGGAAGCAAGGTTGCATATGTTGCACATAGACTTATGTGGCCCAATGAGAGTTGAAAGCATTAATGGGAAAAAGTATATTCTTGTTATCGTTGATGACTATTCAAGATATACATGGGTTAGGTTTTTGAGATCAAAAGACGAAGCACCAGGCATTATCATCACCTTCCTGAAACGTATTCAAGTACTTCTTCAAGCTCCTATAAGAGTTGTAAGAACAGACAACGGCACAGAATTCACAAATCAGGAGTTAAGAGCTTATTTTGAAGATGTTGGAATAACTCATCAAACATCAGTTGTTAGAACTCCACAACAGAATGGGGTAGTTGAAAGAAGAAATCGAACTCTTGTGGAAGCTGCTCGCACAATGCTAATTTATTCCAGTGCACCGTTATTTCTATGGGCTGATGTTGTTGCCACTGCTTGTTTCACTCAGAACCGATCCCTAATCCATCCAAGATTCAATAAAACCCCATATGAAATTGTGAACAACAGAAAACCTGATATCTCTTACTTTCACGTGTTTGGCGCTTTGTGCTATCCGACAAATGACAGAGAAGATCTAGGGAAACTGAAAGCTAAAGGTGATATTGGAATCTTCATTGGATAT
The DNA here is from genome assembly GCA_019973895.1 of Chrysanthemum seticuspe. Taxonomy (NCBI): domain Eukaryota; kingdom Viridiplantae; phylum Streptophyta; class Magnoliopsida; order Asterales; family Asteraceae; genus Chrysanthemum; species Chrysanthemum seticuspe. The sequence goes on along the minus strand of BPTQ01000008.1, from coordinate 155,051,360 downwards.
TCAGATAGCTCGAGGGCATTCAGGGTATATAACAGAAGAACTAGGAGAATCATGGAGACGATGAACGTGAATTTTGATGAACTTTCACATATGGCTTCTGAGAGACTCGCTCTAGAACCCGGACTAAACCCGCAGACTTCTGGACACATCAGTTCAGGACTTGTACCTCAAAGAGATCAATTAACGGCGTATGACAATCCTAAAGAACAAGAATAGGAGAAATTCTTCGAGTTAATGTTCGATGAATACTATGGTGGAACTTCGACAAATGCATCAACCCATCATTCCGCTGCACCCGCTCAAAATCATCCTCCACCACCAATAGAAGATGCATCAACGACGGTCGAAACCAATGCACCAACTCCATCAACATCATCTACATCTACTCCAGTTATTGCACCCGTTCTACCAGCAGTTTATGAGCAAAACCTAAACCAAAACGATGCAACGTTAGATGAAGACTTATTTGAAAACCCGTTTGCTACGGAATCAGCTGAATCATCTTCAAGCTTACGAGAACCATCTAACTCGCATACATTTAATCAACGGTATCCTTCTACTCTGAAGTGGACAAAAGACCACCCAATTGAACAAGTTATTGGTGAACCTTCAAGGCCAATTCAGACGAGACGCCAACTTGCCACCGATTGCGACTTATGCATTTACCTTTGCTCAATTAGCAATATAGAGCCAAAGAATATTCGCGAGGCAATGGCAGAACCTGCATGGATAGAAGCGATGCAGGAGGAACTTCTCCAATACCGTCTACATGACTCTTGGGAAATGGTTCCAAGACCAATTGACATTCGCGTCATTGATCTCAAATGGTTATGGAAGAACAAAAGGGATGAAGAGATGAGTGTAATTCGCAACAAAGCTCGTCTTGTGGCCAAAGGATACAGACAAGAGGAAGGGATAGATTTCGAGGAGTCATTCGCGCCAGTAGCCAGACTTGAAGCAGTCAGGATATTCTTAGCCTATGCCGCTCACAAAAACATCACGGTTTATCAGATGGACATTAAGACCGCGTTCTTGAATGGAACTCTAAAAGAAGAAGTGTACGTGAGTCAGCCAGAAGGCTTCATAGACATGGAACATCCAGACTACGTCTACAAACTCAAAAAGGCAATCTATGGATTAAAGCAAGCTCCGAGAGCGTGGTATGACGAACTGTCTTCTTTCCTTATTCTAAATAATTTCACCAAAGGAACGGTCGATCCTACCTTGTTTACACAAAAATGCAAAAATGACATTCTGATTGTTCAGATTTACGTGGACGACATCATTTTTGGGTCCACTAATCCGAAACTTTCAAAACATTTTGAAAATCTCATGAAAAGCAAATTTGAAATGTCCATGATGGGGGAACTAAAGTTTTTTCTTGGTTTACAAATACATTAGTCCCCTCGTGGAATTTTTATTAATCAAGCTAAATACACAACTGAGATTTTGAAAATCATGGTATGGATAATTGTGACTCGGTTGGAACACCAATGGTAACTTCACCAAAAATTGGAGCCGATTTGTTTGGGAAACCTATTGATCCGAAGAAATATCGGAGCATGATAGGTTCTCTCATGTACCTTACTGCTAGTCGACCCGATATTCATTTTGTTGTTTGCTTATTAGCACGGTTTCAGGCTAAGCCTACCGAACTGCACCTCAAAGAGGTTAAACGGATCTTTCGGTACCTGAAGACATCCATTCACAAGGGTCTTTGGTACCCGAAGGAATCCGGATTTGATCTAATTGCCTTTTCAGATGCGGACCACGCAGGTGACCAAGTTATAGAAAAAAGTACATCAGGAGGAGCACAATTTTTGGGTGAAAAGTTAGTAAGCTGGTCTTCAAAGAAACAAGATTGCACTGCACTTTCAACCGCTGAAGCTGAGTATGTGTCTCTATCTGCGTGTTGTGCTCAAGTTCTATGGATGAGAACACAACTCACAGACTATGGCTTTACTTTCGATAAAATACCTATGTATTGTGACTCGAAAAGTGCCATAGCCATATCATGCAATCCTGTTCATCACTCAAAGACTAAGCATATCAGAGTACGCTATCACTTCATAAAAGAACATGTGGAAGAAGGTACAATTGAATTATTTTTCGTGAAGACAGATTACCAACTCGCCGACATATTTACTAAAGCCCTTCCAAAAGAAAGGTTTGACGATTTAGTTCGACGAATTGGAATGCGAAGCCTAACCCCTGAGGAGTTAGAACATCTTCTCGAATCTTCTTGAAAATGATTTTCCAAAAAGCTTCGCTGTAAATATTTTTGAAAAACAAAATACAAAATTTGAAAAACTAACAAAAGCAAAATATAAAAATATAAAACTTTCAAAAATACAAAAACAATATAAAATCAAAAATACAAAAATATTCTTCTCACGACATGTCTCTCGTATAATCGATATTCTGTACGTTTCTAGAAATGTCATTCAACAATGATACGGGTATGTACAGATGCTTGAGCGAGAGTTCTTTATTGTTTTCCAAAACATGTCGTTTCTCAAAATTTCTTCAAATATGGCTTTCGTATACATCAGTACGAAACCCGGACCGAAATAATGACTTTTGATTATTTTTCAAATCAAAACTCGTGTTTTTTAATGAAAATCACAAGTGTACGCTTCAGTGCACTACATTTTAAACTGATGAGAAATCATCATCATCTTGAGCACCATTTCAAGATTGTTCAAAAAGATTTTCAAAATCTTTCAAATATTTTGTGCTCAAGATAACTCCCTCTAAAACCCTTTAATTGATTATGCTTTATTAAAGGGGGAGTATAAAACAAAAATGTTCCAAATTCATGCTTAAATCAAATCCGTTTGTCTCCCCAAAAGATTCTAAAATGTTATTTTAATCCGATGATATCAAAAATATCACGAATATGCTATTTTTGAGGGGGAGGAGACGTGATTAAAATGTGATCAAAAAGTTTAATGATCGTTGTTTGAATCTCAAAATGAGCTTGACTCAGTTGAAACCAATGAATTGACGAGGAATCATGTACCATATCGAGAAACTTTCTTTGGACTTGACCAGGACGGGTAATAATTTCAAGCTAGTTCTCTAGTGATGTAAACGTGTCTCGAATCGGTCTTGTTCAATTAAAGTCGATCAATTCAAAAAGTGCGAACTCTACCCTCTATGTGCAGATTTCTGTCAAAACTTATAAGTACATGTGAAGGGGGAGTGTTTCTGAAAATATAAAACTCACGGAGTGTTGCAAACATGTTTTCTATCATAAACACTCTGAGAGATTTTCAAGGAAAATTGTTTTATGGCAACAATAGGACAGTCATGGAGTTATAAGGTGACTATTGATAGGAAATCCGTCCTATGATCCGCCAGAGCCAGAGGGATCTACCCAAGGACATCACAAATAGTTAGTATTAGAAGTCCTTAGGAATGATTGAAAAAAGGAGTAATGTGAGAAAGGAGAAAGAAGGGGTTGAAGAATTAAAAAGAAAAGTAATGCAAAAGGGTGAAAAGAAATAGCCCTCCATATTCAACCTTAGGGCAGAAACAGGGTTCAATTCATCTGCTACTGGTTGTCACTAGATGACACTGGTATTGAAGACAAAGACGTCATGGACCCAGTGACGCACTGCACTAAACCTTCTAGCCATTCAATTCCTCTCTAAAGGACTTGTTTCATTCTCACTGGGAACCCTACATAATCTATCGACTTTCTCTTAGAGATTGTTGATATTGAAGAAGGAGACCCTCTCCCTAGTCTCCGCTCAGGAAAACCAAAATGCACTATTGAGTCTAGAGCCACGAGATTCATCAAAAGATCTCATAGGAACACTTGACATGACATCGCTTGTTGTTCATCAATAAGGACACAAGTGATATATTATAGAGTCCTACGCAGATCTTAGCAATCTGCCATAACATTTATGAGAGGTTTCACAATTGTGATCCTCAGTGATTGAATGGAAACTCCTGCCAGGTTCAACATCAAGCAGCCCTGACAGCAGGTCAATTCGGTAACTCCCTGTGGATTACGCTTAGTGTGTCTCAAACGGTCTACAGTCGTGGGGTGATGCTTCGGTGTACCTCAGCGACTCATCTGAACTGTAGGTGTATTTCGGTACATCGCGTTATCTCACTTGTGGGACTCCAGTACAGGAACGGCCTCTGTGAGAATTAGAGACGTGTTTTCACACTATGTTGTTAACACCCTCAAAATTCAAACTTGTAAGTGCCGGAATCCGCTTATTACTAACCTGTTTTTATGTCTTCTTCTTATGGAAGCTCCGGAGCGGATTGATCGTGCAGATTCTTCACATGCTCATACCAACAACACATGAAAGTTCTCGTCAATATCAAAGAATCTACAAAGTATAAAGACTCGAGAACTATATCATTGGTATCCAAAAGACAAATAGAAGTGTGAGCATGGTGGAGAAAGGCGTGGAGATACCTAACCAATGAAGTTGACAACGGCAGACAACTACATTAATTGATCACAAAGCATGAAGGAACAAAGAATTAAGACTATTCTATATCTACACGCAAAGTTCAGGCTCAAGGAAAGTAAAGACCTAATCAAAGTGGAGCATCTTTTGAATGACCACCCTTTAAGGGGAGATTGTTAGCCTTAATAGTTTTTATTAGAAGTGATGGTCATTCACATTTAGGAACTTTGTAACGTGTGTTAGATATCGTGCTAGAATAGTCAACGGGCTCGTGGATTGGACTAAGCTAATTGGTTAGAAGTTAAGTTAAGCTAGCCTTTCTTCATGTGTTATCCAATCCAAGTCCACGAGGCCCAAGCCAAAGCCCATTAGGGCGTTTATGTATTGTACTATATAAACCCCTCAAAGTCTCATTTGAGGGGTGTACTTGAGTGTGTGTGTGTGTGTGTTTTCTTTGGAATATACAACTTATTGTTTTCATCTTCTCTCTACACATATACACGGTTTTAACATCAAGTCACCATCTTTCTCATCTTTAATTCTATGCATAGTGTGTTTGGTTTAACGTGTTCATCTTGTGATAAGGTGTGTTACGCGTAAGGTTGATATATCTAAGGTCCTACACCTATATCAAAAGCTCCCCGCTCTGATACCAATTGTGAAGATCGTTTATAAGCTCATCTAGGGTTAAACAATAACATATACATACGCAGCGGAATAACAAAGAACAATTATGTTATTGCTAAAGGTTTCTCGTCATCATCTCTAACTAAACACTCTAATACTAATCGACTACTAAGTAATATTCGACTAAATACTATTCTAGTCAACTAAATACTAACTAACTATCCTAGGCGTTTATATTTTACGCCTAGGCTAAACACACACACCTTTGGTGTTCACATCTTGACACACTAAAACCTAATTCTCTGCCTCTCTTTATATACTAGAGAGTCTAGGGTTACAATTGACTACTAGGGACTAAATAATAATTTCTTCTTTAACAAGTAGATCCCTTTTCTTTCCTTATCTTCATAAGTCCTTCACGTTTCATGTTTTGTCATAATTAACTCAAATATAATTCCCAACAACCTGCTTATCATTAAGAGTAACTGTGACAGCATCTTGACCATCCACCTTTTTCATTGTATGCCAAAATTGGTGAATGTAGATCTCCGGCACAGTTGCAGAGTTTGTGAGCATGTTGTTGTAGGGATGAGACTTAAGAATATCCACTGCAATTCGGCATGAAGACTATGAGCATGTGAAGTTCTCAAAATCAACCTTGAGGTTGTTCTTTCCAACCTTCATACTATAACCAGTAGGGAATATGTCTTCCATTGTGAGGTTATTTGGTGCATTAACGTTTTCCATGGTGATGTCCATATCGTGATCTGAAAGATATTGAGACAAAAGCACCAACATATCGAAAGACATTATGTTAATCAAAAGTTGATTTTATTGTCCAATTTATTGAATATGTTATGTTAATGAATGTTACGAGTCCAAAGTCACTTGTTTGTCCAATAGTCCAAAGTTGATGTGATTAGTTACGTGAGTATTAATTTTGAATTTTAAAGTCCAAATTTTCACTCATTCACACAACATTTTAACAATTATAGCTTATTAGTGATATTTTGGTCTTCTGACATTATAAGTAACTTATTTACAAGTTTGTACGCGTAACATTTCATAAGTAAAGTTAAAATTTTGGCTTAAGCGTAAGAATGTAAGCTTATGCGTAAACATAGTAACCATACGCGTAGAGTTAAGCTTATGCGTAGGAGTCCATCTTACGCGTAAGAACGCTTACGCGTAGGAATAGACTCTTGGCATAAAGCTTACGCTTAAGCGTAGGTTGGGACTTATTCGTAAGGTTTACTCGTAAGAGCAAGCCTTATGCGTAAGAAACCAAGTTTACGCATATCCTTCACATGATACGCGTAGTCCCTTTGTAGACCCTTACGCGTAAGAGCTACGCGTAAGATTTCTCTTACGTGTAACTTCTATGCATAAGGTATTCCTTAAGCGTAGAATCCAATTTTAACCTTGATTCTGATTTTGCACGCGTAATACCTAAAATAGATTAATCACAACATCTCCATTAACACTTTTATTCAACCACTTTCAAAATCACATGGCATCTTAAGTGAAATTTATTTACGCGTAGACTCGTTTTAAGCGTAAGGATAAACCCTAATGATTGAAAATCTACGCTTAAAAAATCTAACCATGAAAACACAACCAAATGATTTCTGGGATGTCTTAGAGGCCTTCTGAGTTTCTTTCAACAAGTTTTAACATCAAATACCTCATGAATCAAAAATACCCAAACCAACTTGTTCATAAACCCTAAAGTCTAATTGTGCAGTTTTGATGTTTCTGGGTTGGATTCAATGATGTATTTGGATAATTAAACATATAATAAACATCTTTCAAGCCTTTAATTGTCCTAAAATACTCACAATAGAAAACACCCAATTTCACGCATAAACCCTAATTTAGAAAAGTGATTCATACATGTTTCTGGGTTGAATTAGATGTTGGAAGCAGTTTAAAGATTGATATTAGAAACATTTTAACACACCCATTTCACAACAAACAACCCAACAAGAATTCATGCTTATACGCGTAAGCGTAAAAGCTTGAATCTCACTTAGAGGAAGATCAAACCGTTGATTTTGCAAACGGTTAAAGATCAATGTTTGATATTACACCAAGAAACTTTAAACACTTACAAATTTGAGGTTTATAAAACGGATTGGAAGATGAATTATAGGCGTGGATGAGGTAGTTGAAGACTTAAATGTTTGGAATAAATGTGAAAGAAAATTAGGTGGGGAGTTTTTGTTAATTTTAAGTTTAAATTTTTGATAAGTATAGCCCCTCCACCTTAACCATTTTCAACCACGGCCCATAACTTCCATTTTTGGTTAAGCAAGTAGTGAAAGTTTGGAAAGAAACATGACGACACTCCCCCTCGACTTTAACAATATTGAAATTTTACAAATTTGAGTCCGAGGAGTGTAAAGAAACAAGAAACGTATCCACCATTATCAAAGATACAACCAAAATTGGGAAACATGCAAGTACAAGGTCTTATGAAACATAAAATATTTACTTTCTCCCCCTCAACACTTGACCGTGAAAATATTGAATTTTAGATAGAAGAGTATTTTTGTATTTTATGAATTTTTTTATTTTTCTATTTTGTTTTTGAGAAAATATTTACAAAAGAGATTTTGGTGTTTGACTGGTTTTCAAGAATGTGTTAAAAGTTCATCCCGTTCCTCTAGAGTCAAATACCTCATACCAATCCAGTGGATCAACTCAGTAAACCTAGCAGGAGCTAAGGCTTTGGTGAGAAGGTCCGCCAATTGGTGTTCAGTACCCACAAAATATAATTCAACAGTACCCATTTCCACATGCTCCTTTATGAAATGATATCGAAGATCGATGTGCTTGGACTTTGAATGTTGGACGGAGTTGCACGAGATTGCAATAGCACTTTGATTGTTGCAATACATCAGAATTTTGTCAAATACGTAACCATAGTCTTTGAGTTGTGTTCTCATCCAAATGACTTGAGCACAACACACCGATATGGCTACATATTCTGCTTCGGTTGAGGACAGCGATGTACAATCCTGCTTCTTCGATTGCCATGACACCAATTTATCACCAAGAAATTGTAGAGCACCTGAAGTACTTTTTCGAGAATCTAAGCAGCCTGCGTGATCAGCGTCTGAAAAAACTATTAGTTCAAAACCAGAATCCTTCGGATACCAGATTCCCAAATTAATGGTTCCCTTCATGTATCGGAGGATTCTTTTAGCCTCAAAGAGGTGAGTTTCAGTTGGTCTAGACTGATAACGGAAGCAAAGATATACATCAAATACAATATCAGGTCTGCTGGTTGTTAGATACATGAGAGACCCAATAATACTTCGGTATTTGGAGGGGTCAACCAATTTCCCATGCAAATCAGCATCCAGTTTCTTGGTATGTTCCATAGGTGTGGCATAGGTATCACGGTTTTGCATTCCATGTTTGTTTAAAATTTCAAGAGCATATTTGGACTGACTTAGGAAAATACCACGGGGTGATTGATAAACTTGCAGTCCTAGAAAGAACGTAAGTTCACCCATCATGGACATTTAAAAATGTTTTTTCATAAGTTTTGAAAATTCGTTTGAGTAATTTTTATGTGTAGACCCAAAAATGATGTCATCCACATAGATTTGAACGATTAAAATGTGAGCCCCGTGATATTGAATGAAAAGTGTTGGGTCGACCGATCCTTTAGTGAAATTAGTGGCAATGAGAAAGGATGATAACTTATCATACCACGCCCGAGGGGCTTGTTTGAGATCGTAGAGAGCCTTTTTCAGTTTGAAGACATGATTCGGGAACTCTGGATCAACAAATCCTTCCGGCTGACTCACATATACCGTTTCCTTCAGTTTACCATTCAGAAAAGCGGTTTTGACATCCATTTGATAGACCGTGATGTGCATGTGAGTCGCATATGCCAGAAAGATCCGTACAGCCTCAAGTCTAGCAACCGATGTGAATTATTCCTCGAAGTCAATCCCCTCTTCTTCTCTATAACCCTTAGCCACCAATCGTAACATATTTCTGATAACCGTACCTTCAACATCCAACTTGTTTTTCTAAATCCATTAAGACCAATAACATAGACCCTTGTTGGTCTTTCAACCAATTCCCATACTTCAAGACGTTTAAATTGATTAAGTTCTTCTTGCATGGATTATATCCAGTTGTCATAAGTCATTGCTTCTTTAATGTTTTTTTGGTTCAGATTGGCAAACGGTAAGTGCATAAATGCAATGTTCACCGTCAGTCTGTAGGCGTTGTCTAGTTACGACTGGCTGATTCAGGTTTCCAATGATATTCACAAGAGGATGGTCTTTAGTCCAACGATGTGTGGAGGGTGGATGTTGATATACATTGTGCAAATTAGGAGGATTCAAATGGCTTGTGGATGATTCCGCAACATCAGAAGTGGCAGATTCATTAGCAAAAGGATTGAAGAACGCATTTGGATCATAATCTGTAGGTGTAGGTACCTCATGGTTCAGAAGATCATTAGCTGGTTCAGCGTCATTAGATGCGGTTTGTTCGGCTATTGTTGTAGAATCAATTGGAGGTGCTTCTTCAACAGTTGTTGTTGTTTCAGGGTGTATCAGGGATTGGAGTATTATCAGGTTGAGCAGCGGAAACATTTGATACATCTGGAGCACGTTGATCAATATCATCACTAAACAGAGGAGCAAATAGCTGTTCCATTTGATGACGAGTAAGTTGTAGGCTTGGTTCAGCTGATGATGGGGTTTGGGGGAAGTTTAGACGGTTATGTCCGGGTTCCAAGCTGTTTTGCTCAGAAGCCATTTATGTAAGCTCATCGAAATTTGCAAAAATCGTTTCCATAATCTCCCTTGTACGATGATTCCAGGTCCGGTATCCTTTAGAATTATCACAGTATCCAACAAAGACTCCTATGTTAGCTTTGGCCTTGAGCTTACCAAAGTCATCACGATCATTATTTGGGTAGCAAAGGGATCCAAATACATGAAAGTGTTTGAGATTCGGTTTACGGTTAGGATAAGCTCATAAGGTGTTTTGTTGTGGCGTTTAGTAATCATAGAACGGTTCTGAGTGTAGCATGCAGTTGAGACGGCTTCAGCCCACAAGTAATCTGGAAGTTTAGCATTTATTAACATCGTTCTTGCAGCTTCCACTAATGTTTGGTTTCGTCTTTCAACAACTTCATTTTGTTCTGGTGTCCGTGTAATTGATGTTTGATGCTCAATTCCTACTTTCTCATAGTATTCTCGAAGAGTTTGATTCACAAATTTAGTTCCTTTATCTGTTCTGATCTGTCGGACTGTGTTCCGGAGCTGAACTTGAATTTTCGTGAGAAAGGTGATGATCATCTGTGGACCTTGATCTTTACTTCGAAGAAAATAAACCTAAGTCCATCTTGAGTAGGCATCGACAATTACCAAAATGTAGCATTTTCCATTAATCGTCTGCACACGCATCGAACCACACAAATCCATGTGAAGAAGATGAAGTACATGCTGAGAGCTGTGTTCCACCTTTGAAGGAAAGTGAGCATGAGTGCTTTTCCCTTGTTCACAAGCTGAGCATATATGATCTTTAGAATACCAAAATCTTGGGAGACCTTCAACGAGTTTTTAACGTGCAAGATTGGTTATGGTTTGAAAGTTTAAGTGTGAGAGACGACGGTGCCATAGCCAAGATTTTGTAGATGTTGCCTTTGAAAGTAGACATATGGGAGATGAAGCAATCATGTCTTGCATTGAGATTGTGTAAAGACTTGATGTGCGGTTTCCAGACATAAGATCGTTTCCTTGTAGGTCACGAATGAAACAAGTTTTCTCCCGAAAAGCAACTTCCAAATCTCCATCACAAAATGGACCAACTGAAAAGAGATTGTGACCGAGACCTTCCACATAATAAACCCTGCTAATTTCGATGTTCCCATTGATGTAATCTCCGTAGCCCATGATAGCTGCGAAATGATCATTCCCGAACCTGACAGTGCCAATGAACTTTGAAACAAAGTTTGATAACAGTTTGAGATTTCCTGTTATGTGCCGAGAACATCCGCTATCAACAATCTAGAGGATGATCTGTATCACCTGCATTACACACAGACGACATAGGTGGAATAGAAGTAGAGGTGGAACCCGAAGAGTTAGAGGGTTCCGTTACAGTTACAGACGATACACATATGTTAATGATTTTGGGAATCTATTTAAATCCAAGTATATTATGTAACCATTTCTTCCATCTCCATCTAGTCTTTGCTTTGGCCTTAGTGAATGCACTAGGTAATAAGATCTTCTTATGGGGTGAAGTGGGTTCTATGGGTACATCAACGGTCGTAGCAGAAACATTAGTGGGCGGTTTACCTAGCACAGACTTAGAAGCATTAGTGGGCCTAGAGGTATTCCGTTTTCTATTGTTTCGATTACGAGATAAGATAGCATTAGCAACACATTTATCATGACAACCAGAAAACATGCTTTTATGACAACCAACACAAGATGCTTCAAACATAACATTAAAAGTACTTAAAGGTTCAGCATTTGTTACATCGCTTTTTCTATTACATTTGTCTAACGCAATGTCTAAAGTGGGTGCAACTTGAGTCTTATTCAAAGTCCTAAGGTGTTCTTCTACTTCAGATGTCTTTATTGTTTTTTTCTTACGTCGCAACTTCCTATTCTTCCTTGATTTGCTCTTAAGCTGTGAAATGCTAGCGTTGGGAAAAGAGGCAACTATTCCTGTTTCTGGAAGGAAGCACATTAGTATCTTGTGGTTTGTCATTAGGCGTTCTAATGTCAATTTTAAACATTCATGGGGCAATTGCATTAGTGTTACTAATCTTATCTTGCATAAGTTTCACCAACTCCGCTTTTAAGTCATGGATAGTGTGTAACAAATATTGATTTTCAGAGCGAGTGTTTCCATTATTTCGTAAAACTTCTTTGGTATAAGCAAGATGATCATCAACATCTTTTGACGCTTGAGCACGAGTCTTTTTAAGTAAATCAAATATGACACCATATTCATTTTTTACTTTGGCAATTTCTTGTTCATATTTTGAAATTTGACACTTTAAAGACACGGTTTCATCATTCAGTTGTTCTATTTTTAGATTAGAAATTTTGGAACTCAACTGGTTGATTTTGTTTTGCAAAGCAAGTTCACGATTTTGACAAGATTTTTGACACCATAGAAGACGACGTTTTGCGTTGGAAAGCTCATTTAACAATCGCTCATTTTCAATTTTTAAAGATTTGATTTGTGACATATTATCGGTATTCTCAACATTTTCAACAGAATCAACAGTATCAGCAGCAATATAATCAAATGCATATGCAACAGAATGTAATAACACAACATTTATGGTATCAGCACAGATAACATCTTCCAAGAGTCGGTCAACATGATTTCTTAACAATTTCTTTTTACGTTTAGTATTTGAAATTGATGTTTCGGTTTTCTCGAAAACTGTTTTCATAAGCCCAATCTCCTTCTGAAGTTCCCGTTCCCAATAGATTGCACACATTTTTAAATTTCGAACATGTGGTTAAAGCCCTTTCTGAAAAATATCCCTTTGATATCGCGCCAATGGTGATTGAAAATGTTCAGCTTTTATTTCAGAATTAACTTCAATTGCATGTTCCAAAAGTTTGATGTCAGACATGAAAGTGTCAAAGTATTTGAGAACCTGACATCGTTCAGCTAATGGCTTTATTTCATTAAAAGAAGGTAAAGGACCAGTAATTTGTGCAACATTGGATCGGGGACCATCATTAGAAGAGGACTCAGGAGTAGGCGTGATAACCCAAGGTGTGTTAGAATTATCCTGTTGTATGACGAAAGTTATGGCTTTTGAATAGTTAAATGGTTTGCAATAAACAACATTTTCCATTTTTGACCGACTCTCATGATGGAGTCATCAATTCTATGTTCTGCACTGTAAACTTGAGGATTTGGTTTGAATGCTCTATTTAAAAAACGTGGTTTGTAATCAACAAGAATTGGTCCATATCCATTAGGATTTGGTTTAAAAGAAAACTTTTGAATTGTTGTGATTGACTCACCATGTTTGTAAACAACATTTCGAAACTCTTTGATTTTGTTTTATAAGTCGACAATTTCCTCAAGATAGTCATCTATTTGTTTCCTCGAATGCTTTTTGTACTCACAAAACTGTTTTTGACAAGTTAACAACTCAGACTTGGCTTTTTGAGTTTCCTAAGTGAGAGCGTTAAGTTGTTGTTTATGATCATATTTCAATTGTTCTATTTGAGACAACAAAGCATTTTTGGATGCAACTAGATCACAGATCTGTTTTTCCAAAGATTTTTCATTTTGGTAAGATTTAGCAAATGCGACTTCAAAACCTTTTTCACGTTTCTCTTTAGTTTGAAAAATGTTGAGTTGAAACTTATAGCATTCATTATCCTTAGTTAGCAGTGCAATTTTATCTTGCAATTGCTTATTGATGTCATTGCACTTTTCAAATTGAGATTGGGTGGTCTGAAATAATTTGGTCATGAGCTCAAGATCTGGATTAGACGAAGGTTCATTTTGTTAAACTTGAGTCTCAACATGATCATTATTTAGATCCTCAAATATAACCACGGAGTCAACTTGATTATAAATATTAACCATAAGGTCATCTTGATCGTCAAATATAAATACGGGATCCATTTGATTATCGTCGGAATGATTTGTAGATGGCTCATTTTGAACACTATGTGCCTTGTCAGATGCAGATGTTGACGGAGATATTAGATCATGTAAAAGTATGTTTGGATCCGGTACCTGAGACAGGACATCAGTGGAGCTCTTGCATGTTTGCCATTAACATCATAGCTGCATTAGCCTGCAAGTCCTCCATGTCATCATCAGAATCTGCATTAGCCATGAAGCTCTGTTCCTTGTTGGTAAGAGTTCCACCAGCTTCATCCTTGAGAGCCAAGAGTAAAGCCTCTTTGTGATAAGCGCTGCCTCTTGTCCTCGGCTTTGGGCATGCATTAGCCAGATGACCCTTCTCATTACAGTTATAGCATCGGAGACCATTAATCCCAGTCTGAGCATTTCCCTGATGAACCACTTGAACCCGTTGTGGAGCACCCATGTTTTTCCTTCCATTAACATTAAACCCTTGACCACTACTCATCTGACGACCATTTCCATGATTCTGAACCTCAACCCTTCCATTGTTAACAACAGCTTGATTGCTTGTATTTGACGAGGTGCGAATGCGGTTGATGGATTTGTTAGCAAATCATCCGAAGGCTCTTGCAAGCATAACAAATCCTTGATTCATTGCATCGAAGGCATCTGCATCCTCATTTGATTCACTGTAGAGTGCCTAATCATTGTTGTTGTCGTATGGAACCAATTGAGTTTCTTGTGATTGTTGTTGTGAAGGATCATATGGTGTAATCTGAACAGTTGATTGTGGAGGGTTTGTGAAGGTTGTTGGTAAGGTCGATAATTAAGGATAACATGCTTGAGCCCATAAAGCTAAAGTTTGATTATCTGCGAGTGAAGGAGAGGCAGGGACTCCACGGATGCTCCTTTCTCTGTCAACTTCCTTTTTGGTGGGGCTTCAAATAGTCATACAATAATCCGTATGTAGCTTGATGAAGATTCTTCGCTTGACTGATAAAGATAACATACTTTTCCCAATCAGGACCAAGACTGCTCAGGAACTTTGTGTTGACTGCAATCCTTGGCATAATGATATTATGTTTCTCCAAGTCATATATGATGTCTGAGAACCGATGATGATATGACTCTAATGTCTCCCCTGGTTCAATCATGAAGTGTTCATATGCTAAGTAGATTTTTGATTCCATGTCCTCTTGATTGAGTTATGTGCCTTCCAATAGAAGATGAATGTGCTCCGACATTGCTTTAGCAGTCTTCTGGGCATCAACACTATGAAGTATCGGATTGGGTAACCCCAAAAGGATATATTGCATTGCAAGTTCATTGGCTTCTAAGTGTAGAAGTTGGTCAGTAGTAAGTTGATCAAGACCGACAACGTTGGTAAAATCATCTCTTGGTGGATTATCATTCGGATCTCCAGGTACAGTGAGAGTAGGCATCTGAAAAGGACCTTCAAGGATGACCTTCTTCAAGAACTTTCCATGTGGATTCTTTAGATCACAAAACCTAAAGAACCTTATCACCCATTGATCTTAGTTTCCGAGAGTGAGCATTGGAGGTCTGTCAAGGGATCCAACTTCATGAATGGATTGTTGGCTACTTAAAGCTTCACACATCTTTGCAAACCAAGACGGTTCCTTTGGTGTTGTAACATTCATAGCATACTTGGAGGGATACTGATTTTGAAAGTATGTGTAATGTTGTACTTTTTGACGAGGGTTTGGTGGAACCATTTGTGGTGGAAGATGGTTTGCTCCTTAAGGAAAGTGATGAAATTATTGTTGAAATTGTTGTAATTGTTGAGGAGATGGTGGAGGATATTGTTGATAGAATTGTTGTTGTTGTTGTTGAGGATACTCATGAGGAAAGTCGCTAGAGTATGGTGGTTGAGACATCTTGAAACTTGTGTTGATGATGGATCTTTGTAGTCCAATGAAACAATGTTGATGAAGTAACCTTATGCGTAGAAACCAGCTTAAGCGTAGAAAGTACCTTATGCGTAAAAACCAACTTACGCGTAGAAGATAGCTTACGCGTAGGAATAGCTTACGTGTAGACTTGAGGAAAACTTAGCTTAGGCGTAAACCAAAAGCTTAGTAGTAGAATCCTTATGCGTAATATTTGCTTATGCATAAGACAAGCTTAGGCGTAAGAAATGCTTAGGTGTTACATATTGGATTTCACAAACACATCAAAACATGATCACAAGTAGGCGTTTAATACAAGGTTTTAGAGAGAGAAAGAGTTAGAGGTTTGGGAACTTAGTGAGAGAAAATGAAAGTATTATTATGAGCTCAAACTCTCTACCTTGGGAGGTAGAGAGTATTTATAGTCTTACACAAATCGCCACCTACGGGCTGTGGATCAGGCATACAGTGGGTAAAGACCCGTCCGTCCTCCACGGTGTTACTTAATTAAATACTACCTAATGTTAAATAATCTACGACTACGAGCTTTCTAACGATTACATATACTTGAGGTGACCGACACTTTAACAACTGGATTTACTAAATCCTAACAATCTCCCCCTAAGGGAGGTCACCTCAAAAATACATTGAATAAAAACAGATATAACAATAAGATTGTTCTTGGATTCTTGTTAATGTTCTTTGCTCTGAAGCTCGTAGTCATTGATTCTTCATTTTTGCATGTTTGGTTAATCCAAGTGGACGTCTTTTACTGATCCACGTGATAAAGAGTTTTGAGCCAGCTTTGAGATCATCAGCTAACATAAATCTCTGACTCTTCCATTGTGGTGTTGGTATTATGGGATGTTGTGACTTATGGACCGACATGCTCACATTCTGGATCATGATATATTCTCATCAGAGTAGCGGAAGCTTTCGTTGATTCATGATATTGGCAGCAGCGTAGCAGAAGCATGGAGTGAAAATATCCGAGTCATTGATGCACTTATCATGATTTCTTTAGAAATGAATGTGTTGAGTGAGTATGCGGCTATGGATTGACCGCTTCATTCTGATCAGCTGCAAACGTCGGGCGTACCTGCATACAACAGTTAGCAATAAAGCGCACGAAAGTGTCTTTGATCACTTTCGTTGAATTGAGGTACACGGCCCACGGTTCCCCGTTGATCAGCACGAGTACTGCCTGTGATCAGGTATAATTTCGAAGAATTTCCTTGACAGGGTTTCGCAGCTGCTCTAGCTGTTCTCAAACCGGAACGTCTCAAACAAGACAACACGGAGTGAGTGAACCAGCGAATTGATACTCACTGATTGATGAAAAGAGATTTTAAAAACAATCGTGTACCGCTCAATAGAAATTGTTTTTGCAATACAACGAAGGTTTTAATGAAAATCAATTATCAATCATAAACACCTTTTATTTTGAAGTATTAGTACACAGTCGATGTGCTAAAGAAAAGAGTTTTTAAGCACAACGACCGGTTTTTCAAAGGTATCCGTCAATCCATAACCTGAACCAGGATTGACTCAAAAGATTGAATCGCCCCATTGTTTCTGTTCAGTTGTTACATGGTTGATCTATTGGATAGATCTAACTTGCCACCCACCAGGAGCATGTTTGATGTTGGCTCCAGAAGGCTTTCCATCTTCATTGTGAATATGTTTGCATATCACTCAGATGTTCTGGCAATACCACAAGGATAATGCGTAGGACTCATAAGATATAATCTCTCTTTCCACATTGTTTGAAACAGAGAGTCTTCATTGACAGTGTCCTAAAGAGATTTATATGATGATCTCGTGGCTCTAGACTCAATTAGTGCACTTTCGGTTCCTATGCCGGAGACTATGGAGAGGGTCTCCTTCTTCAATATCAACAATCTCTAAGAGAAAGTCGATAGATTATGTGGGTTCCCGTGAGAATGAAACAAGCCCTTTTAAGAGGAACTTGAGTAGTTTGGGAAGATGTAGTGCAGTGCGTCACTGGGTCCATGACGTCCTGTCTTCAATATCGATGTTACCTTGGTAACCACCAGTAGCATATGAATTGAACCCGGTTTCTGCCCTAAGGTTGAATAAACGGAGGGCTTATTTATTTTCACCATTTTCTCATTCAATTCTTTTTCATTCTTCAACCCCTTCAGTGCTTACCGAGACTTCATAACTAGAACCTTGTTGGGTTTATTCCAGCACTAGCTCTGTCTCAGTCCGCACTCTTCCTATATCTCACTTTTCTCCTTTTTTCATCATACCTAAGGACTTCTACACTATCTAGTGGATTGTCCCTGGGTAGATCCCTCCGGTTCTGGCAAATCATGGGAACAAATACCTAACCTTATCATCCTTATATCACCATACATAAAGTAAATTTGGTCGGTCTATTTGGTATAGTTCATCTGCCATTAGAACCAATTGAAAACCATTTGAAAATCAATCCAGATACTTGTGATATATTATCAAAGCATTTTGTACCTGAATTGTTTTGGATATTTTTAGAAAAAGAGCTCCCCCTCAACATGTGCATCATGTATTTGAAATCGTTTTGGCACACGGAGGCAAGAGGAAGAATTAACTTCTTTGATTACCATTTTCTAAAAGATATCAACATCACTTCCCTGATCAAATCAAGTAGATAAAGCATATTCGGGAAGGATGAGGTTTTCATGAGTTTTCTCCCCCTCAATATGTGCCTCGAGGTTTGAAAGAGTTTTGCACATATTAGAAGGAATCTGCACTTAGATACAAATCAATCACGTTTCAATTCTTTGTGGTTTGAAAAAGATGCTCCCCCTCAACATGTGCAGGGAAAATTCTGAAATCGTTTGGCACATGTGGGGAGGAAAGCTCGCTAAACACTTGTGAAACCATTAATCGAATTATCAGTTTAAATCCAATTTAAATCACAAATTCTCCCCCGATCACAATTTTAAATTGATTTTGAAAGGTTTTGAGGAGAATTGTGACTTGATTATAAAAACATTTTTAACTGATTTGATCGGATTATGAGACTTTACACTCCATTGATTAAACATGCATGATTATCTTTTGAAAACAATTGTATGACAAATAACCTTTTGATTTAATTGAAATCATTCTCCTCCTCAATCAATGACATAAGTTGTTGATTGAGAGATATATATTTTGACAAACGTTAAGTCCAGATGATTTACAAAAATAGAGTCCGAGTTATTTTTCAAAGCAATTAGTTTTCATTAGATAGTAAGTAATTGTTTTATAGAATCAGAGCATGAGATTTGAAAAAACAAGATAAAGCGTGGCTCTGTTCTATCTTTGAAAAGCGGGTTACTGCCTGAGATGACAATAAACCATAGTTTCACTTTCTCCCAAAAAATAGTTTTTGATTTTTTTTTAGGAACATTCGAACAACATCTAAAGTCCCGTGTCATTCTACGAATGACATCACAAAGATCGTAGATATTATCGAATCGAGGAAAACATGACAAAAAGACAATATTTGGAATTTTTCAAGATTTTCGAATTTTTATGGATTTTTGAAAGTTTTATATTTTTCTATTTGCTTTTTGAAGGTTTTGTAATTTTGTATTTTGCTTTTCGAATAAATATTTACAAGAGATGGATAAAGAAAGACCTTTACTCCTCGTCTTCCTCTTGAAGACGTTTGAGTGCTTTCGGTTGAAGACTCTTTAGACCAAGTCATGGGAGGATAAACTCAAAATGTTCTCTAGGAAGAGCTTTGGTGAAGATGTCTGCTAACTGGTATTCAGTCCTCACAAAGTAAAGTTCCACCACACCGTTTTCTACTTGCTCCCTGATGAAATGATGTCGAATGTCGATGTGCTTTGCTCTTGAGTGTTGTACGTTGTTGCATGAGAGAGCAATGGCACTTTTATTATCACAGTACAGAGGGATTTTGTTGAATTCAAAGCCATAGTCAGATAATTGGGATCTCATCCATAGGATTTGAGCACAACAAGATGACATGGCTATGTATTCAGCCTCTGTAGAGGAAATAGAAGTACTCATTTGTTTCTTTGAATACCAGCTCACAAGCTTATCACCAAAAAACTGAGCACCTCCAGACGTACTTCGACGTGTATCTTGACATCCTTCATGATCAGCATCTGCATAAGCTGTTAGTGACATACCGGTGTCCTTCTGGTACCAAAGTCCCATATTGATGGTTCCTTGGAGATACCGAAAGACCCGTTTAACCGCTTCAAGGTGCTTTTTGGTAAGCTTAGCCTGATATCTAGCACACATGCAAACAGCGAACAGAATGTCTGGTCTATTGGCTGTGAGGTACATCAGGGATCCAATCATACTATGATATTTTGTTTGGTCTACCACGATCCCTGAGTGGTCCTCATCCAGTTTAGTACGCTCCATCATGGGAGTGTCAACAGGGTCACAAGAATCAAATCCAAATTTCTTTAAAATCTCATTTGCATATTTAGATTGATTTATGAAAATGCCTCCGGGACTTTGTGAAATTTGTAATCCCAAGAAAAATGACATTTGTCCCATCATTGACATTTGAAATTCAGAACCCATTTCATTTGAAAAACGGTCACATTCATCGGGGTCAGTCGAGGCAAAGATAATATCATCAACATATATTTGAACGTGAATTAAATGTTTTCCTGACTTTCTGGTGAACAATGTCGGATCAACTGCTCCTTTGCTGAATCCAGTAGATAGAAGAAACTTTGATAGCGTATCATACCATGCCCTTGGAGCTTGCTTCAAACCGTAAAGAACCTTCCTCAAACGATAGACGTGAGTAGGATGCTCTGGATTCACAAAGCCTTCAGGTTGGCTGACGTATACGACTTCTTTCAGATCTCCGTTAAGAAAAGCCGTCTTTACATCCATCTGATAGACTACCATGTTCTTACTTGCGGCATTAGCCAAGAAGATTCTGATTGCTTCGATACGAGCAACTGGAGCAAATGATTCTTCAAAGTCAATACCCTCCTCTTGACGATATCCTTTTGCAACCAATTGAGCCTTGTTCTTTAAAACATCACCATGCTCATCAAGTTTTACTTTGAAGATCCACTTTAGAGCAATGATCATAGCACAATCTGGAGCAGGTACTAATTCCCATACATCTAGTCGATCAAACTCATGAATTTCTTCTTGCATGGCATTGAACCAGCTGTCTTCATTCATGGCGGTTTTAACATCTTTTGGTTCGACCATAGAGAGTACGGAGTTGAAGAAGCATCATAAGGCATCGGTTGCAAGTTGTTTCCGTGTAGATACTAGACGAGAGGGTTTTCCAATAATGTTGTCCAATGGATGATCATGTGTCCATTTTCTAAGGTGTTCATGTGGTTGTTGTTGAGGAACTGAAGTAGCAGAGTCGATATCTCATGATGATGATTCAAGAGCAAATATGTTTTCAAAGGGAGCATCTTCGGGAGTAGCAAAGGGATTAACTTCATAAAGGGTGCCAGAAACAATTCCATGATGTACATTCGATGATTGATGATTGGTTGATGAGACAGAGTGATCAGCAGCAGGCGCTTCTTGACTTAATGATATTGAAACTGAAGGATTGACTTCATTGACAGGGATAGGAGCATCCTCTGTTGATGGAATTGACATATCATTAGCACTTGGCTCATAGTGTTCATCAAACATTGGATCAAATAATTTCTTCAAATCATCTTCTGAAGGAGGTACATAAGGAGTTGCTGGTGAGGGATTTGAAACAAGAGTAGAACTGATAGGACTACTTGATGAAGGTTGATATGCGGGTCCAGAACTGGATTGTCCTGGAGCCATTTTCCCGGACAGCTCATCGAACGTGACGTGAGTAGTTTCCATGATATTTCGAGTTCTTTTGTTGTAGATTCGGTAACCCTTCTTGTTTGATGCATAACCTATAAAAACTCCAATGTCCGCCTTAGCTCTTAATTTACCTAAATCTTGACCGTCATTTGTTGGATAGCACAAAGCACCAAACATACGAAGGTAGGATAGATCAGGTTTTCATTTATGGACAAGTTCATATGGAGTTTTTCCATGAGAAGTGTGTATTAAGGAACGATTTTGGGTGTAGCAAGCACTGGCAATGGCTTCAGCCCATAGAAACATTGGAACCTTTGAATAAATTAGCATTGTTCTTGCGGCTTCCACAAGAGTTCGATTTCGTCTTTCAACTACACCGTTCTGTTGAGGAGTTCGTGGAACACTTCTTTGATGACTGATTCCAACACTTTCATAAAACTGAATTAAGTCTTTGTTAACAAACTCTGTGCCATTGTCTGTTCAAAAAATTCTAACAGTATTGTTAAGTCAAACCTGAAGCTGTTTGATAAGTTTGATGATGACATCTGGAGTTTCATCCTTTGTTCTCAAAAACTTTACCCAAGTAAATCGAGAGTAGTCATCAACAACGACTAGAATGTATTTCTTCCCATTTATCATTTGCACTCTCATTGGTCCGCACAAATCTATATGAAGGGTATGAAGAACTTCCATTACTGAGTTTGTGGGTTTTGGTTTGTGGGCATATTTCGTGCTTTTTCCCAATTGGCATGCTGAACAAAGATGATCTTTTTCATATTTTAATCTGGGTAAGCCTCTTACAAGATCATTTCTGGAAAGATTATTAATGGTGCCGAAGTTCAAGTGATTGAGACGACGATGCTATAACCATGACTTTGTTTTCGAAGCCTTTGACAGCAAGCAGATTGGGGAAGACTTCATCATGTCTTCGATAGAGATAGTGTATAGATTTGAACCACGGGTTCCTCTTAATAGTTCCACACCATCAAGTTCTCTAACGAAACAAGTATGTTTTCTAAAAGCCACTTCTAGATCGGAATCACAGAATTGACCAACAGAGAACAAGTTATGACCAAGACCTTCAACATAATATACCTTGGAGATTACACTTTTGCCAACAACATAGTCTCCATAACCCATGATAGCACCAAAATGGCCGTTCCCGAATCTAACAATCCCGATGAATTTACTCACGAAGTTCATGAGCCGTGAGCGATCTCCAGTCATATGCTTGGAACAGCCTGAGTCCGGGTACTACAGAACGATTTGAAGGATCTGCAGTTGAACACAGACAAGAATGGATAACTGGATAATTGGGAACCCCATCCAATAATGGGTTCTACTTGGTTAGTAACAGTGATTGGAACACCCACACCAGAAGTAGAAACAATGGAATCATTAGAAATAGATGCAGTGTTAGTGTTTGTATTTGACCTATTCAAAGTATGTTCACTTCTTAAGAGAATAGTTCTACCAGTAGGCATCCATTTTCTAGTGGGCATTGACTTAGCAAATTTAGGGCAAAACTCATTAACCTTACGGCCAGTAGGTATCCATTGATAACCTATATTACTGAATTTTCTCCCTGTGGGTTTCCACTGTTTTCTAACTTTCTTTCGCCTTTGCCTTTTAGCCTTCTTAGCTTGTTTTTTATAATTAACAATTTTAACCGGGCATTTAACAGCATTAATCAAATCATTCACACCACATTCATGATTAGTAACAGAATTCAAGCAATCATCAGTACATGGTTTGCAGATAGTAGCAGAATTCAAATTAATTATAGTACGCTTATCGCTAATACTAGAATCAACACGATTCGTTTTATTCAATTCAAACTTAATGTTCCTAGGGTGGTCTTCTACTCTCTTCCAATGCACATTCTTAGCTTGCGAGGTCCTATCTTGCTTGGTATTGCCTGGAGGCTTTGACCCGCTTGCTTTCATGTCACTGATTACTCCTGTAGAGGGAATTATGGGAACATTAGTTGGTTGACCTACCTTTTGCATTCCTGAACTAGACGTAGCAAGGATCTGAACTACTAGAAGGCACCTTAGAGTTCACTTTCATATTGTTGGGCATAGAATGGTTTGTATACTTGGCACTAGGCATAGAACAAGGCATCACAGCTTTACCTTTCGCACCTAAGGATTTAGGACATGTTGCAACTAAACATTCTAGACTATCCTTAAGGTGAGCGAAGTAGTTACGAAACACAAGTTCATTATTCCTAAGATGAGGAGGAATGTATTTAACAATCACAGTATATTTGCAGTCTGTAGATGACTTTGATTCAACATTCTCATTAAAGACAAGTGGCAGTTTCCCTTTTTTTTGTCTCCTCAGATTCTCAATCTCTTTTTGTAAAGACGTTACTTTTTCGTTGTTCTTGTCATGAGTGACTTTCATTGAATCATATAACTCTTTAAAGTGTCGTTTAACTTTTTCATTTTCTTCTAGAAAACTCACGTTTTTTTTTTTTTGTAAAACATTAACCAAGTTTTGAAGATGAAAAGTTTGAGAAAACTAAGAATCTAAAGGAGGAGGCATTTGGGAGCCAGTCACATTGTTCTTTTCACCCTTTAATTTTGAAATTTAGGCTTTCAACTTTCTGATCATGTTACAATGAGCTTGAATCTGTTCGTCACGTTTTTTTATCTGAAAAACTGCATCAAACTCTGGAACATCTGAGGATGTCTTGATATTTGAGGTTTTAACATTTTCTTTAAGATGTTGATATTTTAGTTGCAAATCAAAATGTTCAACTTCTAGTTTAGAAAGATGTTTTACCAAATTATCGTGATCATCCTGATCAATTTTCTCATTTAGTTCTAAGTTTTTGTTTTCAAGCTCAATGACACGATCATGGGAAACTTTCAATGCAATAGATAGTTGATGAAATCGAGAAGCAGTAATAGAGTGCTTAGTAACAGTATAAAACACATCTTGAGCAACACAACTCGAAATCAAATTCTCATTTAAGATATGTAAGTTCTTCCTTTCAACTTCAATATATTTGAGTTCCTGTTCATAATCATTGACCTCAACTATCATTGCATCAAATTCCTTTTCCATTTCTTTAATATCTGAATTAATTCCCTTTTGAAGACTCTCAAATTGACCTTTTAATTGTTTAAAGAAACGCATGACTTCAGTTAAATAACATTCTTTAGTTTGCTCAAAACCCCTTTCCCCCTCAGTTATCCCTGTAGGTGTGATTCTCTTCTTCCACGTTTTCTCAAAATCAACAAACAGCTGATAAACAACATACAGGCTGATTAAGGTTTTGCTATTAGTGGCAATCGATCTAGGAACTAGATGCATTGGTGTATTTGGAGGATACACAGTAGCTGCAGGCATTTTCCTAAAGGGAGTGTTTTTTGCAACAAGATTTTCAGCTTTTTGCATATCCATATCCTTTTTCCAGAACACTTGTTCAGGTGTTAATAGAGTCTGAGGCTTAAACTTGTTTAAGGAGATCCAATTTTCCTTAGTGTAATCATGAGGTTTTATCGTTATATTATTCAATTTACACTCAGGATCTTCTAGCTTCTTATTCATTTTCTCCCTAGTGACTTCATCTGATTTCTTATCTTCCTCAGTGCACTCAGTGCAACTAGGTTTCTGTCTAGGCTTAAGGATTTCATTACCATCATAAAGTACCTTATGAGCAGCTCCAGCCTTTTTAACTACCTCAGGATTAGGTTCCTCAACAAGGGGAATGCTATGTTTATCGCTTAAGACTCTATGCTTAGTGATCAAGTGAGCAGTCTGAATGGTATTCCCTTGTACGTACAACTTATTTTCAAGCTTGTTTTTCAAAGTTTTTAGATTGGAAAAATCATTCAAAAGTTTTGATTCCTTAGCATTGAATTCTTGCTTAAGCATTTTAACATTTTCTTGAAGTTCGTGTTTTTGCTTAGCAGTTTTGGAAAGCTTTTCTTGTAAGGAGTTTAACTCTTATTTTAATACTTCTTCTCTAAAATTACTTTTTCTAATAATTGTACGTATTTGGTCATCCATTTCCTGCTCACGGGTGGTTAACTAAAACTTAGCACGTTGTTCATAAATAGCAACTTGTTCACCAAACAATAGTACTTGTGATCAATGCTTCTGATAGATGTAGGACCAAAAAGATCCATATAAAGAAGCTGCAATGGCTCAGTGATAGTGCTGACAACAGCAATGGACTTATAGGAAGCCTTGTGTTGCTTTCCCTTGTTACAAGCCACACAGTTGTGTTCATTAGTAAAGACCTTGGAAGGAAGTCCATGAACTAACCCAAGTTTTGCCAGCTTGTTGATTGTTTTGAAATTAACATGAGCCATCCTTCTATGCCATTTATTAGATTCATCAAAGGATGCTTTTGCCACCAAACAAGCTAAGTCACCTGCAGGCTGAACTTCATTGAGATTGAATGTATACAGATTTTGTTTCCTTGGCACCTTCAGAACAACTTGACTATCATCAGGTATCTGCAAATCTTTTGAGAGAACAAGACATTCAGTATCAGTGAACAACACAAAGTTTTTCTTGTCACAAATTTGGGACACAGAAAATAGGTTGAAGTTTCTCAATTCTTCCACATAATACACATTCTCAAAGTCCAGCTTGGAAGTTCTAATAGTTCCCTTCCCTATAATTTTACTATCTCCTCCTCTAAAAGTAATAGTACCTCCTTGAAGAGATACAAAATCATGAAGTCTGTCTCTGTTCCCTGTCATACTTCTAGAACAACCACTATCAACAATGCCTAAATCTTTATTAGAATAAGGATCATCCTACAAGTTAAAAGATATACAACAACATTAGTATACATGGATACCCAAGCCATCACTGACTTGGGACTGCCTTGTGGATCATATTAGAAAGACCTGCAGATTGATGAGATCCACTATTGTTCTTGGAACTCTTCATTAAAGATGGTCTATTGTGTGTCCAAGAGCAACCTGCTGAGGGCTTAACAATAGTATCCCACCTTGCCCCTTTTTATTCAATGGGTCATTATTAACAGGCCATTATCCATTTTGAAAATAAGTACTAGTAGGTCTGTATAATGGCCTATAAAAATTTCTTCTCCAACATGATGAAGATGGCCTGTCAGTAGAAACTGGGTTACCAGCAGGAACTGGTCTACCAGCAGCAACTGGTCTACCAGCAGAATTGGTTCTGCTGGTCCTCACATGTGTTCCAGAGGGAACAAACAGAGGAATGTTGGTCACATCATTCCATATAGGTCTATATCTCTGTTGATTAGTACAAACACCCATTTGTTTCTCATAAAAATCACAATCTTTGATAAGATGAAATGTACTGCCACACACAAAACATGATTTCTTCTTAAAATTCTTGTTCATAACAGGAATAGTCTTATCACAAACAAACTTATTCAAACCACAACCAAAATCAGAATTGTTTTTAACAAAATCAACAGAACAAGAAATGTTTCTAAAATAAGTTGTTTTTGAAGATGAATCATTAACAGCAGCTCTTGGGACAGGCAAGGGTTTGGGAGAGGTAGACTTGGGCGTTGTAGACTCTTTACTTGAATCACAACTGGCATAGTCTTTAGACTGGGTCTCTGAAGTCCTATCACTGGAAGAACAAGAGACAAAAGTATTAGATTCACTGCCAGTGTCAGATAAGTCAATGGAGTTTTGACCATAGGTCATATGTGATTCATCTGAGTCTGAGTCTGGGTTGGGTGGCTTAACAATACCATTTATAGAAGAAGGAACTGAATACATTTCACCTTGTTTTATATATTTAACAGGTTTTCTATATTTATCTTCTTCTTCATCAGTGACAAGATTAAAAACATTTTATTCATTGGGGTCATACACCTCATCTGGACCAATATAGTCTTTGAAGCCCAACCCCATCTTAGTTTTAACAGACATATAACTATTCCACAGTTTATCTAGGTTTCTAGCCTGTTCTGAATCTAGATTAGCTTGTAGAGCCTCTTTTTCAGCAATGACCTTTACATATTCTTTCTTATTAAATTTTAGCCTGTTCGTGGTGTTCTCCAAATCTCTTTCTAACACTTTAACTTTTTCTTCAAGAGCCAATTGATTTTGTTGGTACCAGGCCTTTTGTTTTTCTAAAGATTTAACAGTTTTCTTATAGGCCTGGACCTGAATAAAATATTCTTTATATTGGCCATTAACATCATCAAATTCACTTTTAAGAGCATCATATTTAGCATTACAACCAAAAATACAATTTTTTACCTGAGAAGTGATGCCCATCAGTGCAAACTCATCAGCAGTTTCAACAACCAATCCAACATGAGGATTTTCATCCTGATCTTCATGCACATGATCATCCCAGTCAACCCTTGACTCCAAAGACAACAAAGCTTTAGGTTTTTGATCCTCAACTTCCTTGATCTTGAATGCATAATATCTTCTCTTGTCACTTCCCTTCTTATCTGGGCATTCTCTAGCAAAGTGACCCAACTCATTGCATTCAAAACACCTGATCTTCTTCCTGTTAAACCTGGCTGATTCTCTTCCCTTGTAGCCAAACTTTCTCCCTGAACCCTTCTCAAACCTGTTGACTTTCACAGCAAGCATGGCCATCTGCCATTTAAGATCCATCTCCCCCAAATCCCATTTATCCACTTGTTCAAAATCTTCATAGACCAACTGCTTTTGGTCTTCAGTTTCAGCAACAAAAGAGTAAAGCACATCCTCTATCATAGAATCGGACTTTGATTTTCTTGTAGAAGAAGTGTGTGTTCTGGTTGCTGCTGATGAAGAAGTGGGACTCTCAGTATAAGACACCATTATGTTAGCACTGGTAGCACTAACAAAAGCTGAGTGTGTTGGAGTTGGAGAATAAGATGAATGACCCTTGATATCAATTTCAAGAGATCTAAGCTTATTGTATAAGTCATCAAAGCTTAAGTAGTCAAGTCCTCCCTTTGCCTTGAGTGTGAGAGAAACCTGCCTCCAGGAAGACGGTAAAGCACGAAGGAACTTGAGATTGCATTCCTCATTGTCAGGTTTGGACTTCATCTGATTTAGCTGGCATAGGATTTTCTGAAACCTGACATACCCCTTGTGTATGCCTTCATCTTCAGAAATTGAGAAATCCTGAGAGCTCTGCTTGAGCATTGACTTCCTCATTTTTTTAGACTCTTCGTTACCTCCAAATCTTGCTTTTATTGCTCTCCGTATTTCTCTTGCATCATCAAGATGATAAAAGCCACTCATATGCTCATCTGGAAGAGCTTGAAGCAAGGTAGTCCTTGACTTGGTTTCCCTCTGAAGTGCAATCTGTTCTGCATTAGTTGTTGCTGGAAGAATTATCACATTCCCATCAGGATCTCTTCCAGTAGCCTTCTTACTGTTGCCTTTTAGAACAATGTTCCAGAGATAGATGTCACTGTTGGAGATATAATTTTCCATCTTCATAGCCCATATGTCATATTCGTCCTTCTTTAGATAAGGAAACTTTGCATTGTTGTTGGACATGGTGGTAACAACCTGCTGAATTGTAGACTGAGCATTGGTTGGCTCAGGCTTGTCTTCATTGTCTGAACTTTCTGAATGTTTTGATGATGTCATTGTAAGAGTAAGATTTATGAATATGTGAAAGAGAGTATGATCGTCTTCTTTGAAAGATTCTCACCAGGCTCTGATACCACTTGTTGGTTTCAGTCCCAGATAGATCTTATGAGCCTTAGAGAAAGTATAGTTAACCTTTGTAATCACAAGAGAACTATGGAGAACCTTTGCTAGAATTATGTTTACGCGGAAAATAAACACAATACTCAAGAAGACAATAAACACCAAATACTTGATCCTCTATGGATCTATATTAATTTACTAACAAAGTTATTGAAGAAACGTACATAAACTCTAGCCGCCGGTTTCTTTTATACTATAAGAAACCCTAATTCTGCAGCTTACTAATCACGTAAAAGATATGCATTATCTATT
The DNA here is from genome assembly GCA_019973895.1 of Chrysanthemum seticuspe. Classification (NCBI taxonomy): domain Eukaryota; kingdom Viridiplantae; phylum Streptophyta; class Magnoliopsida; order Asterales; family Asteraceae; genus Chrysanthemum; species Chrysanthemum seticuspe. The sequence goes on along the minus strand of BPTQ01000008.1, from coordinate 155,022,023 downwards.
CCTAATTTAACTCATGCATATCCTAACTAAATACTAATAGTGCGGAAACTACATATCCGTAAAAACAAAATAACTATCAGTAGCAACTGCACTATCCGCAGTAACCATAGTATCAGCAGAAACATTAACACTATCAGTAGGAACCTTTATCAGCAGGAACCTACTTTTACAAAATTCCTAACAAACCAAGTCATGATGTTCATGATTGAATTGAGGATTGTATCTGTAAAAGAATGAAGAGTATCTGCACTAATAGCACATGTAGAATTGTATTCAGATGGGTTAGTAGCAGTAGTATCCTGTCCATTTGACGATTTATAGTCAGCCCTTGGGATGACATTAGTGGCCAGTTTTCTAATGGGAATCCATTTGAATCCAACATTCTTAAAGATTTTTCCAGTAGGCATCCACTTAAGGCAAGAGCTAGGAGTGTTATTCCATTTGGATTCAATGTTCTTAACAAATCTACCAGTAGGCATCCACTTAAGACACAAACTAGAAATGTTAGATCCCTTAGTCACAGTAGAAGATGTAACCATATCCCTATTCTTAATTTTAGACATTTTCCTGTTAACTGGTTTCTTAGGGGATTAGTCAGCTTTTTGATACTTCTTAAGTGCACTAGATGATCTTCTTACATCCCTGGTCTTAGAGATTTGAGCTTTAGTCTGAGCATTGTCTTTCATTTTATTGGAATGAATTAGTGAAGTGACTGGTTTTGACAAAATTGTGTTCTCATCAACTTGGGAGGCAAGCCTTAATTTTGAGGGTTTAGTTCTTTCTGACATAAATGCATTAGGCTGCCTAACTTCATACCGCTCTTTAGTGATTTGTGAAGCTGGCTTCCCCAAGGTTGATGGTTTTGCAAACTTAGTGTTCACACCATTCCCAATAGTTTTTCTAAGCTCATTTTTTAAGGCAACTATGGCAAAACTCTTATCCTTAAGTTGAGCTTTGAGAACTTCAATGTTTGCTAACAAAGAGCTTGTTTGATCTAAAGACTTAGTTCTATCTTCTTTAGCAGGGACACATTATTCTAAGTGAATCTTTCTCAAAGACTCATTCTCCCTTAATAATTTGGCCACACATAATGCTAATTCATCATTCCTAGCTTTAATGGTATCACTGACCTCGATATCAAGATTGTTCACATCCATATTAATTTCCTTATGCATGTCTGAGATGTGTTTTTTCAGATTACATATGGTTGAGTCTTTGTCTTGAAGTTGAGTTTTCAACTGGTTGATTTCAAAAAATTCACGAAATTATGGGAATTCCGGATTTATGCATGGTTTTGTAGCTTGAAAACTTTCCTCTTTTCGTTGTATTGCAATTTCCAGAGAAATGCAATGTTTTTCAAGAATTGAGTATTTGTTTGAAAGTTCATCGAAAATTTTCTTATCAACCACGTTATTAGTCATGGTATATTTTATCTTTGACTCAGCCTCAGTTACAGAACATTCATCAGCATTTTGTTCTATAAGGTCATCAGTTTGAACAGAATTAAACACAGATGGATTATTAATAATAGTTACCGAAGGTTCTGCACCCAATGCTTGTTCATTCACCATTCTGCACTCGGCATCCTCTTTCAGTGAGGCAAGAGTTTCTGAGCATCTTGTTGCATCCATTTTTGTTGTGTCTGTCATTCTGACTTCAGCAATACCCGATGATTCGACTAAAAAGTTTCCCAACTCATCACAACTCTTTATTAACTGCATCCCACATTCATTCATGTAATCACTGTTCTGGGTGGCTTCCTTAATGTACTTCTTCACATTGTCCATAAGATGGATAAATGTCTCAATGAACTTATGGATTTCCATTCCAATGTGTCTTTTGAAAGAAATTTCAGTCATGTGTTGATCATAATCTGATGAATATTCCCCACTGATGAATGACTGAAATTGTTTGTAGATTACTTGAAGTGCAGCACTGGAACCATCCTTTTGAACCTTTTCTTTATCAAGTTGTAGCTCCAATTGTTCTAAGTTTAACAACAAAGTTCCTGTTAAGGTGGATAAGTCCTGACGGAAGAGGGCAATACATGTTCGTTCCATTGTTATGGGTAGAAGTAACATGAGGTGAGAGTAAAGTTGCTGATAGGGCTCAATGCTGCATTCCTTTTGCATGACATTCTGTATCATGAATAGGTGCAGTTCTTTCTCATTGGACTCAGAGTATGAAGATCTCAAATCATCATTGGTTGAATCAATCATGGTTAATCTTTCAGAGTAACTAATACTTTCTTTGTTGTCCACAGTATCATATAATTTGAGCACATATGAGATTACGGGATCAGTGGTGTAAGACATTGTGTTAATATCAGATGTCAAGTCTTAATTTTCAATAAAATATCAGACTATTAAGCACAAACCACTTCTAATAATCCTTTTTTGACAAACCGCTTCTGACAAATCGCACGGATGACAAACCGCTTCAGTCAACGCGCTTCCTACTCAAATCGCTTTTCAGACAAAACGCTTAAGTGTCAAATCGCTTGAATAACAAATCGCTTAAGAGACAAATCACTTAAGTTGACAAAACGCTTAACAGACAAAACGCATAGCACTCAGACCGCATAAATTGAAAAATTGCTTAGTACACAAGTACACCCACTACTTCCACTACTTTGTCATTTCTTGTCATTTTGTCTCAATAGACAAACCGCTTAACGAAATTATGACAAATCGCATACAAATGATGACAAACTACTTCAACAAGTGTTCATTTGTCAGACAAATCGCATAGTTTTCAAGACAAACCGCATAAAAGAAATTCTATACGAGGATCAAACCGCATACATGAAACTTTCAAAAACAACACTTTTCAATCCAAAACCAATCCAACCACGATGATTCAAGCCTTCCAAACCAAAACCTAAACACTTATAATGATTCTAAACATAAAAGTACTATCAAAATTCAAACTTTAACACAAGAAATGATCCAAATGATGAAAACTACTCTAAACTCATTCAAACCCAAAAACCATATGAAAATCAATAGAAATCCAAGAACATGAAAGATTAGTGATCAAACCTTGGCTTTTGATACCATTTGTAACATATTGGTTTTCATAAACACATAACCAAACACAAATGATGGGGCGTATGGAATAGAGTTTAGAGAGAGAAAGTGAGATGTTCTAGAGAGATAAAATCCAAATGAAAGGTTAGATTAGCAAGTGAACATCCAACCCTCTCCCTTGTTAGGAGAGGGCTATTTATACAAATGACTACGCCCTTCTTCGGGCTGTGGATCAGGCATACAGTGGGTAAAGACCCTTCCTTCTTCCACGGTGTTACTTATACTACTAGTAATCGAACTAATATACCGTTATGTCTACGAGCTGTAATATGCTAAATAGTTGTTGGGGTGACCGACACTTCTACATGGATTTTCTAAATCCTAACAGTAAACCACTTTTAATAGATTTATTAAAACTGATAATTATAAAGGAGTTCCACCACCACTTAATGAAGACTACACACCTAAACCTGAACAAAAGTTTGACGAGTCTTTGTATGAGTATGGAAAAAGGGGTCCTCAAACACCAAAATCATGTGTTTCAAAGAGAAAATTTAGTGATTATTCTTCATGTCAATCCAATGAGAGCGAAGGATCCATTGGAAGTCCTTCTGAAAACTCTTTTGATAGTTCAGACCCTAAAGTGTTGTCTAAAGTTAAACCAGTTAAATCTGTTAAGGCGTCTAAACCAGTTGTGTCTATATCTAAACAAGTTAAACCTAGTTGTGTTCCACACATAGAATCTTCTAGGCAACAGGTTAAGAGGCCAGAGTCACCTAAAACAGATAGGATAAATTGGAATGAGAGAATGGAAAGAGTACTATGAGGAGGATACTCTTTCACTAGGAAAGCTTGCTTTGTGTGTGGTAGTTTTAGCCATTTAATTAGAGATTGTGACTTTCATGAGAAGAGAATGGCTAGAGAAGCAGAGATTAAGAAATGGAGGGCTGTTAATACTAGTAATGTGGAGACCAAACCAGCTTGGAATAATGCTAATAGGATTAATCATGCAAATCAGTTTATTCCTAGATCAGTTTTCATGAATACTGGTGTTTCAAACATTAATTCTGGTAGGAAAAATATTAATTCTGGTAACATGTCTAGGGTTAATACTGGTCGTGATAATTATGGTCAAGCGAAAGTTAATTCTGGTTATATGAATGTTAAATTAAAACAACCAGAACCTACTAGTACTTCACCCAGTCCCAAGTTTAGACAACCACATGTGAATCAATTCAACCAAAGACTTTCTTATGGTTCACATTCACATGTGACGAGACCCATAGTTCATAATGCGGCTCAAATGTTTAAATCTTATGCTGCAAAGGGTAATAGGAGGACTGCTGTTAAGCCCTCAGCAGGTTATACTTGGAGACATACCAAAACTCACACCAAAAGTAATAGTGGACCATCTTCCGTTTATACTTTGAATTCTCAAGGTCTACAATGCAGACCCAAGCCTATACAAGCCTGGGTCCCCAAGAGAAACTAATTTCTCTTTTTTGTGCAGGAACATCCACACCAGAAGCTAGGAGGCAGAGGAATTGTTAATAGTGGATGCTCTGGGCACATGAATGGTAACAAGGATCACTTGGAGGAGTTTGAGGAAGTCCAAGGAGGTTCTGTTACCTTTGGTGGTAGCAAAGGCTACATTACAGGTAGAGGTAAAATTAGAGTGGGCAATTTAGAATTTGAGAGTGTGTCTTTTGTAAAAGAACTTGGGCACTTTAACTTTTTCTCAATATCATAAATTTGTGATAAGCAGCATCGGGTTCTTTTTACTGAAACTGAATGCTTTGTGTTGACTCCTTACTTTAATATTCCTGATGAGAATCAGATACTTCTTAAGGTCCCAAGACAACACAACTTATACAATTTTGATATGAAGACACCCTCAGCTGCCAAAGGTGGTGCCTTTTGATTGCGAAAGCCTCACTTGATGAGTCTAAATTATGGCACAGAAGACTTGGTCATATCAATTTTAAAAATCTTAACAAACTTGTTCAGGAAAACCTAGTTAGAGGACTACCTGATAAGACTTTTAAGAATAACCACACATGTGTTGCTTGCAACAAGGGAAAGCAACATAGGGCCTCATACAAGGAAAAATTAGTTAGAACTGTAACTCACCCATTACACACCTTACATATGGATTTATTTGGTCATACTTCTATTAAAATTATTAATTATGCTAGCTATTGTCTTGTTATCACTAATGATTGTACCGGGTTTTGTTGGGTTTTCTTTATGTCTACTAAGGATGAAACTACAAGCATCCTTCAAGCTTTTATTAGGTAGATAGAGAACCAGCAGATTCAAAAGGTTAAGATAATTAGATCAGACAATGGCACAGAGTTAACCATCTGTTAGTGTATCCATTCTTCTCAAGGTAATCAAGTTTGCTAAAGTTTACTTGTGTATATTCTCAAACCCTAGTTGTATATATATTCATACCAACTTGGCTATTCCCAAAATAAGTTCAAACCAGAGTCAGTCTTTTCCATCAATATTCTTTGTGTCATCATGGTTCCCACAGCATGATGTGCTAGGGATGGTCTGCAGCTTAATGACTTCGTGGCCTTGTGTGATACCTTGTCTTCCAAAGTTTCAATCTTGGAGGAAGATCTTGCATCGACCAAATCGCTTTTGGGATCTAAAGTGAAAGAGTTGGAAGAAGAGGTCAAGAACCTGAAGGCCACACAGGATATTTTTCTTGATGGTTCATCTAACTCCCAAGATTTTGTTCATGATTTTATTGATTTGAAAAGTTCTTCCAAACAGGGGAGGAAAACTGAGTCAAAATAACTTCAGGGGAGGTATTTTGATTAAGAAAATACTGATGATGACTATGAATGGGAAAGAGAGAAGAAAGATGACAAAGCTCTGCAACAAAAGAGAGTGATGGTCTAGAGTCTTGATCCAATAGTGGATATGGAGATTTATAGGGATAACTTTGGAAAAGCTTGGAAGGTAATCAGACTTAGTGGAAAGTTTGCAGTTTACAAGAATCTTGAAGATCTGGTAAAATCTTGTAATCAACAAGACTTGGATACTTTATAGAGTTTGGTTCAGAAGAAGCTCGAGATTGCTAAAAAGTCAGATGTGAAAGAGCAAGAACTTTGGGTAGAACTTCAAATATTATATGAACCAGATCCTATAGATGTTTATTGGAATTTTCCATGTCAAGACTCTAGTGTGTCAAGGAAATTTTATGATTTGTGTGAGGTTCATCACTTATCCACAAAAGGTGGAGTAGATCTATTCATGCTTGCAGTGGTGGAATATCCATTATGTACTGAAGTGCTTCAAGTGATGATATCTTCAAAGCTTCAATATGAAAAAGAATTTGAGGTAATTGAAAATCTCATTCAAAGAATATGTAACCAATTACTAGCCAAAATATGTGATCAGACTGAAGAAGAGACATAAGCTAAAAAGAGGAGAATAACGTAATAAGTTTGAAAGAATTTTCTTAGCTGTATTGAGTTAGGGATATAAGTATAAATGGATATTGAGGGAGCTACACTTGGTGAAGGTGCATATCACTAACCCAACAAATGCTTATCAGTCCACCATGTCTAACCCACATAAGGAATGGCTAATCCAAGAGCAAACGGCTCTGGTAAAGACAGCTCAAATCCGTTTATGGCTGACAATTTGCCTAAAATTGTATGGTATTCAACTCACCATGTCTATGTTTGATGAAGAGTTGGCTAGCCCACAAGTTCATGGCTTGTGGTAAAGGCAGTGGAAAACCATGGCTAGTCCAAAAGCAAACGGCTTTTGGTAAAGACTAATCAAATCCGTTGATAGCTGCTTGTTTGCTAAAAATTAGGTGGTTATCAATGTACCATGGTTTTACACACCAAAACGTTGGCTACTCCAATAGTAATGGCTAATTGGTAAAGAGACATCAAATCCATTAAGTTTTCTATGATTCACCTCCCACAAGAGTTAACACACCTGGATGTGATGAGAATAACATGAAACTTTTATGAAATTATGTACATACAGTCATTGTTGCAGAAAAGACTATGGAGTGCTGATATTTTGAAGATTGGATGCTGCACAGATCATACAATGAAGAATATTTAAAGATGCAACTCAAAGATAATTCCAAGATCCTCAAAGAGTACAAAGAACTTGAAGTTCACAAGTAAAGATCAAGTTAGGGGAGGATTGTAGGGAATTATATTTGTAAAATAGATTTAAGTTTGTTTAAGTCTGTCTAGTATTAGTTCTGGTAGTATAATATTGTTGAAATCACTCCTAAACTATATTTCAAGTGTTTGTAATCAATATGTAATAGGTTGCTTAATTAGGCTTTTATGTTAGTATTAATGGCAAGGCTTATGTAGAACGCCCATAAGCCTTGGCCCATATCCAATAAGGAAGGAAAGTGACTTGTAGTGTTGCCCTAGTCCCTTCTCCTATAAATAGTCTTGTAAACCTTCATTTGAAGGTTGGTTGTTCACATTTCACTAATACCTACGAATAACCTTTCTATTATCATACATGTGTTTTGTGTTTGTGTGTTCATCCGCTCACTTCTTTATCTATTTCTTACATATTGATGCGTTTGTTACAATATGGTGACCTAACAGTGGTATCATTCGCCATCTAGTTGGGTGAAACACTTTTGTTTTTGAAGTTTTTTTATCTATACGCGTGGGTTTTGTGTATTAAACTTTCATACGCATAAAAGCTCAAATTTTTACACTTAAAAACTCAAGATTTTTGTGGTTCAAGGTTCATTTAGTGTTAAAGTTTAAGTTTTTAGCATCAAGTTTGAAACTTTACGTGTGTAGAATAGTTTTTGAGCTTGATTTTGTTCGTGTGGTTCTGTCTACGCGTAAGGGTGGAAGTTATTTTGATTCATCAAGTTTCATACTTTTTTGTTATTTTGGTGATATTGAAGCTCTTTCATCTTTAAAATTAGGTTTCTAAACACCTTTAAGCATAAAAATCAGTTTTGGTGATTGTTTGTACTTTCTACTCGTAACAAAACCCTAGTTTTACTCGTAAGCACAAAGTCTACGCCTAAGCAGCACTTTATGCGTAAGGATTTCTTCACTTGATCTTCACAGTTGTTGGTTTACTCAGTGTTTTCTTGCTTGGATAAGCCTGAAAACACTTTGACTTTGGATATCTTTTACACTGGTATAAGTGTAAGGAATTTTTGGGCAAAACCCTAGTTTTACGCCTAAGCTAAACTCTTACGCGTAGAATTCTCTTTGCCTAATGATAGGATTTAGTAAATCCAGTTATTAAAGTGTCGGTCACCTCAAGTATATGTAATCGTTAGAAAGCTCGTAGTCGTAGATTATTTAACATTAAGTAGTATTTAGTTAAGTAACACCGTGGAGGACGGACGGGTCTTTACCCACTGTATGCCTGATCCACAGCCCGTAGGTGGCGATTTGTGTAAGACTATAAATACTCTGTATCTCCCAAGGTAGAGAGTTGGAGCTCATAATAATACTTTCATTTTCTCTCACTAAGTTCCCAAACCTCTAACTCTTTCTCTCTCTAAAACCTTGTATTAAACGCCTACTTGTGATCATGTTTTGATGTGTTTGTGAAATCCAATATGTAACAATTGATATCAGAGCCATGGTTTGATCATCTCTCTTACATATCCTTGGATTTCTAGTGGTTTTAGATGGTTTTTGAGTTTGAAAAAGTTTAGTGGTTTTTGCATCATTTGGATAATTTCTTGTGTTTAAGGTTGAATTTTGGGTGTACTTTTGTGTTTAGAATCATTGTAAGTGCTTGGGTTTTGATTTGGAAAGCTTGAATCACTGTGGTTGAGCTTGTTTTGGATTGAAAAGTGAATTTTTGAAGTTTTTCAAGTTAGCGACTTGAGTCTCGGTGTGAAATTCTTCGTAGCGACTTGCTTCAGTAATTTCTAGCGAGTTGTAGTGTTAGTCGTAGCGACTTGAGCTTAGCGACTTGTCTATTGAGACAAGCCGACAAACAGTACACGTTAGTGGATTCTCCACTATGGCTAGCGACTTGGTGGGGTTAGCGACTTGCTTTCATCATTTCTAGCGACTTGTACTTATTGTTCTCAGCGACTTGACATTAGCGACTTGATACTTAGCGAGTTGCTCTTTAGCGACTTGAATGTTTAGCGATTTAGTGCTGTAGCGACTTGTGTCCAGCGACTTGGGTCTTAGCAACTTGAGTTTTAGCGACTTGCTACTTAGCAACTTGGTGCTTAGCGACTTGGTTCAAGGGTTATAGCGACTTGTTAACTTTTGTTTCTAATACGGTTTTCTCTTGATTTAGTGAAATCCCGTGAAAGTATCTATTTCACGGTTTAATCATAGAGTTATAAAATCCCGTGAAATCTGTAAACATGTATGCCAACGTGCCTACAATCATCTCTACTGTAGCTGAGGACGTTCAAGCAGCTTGTTCAGACACTCGTCCTCCCATGCTTGATAGAACTGACTATGACTCATGGGCTCAACGAATTAGGTTGTATTGTCTTGGAAAGGAAAATGGAGTCAACAGTCTCAAGTCTATTGATGAAGGACCGTATCAGATTGAGACTACAAGAGACATAATTGATACTGCTGCAGATGGAACCATGATCTTTGGATTGGACAGACCAAAGACGTATGATGAGCTCAGTGATAAGGAGAAAAAGAGATTCGATGCAGATATCAGGCTTCAAACATTATACTTCAAGGTCTTCCAAAAGATATCTACAAGCTTATCAATCACAACACTGAAGCCAAGGCTGTTTGGGATAATGTTAAAATGCTTCTCTCGGGTTCTGAATTAACTAAGGAAGACAGAGAATCACAGCTGTATGATGAATTTGAGCACTTCAAGATGAAATCAGAAGAGAGTATCTATGAATATTACGTGAGATTCCACAAGCTTGTGAATGATATAAGGAATATCAAAATGACTATGCCAAATATTCAACTGAACTCAAAGTTTGTGAATAACATGAATCCCGAATGGCACAAGTTTGTCACCTCTGTGAAGCTAACTAAAGGATTAAAGAACACCAACTATGAGCAACTATATGCCTTCCTTCTTCAGAATGAGAGACATGCTATGTTTGAAAAAAGGATACTTGAACAGTTCAAAACCAACCAGGGAGAAACAAGCTCTTCAAATGACTCAACAGCCTTTTACACAAATGTTGGAATTACCACCAAAGCTTCTCAAGTTATACCCACGGGTAATGGTAATCATAAACTCATTCCCGATACAATGTTCAAACAAGCTGATGCGGATGCAGTCATGGGACACTTCATCAATCAACTGGCTCTTATGGTTAAACAAAACTTGACCCTTAATCCACATACAAACAGTCTTCACACTAACAATGAGATCAGAACTGCATCCAACCTTCACAATCATGCTGTTGTCAGAGATGGAAAAGTTATGGTGCAACCAGTTCAAGGAAGGCAATATGAACAGGGAAGAGGTGGAGTAGGTGGAGGTTATATTGCAAATCAGAATCGGGGAAGGAATGGAAATCAAGGTCAAGCAAAGCCAATTAAGTGCTACAACTATGGTGGTGAGGGACATATTGCTAGGAACTACACATCTCCAAAACATCCACAGAATGTAGAATACTTCAGACACAAGATGTTGCTTGTGTAAGCTCAGGATAATGGAGCAGCTTTGGATGAAGAGGAGTTGTTGTTTCTTGCTGAGGGAAATGCCAGAACCTATGATGCTGATGTTGATGAACAACCAATTTAGGAGATAGGTCATAATCATCAAAATGCCTTTCAAGTAGCTGACTGTGATGCATTTGACTCTGATGTCGATGATGAACCTACTGCCCAAACAATATTCATGGCTAGCATCTTACCTATGGTCTCTCCAAAGGTCTCTTCACCACAACAGGCTGGCCCATCCAAAGATTCAATCATTTCAGAGGTATTAAAACTATATGATGAAGTTGATGAGAAAAAGATGCATAATAAAGTACAATCTCTTGAAACTTATGAATCAGATATTGATGATGAGGGTAATAGCAATATTGTCCCATATGATCAATATGTGAAGCAAAGTAAAAGTGAGATTGTACCAAGTAATGCATCTTATGCAGTCAATGATGACTATGTTTTTGATGAATACACTGCATGTGCCCCTGATGATTCTGTTACCTCTGAACTGAATGCCTATAAAGAACAAGTTGCTATTTATGAACAACGTGCTAAGTTTGAGTTAACCATCCGTGAGCAGGAAATGGATGAACAAATGCGTACAATTATTAGAAAAAGTAATTTTAGAGAAGAAGTATTAAAATAAGAGTTAAACTCCTTACAAGAAAAGCTTTCCAAAACTGCTAAGCAAAAACACGAAATTCAAGAAAATGTTAAAATGCTTAAGCAAGAATTCAATGCTAAGGAATCAAAACTTTTGAATGATTTTTCCAATCTAAAAACTTTGTAAAACAAGCTTGAAAATAAGTTGTACGTACAAGGGAATACCATTCAGACTGCTCACTTGATCACTAAGCATAGAGTCTTAAGCGATAAACATAGCATTCCCCTTGTTGAGGAACCTAATCCTGAGGTAGTTAAAAAGGCTGGAGCTGCTCATAAGGTACTTTATGATGGTAATGAAATCCTTAAGCCTAGACAGAAACCTAGTTGCGCTGAGTGCACTGAGGAAGATAAGAAATCAGATGAAGTCACTAGGGAGAAAATGAATAAGAAGCTAGAAGATCCTGAGTGTAAATTGAATAATATAACGATAAAACCCCATGATTACACTAAGGAAAATTGGATATCCTTAAACAAGTTTAAGCCTCAGACTCTATTAACACCTGAACAAGTGTTCTGGAAAAAGGATATGGATATGCAAAAAGCTGAAAATCTTGTTGCAAAAAACACTCCCCTTAGGAAAATGCCTGCAGCTACTGTGTATCCTCCAAATACACCAATGCATCTAGTTCCTAGATCGATTGCCACTAATAGCAAAACCTTAATCAGCCTGTATGTTGTTTATCAGCTGTTTGTTGATTTTGAGAAAACGTGTAAGAAGAGAATCACACCTACAGGGATAACTGAGGGGGAAAGGGGTTTTGAGCAAACTAAAGAATGTTATTTAACTGAAGTCATGCGTTTCTTTAAACAATTAAAAGGTCAATTTGAGAGTCTTCAAAAGGGAATTAATTCAGATATTAAAGAAATGGAAAAGGAATTTGATGCAATGATAGTTGAGGTCAATGATTATGAACAGAAACTCAAATATAATGAAGTTGAAAGGAAGAACTTGCATATCTTAAATGAGAATTTGATTTCGAGTTGTGTTGCTCAAGATGTGTTTTATACTGTTACTAAGCACTCTATTACTGCTTCTCGATTTCATGAACTATCTATTGCATTGAAAGTTTCCCATGATCGTGTCATTGAGCTTGAAAACAAAAACTCAGAACTAAATGAGAAAATTGATCAGGATGATCACGATAATTTGGTAAAACATCTTTCTAAACTAGAAGTTGAACATTTTGATTTGCAACTAAAATATCAACATCTTAAAGAAAATGTCAAAACCTCAAATATCAAGACATCCTCAGATGTTCCAGAGTTTGATGCAGTTTTTCATATAAACAAACGTGACGAACAGATTCAAGCTCATTGTAACACGATCAGAAAGTTGAAAGCCTAAATTTCACAATTAAAGGGTGAAAAGAACAATGTGACTGGCTCCCAAATGCCTCCTCCTTTAGATTCTCAGTTTTCTCAAACTTTTCATCTTCAAAACTTGGTTAATGTTTTACAAAAAAAAAACGTGAGTTTTCTAGAAGAAAATGAAAAAGTTAAACGACACTTTAAAGAGTTATATGATTCAATGAAAGTCACTCATGACAAGAACAACGAAAAAGTAACGTCTTTACAAAAAGAGATTGAGAATCTGAGGAGACAAAAAAAAGGGAAACTGCCACTTGTCTTTAATGAGAATGTTGAATCAAAGTCATCTACAGACTGCAAATATACTGTGATTGTTAAATACATTCCTCCTCATCTTAGGAATAATGAACTTGTGTTTCGTAACTACTTCGCTCACCTTAAGGATAGTCTAGAATGTCTCCGTGAGATTGTGGAAGAGGATTTCATTAATAAACCTCTTGATAGAGAAATTAGGTTTGCTTGCATTCAGGCCAAACGATCTCAGGAGCTGCTAGAATGTTTAGTTGCAACATGTCCTAAATCCTTAGGTGCGAAAGGTAAAGCTGTGATGCCTTGTTCTATGCCTAGTGCCAAGTATACAAACCATTCTATGCCCAGCAATATGAAAGTGAACTCTAAGGTGCCTTCTAGTAGTTCAGATCCTTGCTACGTCTAGTTCAGGAATGCAAAAGGTAGGTCAACCAACTAATGTTCCCATAATTCCCTCTACAGGAGTAATCAGTGACATAAAAGCAAGCGGGTCAAAGCCTCCAGGCAATACCAAGCAAGATAGGACCTCGCAAGCTAAGAATGTGCATTGGAAGAGAGTAGAAGACCACCCTAGGAACATTAAGTTTGAATTGAATAAAACGAATCGTGTTGATTCTAGTATTAGCGATAAGTGTACTGTAATTAATTTGAATTCTGCTACTATCTGCAAACCATGTACTGATGATTGCTTGAATTCTGTTACTAATCATGAATGTGGTGTGAATGATTTGATTAATGCTATTAAATGCCCTGTTAAAATTGTTAATGATAAAAAACAAGCTAAGAAGGCTAAAAGGCAAAGGCGAAAGAAAGTTAGAAAACAGTGGAAACCCACAGGGAGAAAATTCAGTAATATAGGTTATCAATGGATACCTACTGGCCGTAAGGTTAATGAGTTTTGCCCTAAATTTGCTAAGTCAATGCCCACTAGAAAATGGATTCCTACTGGTAGAACTATTCCCTTAAGAAGTGAACATACTTTGAATAGGTGAAATACAAACACTAACACTGCATCTATTTCTATTGATTCCATTGTTTCTACTTCTGGTGTGGGTGTTCCAATCACTTTTACTAACCAAGTAGAATCCATTATTGGATGGGATTCCCAATTATCCAGTTATCCATTCTTGTCTGTGTTCAACTGCAGATCGTTCAAATCGTGCTGTAGTACCCGGACTCAGGCTGTTCCAAGCATATGACTGGAGATCGCTCACGGCTCATGAACTTCGTGAGTAAATTCATCAGGATTTTTAGATTCGGGAATGGCCATTTTGGTGCTATCATGGGTTATGGAGACTATGTTGTTGGCAAAAGTGTAATCTCCAGGGTATATTATGTTGAAGGTCTTGGTCATAACTTGTTCTCTATTGGTCAATTCTGTGATTCCGATCTAGAAGTGGCTTTTAGAAAACATACTTGTTTCGTTAGAGAACTTGATGGTGTGGAACTATTAAGAGGAACCCGTGGTTCAAATCTATACACTATCTCTATCGAAGACATGATGAAGTCTTCCCCAATCTGCTTGCTGTCAAAGGCTTCGAAAACAAAGTCATGGTTATGGCATCGTCGTCTCAATCACTTGAACTTCGGCACCATTAATAATCTTTCCAGAAATGATCTTGTAAGAGGCTTACCCAGATTAAAATATGAAAAAAGATCATCTTTGTTCAGCATGCCAATTGGGAAAAAGCACGAAATATGCCCACAAACCAAAACCCACAAACTCAGTAATGGAAGTTCTTCATACCCTTCATATGGATTTGTGCGGACCAATGAGAGTGCAAACGATAAATGGGAAGAAATACATTCTAGTCATTGTTGATGACTACTCTCGATTTACTTGGGTAAAGTTTTTGAGAACAAAGGATGAAACTCCAGATGTCATCATCAAACTTATCAAACAGCTTCAGGTTCGACTCAACAATACTGTTAGAATTTTTTGAACAGACAATGGCACAGAGTTCGTTAACAAAGACTTAATTCAGTTTTATGAAAGTGTTGGAATCAGTCATCAAAGAAGTGTTCCACGAACTCCTCAACAGAACGGTGTAGTTGAAAGACGAAATCGAACTCTTGTGGAAGCCGCAAGAACAATGCTAATTTATTCAAAGGTTCCAATGTTTCTATGGGCTGAAGCCATTGCCACTGCTTGCTACACCCAAAATCGTTCCTTAATACACACTTCTCATGGAAAAACTCCATATGAACTTGTCCATAAACGAAAACCTGATCTATCCTACCTTCGTGTGTTTGGTGCTTTGTGCTATCCAACAAATGACGGTCAAGATTTAGGTAAATTAAGAGCTAAGGCGGACATTGGAGTTTTTATAGGTTATGCATCAAACAAGAAGGGTTATCGAATCTGCAACAAAAGAACTCGAAATATCATGGAAACTACTCACGTCACGTTCGATGAGCTTTCCGGGCAAATGGCTCCAGGACAATCCAGTTCTGGACCCGCATATCAACCTTCACCAAGTAGTCCTATCAGTTCTACTCTTGTTTCAAATCCCTCACCAGCAAATCCTTATGTACCTCCTTCAGAAGATGATTTGAAGAAATTATTTGATCCAATGTTTGATGAACACTATGAGCCAAGTGCTAATGATATGTCAATTCCATCAACAGAGGCTGCTCCTATCCTTGTCAATGAAGTCAATCCTTTAGTTTCAATATCATTAAGTCAAGAAGCGCCTGCTGCTGATCACTCTGTCTCATCAAATGATTTTCCCATCATAGGGATACCCTAAGTTGGTTAGACCAGTGATAATCTCATCTCTATTGTCCTAATGAGAGACTCAGTTATCACAAACTCTTCTCCATCAATGGTAGCCACAATCTCCTTGGTTGAACCAGTAGGAGATCGCTCATGAGCAGTGGACCAAAATTGCTTGACAAGAGAGTCATAAACAACTGATGGAGAGAAAGTGAGAGCATACCTGATCTTGGAGGGCAGAAGAAAATCAATCATTGAGTCATACAAATCACTCCCTTTGGCATGTTCCAAGAATGCAACTTTGTTGTGATCTCTTTTGTAATCGAGTGTCGTCATTGATGCAGATTGAGAAGATAAGATGGATTCAAATTGAGAGGGAATTATGTAACTAGGTTGTGGGATACTTCTGATTGACTATTTAAATGAGTTACCCAAAATAGTCAGACAAAATATTTGACCAATTTTACTTTAATTAACTCCCAGAATAAATTCCCAAATTTTATCAAAACCAGCAGCAATGAAAAGTCAACCAGTAGAAACCAAACAGTCAAACAGCAGAAACCAATTAACTTTTAACCATAGTTATCAATCCAAAGCTACCAGCAGAATCCACAGCTTATCAGTAGAAATAATCACAATACCAGCAGTAATGAAGAAGGAATCAAATCTTCTGATCATAACAATGCCTCAACAGTCTCTAATCAGAACTTTTAACGATACAAATTCCAACCATCAATATTAGCCATAAATTCTACCGACCTAAAATTCCATTAAGCCTATAAAACAAACCCCTTGCAACATCAACCATATAAACAAACCACATAACCCTAATCGACAAAATCGATTAACAACTAAATAACCATGAGCAGCTCCCCAAACCATCCTATTGAGATATCATCATCTGACAGTGAACCATCCTATGATGGATGGTTAAACTATTTTCCCCCTGGTGCATCAAACAGTGTGACATACATCTCTATAGAGCCTCCTAGCAAGCCACCATTCACATACACTTCTTCAGATGAGGATCTTCCCAATCCTCCTCCTCATGTATAGTTTGAAGTATCCAACTCTGAGCTTAATGGTATGTGCAGCTCCTCTTGCTGCTGTACCACCAGGTCCTTCAGCTCCAATACCAGAAAAGAGAGCTACAGTGCTTGGTATAGCTGCAGCACTAGTGTGGTCATACATCAACACATGGGGAAAGGAGCATCAAAGGATGACCGAGTGGGGAAACATAACGCCTGAGAAGAAGCCTTGAAGATGGAAGCTGGAGTCTGAAGATGTCTTTGGTGAAGCTAGT
The DNA here is from genome assembly GCA_019973895.1 of Chrysanthemum seticuspe. Lineage (NCBI taxonomy): Eukaryota > Viridiplantae > Streptophyta > Magnoliopsida > Asterales > Asteraceae > Chrysanthemum > Chrysanthemum seticuspe. The sequence goes on along the minus strand of BPTQ01000008.1, from coordinate 155,005,052 downwards.
TAGGGTTGTGTCTTAATGTAATCAGCAGCAATGTTTAAGAAGTCTTGTATGGTGATACTACATCTCAGAATACAGTTTGTTTAAATGAATAAAAGACTTGATTTTGGTAGATTAATATTTTTTTATATGTTGCCACTGATTGTTTGTTTGACACTTGATCTGCAAGATGGTTAGCAGAACACATAATATACAATACAAATATATACAACTATATACACAAAATATGCAAAAATATATAAATCTTCCCCTTAAACCAGAAATGTCCCCTTAGGCACAATCCTCCCCTAAAAAACATCAATCAGGGGTTGATCATGCCTATATGGACAACCAAATACTGAAACCTTGGACCATCAAAAGCTTTTGTTAACAAATCAGCGACGTTTTCATCTGTATGTATTTTAACCACTTGAATAAGGTGTTTTTCATTAGCATCTCTAATAAAGTGGTGTATAATTTCTATGTGCTTTGTTCTTTGATGAAAAACATGATTTTTAACAATGCATATTGTACTTTGGTTGTCTATAAAGATTTTAGTGTTCATAAAATTGAACCCATAATCTAATAATTGATTTTGAATCCAAAGTACCTGACCATAACAACTGGCACCAGTAACATCTTCAGCTTTAGTAGAAGATGTAGCCACCATGGTCTGCTTCTTGCATTGCCAGGAGATTAATCTCCTTCCTAGAAACTGACAACCCCCAGTAGTAGATTTGCGATCAAAGTTGGCACCAACATAATCACTGTCACTATAAGCTTTGGATCTGGAGAGGTGAACATTAACAGCAGGATCTGGTTCATTATTTGACTTAGCCTTAGGAGCTTCATAAGGTGTAGTTGCAGTCCTAACTAGTTCCATATCAAACTTCTTGAGGGTGTCATGCACATACTTCTCTTGATGAATGAAAATACCATCTGATTTCTGCTGCACTTGAAGGCCCAAAAAGAATGTAAGCTCACCCATTGCACTCATCTCAAACTCACTTTTCATCAACTCCTCAAATTCCCTGCACCAAGCTTCTTTGGTAGAACCAAAGATTATGTCATCCACATACACTTGCACAAGAATAATATCCCTGGAGTTCTTCTTGATAAAGAGAGTCTTATCAATAGCACCTCTCCTATATCCATGTTTCAGCAGGAATGTAGAGAGCCTAGCATACCAAGCTCTAGGTGCCTGATGAAGTCCATAGAGTGCTTTAACCACTTTGTAGACCATATCTGGATTGTGAGGGTCTAAAAATCCCTTGGGCTGAGTGACATACACTTCTTCCTCAATTTCACCATATAAAAAGGCACTTTTTACATCCATCTGATAGACCATGAAGCCCATGTAGGAAGCAAATGCCAAGAAAAGTCTGGTGGCCTCTACTCTTGCAACAGGGGCAAAAACCTCATCATAATCAATACCCTCTTCTTGTCTGTGACCTTGAGCAACCAACCTAGCCTTATTTCTAACCACAATACCCCTTACATCCCTTTTACATTTCAAAATCCACTTTGTCCCAATAGCATACTTACCAGGAGGCAACTGAACAAGCTCCCACACATTTTGATTCAAAAATTGTTGCATCTCCTCTTGCATAGCACCTACCCAATCATCATCTGCCAATGCCTGTGCAACACTGGTAGGTTCAACTTGAGATAAGAAAGAAGCAAATAGACAATGATGATAGTCTATGTGATTGTTCCTATGTTGATCCTGTATGTAGCTAAGAAATGCAGATTCTCCAAATCTTGTCTTCTTCACCCTGCTTCTAGTTTGCACAGAGGAAGTAGGATCACCAATGATTAGAGATTATGGATGAACTGTGTTAATCCTCTTCGTGACATTTGGACTAACATCAACTAATGAGGCCAGATTAGTAATTGTGGGACCAAAGTCATCATCATAAGAAGAAGAATAAAAAATGCCTGTTCTTGACAAATGATGAATGCCATCCAATTCAGAGCTTGAATGTTGTGAATTGTCTAAGTCAGATGGAGTTGGAAATCTGGTGGGAGATCCATCTAAACCCAAAGTATCAACAGATGGAGTATTGGAGGGAACTGCAGGAACAATATCACTAGCAGAAGGAACAGGAACACGACCAGCATCATCAACATCAGCAGCAACTGACCCATTACCAGAAGGATCAGCCACATTACCAGCAGGAACAGAGATACTACCAGCAACATCAAAGTTCCTGCGGGCTTCAATAGTTGCCTGCCTTAGGAGTTCCTCTGTTTCATTGGAGAATCCATAACCAAACTGTTCAGCATCATCCTTTGTTGCATGCTCTTGGCGTTGAAGCTTCACAAGTTCTTCTGCGTATCCCAGATCACTTGAAGTTACATGAGAAGCAGCTGTGTTCTTGGTACCTGAAAAGTGGTTAGTAGGAAAGGAAGGAACAACTATAAGGTATTCATCACACTCTGAATCTGACTCATCATCTGAGGAACCTGCAATGTTAGTTTGAGCATCTTGTGGTTCTGCAGGAAGATTAGATTTATAACGAGTATAACCTAAGTGATCAGTTAAGTAGTCAAGATCAAAGTACCATTCTTGACCTGCTCCCTGAACATTTGGCTTGTCCTCCATAAATCTCAGATTCAGTGTCTCTTCAATCCTTTTTGTAGAGATGTTATACACCCTGTAAGCTTTTCTATGAGCTGAATATCCTACTACAAATCCCTCATCAGCTTTTCCTTCAAACTTGCCCAAATGATCACTGGTGTTAAGGATGGAGACATGACAACCAAAAGGCTTAAGGTGGCTAATGGTAGAAACCTTGCCAGATAAAAGTTCATAAGGTGTCTTGTTGTGAGGATTAGTTATCAACACCCTGTTCAATACATAACAAGTAGTGCTGACTGCTTCAGTCCAGAACATGGTAGGTAACTTAGAATCAGCAAGCATAGATCTTGCTGCTTCAATCAGGGTTCTATTTTTCCTTTCAGCAACTTCATTTTGTTGTGGAGTCCTGGTAGTGCTATAATCCCTTTTTATCCCCTGATCGGTGCAAAACCGTCAAGTTTTCTCACGCGAGCTGGTCACTTGTGAATGACCAGCCGTAAGGAACTTAAAACAGCTCACACACCAATTACAATTTAGATCAGGAGAATACAGTGGATTCCCGGGTCGTTAAGTCCCACGGAGGATGACTGGTGTTTAACACAATCAGATGTCGAATAACCACTAAGGATAGTGATCAGTAAGGATATTGATGGAAAATTACCTAAAGAAAAGATCTACAAATTACAGCGACTTAAATTCAAATTAAAAGAAATTAAAAAGTTAAATTCTATTAAATAAACGCTATCACTATTTTTAAACTAATGTTTTTGTTTTTATGTTTTTATAAAACTGAATTAAAAACTACGCGACGTATAAATAAAAACGTGAAACTTACACAATATTAATCCTAAAAATACGAAAATGATATTTTTACAAACCTAATGATATAAGAAACTTTTAAGAAAAAGAAAATTATTTTTATAACTATTTAATTAATTATTATTAATTAAAAACTATTTTTAACTATTAAATAATAACCTAAATTACAAGAAAATAGGAAATAAACCTAGAAAAATAAAATTATGACTTGGAAAAATCTAAAATAACAAAAGAGAATTTTCAAAACTATTTTTATATTTTTCTGATTATTTTTCTATTTTTTATGAATTTTAAACTATTAAAAACTAATTAAATTACTAAAAATTACAAAATAAACTATGAAAAATCTGGAAAATTACCTTTTTTACTTTTTATATTTATCTAAACCTAAGAAAAATGAAAAATTATTTTTTTGAACCTTTTCTGAATTTTTTGTATTAAAAGCTAATAAAAAATGCTTAAAAACTAATTTAAATTAAGAAAAATAGCAAACAAGCCTAGAAAAATCTGAAAATTTCAGGAAAACTCTAAAATGATAATAAGAATCTAGGAAAAATGGAAAAACAGATGGTTACTTGGAAGAATATGAAACTGATGTCACAAGTGCTTATAAATAAGCACTAAAATAAGCCAATTGAACCAAACAAGTCACCCACTGATTACAGAAGTTCTAAACTGCTAAAAGTACTGAACTGTAACTAAAAACAACAAGCTCTAAACACTGGAATGCAAGATACAAAGATTTGATGATTTTGATTAAAGTACTGAAACAGTTTTTAAGTACCTACTTGCAGTCCCAAAATAAGCACCCAAATAAGCTAACAAGCAGAATCCAAATGTTAAGACCTAAACTAGACCTGGCTAACAACTAGAAAACCAAAAATCAACTCTACACAGGCTCTATTGAGCCCCTAAGGCAAGCCTGCAAGATCTGAGAAAAGCTCAATGTAAGCTGAGCTTGGAGCAGGGCAACTTGGACCTGACTTTGAGCTTATGCAGCAGCTTATCAAAGCAGCTTTAGCCAAAAATAGATATTAGGTCTTAAAGACCACCTAGTAGGCTACAAGTAGACCAAAAATGAGACTCTAACTGTTTGATATGAACTCTGTGCATCAGCTGCAAGTTCTGTAGAAAACCAGTTTTTGACACCTTTTGACTTTTTGTAACAGTTTGAAAGTTTGACTTTGATGAGATTTCAATGCAAATGTAGGACTGATCTTGATGTATTAAGGTGTAATAAACCCAATGCAAGCACTGCCTAAGATTTCTAAACACAAATAAAGAGTTTGCACATCCAAAAATTCCAACAGTGGAGCAGTATTGACAGATTTGATGATGTTTGACTTTAGGTGTTTGCAGACTCAATATAATGACTGATATATGCTCAAGTAAACTTAGTAAACATGAACCAAAAGAAGTTAACTACTGCTTATACCTCTGAGACAGTATAACAGTTAATCCAAACACACTATTAATGACTGATATAAAAGTTTAATGAAGCAAACTACTGACTTAGCTAATGCCCATGATTAAACTAAGTTTTCTAGACCTAAGAACAACTTTTTAAGCAAATTATGACTACTTATAACTACAAGAACAGATATTGCTAAGAATCTTGAAATATGCACTTACAATTGGTCCAAAGCCACTATGGCCTGCCACAGTGAAACCAAGAACTCTAACCTATCCAATTCAACCCAAGTGACTACAAATCAACCCAACTCCAGCTCTGCTTCACCCTATTTCCAATTCATACCATTTTTGCTCCAATGTTGACTTTCGTTGACCAATATTCAAAATTGCATGAAATTTAAATTTGAGCTTATAAAAAGCTATAGTAAGCTAGTTTAAGCTTGTTTGAGCTTACAAATAAGCTTATTGAAGCTTATACATGAGAGTTTGAAATTGCAATTTTCAACAGTTTACATAAAACATGAAACATGAACTAGAACTTGAATTGATGCTTGAAATAAGTTGCAATACACTTAATTAACTTTGTTTGATACAAAAATAACTGGAAAATACAATTAAGAACTATTTAAAACATTATAAGCTTAAAAACGACATACACTTTTTAAAATAAACTAACTACTGCTTTTCTCTTTGCTTCTCTGCCTCTTTTATGCATCAATTGAGCTCCACGTGGCCTTCTGAGATAATCCCACCTCTTCTTAGAGCCAATGGGAGTGTTTTGAGCCTTATCACTTTTTGGCGGGAAAATTGGTTTGACTTGTAGCTCTCTGTAATAGCAGCTAGGGGGGGTGGCATTTAATGTGGTGGTAAAAGTAGGTGAGTATGATGATGAGGGGGGTGGAAAGGTGAGGTGATGGGAGGAGGGAGCAGGCAAGTGGTGTGCAGAGGGGAGGTGGAAGATAAACAGTGGTAGGCGCCCTTTTCTGTTTTTTTGACTTTCTTTGACCAGGGGTCCAAAATGGGAGGGTCAAGGGTTATAAGGCAGGGGTCAAAAGGAGATAATGGCAGGGGTCCAATATTAGTTTTGACAAGGCTTGTTATTAGTTATGACAAGGACTAAAGTTGCCAATCTGAAATCATGAAGGACCAATCCTGTAATTTTCCAAACTTGTTACAAGGGACCAATACTGACAAGTCCCAATAGTACAAGGACCAGATTTGACATTTTCAAATTTCCAGGGACCAAACTTGACATTTTATGAAAGTTCAGGGACCTTTTCTGCCATTTAACAAAAGATTTATTCAAGGACCATTTTTGACAATTTAGAATATTTCAGGGACCTTGAATAACATTTTTCTTTATTTAGATTTACCAGGGACTGTTTTTGACAACTTTTGAAACTTGGGGGACTAAAACTGCCAATTATGCAAACTTGATACGTTTTTCACCAGATTTTGATATTTTTGCATTTAAAACACATAAAACACTTATTTGTGATATTTTTATCATTTTGATGCATTTCTGAGTGTTTTCAGATGTTTTTGCAGTCTAATTTGTACAAAAATGATGAGTATTTACACACTCATCAATCCCCCACACTAAGATATTGCTAGTCCCTAGCAATGATTTGAGAAAAATTAATGGATTTCATCTCTTTACCAAAAGCCATTACTTCTGGAGTAGCCAAATGTTTCAGTTCAAGTAAGAACCTTGGTACACCGATAACCAAATGATTTTGAGCAAATCACCAGCTTCCAACGGATTTGATTTGTCTTTACCAGAAGCCGTTTGCTTCTGGACTAGCCAACTCTTAGATAAAATATCTTTGGTGAGCTGATTACCAATTATGGTTTTCCAACTGCCTTTACCACAAGCCATAAACTTGCGGGCTAGCCAACTCTTTACTTTTTAGGATATGGTGAGCTGAATACCATACAATTTTGGGCAAATTGCAAGCCGTCAACGGATTTGAGATATCTTTACCAAGAGCTGTTTGCTCCTGGATTAGCCAATCCTTTTGTTTATTAGACAAGGCGGACTGATAACCAAATGAGTAAGTGTAAAACACTTACTCCAAAAAAAAATTTTGGCCAAAAACGGGAGAATTAGGTGGTATAATTACATGATAAAATTCGTGAGAATTCCCCCACACACTTAGAAATGAATATTGCCCTCAATATTCAAAGTACCGGCGGTTATGCCGAAACATAGAACGTAAAAGGGAAATACTAAGGCCATTATTTAGCAAGGATTTTTTTTTTTTTTTGAAACTCTTATATACAACAGCGTGTGGGGCAACTCCCCCACACTAGGGTGGTAGAAAGTAGAAAGAAGAAGCTAAACTGTCAAGTTTTGTCACACAAGCTAGCCACTTGTGAATGGCTAACCGTAACAAACTTCAGACAGCTCAGAAATATGGGTGAAAACCCATATGGCATGCTACTGTTTTTGATTCCCGAGTCGCTAGCTTGACTCGATCCCCGCATTCATTGGTTCATGGGGAAAGTTTGTAGATCCGGGACAATCACAGGGGGAATGTCCTCTCCAAAGTAATGCTTCAACCGATGACCATTCACTTTAAAGTTTGGACCATCGGGTTGAGATAACTCAATGGTGCCATAAGGATAAACCTTAGTGATGGTGAATGGTCCAGACCAACGGGACTTAAGCTTTCCCGAGAAAATCTTCAATCTTGAATTAAAAAGAAGGACTCGATCACCAACGTTGAAAACGCGGTTCTTGATTTTAGAGTCGTGAATCTTCTTTGTCTTTTCTTTGTAGATCAAAGAGTTCTCGTATGCTTGATCACGGAGTTCATTTAATTCATTCATTTGAACTTTCCGGTGATCACCAGCTGTCTGAATATCGAAGTTGGCATGCTTCAAGGCCCAGTATGCCTTGTGCTCTAACTCAACAGGCAGATGACATGCCTTCCCGTATACCAGCTTGTATGGAGTACACCCGATGGGTGTTTTGTAAGCTGTACGGAAGGCCCAAAGTGCGTCATCTAGCTTATCCGACCAAGAGGCACGGTTTTCGCCAACCGTCCTCTCCAGAATTCTTTTAATCCCCCGGTTGGAAACTTCCACTTGCCCACTAGTTTGGGGGTGGTACGCAGTAGAGAGACGGTGAGTTACACCATACTTCTGCATGACTCTTTCAAACTGGTCATTGCAGAAATGCGTACCACGATCACTGATTATGGCTCGTGGAGTTCCAAACCTAGCAAAGAGAGATTTCAAGAATTTCACAACAACTCGGGCATCGTTGGTATGCAAAGCCTTAGCTTCAACCCATTTTGACAAATAGTCAACGGCCACGAGTATGTACTTATTACCGCGAGAAGAAGGAAATGGCCCCATAAAGTCAATGCCCCAGATGTCAAAGATCTCACACACTTGAATGGCGTTTTGCGGCATTTCATTTCTTTGTGAGATATTCCCGTGACGTTGACAAGCGTCACAGGCTTTGACAAATTCGTGGGCATCTTTGTAAATAGTGGGCCAGTAGAAACCGGAATCAAACACCTTCTTGGCGGTGTAGTTGGGGCTATGATGTCCCCCAGTAGGTCCAGCATGGCAAGCTTTGAGAATGTCAATAGCTTCCTGACCATATACACATCGCCTGATGACTTGATCCGCGCAAATTTTAAACAAGTAGGGGTCGTCCCAGAAGTAATGTTTAACATCTTTGAAGAATTTGTTCTTCTGTTGGGACGACATCCCTTTCACTATGAAGTTACCCGCATGGTAATTTGCAAGGTCAGCAAACCATGGGGTAGAAGAGTCTCCACGAAAAGAAACCGCATTGAGTGTCTCGAGAGGAAATGTTTCATTTATTTCCTTTTTCTCTAACACATCCTGGTGAGGGTTTTCTAATCGGGACAGATGATCAGCAGCAAGGTTCTCAGCTCCTTTTTTATCACGTATAATGATATCAAATTCTTGTAGGAGGAGAACCCAACGGAGCAATCTCGGCTTTGCATCTTGTTTTGCAAAGAGATATTTGAGAGCCGAGTGATCCGTATACACCACGCATTTGGTCAATATAAGGTATGGCCGAAACTTCTCAAACGCATACACCACAGCTAATAGTTCTTTTTCTGTAGTGGTGTAATGGGTTTGAGCTTCAGTCATAGTCTTACTCGCGTAGTGGATCGGCTGAAAATGCTTAGTTTTTCGTTGCCCCAAGACTGCACCGATAGCAAAATCACTTGCATCGCACATGAGCTCAAAGGGTAAATCCCAGTCGGGGGCAACTAGAATGGGTGCTTCCGTAAGCTTTTTCTTTAGTGTTTCAAAAGCTTCGACGCACTCAGTAGAGAAGATAAAAGGAGCTTCTTTTTCAAGAAGATGGGTCATAGGCCGAGCGATTTCAGAAAAATCCTGTATGAATCTACGATAAAACCCGGCATGACCAAGGAAACTCCTAATACCTTTGACGGTAGTAGGATGAGGCAGTTTAGCAATAACATCAACTTTTGCTCTATCGACCTCAATCCCATTTTGGAAATCTTATGGCCAAGGACTATGCCTTCTTTGACCATAAAGTGACTCTTCTCCCAGTTTAGACATAGATTGGTGTCTTCACACCTTTTAAGCATTTTGTCTAAATGGGAGAGACATGTCTGAAATGAATCCCCGATGACTGAGAAGTCATCCATAAACACCTCCATTGTTTCCCCGATCATGTCGTGGAATATGGCCATCATACATCGTTGGAACGTGCCAGGAGCGTTACATAAGCCAAAAGGCATACGTTTGTAGGCAAAAGTTCCGTATGGGCAGGTGAATGTGGTCTTCTCTTGATCCTGTGGATCAATGGGGATCTGAAAGTAACCCGAGAAACTATCAAGGAAACAATAGTACTCGTTCCCTGCTAATCTCTCAAGCATCTGGTCCATGAAGGGTAGAGGAAAATGGTCTTTACGGGTGGCGTCATTCAACTTACGATAGTCAATACACACACGCCATCCCGTAACCAATCGAGTTGGAATTAACTCGTTTTCTTCATTCGTGACAACAGTTATGCCACCCTTTTTAGGAACACAGTGAATCGGGCTAACCCAAGGACTATCTGAGATAGGGTAAATCAATCCTGCATCAAGAAGTTTGATAACCTCCTGTTTGATAACATCATGGATTTTTGGATTTACTCTTCTCTGATGTTGAACTGCTGGCTTGAAGTCATCCTCCATCAAGATTTTGTGAGTACAAAACTCAGGGTTGATACCCTTAATGTCGGAGAGTTTCCAAGCAATTGCTTGCTTGTGTGACTTCAAGACCTTTATGAGAGCAGTCTTTTCATCTTTACTCAAATCTCAAGCAATAATGACGGGTAATTTATCATCACCCTCAAGAAATGCATACTCGAGATGAGGCAGTAAGTCCTTAAGTTCGACTTCAGGAAATTCTTCAGTTTTCTCAACTGACTTGACTTCCTTGTTATGAAGGTTGACGGGAGGGAGAGGAGGAGAAGTGTCCTGATTTAACAACTTCTCAAGAGTAAGAATATCTCCCTCCGTATTAATCTCATGGTGATTAATCTCTTCCGGAATTGCATCACTAGTATGAGGGGTTGATGAGTGATCATCTTTAAGCATTTTCTCAATGAGAAGTATGTCCCCCTCGATGTCAATTGGAGCGTGATCAATTTCCCATGGGACAGAATCACTAGCCAAGTATGCTTCAATCTCTTCCAAGATGAAGTCGCTTCCCTCAAACGGAGTGAGAGAAGGAGTAGAATTGGCTATGATAGGTTGAGAAGACGTGGTGGGATTCCCACTCACAGAATTATGAGAATAACCAAGAACTTCTTGAGAGTACTCTTCAGAAGCAACATCAATGATATCTATTCGGTTAACCGACTCAGAATCATAGTTTGCGGAGTACCTCGAAGTTTGATCAAGGTTAAAGGTGACAGCTTCATTACCAACACGTAATGTGATTTCTTGCTCAAATACATCAATGAGAGCACGACCCGTTCTTAGGAATCCTCTTCCAACAATGAGAGGAACCCGTGGATCAGCATCGAAATCAACAACTACAAAGTCAGCTGGAAAATGGAACTTTCCTACTTTCACAAATACGTCCTCAGCAATTCCAAGAGGACGGGATATAGTACGATCTGCAAGCTCGAGAGTCATGCATGTAGGAGTAAGATCCGGAAGAGATAGTTTCTTCCATACTGAATGAGGCATTAGGTTTATGCTTGCACCAAGATCGGCTAAGGCAAAGCATTCAACCATTCCTGGAAATACACAAGGTAAGAGGAACTTTCCAGGATCTCCAAGCTTCTCGGGAAGCTTCTTCAAGATAACTGCAGAGCAGTTCTCGTTGAGAGGAGTTTTAGCCATTTCAAACAGCTTTTCCTTGTTGCTTAACATGTGTTTGAGAGTTGATGCAAACTTGGGCATCAACATGATAGCATCCGTGAAGCTTATGTCAAAATGAAGTTCTTGGAAAATTTGAAAGAATTTTTCCATTTGTTGACTGGCTTTCTCGCGGAGCTTTTGCTCATGTAAACGTGATGGGTAAGGAATAGAAGATTTGGATTTTTCAATGGGAGCTACAGGAGGTTCAAAAACAACTCCTGGATTGGATTTTGGTTTCTGGACAACCTGAGGATGGACATTGCTGGTACTTCCGTTATTAGTAGGAAGTTCCTTGTCCTTTGTCGCCTCAGGTTCACTTTCCACTACCTTCGGGAGAGAAGAAGAAGAGGTAGTAGGAATAGTGGGTCCATCATATGAAGTACCACTTCTGGTTCTGATCGCCTTTGCATCGCCCCTCGGATTAGCGATCGTGTTGCTAGGTAGAGTACCTGAGCCCGAGGGTCGATCATTTAAAGACTTCTTTAATTCAGCGATCTGACTGACCAACAATCTGTTTGTCTCCTCTTGAGTCTTCATGAATTGCTTTAAAAGCTCATCAGATGTTGACACAGGAGGAGGTGGAGGGACAATTTGAGGCCGTATGTTCTGGTTATAGCCATAATTCCCTTGATTAGGGTTCATATTCCCCTGAAATTGATTCCCTCGATTGTAAGTGTTTTGATTAAGATTTCCTTGATGTTGGAAACCTTGATTGGGTCCGGAATAGAAATTACCTTGGTTTTGATAACCTTGGTTCATTCTTGGTTGGTTCTGATTCCGGTTAGGATTCTGGTTGAAACCGGGTGGTGCCTGATAAGTATTAGCACGGTAGTTTGGTTCATTATGAGGACGGTATTGATTACCTCCTTGATTTGAAGTACCGGCTATAGCATTAGCTTCAAATAGACTACCATCCATGGCAGTACAGTTGTAGTATGCATGAGGACCACCACAAGTAACACAAACTTCAACTTTCTTCACTTCACCATATGATGGTGTCTGTGTGAAAGTGACTTTCTTTTGGTTAGCAAGAACCAAAGCCTGAACAATATCCGTGAGTTTGTCAATCTTAGCATCGGTGCTAGATGTACTCACGGGGGATGAAGTAGAAGGTCCAGCATTAGACTGAGTCTGATATGTCTTTGTGCGGAAAGGACGGACCTGGGACTTGTTTTCAATGATTTGCAAGGCTTCTTTTGTGGTCTTGCTCAAGAAATTACCTCCCGCGGAGGCATTTAGAGAGTCTTGATTGGCCTGGTTCAGACCATTGTAGAAAGTATCCATTTGCATTAACTCGGTAAAACCATGATGCGGACACTTGCGGAGCAAGTCTTTGTAACGATCCCATGCCTCCCCGAATGATTCATCAAATCTCTGAGAGAATTTCATTATCTCATTCTTAAGACTTGTAGTTCGGGATGGAGGATAGAATTCGTTCACAAACTTTGTGACAAGATCTTCCCATGTCTCAATGGAACGAGGGGGTTGTTTCTCAAGCCAATTCCGGGCTTGTCCCTCTAGAGAAAATGGGAACAGAAGAAGCTTGATAGCTTCATGTGGGACATTCTTGTACTTGATGGTAGATGCAATCTTGTTAAACCATCGAATGTGTGCATGAGGATCATCCCGCTCAAAACCATAGAATTGGCTTTGGGTTACCAGATTAAGTAACCCGGTTTTGAGCTCAAAAGTGTCAGCCACGATGGCTGGGACAACAATGGCATCTCCGTAACCCTCGATGGGTGCTTGGAGAAGCTCATTCATCGGCTTGTCTTCTGCCATTACGGCAGGTGGTGGTGGTGGTAGACGTTCCTCAGTCACAGCTGAAGGAGCAGAACGTCCTCTACGTCTACGAGGAATCTTTCCAAGTTCTGACAATGGACTTGTAGAACTGGAAGAACGAGTGCGCATGCACTAAGTATAAAAATCAGTTTTCAAAACAAATGCGAGGCAAAACGACAAGTGAACTTAACCAATAATCACAAATGAAATGGCTTCTTTGAAAAAGGTACACCAAATCACAAGTGACACAAAGGCAAGTTTTAAATCTGATGTTCGGGAACTTATTATGGTCGCACCCCCAGTTAGGTAGTGCACTGCCTTGATTTGCGGTGGTTGATTTTTATGTATATTAAGTATCACTGAAAAGACGTAGGTATAGATTTGTGCTGATGGGTTTAAAAACTTTTGGACAATATTTTTGGTATCGTATCGTTTAACCAAATTGTATTTCTTTAAGAATCACCTTAAAAGAAACACAAGATAGAAAACGTTACGATTGTTTTGTTGTTTTATATTTTGTTTGGTGTTTTTAACACTTTAGGAAAAGTGTTAATGAACTTTTTTGATTTTGTTATAACTTTACAAAAACTTTTTACAAACAATGGTATATGTGCAAGTACGGGTCTGAAAAATGCTTAGAACACGCTTACAGCCTCCCCGGCAGCGGCGCCAAAATTTGATCGGTGCAAAACCGTCAAGTTTTCTCACGCGAGCTGGTCACTTGTGAATGACCAGCCGTAAGGAACTTAAAACAGCTCACACACCAATTACAATTTAGATCAGGAGAATACAGTGGATTCCCGGGTCGTTAAGTCCCACGGAGGATGACTGGTGTTTAACACAATCAGTGTCTCTTCAATCCTTTTTGTAGAGATGTTATACACCCTGTAAGCTTTTCTATGAGCTGAATATCCTACTACAAATCCCTCATCAGCTTTTCCTTCAAACTTGCCCAAATGATCACTGGTGTTAAGGATGGAGACATGACAACCAAAAGGCTTAAGGTGGCTAATGGTAGAAACCTTGCCAGATAAAAGTTCATAATGTGTCTTGTTGTGAGGATTAGTTATCAACACCCTGTTCAATACATAACAAGTAGTGCTGACTGCTTCAGTCCAGAACATGGTAGGTAACTTAGAATCAGCAAGCATAGATCTTGCTGCTTCAATCAGGGTTCTATTTTTCCTTTCAGCAACTTCATTTTGTTGTGGAGTCCTGGTAGTGCTATAATCCCTTTTTATCCCCTGATCGGTGCAAAACCGTCAAGTTTTCTCACGCGAGCTGGTCACTTGTGAATGACCAGCCGTAAGGAACTTAAAACAGCTCACACACCAATTACAATTTAGATCAGGAGAATACAGTGGATTCCCGGGTCGTTAAGTCCCACGGAGGATGACTGGTGTTTAACACAATCAGATGTCGAATAACCACTAAGGATAGTGATCAGTAAGAATATTGATGGAAAATTACCTAAAGAAAAGATCTACAAATTACAACGACTTAAATGCAAATTAAAAGAAATTAAAAAGTTAAATTCTATTAAATAAACGCTATCACTATTTTTAAACTAATGTTTTTGTTTTTATGTTTTTATAAAACTGAATTAAAAACTACGCGACGTATAAATAAAAACGTGAAACTTACACAATATTAATCCTAAAAATACGAAAATGATATTTTTACAAACCTAATGATATAAGAAACTTTTAAGAAAAAGAAAATTATTTTTATAACTATTTAATTAATTATTATTAATTAAAAACTATTTTTAACTATTAAATAATAACCTAAATTACAAGAAAATAGGAAATAAACCTAGAAAAGTAAAATTATGACTTGGAAAAATCTAAAATAACAAAAGAGAATTTTCAAAACTATTTTTATATTTTTCTGATTATTTTTCTATTTTTTATGAATTTTAAACTATTAAAAACTAATTAAATTACTAAAAATTACAAAATAAACTATGAAAAATCTGGAAAATTACCTTTTTTACTTTTTATATTTATCTAAACCTAAGAAAAATGAAAAATTATTTTTTTGAACCTTTTCTGAATTTTTTGTATTAAAAGCTAATAAAAAATGCTTAAAAACTAATTTAAATTAAGAAAAATAGCAAACAAGCCTAGAAAAATCTGAAAATTTCAGGAAAACTCTAAAATGATAATAAGAATCTAGGAAAAATGGAAAAACAGATGGTTACTTGGAAGAATATGAAACTGATGTCACAAGTGCTTATAAATAAGCACTAAAATAAGCCAATTGAACCAAACAAGTCACCCACTGATTACAGAAGTTCTAAACTGCTAAAAGTACTGAACTGTAACTAAAAACAACAAGCTCTAAACACTGGAATGCAAGATACAAAGATTTGATGATTTTGATTAAAGTACTGAAACAGTTTTTAAGTACCTACTTGCAGTCCCAAAATAAGCACCCAAATAAGCTAACAAGCAGAATCCAAATGTTAAGACCTAAACTAGACCTGGCTAACAACTAGAAAACCAAAAATCAACTCTACACAGGCTCTATTGAGCCCTAAGGCAAGCCTGCAAGATCTGAGAAAAGCTCAATGTAAGCTGAGCTTGGAGCAGGGCAACTTGGACCTGACTTTGAGCTTATGCAGCAGCTTATCAAAGCAGCTTTAGCCAAAAACAGATATTAGGTCTTAAAGACCACCTAGTAGGCTACAAGTAGACCAAAAATGAGACTCTAACTGTTTGATATGAACTCTGTGCATCAGCTGCAAGTTCTGTAGAAAACCAGTTTTTGACACCTTTTGACTTTTTGTAACAGTTTGAAAGTTTGACTTTGATGAGATTTCAATGCAAATGTAGGACTGATCTTGATGTATTAAGGTGTAATAAACCCAATGCAAGCACTGCCTAAGATTTCTAAACACAAATAAAGAGTTTGCACATCCAAAAATTCCAACAGTGGAGCAGTATTGACAGATTTGATGATGTTTGACTTTAAGTGTTTGCAGACTCAATATAATGACTGATATATGCTCAAGTAAACTTAGTAAACATGAACCAAAAGAAGTTAACTACTGCTTATACCTCTGAGACAGTATAACAGTTAATCCAAACACACTATTAATGACTGATATAAAAGTTTAATGAAGCAAACTACTGACTTAGCTAATGCCCATGATTAAACTAAGTTTTCTAGACCTAAGAACAACTTTTTAAGCAAATTATGACTACTTATAACTACAAGAACAGATATTGCTAAGAATCTTGAAATATGCACTTACAATTGGTCCAAAGCCACTATGGCCTGCCACAGTGAAACCAAGAACTCTAACCTATCCAATTCAACCCAAGTGACTACAAATCAACCCAACTCCAACTCTGCTTCACCCTATTTCCAATTCATACCATTTTTGCTCCAATGTTGACTTTCGTTGACCAATATTCAAAATTGCATGAAATTTAAATTTGAGCTTATAAAAAGCTATAGTAAGCTAGTTTAAGCTTGTTTGAGCTTACAAATAAGCTTATTGAAGCTTATACATGAGAGTTTGAAATTGCAATTTTCAACAGTTTACATAAAACATGAAACATGAACTAGAACTTGAATTGATGCTTGAAATAAGTTGCAATACACTTAATTAACTTTGTTTGATACAAAAATAACTGGAAAATACAATTAAGAACTATTTAAAACATTATAAGCTTAAAAACGACATACACTTTTTAAAATAAACTAACTACTGCTTTTCTCTTTGCTTCTCTGCCTCTTTTATGCATCAATTGAGCTCCACGTGGCCTTCTGAGATAATCCCACCTCTTCTTAGAGCCAATGGGAGTGTTTTGAGCCTTATCACTTTTTGGCGGGAAAATTGGTTTGACTTGTAGCTCTCTGTAATAGCAGCTAGGGGGGTGGCATTTAATGTGGTGGTAAAAGTAGGTGAGTATGATGATGAGGGGGGTGGAAAGGTGAGGTGATGGGAGGAGGGAGCAGGCAAGTGGTGTGCAGAGGGGAGGTGGAAGATAAACAGTGGTAGGCGCCCTTTTCTGTTTTTTTGACTTTCTTTGACCAGGGGTCCAAAATGGGAGGGTCAAGGGTTATAAGGCAGGGGTCAAAAGGAGATAATGGCAGGGGTCCAATATTAGTTTTGACAAGGCTTGTTATTAGTTATGACAAGGACTAAAGTTGCCAATCTGAAATCATGAAGGACCAATCCTGTAATTTTCCAAACTTGTTACAAGGGACCAATACTGACAAGTCCCAATAGTACAAGGACCAGATTTGACATTTTCAAATTTCCAGGGACCAAACTTGACATTTTATGAAAGTTCAGGGACCTTTTCTGCCATTTAACAAAAGATTTATTCAAGGACCATTTTTGACAATTTAGAATATTTCAGGGACCTTGAATAACATTTTTCTTTATTTAGATTTACCAGGGACTGTTTTTGACAACTTTTGAAACTTGGGGGACTAAAACTGCCAATTATGCAAACTTGATACGTTTTTCACCAGATTTTGATATTTTTGCATTTAAAACACATAAAACACTTATTTGTGATATTTTTATCATTTTGATGCATTTCTGAGTGTTTTCAGATGTTTTTGCAGTCTAATTTGTACAAAAATGATGAGTATTTACACACTCATCATCCCCTTTGTAGCACAGAGCAACTATATGCCTTCCTTCTTCAGAATGAGAGACATGATATGTTTGAAAAAAGGATACTTGAACAGTTCAAAACCAACCGGGGAGAAACAAGCTCTTCAAATGACTCAACAACCTTTTACACAAATGTTGGATTTACCACCAAAGCTTCTCAAGTTATACCCACGGGTAATGGTAATCACAAACTCATTCCCGATCCAATGTTCAAACAAGCTGATGCGGATGCAGTCATGGGACACTTCATCAATCAACTGGCTCTTATGGTTAAACAAAACTTGACCCTTAATCCACATACCAACAGTCTTCACACTAACAATGAGATCAGAACTGCATCCAACCTTCACAATCATGCTGTTGTCAAAGATGGAAAAGTTATGGTGCAACCAGTTCAAGGAAGGCAATATGAACAGGGAAGAGGTGGAGTAGGTGGAGGTTATATTGCAAATCAGAATCGGGGAAGGAATGGAAATCAAGGTCAAGCAAAGCAAATTAAGTGCTACAACTATGGTGGTGAAGGACATATTGCTAGGAACTGCACATCTCCAAAACATCCACAGAATGTAGAATACTTCAGACACAAGATGTTGCTTGTGTAAGCTCAGGATAATGGAACAGCTTTGGATGAAGAGGAGTTGTTGTTTCTTGCTGAGGGAAATGCCAGAACCTATGATGCTGATGTTGATGAACAACCAATTCAGGAGATAGGTCATAATCATCAAAATGCCTTTCAAGTAGCTGACTGTGATGCATTTGACTCTGATGTCGATGATGAACCTACTGCCCAAACAATATTCATGGCTAGCATCTTACCTATGGTCTCTCCAAAGGTCTCTTCACCACAACAGGCTGGCCCATCCAAAGATTCAATCATTTCAGAGGTATTAAAACTATATGATGAAGTTGATGAGAAAAAGATGCATAATAAAGTACAATCTCTTGAAACTTATGAATCAGATATTGATGATGAGGGTAATAGCAATATTGTCCCATATGATCAATATGTGAAGCAAAGTGAAAGTGAGATTGTACCAAGTAATGCATCTTCTGCAGTCAATGATGACTATGTTTTTGATGAATACACTGCATGTGCCCCTGATGATTCTGTTACCTCTGAACTGAATGCCTATAAAGAGGTTACTGATGACTATAGTAGGTTTTTCTGGGCATTCTTCTTGGGGACTAAAGATGAAACATTTCAGATTCTTCAAGACTTTATTGCCCTGGTAGAGAATCAGTTGAATAAAAAGGTTAAAGCCATTAGGTGTGACAATGGGACAGAGTTCAAGAATGCCAAATTAATTTAGCTCTGTGCTACAAAGGGGATAAAAAGGGATTATAGCACTACCAGGACTCCACAACAAAATGAAGTTGCTGAAAGGAAAAATAGAACCCTGATTGAAGCAGCAAGATCTATGCTTGCTGATTCTAAGTTACCTACCATGTTCTGGACTGAAGCAGTCAGCACTGCTTGTTATGTATTGAACAGGGTGTTGATAACTAATCCTCACAACAAGACACCTTATGAACTTTTGTCTGGCAAGGTTTCTACCATTAGCCACCTTAAGCCTTTTGGTTGTCATGTCACCATCCTTAACACCAGTGATCATTTGGGCAAGTTTGAAGGAAAAGCTGATAAGGGATTTGTAGTAGGATATTCAGCTCATAGAAAAGCTTACAGGGTGTATAACATCTCCACAAAAAGGATTGAACAGACACTGAATCTGAGATTTGTGGAGGACAAGCCAAATGTTCAGGGAGCAGGTCAAGAATGGTACTTTGATCTTGACTACTTAACTGATCACTTAGATTATACTCGTTATAAATCTAATCTTCATGCAGAACCACAAGATGCTCAAACTAACATTGTAGGTTCCTCAGATGATGAGTCAGATTCAGAGTGTGATGAACACCTTATAGTTGTTCCTTCCTTTCCTACTAACCACTTTTCAGGTACCAAGAACACAGCTGCTTCTCATGTAACTTCAAGTGATCTGGGATATGCAGAAGAACTTGTGAAGCTTCAACGCCAAGAGCATGCAACAAAGGATGATGCTGAACAGTTTGGTTATGGATTCTCCAATGAAACAGAGGAACTCCTAAGGCAGGCAACTATTGAAGCCCGCAGGAACTTTGATGTTGCTGGTAGTATCCCTGTTCCTGCTGGTAATGTGGCTGATCCTTCTGGTAATGGGTCAGTTGCTGCTGATGTTAATGATGCTGGTCGTGTTCCTGTTCCTTCTGCTAATGATATTGTTCATGCAGTTCCCTCCAATACTCCATCTGTTGATACTTTGGGTTTAGATGGATCTCCCACCAGATTTCCAACTCCATCTGACTTAGCCAATTCAAAACATTCAAGCTCTGAATTGGATGGCATTCATCATTTGTCAAGAACATGCATTTTTTATTCTTCTTCTTATGATGATGACTTTGGTCCCACAATTACTAATCTGGCCTCATCAGTTGATGTTAGTCCAAATGTCACGAAGAGGATTAACACAGTTGATCCATAATCTCTAATCATTGGTGATCCTACTTCCTCTGTGCAAACTAGAAGCAGGGTAAAGAAGACAAGATTTGGAGAATCTTCATTTCTTAGCTACATACAGGATCAACATAGGAACAATCACATAGACTATCATCATTGTCTGTTTGCTTGTTTCTTATCTCAAGTTGAACCTACCAGTGTTGCACAGGCATTGGCAGATGATGATTGGGTAGCTGCTATGCAAGAGGAGATGCAACAATTTTTGAATCAAAATGTGTGGGAGCTTATTCAGTTGCCTCCTGGTAAGTATGCTATTGGGACAAAGTGGATTTTGAAATGTAAAAGGGATGCAATGGGGATTGTGGTTAGAAATAAGGATAGGTTGGTTGCTCAAGGTCACAGACAAGAAGAGGGTATTGATTATGATGAGGTTTTTGCCCCTGTTGCAAGAGTAGAGGCCACCAGACTTTTCTTGGCATTTGCTTCCTACATGGGCTTCATGGTCTATCAGATGGATGTAAAAAGTGCCTTTTTATATGGTGAAATTGAGGAAGAAGTGTATGTCACTCAGCCCAAGGGATTTGTAGACCCTCACAATCCAGATATGGTCTACAAAGTGGTTAAAGCACTCTATGGACTTCATCAGGCACCTAGAGCTTGGTATGCTAGGCTCTCTACATTCCTGCTAAAACATGGATATAGGAGAGGTGCTATTGATAAGACTCTCTTTATCAAGAAGAACTCCAGGGATATTATTCTTGTCCAAGTATATGTGGATGACATAATCTTTGGTTCTACCAAAGAAGCTTGGTGCAGGGAATTTGAGGAGTTGATGAAAAGTGAGTTTGAGATGAGTGTAATGGGTGAGCTTACACTCTTTTTGGGCCTTCAAGTGCAGCAGAAATCAGATGGTATTTTCATTCATCAAGAGAAGTATGTGCATGACACCCTCAAGAAGTTTGATATGGAACTAGTTAGGACTGCAACTACACCCTATGAAGCTCCTAAGGCTAAGTCAAATAATGAACCAGATCCTGCTGTTAATGTTCACCTCTACAGATCTATGATTGGTTCCCTCATGTATTTGACTGCCTCTAGGCCTGACATTATGTTTGCATTCAGTGCTTGTTCCAGGCATCAGGTCACTCCTTTGTCTTCCCATTTGACTGCAGTCAAGAAGATTTTCAAGTATCCCAAAGGCCAACCTAAACTGGGTCTTTGGTATCCTAGAGAATCTCCATTTGAGTTGGAAGCTTATAGTGACAGTGATTATGTTGGTGCCAACTTTGATCGCAAATCTACTACTAGGGGTTGTCAGTTTCTAGGAAGGAGATTAATCTCCTGGCAATGCAAGAAGCAGACCATGGTGGCTACATCATCTACTATAGTTGAAGATGTTACTGGTGCCAGTTGTTATGGTTAGGTACTTTGGATTCAAAATCAGTTATTGGATTATGGGTTCAATTTTATGAACACTAAAATCTTTATAGACAACCAAAGTACAATATGCATTGTTAAAAATCATGTTTTTCATCAAAGAACAAAGCACATAGAAATTATACACCACTTTATCAGAGATGCTAATGAAAAACACCTTATTCAAGTGGTTAAAATACATACAGATGAAAACGTCGCTGATTTGTTAACAAAAGCTTTTGATGGTCCAAGGTTTCAGTATTTGGTTGTCCATATAGGCATGATCAACCCCTGATTGATGTGTTTTAGGGGAGGATTGTGCCTAAGGG
Organism: Chrysanthemum seticuspe; assembly: GCA_019973895.1. Classification (NCBI taxonomy): domain Eukaryota; kingdom Viridiplantae; phylum Streptophyta; class Magnoliopsida; order Asterales; family Asteraceae; genus Chrysanthemum; species Chrysanthemum seticuspe. The sequence continues at coordinate 154,983,229 of BPTQ01000008.1, read as the reverse complement.
GAGGTTTCTGGTTTAAGGGGAGGATTTATATATTTTTGCATATTTTGTGTATATAGTTGTATATATTTGTATTGTATATTATGTGTTCTGCTAACCATCTTGCAGATCAAGTGTCAAACAAACAATCAGTGGCAACAGATAAAAAAATATTAATCTACCAAAATCAAGTCTTTTATTTATTTAAACAAACTGCATTCTGAGATGCAGTATCACCATACAAGACTTCTTAAACATTGTTGCTGATTACATTAAGACACAACCCTAACTAGCTTCACCAAAGACATCTCCAGACTCCAGCTTCCATCTTCAAGGCTTCTTCTCAGGCGTTATGTTTCCCCACTCGGTCATCTTTTGATGCTCCTTTCCCCATGTGTTGATGTATGACCACACTAGTGCTGCAGCTATACCAAGCATTGTAGCTCTCTTTTCTGGTCTTGGAGCTGAAGGACCTGGTGGTACAGCAGCAAGAGGAGCTGCTCATACCATTAAGCTCAGAGTTGGATACTTCAAACTCTACATGAGGAGGAGGATTGGGAAGATCCTCATCTGAAGAAGTGTATGCGAATGGTGGCTTGCTAGGAGGCTCTCTAGAGATGTATGTCACATTGTTTGATGCACCAGGGGGAAAATAGTTTAACCATCCATCATGGGATGGTTCACTGTCAGATGATGATATCTCAATAGGATGGTTTGGGGAGCTGCTCATGGTTATTTAGTTGTTAATCGATTTTGTCGATTAGGGTTATGTGGTTTGTTTGTATGGTTGATGTTGCAAGGGGTTGGTTTTATAGGCTTAATGGAATTTTAGGTCGGTAGAATTTATGGCTAATATTGATGGTTGGAATTTGTATCGTTAAAAGTTCTGATTAGAGACTGTTGAGGCATTGTTATGATCAGAAGATTTGATTCCTTCTTCATTACTGCTGGTATTGTGATTGTTTCTACTGATAAGCTGTGGATTCTGCTGGTAGCTTTGGATTGATAACTACGGTCAAAAGTTAATTGGTTTCTGCTGTTTGACTGTTTGGTTTCTACTGGTTGACTTTTCATTGCTGCTGGTTTTGATAAAATTTGGGAATTTATTCTGGGAGTTAATTAAAGTCAAATTGGTCAAATATTCTGTCTGACTATTTTGGGTAACTCATTTAAATAGTCAATCAGAAGTATCCCATAACCTAGTTACATAATTCCCTCTCAATTTGAATCCATCTCATCTTCTCAATCTGCATCAATGACGATACTCGATTACAAAGGAGATCACAACAAAGTTGCATTCTTGGAACATGCCAAAGGGAGTGATTTGTATGACTCAATGATTGATTTTCTTCTGCGCTCCAAGATCAGGTATGCTCTCACTTTCTCTCCATCAGTTGTTTATGACTCTCTTGTCAAGCAATTTTGGTCCACTGCTCATGAGCGATCTCCTACTGGTTCAACCAAGGAGATTGTGGCTACCATTCATGGAGAAGAGTTTGTGATAACTGAGTCTCTCATTAGGACAATAGAGATGAGATTATCACTGGTCTAACCAGCTTAGGTTATCCCTATGATGGGAAAATCATTTGGTATAAAAATAGGTTTTGCCCTAAGTGGAGGCTTTTAGTCCATACCTTGCTTCAGTGTCTGAGTCCTAAATCTGGGGGTTGGGATCAGTTTTCTAGTTCTATTTCAAATGCTATAATCTGTTTGGCCCATGGTAGAAAGTATAATTTTTCAAGATATATTTTTGAGGAAATGCTTAAGAATATAATGGATATCAAACATAAATTTCTTATGTATCCTAGATTTCTACAAATGATATTAGGCATTAAAACCTCTGATCAAACTCCAAGGGATATTACTAAATTAACTGATAAATTATTTGCAACAATGAAAACTAATTTTGCTGGAGAACACAGACCCCTGTTACCCTCAATGTTGCCTGGTGTCAATGTTACTGCTGGTGCCTCTGCATCAATTGCCACTGATGACCAACAACCACCTTCACCTCAACATGTTGCCCCACCATCTCCAGGGATTGTTGCTCCTGAGGAGCCAGTGGTTGCCTCTGAGTCACAGGAACAAATTCCTGTTGAGACTGAGGTCAATCCTGCCAACCTTTTGTTCAACCTGCTAGTCCTCCTGGACATTATTTTGAGGATGACACCACTTTTGGTGATGATTTTCATGTGTCTCCTCCCAGGTCCAATGAAGCTCCAAATACCTCAGGTAATCCTGCTGGTGGAGCTGAGGATCCTACTGTACTAATGAATATGTCTAGTTTAATCAACATGTATATCAAGAAGGTTGATGATTTGGAGCTTAAGCTTAAAGAATCCAGGGATGAGCTTAAGGAGACCAAGCAGACTCTTGGTGGTGCTTTAGTTAAGTTGTTGAAGAGGGTGACAGATTTGGAGGTTAGGCTTAATAATAGGAGGAGCAGAGTTGTGGTTTCTGATTCTGAGGAGGAACAGGGTAATGAGAGGACAAATATTGATCTTAAGGCGTTACATGTCTTGGCATCTGTTTCATTAGGAGAGACACAAGCTCAGAAGGATCCAGAAGTTCAAGTGTTTCAAAGGAGGCAGATTAGAAAGAGGATTTATCTCAGTCAAATGGCCCTCAAGGCTAGTATAGTGGATTCTTCTTATCCTTCTGGTGCTGCTGATCATGTGCACATTCCTCTTGAATCTATTTCTACTGACAAGGTGACTGAGGATAAGGAATCATCAGATCCTGCTGACAAATCTGTTGTTGCTGATAAGCCTGATACTTCATCTGTTGCTTGTGAGATTCCTAAGTCCATTCCCTCTGATCCAAAGGATTATTCTGTTGAGGTTGAGCCCATGCTTGCTTCTCAGGTTGATAAGGGAAAGGGTAAAGTTCTAGATGAGGATATGGACTCTGATGCATTTAAGGCTGAACAGGCTAGGCTATTGAGTCTTCATGAGATTTCACAACGTGATACGGAAGTTGCTACACAAACTCAGGTTACTTATGATGCAGAGTTTCAAAGTCAGTCTTACAAAATTCCTGAGGTCACACCTCAGAGAAGGAAAGAACTTGATGATCTTGCTCTAAGATTTACAGATGACACTTAGAATCAACTGGTGGGTGATGTCTCTAACAATCCAACTCTTGCCCAATCTATATTGGGTGGTGCCTTTGATTCTGAGAACTATGTTGATGATATTATGGCCTTGGTGAACCAGAGAAAGAAAGCAGATGCAGAACGCAAGGCTAAAGCAAAAAGGGACAAACCTCTTTCTCAAGCTGAACAGAAGAAACATATGAGGGAGTTTGTTAAGAATATGAGTTCTGCTAATTACAACACAGGTTGGTCTATAGCTTTTGTGAAATCTTTACCAGATGATCAGTTGGTCATAGAATATAACAAAATTCTCACAAGGTTGGAGAAAGATGGTATTCATCCTTTTGCTAGATTGAAAAGATCTTCATCCCTTTTGGAAGGTTCTGACCCTAAGAGATTAAAGACTGGTGATGCTTTTGATGATGCTCCAGTTTCTACTGAGGAGACACCAGTTGATATAGCTCCATCTATTCCTTCTGACAGTACTCCAACATTTTCTAGCTGAGATTCCTACATCAGATTCTCCTGATTTTGTGCCACCTAATACTACTAATGGAGACAAGGGTCTTTCTACTTATAAGACAGAGCATGCGTCCACTCCTGCCTTTCCAAAAAATCCACCAGTAGTCTCACTTGAACAAGAAGAGGTTGATACTCCTGTGGTCCAAACTGTTGATGTGTCTACTACTTCTTCTCCTTCTTCTACTTCTGGACGCAGACAAAAGAGTATAGCAAGAAATAAGGGGGGTTCCTTTGATCTTCAAGTTCCTGAGAGTTCATTTATAAAGGACTTTGTGGAGGATGATTTTGATGAGGAGCTAGTAATTTGGTCTAAATTTGTGAGATGGGAACTCACACCTACCGGTCTTGGTGGTTTGGGTGCATGTAACTCTGTGTATCGACATGATGGGTCTGTTTGACATTTCACTTTTCTTACTGAGATTCTGAATTTCCTGGATAGACAAGATCTTATTGCACTTTATGGCATGGTGTCAAAACATTATGAATCTCATCCTGCAACAGGTGCTGGTCTAATGTTGCTGGGTGATCTTCGAGTTTTGTTTGATTCCATATATCAGGATGGTGCAGGGTTTAGGATTTGGGAAGGTCAGAATCAGTGGAGGGTTTATAGTTGGACGTTTTATCCTTTGTCTAGTGTGCATGTGGTGCAGACCTGGTCTGGGGTTTATGTGTATATGTTTTCAGATTAGGACTATCCTTTGTCTGTACCTTTGCTAGAGCAAACGTTGAAAAAGAAGTTGGGTTTTTCTACTGCTCCTGTTGGGAATGATATGATTAATGCATAGCAGTTGGTCAAACGGGTGAAGGATAAACTTATTGTTGCTTCTGTTTATTCTTCCATTTGAAGTATGGTATGTTGTTATATATTTCTTCTCTTTTATAGTTTTTCTTTCTTATCTTTTCTTTGGTGTTAAAAAAAATAAAAATAAAAATAAAAAATAAAATAAAATAAAATAAAACTTGTCTATATTGTATGTTTACTAACTTGGCTTTGAGGATCCTGTTGTATAGTTGTGCTTCATATATGGTTTTTAACTCACCATGTCCTTAGTGACAAAGGGTTAGCTTGCTGTGGGTTACGGCTCTAGTGAGTATTCTCAAATCCGTTGATAGTTGCTGATTTACTAAAAATCAGAGGGTTATCAATGTACCCTGGTCTCACAAACCAAAAATTGGCTACTCCATGAGCAAACGGCTCTGGTAAAGAGATCTCAAATTCGTTAGAAGGTTGACAACTTTCCAATAAGTTGTATGGTGCTCAACTCACCATATCCTCATAGATGAAGAGTTGGCTAGCCCACAAGTTCATGGCTTGTGGTAAAGGCAGTGGAACACCATGACTAGTCCTGAGTTAACGGCTTCATGTAAAAACAAATCAAATCCGTTGATGGCTGTGATGGTTTTCCAAAAACCATTAAGGTAATCCAACATACCATTGATTCATGTTCTAAGTGTTGGACTGGTTACTGGTTCACCAAGGTGATGTTATGATTCCACTCAAGAACCAGCTAGCCCAAGAGTGAGTAGCTACTTGGTAAAGGCTTATCAAATCTACTCTGGATACTGTTGTTGCTGGTTCATGGTGCTACTGATCTAGGAGTTGATGATCGAATCATGGTCTTCATTGCTGTTTTTGGTGGTTCTAGGTGCTCTGCTGGTTACTTATTTTCTGCTTCAGTTGCTTTTTATCTTCAATCCTCTTGCATGTTCAAGATCTATCTGGAAACTTGAAGTTAACTGAGTCAAATTCAAGTTTAGGGGAGGATTGTTAGGAATTTTGTAAAAAAAGTAGGTTCCTGCTGATAAAGGTTCCTACTGATAGTGTTAATGTTTCTGCTGATACTATGGTTACTGCGGATAGTGCAGTTGCCACTGATAGTTATTTTGTTTCTGCGGATATGTAGTTTCCGCATTATTAGTATTTAGTTAGGATATGCATGAGTTAAATTAGGAATAGATAATGCATATCATTTACGTGATTAGTAAGCTGCAGAATTAGGGTTTCTTGTAGTATAAAAGAAACCGGCGGCTAGAGTTTATGTACGTTTCTTCAATAACATTGTTAGTAAATTAATATAGATCCATAGAGGATCAAGTATTTGGTGTTTATTGTCTTCTTGAGTATTGTGTTTATTTTCCGCGTAAACATAATTCTAGCAAAGGTTCTCCATAGTTCTCTTGTGATTACACAGGTTAACTATACTTTCTCTAAGGCTCATAAGATCTATCTGGGACTGAACCCAACATGGTTTCCAACTAAAATGAAGCCTATTCATTCGGGAATTTCAGCATGTCAGAATTGATTTGCAAGCACTATGACTCCTGATCGCCTCTGCTCAGGACTCGTACCTCATCGGTTGACAAATAATCCAATCTTGATATATTAAATATATATATATAGTTTCTTTATATTTTTATACACATATACATGATAGTTCATTAAAATTCCTTAAAATCCATAAAAAATTTGAAAAATCAGAAAATTACAAAAATAGATTCAAAGATATGTCTTCTGGTATCGATAACATCTACTGTCCTAGAAATATCATTTAATAATGACACGGGTCTTTAGATGAAGTTCGAACAGAAGTTCAACTGTTTGTAAAACATGTCTATCTTTCATCTACACTCACATACCTATGAAGCTTTGGGTTCATAAATGGGTTTAATTCAATCAATGATCACTCATTTATATTCGTGTCATTGATTGAGGGGGAGAATTAATTTCATACTGCTATTCCTGTCTGTCAATTTGTCTCTGCATGATTGCATCTATATGATTTCTTGAGATATGCACGTGTTTCTAAGTAACTAATTGGTGCAAAAATTCTTGCTCTATTCATGTCATTATGCTTCATGCATCATATGCATTGTTTGTATTGGATTGTGTATCTCCTGAATGCATTTATCATGAGTTATATGTCCTATTTGGATTTTTGTGGTCTCAGTAATGTTTCTAGCTATTGCATGTTACTTAGAGTGATAGGATCTGCCAAATTATGTTCTGATATATGTTATGTGGTATGCGGTTTGTCAAGTTTATGTTTAGCATGCGACTTGTCCAAATCAATATGGTATGCGGTTTGTCTAGTCCAAGCATTACATGCGATTTGTCATTCGTAGGGACTAAATGTGTCAATATTGAAAACTAGTTCTTTGGTATAAAAGATGCGACTTGTCTCACTTGGTCAAACCCATCCAATTCCTTGTCAAACGTTGCATACTTCTCTCTGAAACATTCATCGAAGCATTTTGTCACTCTAGAGTTCTCGTGGTAGGTTAATTGACTAAGTTCTACATATATTTGCTAATAACCTATTTCGAAACACCTATCTAATTATAATTTACTTGCAGATTCCCTCTTTCTTATTCCATTCGATAAATCCATCATCTAGGTTTGTCTTCGTTACTGTGCTTATGATCTGGGTTTAGATTGGAATGTGTAGAGATTTCAGTGTTATGACTTATGAATAGATTTTGATTGTGTGTGATTGTCTCCCCTTTAAGCTCGTGTGTCCCTAATAGTGGATTTGGGTTAAATAGTATGTAGTGATTTGGTTGATGTTAGTGAGTAGTGTGTACATTTAAATTGTGTGTTTATGTTGCATAATTGTGGAATTTGTATGCCGGTTGTATGCGTGGATTAAATGATGGTCGTATATGTTGATTCTCGTATTATGTTCTTGTAAACGGTTTGTGGGATGTTGCTTGAAAGCGATTTGTCTTTTAAGATTCTTAAATACGTTTTGTCTCGTATATTCCTGAAAGCGAGTTGTCATTTAAAATAATTGATGCGATTTGTCGTTTAAAATAATTGATGCGATTTGTCGTTTCAAATGTTTAAAGCGGTGTGTCTGTTTATATTCCTTATGCATTTTGTCATATGCGACTTGATGAATATGATTTGATATATGCGGTTTGTCCCATGCGTTTTGACGTGTGCGGTTTGTTATATGCGTTTTGATATATGCGATTTGTCCATAGCGTTTTGACCTATGCGACTTGATGTGTGCGGTTTGTCACATGAGACTTGACCATAGTGTTTTGACCTATGCGATTTGACATATGCGATTTGACCAGAACTTTTACCAATGCGGTTTGATGCATGCGTTTTGACTCATACGACTTGTCTAACTATGCGGTTTGACCCATGCAACTTGTTTCTATGCGGTTTGATCCTAAGCGGTTTGTCCATATAATGATTGATCTTATGCGATTTGTCGTATATGCTGATTACTTTGTATCCATCATTATACTTCCTTGGTCTTGCGTGTTGATCGTATACTTGCTATGTATTTGTGCACTTGACCATCATTCACTGTCAGTTCTATGTGGTGTTTATGAGTGTCCATTGCTTGATGTGCCTTTGCCTCATTAATCTCATGTTCACTAATATGTGTATGCTATGTCATAAGCATGAATTACTAATTTAGTGACTAAGATATTTTGTTGCAATAAGGTTGATCTGTTGACCTTGTCTAACATTACAAATTTCCGAATATTGTTGTTGAATGTGTGCTCTACAGAAATACAATGGCAGGCACCACATCTTCTGAGAATCTTGCTACCACTGCACCACCTACTGTACCTACTGACGAGGAAATTCTTCCTTATGAGGAATGGGTTGAAATAGCTAGAAGCAATTGCTATGTGGATGTACAAAGAAACCAACCTAATCCCATCTACCGAATAGCAATTGATATTTTGAAGAACACCAACTTTTTTTGTGCCTTAACTATGCGGTGCACGATTCCTTCTATATACATGCAACAGTTCTGGAATACTGTAGAATGGGACAAGATCACAGCCGTATACACTTGTAAACTTGAAGAAAAGTGCTATGACATTACCGTAGACACTCTCATGGAGGCTCTACAAAGAACTCCAAGAGACCCCGCAAATCCATTCGTCACTCCACCTACAGCTGAAGAGCCAATCGAATTTGTTGAAGAATTGGGATACCCAGGAAAGATCACAAAGATCTCGGGGGTCATCACCAATGAAATGTATCAACCATGGAGAGCTATTATCACCATTCTCAACCTTTGCTTAACTAGTAAGACTTCGGGGTTTGAGAGGGTGAGGGCTCCAATGCTGCAAATTCTATGGGGAATAGTTAAAAGAGTAAACATTGACTTTGCGGAACGCATTTGGGAAGAATTATCCTTGGCTATCGACACCTTCATCACTGACAAACAAAACTTTCTTAATCAATTCAAGGGAAAGAAAACCAAAGACACGAGGGTGATTCCCAGCATAAGGTTCTCGAAGCTCATCGTCCAGCATCTGTAGCAGAAACATCAGTTTTCTCCAAGAAGTGAGTCGGCTCTCCATGAAGCCGGTGATTAATTTGTTCTTGGTAGCTTGAAATTTGTTGCCAAAGGATTGAACAAAGAGATCTTTGGAATGCCAATCCCTGAAGAACTTCTCACAGATAGAATTAAGAAAGCCGACTACTTCAAGAAATATATGAAAAAGGCGTCAGGCACAACTGTTGAAGACACACCCAATCCAACTCCCTCACCACCCAAATCAACAAAATTTGTATCATGAACCAAATCATCCTCAAAGTCAACTTATGCAAGTCTCCCTAAGAAAAGGCAAGAAAGGTCAGAGTCTGTTGATTCACCATCACAAAAGCATAAAAAGAGAAGGAGAGACGCAGGAAAGGGGAAAGGAAAAGGGTCCAAGGTACCCGAGAAAGAGATGACCTTAATGGATGAAGACGATGTTGCGCTCCAACAAGGCATTCAAGAGAGCTTGCAAAGTCTTGAAGTGTCTCAGAGACAGCCAAGGAAAGGGGTTATGATATAGGAACCAGAATCTGTACCACGTCAAACCACTCCCGTTGCACAGGGCAAAGGAAAAGGGAAACCTGGTGAAGAGGTGGAGCAAGCAGCTCAGATGTTGTTGACTATCTCCACTCCAACTCCAAAGACTACAAAACAATTTGAGCTCAAGAGAAGAAATGTTGAATCATCTTCTGCATAAGAGCAAATTGGAGCGGAAAAAGAAGTGTCTGCTACACAGGAGGACACTCTTGACTCCAGTGACACCCAGTAAGAGAGTCATGAATCTGAACTTATGACAAAGGTGCAGACAGAGACTACTACGGGAACTGTACCAGAACTGGAACCAGAAACTGAGCAAATAGATGCTGACAGACAAGGCACAGAGGTAGGCGAGAATGAACTGCTGCAAGAAACACACTCATCTCTTCAAGAAACTCTAAAACCAATATCTGAAGAACAAGTGCGCCTTGAAGAAGCAAACGTCTCAACAGGATCCCTATCTTCTCTGAAGAACCTTGATGTTGATATAACATATGGTGACCAGTTCCTCAAGGACAGACCCTCAGATGCTGAGTCAGACAAGAAAAATGATGAAAAGGAAGAGGTTGAATCCATGTTCTCAATCACCATTCAGCAAGATACATCAACCGTTCCTCCTATGTCGACACCAGTAATCTCTACATCAACAACACCTCCAGCAACCGCACTTCCACCACCTGTTCCACTCCAATCAACCGCACTTCCACCACCCATGTCCTCTGATACAACAACTACCATCCTTCCACCAGTCGTCATTGTTAGTGACTCAGTCACACCACCAGCATCAACACCTCCTAGCAAGACAACGGAGCAACTTCTTGATGAAGCATTAAAGAGATTTGAAGCTCTCAAAAAGCACCACCTGCCCGAATCTGTCAATCTCCTTGATCATCATCTATCTAAGTTGGAGAGGTTCAATTTTGATATCGAAGTAATTAATGCCATTGAAGCAGAAGTCAAGGATGTTGTTGAATGGGCAATGAAAGCTCCACTTCATAAGAGGTTCAAGGATTTACCTACTTCGGATATGAGATCAGTCCTCTTCGATAGAATGTTAGAAACAGATGAGCATAAGGAGGACGAAGTTCACATGAAGTTGTATGAAGCTCTCCAGAACTCTATCAATCATGATAATCATTTGTAGTTCTTGGAAGATATTCATGAAAAGGAGGGAAAGAAGAAGAGGAGAGTTGTTGTGCTTGAATCTATGTTTGGAGCTCCTAAACTGCCACCTCATCCTCCTCCTCCAACTGGTGGAGCTGGGTCGTCTGGGATAGGTGGATCATCAGGGACAGCAGAAAATCAAAAGGCCAATCCACCAACTTCACCTCCAGAACCCTCAAACCAACCTAGTCCTCAGCAGGGCAAGGGTCACAGAAGACCTCGAAGACCTCTTCCTTTGCTGCATGGACCACGGTTGACTCCCGGTTTACACCCACCTTCACCACCATTCCAGAAGAGCAGGTGATGAATGAAGAATCTTTCGTTGTGCAAGAGTCAGATTCAGAAGATGATGATGCTTCCACCAAACATATTCCTAAGCTCTCTGATGATGAAGAGTGGTGGGATGCATACATAGGGGGAGAACACATTAAATCATCCAGGACTGCACCGTCTAAAGATATGACTTAAAGTTGGTGGCCTGAAGAACAACCTGAATCTACTAAACCATCTTGGGCCATTCCGGAGTCTGATTTGATTGTTCCTGATAATAACTGGGCAACCACCATTGCAGCCAACCATGAAGCCCCTTCGGAAGAATCACTCTTACATATTACTGGTGACATGGGAAGCTTCATTAAATGGTATTGTGTAAAGAAGGGAATCTCATCAATCACTCCAAAGGATCTTGAAGGCCCAACTTATGAAATTGTCAAAGTCTTTCATTCTAATGTCGCTCATCTGCAATACCAAATGGAAAAATGTCACAAGCTGTTGACAGATCAAGTAGATGAAAATATCAGTCGATTCAACGTCAATAACCCTCTTCCTCTTAGTGGTGAACCCGAACAGAAGACTATTAAATCATAATTCTTCTTCAATCGGGATGTGGATTATCTACGTGCTGGTACTCAAGAAAGTAGACCAGCCTTATCTATTTCGAAGATGAAGGCTGCAACTTATTCATATCCAGGTCTTGAGCAAATGGTACCCGATCAATTTTGGACTGACAAGGAACACGTGTATGATATTGCTGCCTCATACGGCATCTCTCATTGGTGGTTCAAAAAGAAGAAATTCTACATTGAAAGACATGGTGCAGAAAAGAAGCCCAGAACCGTTCTAAGTGTGGTCCAAACTGCGAATTCTAAGTGTGGTCAGCGTGGAAATCTTTCCAATATATGGTTATGATTATCTGAAGAAGATCGTTCTCAGAAGAGCTGACATGAAAGACCATGTAATTGAAGAAAACGACTTCAAGCATTTGTTTCCAAGTGACTTTGAAGATCTGTACCTACTGAACCTCCAAGGCCACCTTGATCATCTGCCCATTCGTAAAAAGAAGTCTCTCGCTGCAGCATTCAATCTATGGATAAGAGGGTTAGTGATACGACAAAGAGTAGGTGACTTTCAGCTTGGAATGGAAAGCTACCAGACTCAAGTCAATCTCACCAAGCCTCAATGGGAAGCCACAGGGTATAAATTCAGACTTGACTACTCAGTTATTGACACTCCAAGAGTAGTTGTCTTTACAGACAAATATGGATCAAGGATGCTAATGAGACTATGCGAGCTGTACAAGTTCAGTGATGGTATGCTAAAAGTTGTTAAAGAGAAATTGGATTTGAGGGTCAAAGAGTTTAAGCTCAAGATGAAGTCGGGGGAGAATACAAGGTTCTGGACGGTGCATGATGTTAAAAGGTGTCAAGAGTTCATTGCTGCTATAGGAAGAAGGCTTAAGACTAGGAAGATATTCCGTAGTCTAGAAAGTTTTGTGGGAGGAAGAGTTCGCGAAGGTCATTACAAGCTACTGCAGAGAACATAATGATGATATCTTCTTGTGGTGGTTATCTTTTTGAACTCTTATGTGTAATGTGGTGGTTGTACTATGAACAATAATAACTATAATGTATATAGTAGTGATAGGTTGTGGCTTGTAGCTTCCCTCTCTTTCTTAAGAGGGAGCATTGTAGTGTTTCATTTCAGATCAAATAAAATCGGACACATTTTTCTCCAACAAGGTTTTTATATATTTAAATCACTTGAGATCCAAAATCTCAAAAGATTTGAAATTTTTGATCGGGGGAGAAAATGTGATATAAATATGCAATTTGATAAAATGTGATCTTCAAGTCTCAATAAATTGGCATCTCTTCCCATATGTGCTAAACCTTTTCGTATATCGAAGCACATATTGAGGGAGAGCATTTCAAAAATTATTTAAAACTATCAAGGTACTAAAGCACAAAATTCTTTTCATAAAGTACCTTGATTGAATGTTTAAATGGTTTCCTTGGCTACTGTGATCGTGAAATTTGCTTCATACTCCCGTATCGATGCACACATCAAGGGGGAGCAATCAAGTGAAAACCTCATCATTTCCCAAAATATTTCACTCAAAGTGTTTAAAATACTATATTTTATCGGGGAAGTGATGATGATATTTTTTAGAAATTGATTAATCAAAGATTGGATTTGTTACTCTTAATCTAAGATTTCAAAGTCCTTTTGCCTCCATGTGCTAAAAAAATTTAAAATACTTGAAGCACATATTGAGGGGGAGTATTTCTAAAATATCAAAAACAATTAAGTTACAAAATGCTTTGATTTTACATCACAAGTACCTTGATTATTTTTCAAATGGTTTTCAATTGGTTTCGAGGCTGAATAAACAATACCAAAAGACCGACCAATTTATTTTATGCACGAAGATATAAGGATGGTTAGGTTAGGTATTAGTTCCCACGATCTCGCCAGAGCCGGAGGGATCTACCCAGGGACAATCCACTAGATAGTATAGAAGTCCTTAGGTATGATGAAAAAGGAGAAAAGTGAGAAATGGGAAGAGTGCGGACTGAGATAGAGCTAGAACTGGAATAAACCCAACAAGATTCTAGTAATGAAGTCTCAGTAAGCACTGAAGGGTTGAAGAATGAAAAAGAAATGAAATGAGAAAAGCGTGAAAATAAATAGCCCTCCAATAATTCAACCTTAGGGCAGAAACTGGGTTCAATTCATATGCCACTGGTGGTTACTAAGGTAACACTGGTATTGAAGACAAGACGTCATGGACCCAGTGACGCACTGCACTAAACTTTCCAAGCTACTCAAGTTCCTCTTAAAAGGACTTGTTTCATTCTCACGGGGAACCTACATAATCTATCGACTTTCTCTTAGAGATTATTGATATTGAAGAAGGAGACCCTCTCCCTAGTCTCCGGCATAGGAAACCAAAATGCACTATTGAGTCTAGAGCCACGAGATCATCAATAAATCTCATTAGGACACAATTAATGAAGACTCACAGTTTCACACAATGTGGAATGTGAGAATATACTTTAAGGGTCCTACGCATTATCCTTGTGGTATTGCCAGAACATCTTAGTGATATGCAAAAATATTCACAATGATGATGGAAAGCCTTCTAGAGCCAACATCAAACAAGCTCTTGGTGGGTGGCATGTGAGATCTATCCATTAGATCAATCATGTGACAGCTGGACAGAAACGATGGGGCTATTCATTATTGAATCAATCCTGGTTCATGAATGGATTGACGGATACCTTTGAAAAAACCGGTCGTTGTGCTCAAAATTCTTTTATCTAGCACATCGACTGTGTAGTAAGCTTTCAAAATTAAAAGGGGTATTTATGATTGAAAATTGATCTTTCTTAAAAAAAAACCTTCGTCGTATTGCAAAACTCTTTCTGCAAGCAATACGAAATTGTTTTCAAATCATTGTTAATCAATCAGTAAATCTCAATTGCTGGTTCACTCACTCCGTGTTGTCTTCTTTGAGACGTTCCGGTTTAAGAACGGCTAGAGCAGCTGCGAAACCCTGTCAAGGAGATTCTTCGGAATTATACCAAATCACAGGCAGTACTCGTACTGATCAACGGGGAACCGTGGTTCTTGCAACCTATTCAACGAAAGTGATCAAAGACATTTTCATGCACTTTATTGCTAACTGTTGTTTGTAGGAATAACCGACGGTTACAGCTGATCAGAATTGGGGCGTCAATCCATAGCCGCATGCTCACACATCACGTTCATCTCAAAGAAATCATGATATGTGCATATCTTCATCAAGTGACTCTGATATTTTCACTCCATGCTTCTGCTACGCTGTTGGAAATATTATGAATCAACAAAAGCTTCCGCAACTCTGATAAGAAGAAATCATGATCCAGAATGTGAGCATGTCGGTCCAAATGTCACAACTTCAGATATTGGAAATTCTACATCAGATGATCTGGAGATTATGTGTTGCAAATGATCTCAATGAAAGCTCCTGGTCATTTATCAAAGTATCACTCAAAGCCAAAGAATCAATACTACAATACAAAGTTAAAAGCTTGAGAAGCTACAAAGTCTACGAGCTAGAGCATTAAAGATTATAGATTAAGTGCTTGGACTTTCAATGTAATTCTTGGGGTGACCTCCCTTAGGGGGATATTTTTAGGATTTAGAAAATCCATGTAGAAGTGTCGGTCACCCCAACAACTATTTAGCATATTACAGCACATAGACATAACGGTATATTAGTTAGATTACTAGTAGTATAAGTAACACCGTGGAAGAAGGAAGGGTCTTTACCCACTGTATGCCTGATCCACAGCCCGAAGGAGGGCTTAGTCATTTGTATAAATATCCCTCTCCCCACAAGGGAGAGGGTTGGATGTTCACTTGCTAATCTAACCTTTCATTTGGATTTTATCTCTCTAGAACATCTCACTTCTCTCTCTAAACTATATTCCATACGCCCCATCGTTTGTGTTTGATTATGTGTTTATGAAAACCAATATGTTACATTTACCAATATAGTCTTCTTCTGAACTATCAAATATATCAGGTTTCATCTCTTCCTCATAATTCAAAACCTCACTATCTGATTTAATCTGATGTCCTAAGCCCAATTTACAATTAGAGCTCATGCCAGAATTAGTTAGCCTATGTAGATTCTTAGAAGACTCTCCCCAAGACCCAGCTATTTTCTTTAACTCATTTCTTTCTTGTTGAGC
Organism: Chrysanthemum seticuspe; assembly: GCA_019973895.1. Taxonomy (NCBI): domain Eukaryota; kingdom Viridiplantae; phylum Streptophyta; class Magnoliopsida; order Asterales; family Asteraceae; genus Chrysanthemum; species Chrysanthemum seticuspe. Next base: position 154,967,624 of record BPTQ01000008.1, on the reverse strand, counting down.
TTTCATACCAATTCTTCTATATTTCCTTAGCTTTTCATCCTTAGCAAAATTATCATTAGCTTGAAAAATTAGTTTTTCATTTAGTGATAAATTTTGTTTTTGAAGATTTAAAATCTGTGCTTCTAAGGTTTTGAATGCATTGGTATAAGCTAGAATTTGTGCTTCCTGTTCTCTCAACTGAGTTAATTGCTCGTCACTGTTTGGAAAATAGAAATACCTCATTGTTTGAGCCAATGGCCATGAAAGCAGAGTGATTGGTAGACTCCTCTTCAGCATGTTCTCCCCAATTGATAGCACCTCCATCCATGGTCAACAGCCCAACCTTTTGACCCTCCTGCTTCTCAGCTTCCTTTGTTTGATAGGGAGATTCCTTCTTCTTCCTATCAGTTGCCACAAGAGATCTACATTCTCTTGCAAAGTGACCAGGCTTATGGCAATTGTACACTCAAGCTTCTTTTTATCAAATCCAACAGGAGACTTTGGATCATAATGAACTCTTCTACCATGTCTCTTAAAGAACCTGTTCATCCTGATAGCAATCATAGCTATCTACCAATTTATATCCATCTCCTCAATATCTGCATCATCAATCTGCTTCAGATCTTCATTGAGCAAATCCTTCTCTTCTGATGATTTAGCAAAGAGATAGTAGATAACCTCATCAGCAAATCCAGTAGGTGCCCCTCTTTCTTTAGTACTTGATGAAGAAGTACTATAACTACCACCAGACTTAACTTGGTTAGTACTGCTCTTGCCATGTGAGACAAAAGCAACATTCTGAGAGCTAGAAGAGGATGGTTTTGACACATTCTTGATTTCCTGTTCAAAAACCCTTAGGTTGTTGTAGAGATCATCAATTGACATGATGTCAATGTCAGGTTTGGTCCTCATGGTCATTTCCAGACTTGGCATCCTCATCAAAAACCTGAGGCATCCTCATGGTCATTGCCAGACTTGGCATTCTTATGGAAAATACCTGTGGAATTCGCGATTGGCATCCTCATCAAAAACAGCAGTACCATGGGCTTCCAATTGTGAGAATAGTTGTTGAAACCTGTCATAGCCCTTCTCTAATCCTTCAGAGCTAGAAATAGTAAAGGCCTCAAATTGTTGTTTGTAGACAGCCTTTTGCATCTTTTTGGAGTTAGCATTCCCTCCAAATCTTACTTTGTTTGCCTCCCAGATCTCCTTTTCATCATCCATCCCATGAAAATGTCCGATATACTCCTTGGGAAGTGCCATTAACAAGATGTTCTTGGTCTTTCTCTCTTTTTCCATAGCAAGAATTTTAGCAGCAGTAATAGGTGGCAATACAGTGTAAGTGCCATCTTTTCCTTTGGAAACCCTCTTTTTAGAGTTTCCTTTTTGTATCACCTTCCACACTTCATTATCAGTATATTCTAGATAGTGCTCCATCCCCATAGCCCAGATGTCATATTCATCTTTCTTCGATGGTGGAAGCTTCATGTTGGAGATTGTTGTGGTATTTGTGATTTGGGGTTGCTTAGGTTGAGAGTTGTCTGCTCCATCTTCATGGTTGGATTCTTCATCACTAGGGTGGTCAGAGAAGGTTTTAGTTGCTTTGTCAGACATGTTTGATGTTTTTTGGTTTGGAATGAGTGTTTGTGATTGTGTATCTTCAACAACAGAGTCCTTCTTTATGCTATAATACCACTTGTAGGTCCAAATTTATGGATCTAAGTATCCTTTACACAACTTACAGCAAACTTGAATAAATCCAAATTCACTATGTGAAGAACTCTTAACAAATCCTTAATGTGCTAATGCGGAAACTTAAAACAATAAGTATGAAGAACACAATGGTATACTAACTTTGTATATTATATTGATTGCTTTGATCAACGGTTAAGGCTTACAACTCGTACCTTAACCTAATACATTAGGGATCCTTTTATACACCAAGGAAAACCTAAATGATTACAAAACATAGAAAAGATTCGAACATATCTTTTCCAAAGATATCTCTACGCGTTCTTATCTTTTCCTACTTTCTATCTATTCTGTTTAACATAAACATGCTTAACTATGAACCAGTACTAACTTTGTTCTGCCAGACTTAACAACATTAGTACTAGCAGACTTAACAACATTAGTACTGGCAGACTTAACTAACATAATTAACACTAACAGACTTAATTCTGTCTACCCGACTTAAATATTATACTACCATAACTAATACTAAACAGACTTAAACAAACTTAAATATGTTTTACAAATATAATTCCCTACAATATTCAAGCTATTAAATTAGGTTACGGATTTTGTGATGGGATGCATATTACTCAGAAGTGTCCTCTCCAAGAAGGATACAAGACAGTTGAGCAGGTCATGTATATAGAATCATTGGAGGAAACCATCAATAAATACTGTGATAATTTTAAAAGGATGCACGACTCGAATGACGAATGGATTAGAAAATTCAATGAGGGCACGGACTTGAATTTAAAGAAGCTTGATGCTAAGAAGAAAAGTTTGGAAGTTAAGCTTGAACGGTTAAACAAAACAGTCCTGGAATGTAAAAAGAATACGGTTAGAACTATCAAAGCCACAATGGGAGACGTAAAAGAAGTCAACAAGGAGCTGGTTCCTTGTGATTTACCTATTTTCAAACCTTATGTACCACCTATCCCATTTCCATGGCATTTAAACAAGCCTTTCAAACCTTATGTGTACGCCTATGAGGAAGCTCATGAGGGTATAAGGAAAGACGAAACAAGCAAGGAACAAATGAAGTAGATGGAAGCGATGAGCTTACGGGATCACGAAAAAATCCAAAGGCTAATATGGAATCGACTACAATACAAAACGGTATGACTTCTAGCTCTTCTTTTATTACTAACAATCTTTCTAGTTTTCCTATACAGGTTGCTGAAAATATCGATGAAATTGTGCAACCCTTTACCTCACAAGCCATGCTTATTACGCCACCCGATAATGAACCAATTTTAGTTGAGCTTGCGAAGCAATTAGAAGACAAGATCTTGGACACTTCAGTGATTGACGAGGAAACATATGTAGCATGTAAGCAGATTAATCAGCCACATCACGAGGTGAACCAATCATCAATGACATCAACTAAAATGGGTAAGGTAAGGAGGGAAATGACATCTCCTTTAAAGTATGATTATAATTCATCATTTTCTCATCCCATAGCAAATTCACACCCTCATGGTGGTTATTGATATTTTCACCCACACTTGATTTCAAGTGAGGGGATGAACACCCTTTTACTCAGTAAATAAGGGTGGAGTCAAACTCGTGACTCGAACAAAAATAAGCGCTTCGTGGGAGGCACCCCATGCCTATCTTTTCTTTTCCATTTTATTAGTATAGTTGGGTTTGGTATGTTTGTGTTTATATTTTTCAGGAAATGGAACAAGGAGGATACCGTTTAAGCTCACCAAAGATTGAACCAGTTTGGAATTTCCATTCTATGCATCCATTACAACGTAACCAAACTCTGCGGTTACGCCGTAACCCTCCTCCAGTATCAATTCACTCTAGTTTTTTACTAATTACAGCGTAACTCACTTATGTGATTACGCCATAACCTATCCTGTAACCGAAATTTTATTTTAAACTTACACACCATAACCTTGTATTAGTTCTAAATGAACTTTGTGGGTGTGTTCGCTGTAAGACCTCACGAGACTTCACCCGTCCACTCAGGACACCGAGTGGTTTAAAAGGCTTGTTGCATATGCTAAATGCAACCGTGATTCCTACGAAAGTGAGTTAGGATTTTCATTTTCTTTTAATACTTGTTCTTTTTCTAGTATGATGCATTTGGTTGTTTTAAGTGAATTCAGGTAATTCAAGTTTGCTCATGGATCTCAAGGCAAGACCCGATTAAATGTGTATCTTCGATCATTCCGTGCAAATCTAGGGGAGTTTTTTGTTCCATTTCTAACCCTTCTTATTTTACTCGTTATGCTTTGTGTGACCCAAGTGAGGGGAAGGGATTAGAGATATACACCCACCTGATTATACTTGCCTTTGTTTTTCTAGTTTTTAGTGAAAAATGTTTTATTTGTAAAAATTTTACATGTTTTCATTACTTAACTGGATTAATCTTAACTGAGCACACCTACCCTATATTTACATTGTGTGGGGTAAGCCTTTCCGTTTTCACCTTATACATAATACCATAAAAAATGAGTGTGCTGGGCTGTAGTAGACTTTAGAACTTGGAATTGCATATCTTTTTGAGACCATTATAATGAGCATTACAATGAGGTAACTTGGTGTAATCGGTGCAGCTAGGATATAAGGCAATTTTTATGATTAAACCCAAATAACCCATCCATTTATGTTATGTGTATATTGACTTTTCACATCGATCAGTCAATCCCCCTATTAAACCTTTTTTGTTGCACTCATCATTAGTGTAAGATACCCCTTGTATACCCGTCCGAGCCATTCCTTTCATTTTGTTTACCCGATATATGTTTGTTTCGTTACACCTATTGCCTAGCCTATCCTGTAGTTTCTAAAATTCCATGGTCCAGGCACTGTTAGTTATTTTGGTTCCACTGGTGAAAGTCGCGGGTTTTGAATAAAGGGTTTTGGAAGAAGATCGGGTTTAGATGATAGTTGATACTTTGTTTGTTCGTATTGTTTCTTTTCCATTTTTTATACCTTGTCTTGCAAAAATAATTAAAAAAAGGGAAAAAGGTGAAAAAAAGAAAGAAAAAAAAAAGAATGCAAGCAAAAGTTTGTTTATTACTCCGTAGTTTGTTTATAGTTGATAGTATAAATCAGCTTATGTGTCGTATAGTGATAAGTATTTCCGCCTTGCGCAGTTTAACCCGTGCATTTATACGTCTCCTTTCTATTTAAAGTTTCAATTTTTACAATGAGGGCATTGTGCATCTCAAGTGGGGGGGGGAGATAAAAATGTTATATTATATGTTTTTGGTCTAATATGTGCTAATTTTACCCAAATTTTAAAAATTTTAGACCACATAAATTTTTTTCATTGATGATGAAGGCCGCGTAAATGCATCTTATTTGACTAATTTATGGTGATTATGAGGTACTACGCTTTATTTTATATGCATTGACTCGTGTATTGAAGACCCCTTGACTCTTGACCCTTTGTTTTTGCTATGGGATTGAATGCAACTAGTGGTGGGGTGATTGTGGACTTAGAAAATTATTTTTTTCGTGTCTTTTTATTTACACCCATTAAATGTTTTGTCATGTCTCATCCTACCCTTGGTCGTGAATCGAGCTTAAGGTGAGGAAGCGAGCAATCATTAGTGTCTTGGCCACGGATTTGGTGATGTATCATTGGTTTTGTCCCCTTCGACATAGCTCGTTAGTAATGACAAAATAACCCCGTAAGCCTTTATGTTGTGTCAATCCATTGCCTTTTAGAATAGTTGCATCTATAGACTCTAGTGGTGGAGATTAATATCTTTGACAAGCCTGTGACAGAATGCTCGCCATGACTGAGCAGTTGAGTGATCACCCCAAAATAACACATAGATTAGTGAGAGTGTGATTTTAATTCCCTTTTCGTGAGGTGCTCGGTTTGGATATTTCTAGCTTGGGTAATTTTCAAACTCATATCTTCCAAGTAATCTTGGGAGATATCTTTTTAGAAATGATTTAAAATGTCTGCTTGAGGGCAATTGGAGTTCAAGTGGGGGGATATTTGATAACATCAAATTAACCTGATATTTTATATATCAAAGTCCCGTGTTTATGGCATCATTTGTATTAATATGGTACTTAATTCGTTTATATTAGTTCATATTTGTAGTTTAGGATAAATGAGGCATTGGAACGAAGAGACGCAGAATTGAAAGGTTATTAATGAAAATATTCAATAAGTATGCTTGACAGATAGGAATTGTGGCGTAACTCATCACTCTTATTACACTGTAACTATGGATTTATTACACGAAGACTAAATCAACACAGCTCAAGAATTACGGTGTAAATTCCCAATAGGTTACGCCATAATATTACTACATATGATGTTCGGATCTCAATTAACACATTTATGTGTTGGTCTCCATCAATGGAATGAAGGAGCACAAGGGCCTAAGTTGCAATATTGCTTTTATGAAAAGCTGAAGAGGTTATGCCATAACCTTAAACTCAGTTACACCATAACTGAGGTTATGGAGTAACTGAAACTTTGGTTACGCCGTAACTGAGGTTACGGAGTAACTGAAACTTTGGTTATGCCGTAACTGAGGGTATGAAGTAACTTAAACTTTGGTAATTTTGGTTACGCCGTAACTAGGGTTATTGGTTACACCCTAACTAAGGTTACGGAGTAACTTAAACTTTGGTTACACTGTAACCATTTCGAACCGTATAAATAGAGGCTGAATTATGCACTATTGCATATCTCTTTTCCCCCTCTCCTAGGTGTCGACTACGGCACCACTCCAAGGCAACTTCCAGCAGTCCCTAGCCATCTTTCAAGGGAGAATTCACTTGCAATCAACGTCTTCTTTAGTTCTACATCAAGTAATTTGTATCAAACAATATGTTCAATTCAATTCATGTTTTATTCATTAATTTTGGATTAATTTACTATATGTCTGGCTAAGCACCTTTGGTGCTAGCCTAGTTATGATTCCTTAATTGTCATGTTTATATTTTCGCACTTCTATTATTGCTTCTAGTGTATGCATGCATAGTTCGTTGGTAGCCACCCTTGCTTTGGTAGTTTTTAAGCTCGGTTGTACTTGCTTGTTTAAGAGAATTGACCAAAGGACCCTAGAGAAGTAGTTGCGAGGGTTGATAAAAATTGACCAAAGGACTATCAATCCCTCTCGTGCGAGTTGACCAAAGTATCACCTTCCGGAGGGAAGAACTTAAGAAGTTAGGGATGTGTTTCTAGGATGCTAGCGCCCGGGCACACATTGTTACGAATCTTGCATGCAGACCAGTGTACAAACTTATTTGATAGCTTATTTTTGAACCAAAAGTCACTTGGTCAGACCAGTGTACACAGAGAGTCTGCCCAGATCAGCTTGGTTCTAGCTTATTTTCTAGCTTATCTTAGGGATTAATTTGCTTATTCTTTGGCTTTTTGTGTTCTATGGTGTCCAAACTTTATCTGTTTTCAGCTTAGGTAGTCTAGAACTTTCTTTAACTAGCTTAATTATTAGCTTAAAATTGGCGGTTTAGCATGTTTTTTAAATTATTCAAAAATGATAAATAGTGGTCTATGCAACCCATGGTTTTTATAAGCTCCTAAATAAGCTCTAAAAAGCTCCTAACAGTCTGAATCTTGTTATACAAGCTCTTTGACATCTTATCTGTGTTTATTTCCTTAATTTGTTCCTTAGCTTATTGAAATGAGGTTGGTGCATAAGCCCAAAATGACCCTTTGAGGCTATATGGATTTGCAGCTAAGCTTTAAAACTTTTTGAGGATTTAGCTTTTTAAGCTTCGATATATGCTTATTTTTAGCTTTATATTGCCTATTAGGGTAGGACATAGTGCTTTAGTAGTTTACCTAGCTTATAAGATAGCTTGTTGTAGCCTTTACCTTTCATATCAGTTGGTTGTGTTGGATTTCAGTTTATATTCATTTTTCAGCTTTTAAAACTGCTTTTCAACTTATTAAAAAGATATTAAAAAAAAATATTTTCCTTCTTTAAAGTTATTTATTTTTAAGTTTTGAACTATTTTTGCAAAAAGAAAATCAAAAAAAAAATTACAAAAAGGAGGCCACAAAGTTCGAACCTGTAACCTACCCTTACCAGCACCTCAATCCCACACACTCATAACCAGAAGCGCCCTTGGGTCTTTTGCGTTATAGTGTGTTTTCCAATTATATTTAAGCCATTTTTCTATATTAGCTTAATTTCCATTTCTGCTTATTTCCAGCTTATTACAATAAGTTGGATAACCCATTTTATTTTTCATAGATTTAGCATAGTCTAAAATACTTTTCACAATTTTTTCAGATTTTTCTTATTTCGTTTAGTAATTTTTATAATTTAATTAGATTAACATAGTTTTTAATTCATAATAAAAAATATAAAAGCCAAAAAAATATTATTCTTTTTTCTAAAATTTTCTTTTATCATTTAGGACTTAGAAAAATTAAATTTGCATTCATAGGGTTTATTTTTGAAGATTTAGGTTTGTAGGCCCGTAACGAGCCCGTTTAAGGCTCGTTTTTAGCTTAGATTGCATTTAGACATATGTGTGCTTAGTATTCTTGTTTTATATGCTATTTAGTTGGATTTTAAATTCCCATTATCATTTTTAGCTTAATTTCGTAGTTATTTACTTTCAGCGCCTTAATTAGAATTAGAAATCAAAACTAAAGTGAAAATTCAAATTTCAAGCATTTTAATAACAAATCAAACGAAATCCTCGATTCACACCTCGTTGGGAAACGACTCGGGTATCACTTGTCCGGAATCATATATCGTATTCGCGGGTTTTGCGTGTTGACCTTTTTCCTAAAGGGTTGACTCAGCGATTCGCACGTTTATTGTATTTGATATTTTCTTTATACTATTTGATATATTTGACCCTTAAAAAGGCCTGATATCAAGAGTATAATTTTTTTAAAATGTGGGTCTCAAAAAGATGGTGTACTTTGTTGTTATGATAAAAGGTGATTTTTTGTGTTAAATAATTTGGTGTTAAAATGATATGGCGCTAACATGACAGTACTTTTTTAATGTACATATTACTGTACCGAATGCTCTAAGAATATAAGTCATACCGTCATTCTCATACCTTCATATCAAACATCCTATATATCAAAACTGGGCTACAATGTAATGGTTAATGGCTGAAAATCTAGTAACTAAACTCGATTGAAAACCTATATATGCCACTTAAGTTAAGAATAAAAAAATAAATAATCATGCAATTGAATTGTGTTTGAAAATTAACACTTTAACAATAAAAGGATAACTTATTTTTCATATTCTAAAGGCATCTACTATAAGGGTGGTGGCAACCCTCATTCACCATCCCTCATCATCCCTCACTATCCACCAATAACATTCTTCCAACTCATCTCATCCCCACACCACCCCTCATCATAGATTTTTAGTGGCAACCATGTATCCCTACCCCTCACCACATTTTTTTTTTTTTTTTACCTTTTTATATTTAAAATTATATCAAACAATTTAATTAAAACACATAATATTATTATTATTACTTAAAAGAAAATTACAAAATACTTAAAAGAAAATTACATAAAAAAGGAAATAATACTTAAAAGAAAAAAGAAAACACTAGTCGTCAAGGTGTGGTAAGTTTTGAGCCGCTACATGCTCCGTAAGATCATATCGGAGACGGTTATGGATGTTTTCGTCGAGTAACTCCGGTAGTACATTCGGGTCATAAACTGGCACGACCGGCTGATCCATTATATGAACCGGTGATAATGCCACCCCGTCGTCTTTTAAAATCATATTGTGTAATATGACACAAGTATTTACTAGTTTGCGAATTTTTTGGACCGACATAGCCCGAAGCGGACGACTGAGAAGCATCCATTTTGACTTAAGACGACCAAAAGCTCGTTCGACATCCTTTCTTGCAGACTCTTGTAACTTCTTGAATCTCTTTTTCGTCGGGTCAGTGAGATACTTATATGCCTTAACAAACGTTGAAATGGTTGTGTTTAAATAGAGATGAAATTGAAAAAGGAAATTTTTTTTTTTTTTTTTTTTTAAAACTGCCCAACGGCATGATTTTTAGCCGTTCAACGGCTCGATTTCCTTTAACCCGTCTCGGGCATGTTTCCCGCTGAAGGCTAAACCCGCTCGAGCCCGCATAGGTTGCGGCGGTGTAGCCGCTCGGGCTGGCCAAGCCCGCTCCTCAGCCCGTGCCCGTTGCCACCACCCTAAGAGGTTTATAAAAAAGTCTAAAAGCTATGAAAAGATTTATCTTTTGTTTCAAGCATAGTGAGCTTGTGATTTATATTTATGCGGCATAAAAAGGTCTAAACTCCTATACCATTTCATAATTTAATGCATGTGTTATGTTTGAACATTTGATATAATTATAAAAAGTTTATACATAATAGTAATAGGTGTATAGTTTATAAAGTAATAATTTGACATGTTATAAACCTATTTAAAAGGTTCACCATTGTGGATGCTCCACGTTCTATGAATGTTAAATGCATAAACTTTGCGTGTGCCTAATTGTGTTGACATTATTCCATCACACCCGGAATAGAAAATGCGCATAGTTTGAAAAAAATTAGGATACGACCCGATATGATGTAATATCAATTTAACGTTGAAAATGTTTTCAAAAATAAAAAGAATATAGTAATCATCACCAAGTTGCCCCAGTGTTCAAGTAACTTGATGTGACTAGTGAGAGAAATAAAAATGGTTTCGACCAGGGGTGGCAATTTCTGACCCGACACGAAACCCGACCTGAAACCGACACGGAAATTAATAGATTCGGGTTGTGCTAAATAGTTTTCGGGTCAGGTTTGGGTCAACCTATCTAACCCGTTTATTAAACAGGTCAGGTTCGGGTTGAGAATAAAATAACCGGATCCACCTGCCAACCCGTTTAAATTTTTTTTCATAAACTCAAAATTATTTATATTTTATTATGCGGGTTAAATGTGTTAAATAGGTCAACCCAACAACCTGCTTAACTCATGTAATGTGCCAACTTTTGTGTATAAAAAGGGTTAAATGGGTCAACCCGAAACCCGCGGAACCGATTCAAGCCGTTTAACATATTCAACCCGTGTAACCTATTTAACCCGCCAACCCAAGTATATATACGGGTTAAATGGGTTAGGTTCGGGTTATGTCTAAACAGGTTAGGGTTGACATAGTTGATCCGATGATTTAAATGGGTCTGGTTTGGGTTGGGATTTTCTGACCCGTCAACCTGACAACCCGAACCCGCCAACCCAAACCCGACCCGACCCGAATTGCCACCCCTAGTTTCGACGATGAATTTATCATCCTATTTTCATTATGGGATATATATTTAAAATGCAAAAATTAAATGTATAATATATAATATTTTTATGCATATTTAAAAATATATAAAATTTCCAACTTAAATTATAGAAGATATAAAATTGCCTCTCAAAGATACACCAGAGCGTGTACATTTTAATCAATCAATCGCCCTCTTTAAGCACCTTGATTAGAGAATAACTCAAGAAAGATATAAACATCACAAAACACATCCGGTGACTAGCAACACAAGGATTTTTTCAAGATTATTTTATAATATGAGTTACTAGCTACCATCTACAATTAGGTAATATATGCATAAAAATTTACCATAAATTATGTCCGGTAAATGTGGATAAAGAGACTTCGAGGGTGGTTGGTTTGAGGGTATGAGAATATAAGAATGACTTTTATTATTAATGTACGTAATAGTGTATCATTATTAGTGGTTCAAGCCCACTAATCACACGCTCGAATCAAGCCTAAATAACAAACAGTTCGCAAAGTCAACATTGACTAGAACAACATAAACCCAGGCCGAGCTACGCCCGGTAACTCTTCTCAGGCAGCATAGTACATGTACAAAAGAGACAACTGTTATAACTGTCGCCAAGGTTTAAGACGTACGAGTCTGACATAGCACAATAGGAAACACACGATCAACAAAACAGGAGAGCAGAGCACTCTCATCTACGAGCTAACGGACGCATGACATATCTCCTCCTTATCTGATCTCGGATGATCAACACCTGGATCTCTAGCATTGGTAGATCATCCCCATAGGTTTACATCTAAACCATACAAGTCTTTCTATAAAATAAAAGCAACACACACAACGTCACAAGTTTCACACACTTGGACAAATACTGCCTCACAGCAGTGCAACATGGTTCTTGTTTAAGTGTTACCTGGGCATCTTGATCTATATCAATCTCATCGGGTCCTTACAGTTCAACACGGAAAACCAAACAACAAAACCATTATCATCTCATCTCTAAACCGATTTATACATCATACGTAAACATGGCGCTATCCGTGGGGACGTGATACAAAATAGCCACAAATTTCTTGAAAAATTTCATCTATTTTCACTCATTTCTCACTAAAAAAAAATAAATAAATAAAAAATAAATAAATAAAAAATCTTTACCTTTTTGTACAAACTCCTTAGCCAAACATGTCTGGTGAACAACTCCCTCAAATTTCGTACATAACCAACGACCACCTCGGGCCCACCCGAGTGGAAGACCTCACTCACACAGAGAAACGACAGCAAGTACTCAAAAATGAGGAACACCAGGAGTCAATGAATCTCACAAGAAAGCCATCAGGGGAGACGCATGCAACAAATGACCATGTCAACCTGCATACAACTCTCTTCACAGAGGGACTCTCACGATCCCATGAAGAACTTCAAGCACATAGGCCAAGCCTTCAAGTCTGATTTACGCAAGAAAATAGAGGTCAGGGTAGCTTAGAGGGACCCAGGTTACAATCGCGGGCAGATTACTTCACTTACCAATATCCAGCAACAAACAGGGTTCTCATGTACAGCAGGGAGAGTGGTTACACTACATCCAGGTCATGCCAGCTGTAGTAGCATGCCTAGAAAAATTCACAGAAGAAAGAAGGGTGGCTAATTCTCAGGTAAACGCGTTCGATCCTACTTACTATTTCCCGCATAAGAATATACCTAGCAATCAGGATACCCCACCACCAGACACAAACTATCAAGTTAACATAACCATGGGCCTAGCCAAACGCGACACCCTAATATCCATACTCAATGCATCCCTTCAAAGCAACCCGACCCCTGCACCATCCCAAGGTCAACAATATACCAAGGGAGAAAACCCGGTTAGGCTACTTACTAAGGCACTTTCCGGAGTGAAAGATAAACACCTCTCAGGGTCATCCGCACCTGATCACCTGAAATCCATAGCCATACCCAGGGAGAAAATTTTCAGCTGGATATCAGAATATGAACTACCTGATGACATAGTTGTGCACAATAGCGTAGGCATAAGAGACCCTGATTCTCATGTATGGGCATTTGAAAGGGCAATAAAAACATGCGGTTGGAATGACCCAATAGCCTGTTATATATTCCAACAAATCGTGGCCGACTCAGTGGTAGCCAGATTCAAAAGTCAGACCAAAAATAGCATCTCAGGCTGGCAAGACATGAAAGACAAATTTCTATCCAATTTCTGGCCAATGAGAAATTAAACAGGCAATTTCATTGACCTCCAGTTACTAAAACAAGGCCCTGGTGAATCGTTTGAAGACTTCACCGAAAGATTCAACAATGAAACCATGAAAATCTCGGGCCTTAGTGATCAACAATTGATAGGAGCTTTCATCTCTGGGATAATCAAGGGAGTGCTTGGAACTAGCAAGGTAATTCATCAAAGGAAATAAACTAAATGCCAAATGGCGAAGTAGATAAGAAGCCTCCAAAGGAAATCGCAATGACAACAACAAGCAGCATCACGACAGCAGGTCCAAACCAAGATTCAATCACCCTGGAGGGGAAAGAGACAGAATCGACACAAGGAGCACTGAGTGCATTGAAGAAGAAGAATAAAATTCAAAGTTTGGTTTTCAAAGTTCGTAACTTTCTGCAGTGCACTTTTGCAACGACGATAGCTCCTTCGTTAACGGCCGGATTGGGCTGTAATTTTGGTTGAAGCTTCTCTATATATCAAGGTAACGTTTCACCGATTGGATCTTCAATTGGATCTCTAAATCGTCAGATATTTATTGTCCAAGTCTGCTGCAGAAAAAGGGCAACTTATTCGAATTTTATGGTTCTTAGGGTTTCGGATTTTAAAAGATTTCTTTTACTATCGATTAAATTTGTTAATACAAATAAGCCGTAAAAACGTTTATTTATATTTTACGATCTTCTAATGTTTTGTCGATAACAAATGTAAAATCATTTTAACGAAACAAATAAAATACGTAAATGGTTTGAGCCAATAGTTTACTAACACACTTACGGTTTCATATAAATCACTAAACTAATATTAGTGTTTTCATGGTATAGTAATGCATATGTAGAACAACTAGTGTTTACATAATGGGTAGATATATACATACTTAGTATGTCTACATAACCCATAACCCGGTTTGCAACCCAAAATCTGGACTTAAGCTGACCCAGCTGCCAGATCCCTTGGATTGCACTAGCCGGATCCCTCGGGGGAGGGATCAGTGGGAACCGTGGAACAGTAGAGAATTTTGCCTATAAATAGTGAGCCATTTCTCACTTGCAACTCACCCCTTTTACACATACTCTCTCTTAGTATTGTAATATCTCTAACCTCATATCCAAAGGATCTTTCTATGTAGTTTTGTGTTTGTGTGATTTTCTAGGTTCCTCTTAAAGGCGAGATCACCACCTCTTGAAGTCGATCAAGCTCACGTACATGAGTTACCAAGCTTCGTCATCATCAATACTACTAAATTTATCATGTTGATAGTTCTTTCCTCCTGTAACACCCCCAATTTCATGATACGCAGCGGAATTCAAACTGGGTGTTACTTCATGGCAAAACAGTCATAACAATAGAAAACGAACTCTAATGGAGTCGTTTTAAAAGATTTATCATTCGATTTATATAAATATCAAAGTTTACAAAAATGAGGTCCCAAATAGTTCCATGTTTACAAAATACATTAAATTGATTTTCGAATGATAATAAAATTTATAGCCTTCTTGAGTATCCATGCCAGCCTCGTACAATATGGACCTGAAATACATGCTTAAAACTGTCAACACAAAGGTTGAGTGAAATTCATAGAGTTTAGGAAATCAGTTGAACACATAATGTTTGTAGTGTGAGTTATAAATTCACACCAATGGTTTGAAAACCAAAAGAGATATTATTGCACTAAGCTCATGATACCGAAAACATTAACAGCTTGTCAATAGAAATTGATATAATAGTAACAGTTGCCCTAATAGGTAATTTGCCAATAAACCTATAGATCTTCAAATATAGTGCGTTTGTTTGCCTACCCAGTCAACACAAACGGGATTCGTCAATCCCAATAGGCCTATCCACAATATTCGCGTTCACTCGCAAGTGATTAATGGTTCATGATGGTAGGGACTTAAGATTGGCAATAGTGGTACTTAGTGCAAATAATACATTCAGATAAGCATACAGTTTGAAAGCAATGTGTTCGATTTAAAATAAAACATGTATCTCCCCCAAGGGTTTGTAAAACAATTAAGCAATAGAAAGTGGGGCTATGAACTCACCTCAGAGTAAATGATATCAAATGTATAATGAGAATGATGGATATTGTTGGAATCGCTCCTAACTCGTAAATGGAACGACATTGACGGGGTTATAGTATCTATCTTTATTACCTTAAACACATGGGCTTGTTATGTCAATTACCCATTGTTGTATGTGTTTGGGTATATATACCCCTCCATACTTCCATGGAGGGGTGAGACTCATTTGTGTAACCTTCATCTTTCATAAATAAAACACACATAGTTTCTCCCTTCTCTTCATACTTTCTCTCACTAACATGATGAAGATGTTCTTCCATCTTTCCCGACCTCCCGATTCACCATATCAACCAAACTTACGGTCCTAACATTGGTATCAGAGCAAGGTCGGTTTTAGTTTTGGTTAATTTTGGTGATATTTTCTTGTCAAAAACTCTTGTGAATCTGTTTTGTTACCAAGTTTTAATCTTTTCATTATTTTTTTAGGTTTCAACTGATTTTTACAAGTTTGTATCTAAAATGGTCAAAAAATATAATGTCTCACTTTTTTAATAGTCTTTTCTCAACTGTTAAAGGTGTAACATTTTTTTTCCATCTCGTGTTTATTCAATCTGGTCAAAGTGGTCAAATTTCATGTGGTCAAACAGTCTAAATGATAAGATGCATATGAAGTTTTCTGGGTTTCTTGAATCTGGTAAGATTATTTGGTCAGAATACATCGCCGGAAAAAAGTCAACACGGGTCAAAACCCTAGTTCTACGCCTAAGGATCTTCAGATTGTTTACTAGTAGCTTGGAAATCTACTCGTAAGGTACTACGCGTAAGGCTTACGCCTAAGACTGTTGGCTTAGGCCTAAGGACTATGCTTACGCATAAGGTCTGTTTTACGCATAAACACATTGTTTACGCGTAAGGGTGAGCTTACGCTTAAGACCCTTCAAATGTTTACGCGTAACTATGTTGTTTACTCATAAGAACAGAAAAAAGATGAAGATGAAAACGTTAACTGTTTTTGACCATATACAAAGACTTGACCTCTGACCATTAACCATATACCAACAACACCAAATACACAAAACAGCCTCAACATACTCAACATGACCAAATCCAAATCTCTAATCCCATCTCCATACACAACCTCAAACACAATCAAAACTCTCATCTGTCATTCAACACGACACGAACTTAATTGACAAATTTTAATAGATCTCAGTTTTTACTTTCGTTATAGTCAAAGACATATCATGACTCTTGACCGGTCAATAAAACGAAAGTGAAAAAATCATCATCGATCAACTTTATCGAAGCTTCACTTCATTTTTTTGAACTATTCAGATCAAGATAAATAACAAATATGTTATTCTCCTCTCTTTGGTTCGCTTAAATAAAAACATCTAAAGACACCTACCTGAGACCCGCAAATGGATCTAGAAGCCTTTGTATTAGTTTCTTTATCCGAACTTGAGCAATAATTGTCAAACATCATCGTATGGTGTGTTATGTAATCGATTAAGATAGATTATCTTTGATGATGTTTGATGAGTGCTTATTCACTCATCGTTTTTACCCGCCTAAGACCACGAAAATGACCAAAAACACCCAAATATGATCAAAATATGTTAAAAATATCCTCGGAGTGTGTTTTGTGTCTTGCAGGTACAAAATGATTGAAAACAGAGCGTAAACGAGCAAAAACGAGCCGAAATCAGAAAAGTGCTGAAACAGACGAAGCCGGGAGTGGATTTCTATATTTTCAGAGCCCAAGACGCGTGTTTGGAGTGAGAGTGGGAAAACAAACCTTAAATCCTTTTATCCCATTAAAACCCTTTTAATAAAAACTTTATAAAACCTTTACACCCTTTTTATAAACCCCTCCCTTTCATTTAATTAACCCTTCTTCTTTCTCTTATCCCCAAAACCAGAAAACCTATCTTTTACCCGCCATTTTCCCCCTCTCCTCCTGTCCCAGTCAAGACCAAATTCCAAACCCACTCATCTCCATCTCCCAAGGCAAAGTCACAAGATGTCCCTTGCCACCATGGCAATCCATGCCACATAGCCTCACCAATGGCTCAGATCACTTTTTAAGTGTACCTAACTATTGGATGGTTGAGATGATAGGAAAGAAGCACAAGGATGTTTTTGGTTGGTTTGTCTCACAGAAGAAAAACATAGGAAGAAAGAGAAGAAGACACTTTTTATTCTTCTTGTACAAAAGGGCATTGTAGGATTAGTGTGAAGCTTGTCTAGAAATTCAGTTCTAGTCCACTTTTAGTTTAATTGTAATCTTCGATTATTGTCATCCTTTAAATTCAGTTGTAATGTTTTAAGTTTTCATTCTTGTACTTATTCAAGTTCAAGCAGTTTTGATATTTTTGTTCATGTTTGTTAAATTTATCCATTGTACTCAAAAGTGTGTTTAATGTCAATTTGAAGTCTGTTGTTTATGATAAAGTCAGTTTTTTTTTAGTTTCCAAAACCTTTCCAGTTGCAAAAATCAATTTGTGTCTTTAAGGCTGTTTTGAACAGCCTTGTTCTGGGTCGAATTCATTTTTTTTACCCATTTTTAGTGTTCATGTAATCTTAGTCTAGTGTAGGATAAATAAATTTTCTGTTTCAAGTAGGTTTTAGTTGTTAAAAGTTAGAATTAGTTTAGTTCCTAGGATCATATCTAGGCCTGTTTGGGACTGCAACAACCGATCCCCATAGCAGCCCTTTTGATAAGCTCTATATTAAGCTTATTTAAGCTCCACTTTAGCTCCTATTTAGTTTTTTTTAGGTACCTTAGTATACCAATGTTATATGTTCAAGCATGTTTTTAGTTTTAGAAATCATTTGTTAGCTAATATTACCCTTTAAAGTACCACCTTCACTGCCTTTTGTGCCCTGCCACAGCAGCCCAATAGTCATTTTTAAGCTTAATTTAGATAGATTGGAGTTAGAATTAGGATTTAATTTGGTGTTTATAAGTAGTTAGTAGCACTAGGTTAATATTTTTTAGCTTATCGTTGGATGTAGTGCTTAATTACTAGCTTATTCTCCCCCTTGAAACTGCCCCTTGCACCATTTCGTATCTGTTTTGCTGTCAAGTGCAGCAGCCTTTTGTAACCTCCATATAAGCTCAAAATTTTCTCATTTTAGCTTTTATTAGTTCTTTGATATTTGAATTCTACCTATTCGAAGTTTTTTTTTTGCATTAGGAATAGTTGGGTAGCTTAAAAAGAAGCTAGGAAATGCCGTCGTGGACTGCTTCAGCAGGCCTGCAACAGCAGCCAAGAAACACCCCTTTTGCTTGACCTTTTTGCTTATTCCTTTCCCCATTAGTGCTTTAGGTGATTGTAACATTTCCTCATTAGTAGTAGCTTATTTCAAGCTCTTTTGAAGCTTATTTTTTTTGTCCTCCAAACTGTCCCTAACCAATCTGACCCATTCAAGTTTTTTTCAAGTCTGTTTGCTGTTCCAGCTCATTTTAGTAGCTTTTCCAAGTTTAGTTTTTACCAAAATATGCTTATTTAGTTCTATTATTTAGTTTGTTAAAAGAAAAAATCAAAAAAGAAAATAAGTAGCAAAAAGGGGGGGACTGGGAATCGAACCCTGGTCTCCTGCCCCAAACTGCACGACCACAAACCCAACACATGCTACCAGAATGCCCTTGGGACTTGTCTCGTTGTAGTTTGCATCTTTTAGTCCTTTATAGTAAACTTCAGTCTTATCCCAGCTTATTCACTCCTGATCTTTCAACGATTTCATTTTTCCTAAGTTTAGAACTAATCAAAGTATTTTTCTGAAAATTTTGATAATTTTCCATTTAGGTTTACTATTTTTTATAATTAATTTTCTAATTAATAGTTTTTAATTCGTAGAAAATAAAATATAACTCAAAAAAATATTCCGCTTTTTCCTAAAATTATTTTTAGTCATTTGGAATGTAGGAAAATTAGTTTTGCACTCGTAGGACTTATATTGCATATTTTTCACTTTCGAGGCTCGGGATTAGCTCGGGTTTCGCGTTTTTACACTTTAGCACCCTAGGATGTAGTTGAGCTTCGTTTTATTATTCCTTAGGCTTAGTCGTAATTTATTTAGTATTTTATTTGTTTTACATGCTTTATTTTCATTTTCGTTCTTTATTTTGTAGAATACGTAATCACAATTCCAAAAATTCGTTTAACCAATTCAAGTCCTAATCACGAAACTCAACGCCACCGTCAATTTCACACCTCGTTGGGACACGACCCGGGGAAATCACTTTCCCGGTATCACTTTTATCACACCCGTAAGATTTGGCACGTTAAACCTTTTCCTAAAAGGTTAATTTGTCGAATTTTACGATTATTTTGATATACGTTGATATTGTGTTTGTTTTCACCACTCACTTTACACGAGTCAAATTTTGGCGCCGCTGCCGGGGAGGTGTGTTGCGACAATATCGTGAAGTTTTTGCGATTAGTGACTTGAAGAACCTTCCTCGTGAAGTTATTGTTTTTATAAAAATACAAAAAAAAAACCCAAAATATTCTTCTCATTCCTCTTATTCGTTGATTCTATTTCTCTTACCCTCTTTTGCCGTTTAATTCTATCCTTCGTATCCTCTCGATCACTCAATTCTATTTCTTTAACCCTCTACATGTTTAAGTCTCATGGCGGCGATCGATTATCGTCGTTGTTTTCATTGCAAAGGACGTATGGAAGAGGATCAAGTTTATTGTCTCAATCATGAATGTGTATGTAAGCGATGTGGTAGGGCTGGTGCAAGCAAATATTGCTATTGGTGCGAATTATCCGATAAAAACTCTCTCGATGATTCTCCAAGTTTTTCTGACCACCCGCCACAACCCGAGATTTGTTCTATTGTTTCTGAGCCCAAACCGTCTAGAATTGATCAAAATCTTTCGCGATTTACGATTAAGGCTAAGAGAAAAGAGCAAGAACCGGAGACCAAAACGGAAGTGGTGGAAATTGCTAGCTCTGAGAGCACACCACTTGTCCCACCTCCGGAATCTTCAAAACCTTTTTCAGACGAAATCATGAACATACTTCAAAATTGCTTGAATGAACTTCGTCAAGATTCAATTTCGGGAAACACCGTTTTACCTACCAATTGTGATGTTGTTGAGCCCTCGATTCCTACTCCCGTACCCGAGATATCTTCGTTCGATCAAGAGTATTGCTACGGTTGTGGAGACGTGTTACCGAAAGGTTTCCATTGTTGCAAATGTACGTGCGAGTGGTGTGGAAACTATCTTGTCAATGGATGTTGTTCGATTTGTGCCGAGAATTCATTCACTTATGATTCTAACCCGAATTCTTTCAATTATCCTCAAAACGATTTCAACTACCCTCCACAAAATTCATTCGAGCCACAACCGTACTATCAAGATTTCAATGATTCATCATTTCAAAGTTTCTCTCCCCAATACCCTCATTGTGCTAAGTGTGGGGGTCCTCATGATGATTATCAATGTCAATCGTGGAATCAAAATTACTATGGACCTGATCCTTGTTATAACACTTCCGGATTTGACCACATCCAACCCCCACAACTTCCCGTCATTGATCAATTTCCTCATATAATTCTTGAGGAACTTTCCGAGGAACAAGCTGCTCGCAACGAAAGATTTCTAGCCGATGAGCGAGCAGCTCAAAAGCTTCTCCTATTTAACGAAGCTTGCCGTCTAGATGACGAGGATGAGGAAGATTGGGAGATGACAAAGGACAAGGTGCATATCTCAAGCCCACAAAGTACCGCACATGTCCACTCTCCGCCCTCATATTGCCTATCTACCATAGAACCTTCAGATGACCTTTTAATGGGGGACGAGCATCTTAGCACTATTCCGAAAACGGAACCGTCTTGTGCTGAGAACCTTGTCCCAACCCCAAGTGAGTCCGAGGTTATTTCTGGTGATATGTGTGATGACCCTCTCGATGATGATTCTTCTCCAACCCCGAAAGAACCTGTTGAGGTGATCTCCGAGTCTGAAAATGACTATACGTCATTTGATGATTCTTTATCGTGTGGAGACATCGAGTATGTGGAGGAAATTCCTTCTGAGCTCGTCAGCTTAGAAGAAGTGAGAGATGTTGATCCCGATGATCTTGATATAGACACTGATTTTGAAACGGATGATGAAGATATTCTCGTTGTGTCCGAGAAACCTTTTGCTATGGCGTTCACTAATCCTCTGTTTGACTTTGATTCTGAATTCACTCTAATTTCTGATAACCCCATCTTTGATATTCAGAATGAGGGTAGTGACGTTTTTACATCTCCTTCTTTACCCGAAGAAAAGAATAGTGGCAATCCCACTTCGACGTTGGACCTTCTCGAGGAATTCGCCGATGAACTCGCTCTTATTGATCATTCTCCACCGGGAGATGATGATGCTCACTTCGACTTTGAAGCCGACCTTACTAAATTGGAAAATCTTCTTTACAATTGGTCTTCTGATAATTCGTCAAGTGACACTCGTATTGAAGAGGTCGACTTTCTTTCTCCGGATGACTTGAAACCTTCGGGTTTTCAGAGTGACGATTATGGCTTAGGTCCATCATCCACTCGTCCGCCTGCTAAACCGCCGGATGATGGAACCTCTTCTAAGCCCAATACGGATGTTTTCATTGCTTCAGTGGTGGATAAGATTTCTGAACATTCCGTCAATGTTCCTCAATCTAATCTTTTACCCACCCAACCCACCCGTTGTCATGAGATTGACACTTTGCCTTCTCATCCCATTTCTTCTCCATGTCTTAACTCCTACTGGAGTGAAGATACCATCTTTGACCCCGGCATTTCTCGTTCTTTTGAGCCGGTTGCATCTCATCGGAGTGGAACTTTCATCACATTCAATGTTTATCCAAACCATTTGAATGAAAGTCCGATGGAGATCTTCTCTTCCACTTGCTTCCCCATGAACCAATAAATTCGGGGTCGAGTCAAGCTAGCGACTCGGTAATCAAAAACAGTAGCATAACATGGGTTTTCACCCGTGTGTACCACCCTAGTGTGGGGGAGTTGCCCCCCGCTGTTGTATATAAGTTTTCTAAAAAAAAAAAAAAAAAAAAAAAAAACATTCAAATAATGGCCATAGTATTTCCCTTTTACGTTCTATGTTTCGGCATAACCGCCGGTACTTTGAATATTGAGGGCAATATTCATTTCTAGTGTGGGGGGGAATTCTCACGAATTTTATCATATAAATTATACCACCCAATTCCCCCATTTTTGGCCAAATTTTTTTTTTATGGTTATCAGTCCGCCATGTCTAATAAACAAAAGGATTGGCTAATCCAGGAGCAAACGGCTCTTGGTAAAGATATCTCAAATCCGTTGACGGCTTGCAATTTGCCCAAAATTGTATGGTGTTCAGCTCACCATATCTTTAATTAGTAAAGAGTTGGCTAGCCCGCAAGTTTATGGCTTGTGGTAAAGGCAGTTGGAAAACCATAATTGGTAATCGACTCACCAAAGATATTTTATCTAAGAGTTGGCTAGTCCAGAAGCAAACGGCTTCTGGTAAAGACAAATCAAATCCGTTGAAAGCTGGTGATTTGCTCAAAATCATATGGTTATCAGTGTACCATAGTTCTTACTTGAACTGAAACATTTGGCTACTCCAGAAGTAATGGCTTTTGGTAAAGAGATTCAAATCCATTAAGTTTTCTCAAAAGATTGCTAGGGACTAGCAATCGCTTAGTGTGGGGGATTTTGATGAGTGCTTATTCACTCATCGTTTTTACCCGCCTAAGACCACGAAAATGACCAAAAACACCCAAATATGATCAAAATATGTTAAAAATATCCTCGGAGTGTGTTTTGTGTCTTGCAGGTACAAAATGATTGAAAACAGAGCGTAAACGAGCAAAAACGAGCCGAAATCGGAAAAGTGCTGAAACAGACGAAGCCGGGAGTGGATTTCTATATTTTCAGAGCCCAAGACGCGTGTTTGGAGTGAGAGTGGGAAAACAAACCTTAAATCCTTTTATCCCATTAAAACCCTTTTAATAAAAACTTTATAAAACCTTTACACCCTTTTTATAAACCCCTCCCTTTCATTTAATTAACCCTTCTTCTTTCTCTTATCCCCAAAACCAGAAAACCTATCTTTTACCCGCCATTTTCCCCCTCTCCTCCTGTCCCAGTCAAGACCAAATTCCAAACCCACTCATCTCCATCTCCCAAGGCAAAGTCACAAGATGTCCCTTGCCACCATGGCAATCCATGCCACATAGCCTCACCAATGGCTCAGATCACTTTTTAAGTGTACCTAACTATTGGATGGTTGAGATGATAGGAAAGAAGCACAAGGATGTTTTTGGTTGGTTTGTCTCACAGAAGAAAAACATAGGAAGAAAGAGAAGAAGACACTTTTTATTCTTGTTGTATAAATGGGCATTGTAGGATTAGTGTGAAGCTTGTCTAGAAATTCAGTTCTAGTCCACTTTTAGTTTAATTGTAATCTTCGATTATTGTCATCCTTTAAATTCAGTTGTAATGTTTTAAGTTTTCATTCCTGTACTTATTCAAGTTCAAGCAGTTTTGATATTTTTGTTCATGTTTGTTAAATTTATCCATTGTACTCAAAAGTGTGTTTAATGTCAATTTGAAGTATGTTGTTTATGATAAAGTCAGTTTTTTTTTAGTTTCCAAAACCTTTCCAGTTGCAAAAATCAATTTGTGTCTTTAAGGCTGTTTTGAACAGCCTTGTTCTGGGTCGAATTCATTTTTTTTTACCCATTTTTAGTGTTCACGTAATCTTAGTCTAGTGTAGGATAAATAAATTTTCTGTTTCAAGTAGGTTTTAGTTGTTAAAAGTTAGAATTAGTTTAGTTCCTAGGATCATATCTAGGCCTGTTTGGGACTGCAACAACCGATCCCCATAGCAGCCCTTTTGATAAGCTCCATATTAAACTTATTTAAGCTCCACTTTAGCTCCTATTTAGTTTTTTTTAGGTACCTTAGTATACCAATGTTATATGTTCAAGCATGTTTTTAGTTTTAGAAATCATTTGTTAGCTAATATTACCCTTTAAAGTACCACCTTCACTGCCTTTTGTGCCCTGCCACAGCAGCCCAATAGTCATTTTTAAGCTTAATTTAGATAGATTGGAGTTAGAATTAGGATTTAATTTGGTGTTTATAAGTAGTTAGTAGCACTAGGTTAATATTTTTTAGCTTATCGTTGGATGTAGTGCTTAATTACTAGCTTATTCTCCCCCTTGAAACTGCCCCTTGCACCATTTCGTATTTGTTTTGCTGTCAAGTGCAGCAGCCTTTTGCAACCTCCATATAAGCTCAAAATTTTCTCATTTTAGCTTTTATTAGTTCTTTGATATTTGAATTCTACCTATTCGAAGTTTTTTTTTTGCATTAGGAATAGTTGGGTAGCTTAAAAAGAAGCTAGGAAATGCCGTCGTGGACTGCTTCAGCAGGTCTGCAACAGCAGCCAAGAAACACCCCTTTTGCTTGACCTTTTTGCTTATTCCTTTCCCCATTAGTGCTTTAGGTGATTGTAACATTTCCTCATTAGTAGTAGCTTATTTCAAGCTCTTTTGAAGCTTATTTTTTTTGTCCTCCAAACTGTCCCTAACCAATCTGACCCATTCAAGTTTTTTTCAAGTCTGTTTGCTGTTCCAGCTCATTTTAGTAGCTTTTCCAAGTTTAGTTTTTACCAAAATATGCTTATTTAGTTCTATTATTTAGTTTGTTAAAAGAAAAAATCAAAAAAGAAAATAAGTAGCAAAAAGGGGGGGACTGGGAATCGAACCCTGGTCTCCTGCCCCAAACTGCACGACCACAAACCCAACACATGCTACCAGAATGCCCTTGGGACTTGTCTCGTTGTAGTTTGCATATTTTAGTCCTTTATAGTAAACTTCAGTTTTAAAGCTAGATAAGCTATTTTAGCTTATCCCAGCTTATTCACTCCTGATCTTTCAACGATTTCATTTTTCCTAAGTTTAGAACTAATCAAAGTATTTTTCTGAAAAATTTGATAATTTTCCATTTAGGTTTACTATTTTTTATAATTAATTTTCTAATTAATAGTTTTTAATTCGTAGAAAATAAAATATAACTCAAAAAAATATTCCGCTTTTTCCTAAAATTATTTTTAGTCATTTGGAATGTAGGAAAATTAGTTTTGCACTCGTAGGACTTATATTGCATATTTTTCACTTTCGAGGCTCGGGATTAGCTCGGGTTTCGCGTTTTTACACTTTAGCACCCTAGGATGTAGTTGAGCTTCGTTTTATTATTCCATAGGCTTAGTCGTAATTTATTTAGTATTTTATTTGTTTTACATGCTTTATTTTCATTTTCGTTCTTTATTTTGTAGAATACGTAATCACAATTCCAAAAATTCGTTTAACCAATTCAAGTCCTAATCACGAAACTCAACGCCACCGTCAATTTCACACCTCGTTGGGACACGACCCGGGGAAATCACTTTCCCGGTATCACTTTTATCACACCCGTAAGATTTGGCACGTTAAACCTTTTCCTAAAAGGTTAATTTGTCGAATTTTACGATTATTTTGATATACGTTGATATTGTGTTTGTTTTCACCACTCACTTTACACGAGTCAATGTTAAAGTGGAGCTGTGATCGGTGAGATTATATCTAAGATAAGTTTTATTGGGATGATGATTCTAGGTGAGAGGATAAGTTAAAAGGGTAGATGGATGAATGACACAAGTGTGAAATCTAATACTACGTAAGTGGTAGGCGGATAGATTTATTTGTGTCTAGGTTTAAATGATACAATGTGTTATTTAGGATACCTTTTTATAGCGTGTTTCATTTGTTGGATTTGGACTTAGTTATCTCATCAGGTTATTTCATTGGATTATGGACTGTACATCATGGATGTGTGATTTGGGCTTCTTCTTCATGTACCCATTCTGGGCCGAGTTGAACATATGGTGGATTGGGTCATCCGATTTTGGGTTTTATGTGTTAATATCCAAATGTGATGGACTCAGGAATTACTCTCTATCCGAAAATAGTTTTCACATAATTTTGGATACAATTTTCCATTATTGGTTTAATTGGTTGAGAGTGGTATTTTGGTTCACAAATATTTTCACGGGGATACAATTTTTGACAAGATCGGGAAAAACCATTATCAAATTCATTTTAACCGTTAATGAAGGCTAGTTTTGGGCATGTAACCACAAGATGTGACTACGGCGCGAATTCACTATTATTTATTTGAGGTTGAAGTGGGATATCAAGGATGCGTGTACTTAGTATCTGAAGATATCGGGGTTGGTTGGTTGCATGATTCTTCGAGATCCTTGTTCGAGCTTTAACCGTTTCGAATGACAAAGACTTGAGTTATCTAGTTGAACCTGATGTAAGGAGTTACGTTGTTGTGCTCACAGCTTATAACTATCACTTTTAAGGAGTTACGTTATTGTGCTCAAGTGTCACACTAAGGTATGGATAATTTGAGAAACTTTAAGTTTACCTTTTTTCGATGGAGTTAAGAAAAAGGGTTCTTCATCTGACAATAGTGCAAGTTTAAGTCACAAGTTTGGGTTATACTACTTCAGTCTCAAGTTCGTCATATTGGGTTTTCTCCATCAATAGTCACTACAAAAAGCCGTCAGAATGATAATGGGGTCAGTAAAAAGTTAGCTGAGAAGAGTATTCACGAGTAGAGAAGTCTTATCAGCAATTGATTCTCACAAGATATTTATGGTACTTCACAATTGTTCGATTACTTGGACATACATGGTTTCGATGTCTCCAATTCATCATCAACATACGTGGTGTATGATTCTGATTCATTGAAAACATCGGGGGGAAGAGAGTATAGGTGGTGTCTGCTTCCTTTGTTGTTTTTGGATTTTTTTTCGAAAACCCTCTCCTTTCATGAATTTCTTCAATCAGGGGGAAGAAATGAGACGATCCATGGTTAAAATTTCTCAAGTTGGTGTTATCGTCTCACTTTCACAGAGTTATCGTGTGTGAAGTTACCTAAATATGATGTTGTAATGCCTCACACACGGTCATTCTATCGAGTAATTGTTGATTCACAGGTAACTATTATTCTGATAGACCGCAACATTCAGGGGGAAGTCGTTTCATTTCGTCTTTCGTGGTTTGTTTGGTGTGAAGCATCTACATACGTGAGAAGATCTTGTTGATTTCTTGCATGTTACCCCCGAACGGATTTTCTGCAACAAGTCAGATTTACCTTGTGTGGTTTACTGCTCATCTACAAATTCCGTTGCGTACTGAAAACTTCAAAATTTAGAGGAAATGTGCACTACATCAAAGTTTCGAATCTGCTGAAGACGGTTGTCAGTTTGGGGGGAAGCTGATTCAGAAACTTCACCAAAAAGGAGTGTACGAAGAAGCTGCTAAAGACACGCGACATGAATTGGGGGGGAAGTTAATCCAATTTATGCATATTACATCATTTGACTACAAGTGAAGAAAACGGTTCTCAAGTCAAGGTACAAGAAGAAGACAAAGAGCGTAAACTTTCATCATCCTCAGCACTTGAAGAGCTTATGAAGACCTTTCTTTATTTGTTTTCTATATTTGTAGTAAATGTTGTAAGTAATCCCTTATGTCGTCCCATTGGGGGAAGATTGTTGGAATCGCTCCTAACTCATAAATGGAACGACATTGACGGGATTATAGTATCTATCTTTATTGCCTTAAACACATGGGCTTGTTATGTCAATTACCCATTGTTGTATGTGTTTGGGTATATATACCCCTCCATACTTCCATGGAGGGGTGAGACTCATTTGTGTAACCTTCATCTTTCATAAATAAAACACACATAGTTTCTCCCTTCTCTTCATACTTTCTCTCACTAACATGATGAAGATGTTCTTCCATCTTCCCCGACCTCCCGATTCACCATATCAACCAAACTTACGGTCCTAAAATTGGTGGTATCAGATCCAGGTTTCGATCCTGGGACCTGTGGTTTATGGGCCCACCACGCTCCTAAAATAGAACTTCTACGAGCAACCTAAAATAGAATGTTGCGACTTAGGTTTTGGAATAATGTTTAGGAAAACATAAACCATCCTATATATGTCTCTATGTTGATCATGATGTAGTCAATTATCATTTGATGTTTATAGTAAGATCTATAATATGTGAAAACGTGTTTAGTTTATAGATATCGTACTACCGTTCGGGCCATCATAATTCAGAGGTCATGCAGTAAACGTTCGAGGAGCTAGGACACTTTAAATCGTAAATCCAGCAACTCGTCTATACGTTTTACCCAAATGAAACCCCTCACATGAAGCTCCCTAGTATTGTAGTACTTAATAGATACAATATATGTTTTGAGTGAAGATTGTTATATCATAAAGTTGATCATGTTTTTAGTAAAAATCTAGTTTTTACAAGTTCTCATTGTTTACTAGTGATTACAACTTATTAATATGTTCAAGAATGAAGTTTTGGCAAAAATCATCGGCAAAGATAAAATGGTCATTTTTCTGTTACTTGTGAAAACACTATTTCAAAGATTAAATGAAGTTTTGTTAAGTTAATATGTAACTAGCTATGAAAATAACTTGGTTTTGCTTTTAGTTGTGACAAAAATATAGTTATGAGACCATATAAAGGGCAGTTTCTGTTTTTGAAATATAATGGCATGTTTATGCATTTTCAAGGTCCGAGCTTCTTTGAAGTCGAAGGAAAACGTCGTTCCGGACAACTTTCGTGCTTTAACTTTTTGATGATTCGGACCAGAAGTACCACTTTTACAACGACCAGACCCAAAACAGTTTCAATATGGCAGTTTTGGCGTTTTGGTTTCGCTAACTTCTTTTGCCTATAACTTTTGACTCGTTTGTCCGTTTCGGGTGATTCAAGTTACTATTTTTACCTTTTTATCTTTTCTACCATATTATGTAAGTTAAAAAGTCCATATGTAACTGGTTTTAATGGTTTCAAATATATAGAATATGACTAGTTTACTAGTTTGTTACTTTTACGACAATATGTGAATTAAAGCATGTGATTGAGTATATGTAGATCATGAATCAACATAGTAACTATATATATAGCATGAAATAGTTAAGATTATGAATAATAAAGATGAGATGATGGTGGTGATTAGTTGCTTACAACTTTTGGCTTTCAATTAAGAAAGGAGTAACTAGTAAGGATAGGACTTTGATTGATCACTTAAGACTTCGAATTGAGCTAGCTTTCTATACCTTGGCACCCTTGTGATCTTGAAGAGTTGGTGATGAAGTACTAAGTGACTTAAGTGGATTTAAACTCAAGAAGATCACTTAAACTTGCTAGAGATTTGATGTAGTAACTTATTACTTGAAACTTCTTTGCATAAACTTGGAGTTTATAGATCAAATGATGGAAGATATGATGATTTTATGGTATGAACGACCCAATTCAGTGTTTTAGGGTTCTTAGGATTTATTTCACTTGCTATTTATAGGAGGGTAAGTTTGGTTAACCATATATTGGGTTAAATATTAACCATGGTTAAGTTAGGACACATGTAATGATCTAAATAAACCATGGTTAGGATGATGCCACCAAAATGATGACTCCCCCCCCCCTAAGGTCGGTCATGAAGAGATAAGATGACTTAGGTGGATAGTTTTGGTATTATCTTGGTTACGGAGTGAGTTTTGGTTCCGTTAATCGCTAAGTGTAAGCCGTTAAGCCATAAAACGTAAAACTGGGTATCGTAAAAATATGAAGCTTATAGGAATGATTAAACTCATCATTATACTCCATCTAAAAATATAAAATGGGTGATAAGTCTCATTGGGTGCAAAAACGCTGCTTAAAACTGGAAATACGGGTCAAAAACGCGTAATTCGCAATTTATCAGAAAAGAACGAAATTTCAGGAAAATGACCGAGAATTTATTTATAGTAGACTAAAATTAGTGTAAAAGTGATATGAGATGTCAAAATGTGGTTTTCGTCGTACGTGGGATAACTTAACATTTATACGTGAAGTTTAAAAGTTACGCGATTTAAGCAAAAATGTAGAACGTACAAGCTTAATTTATTTATGGTCAAAGGAGGAGGGAAATATGTTTGAATTTTCCAAAAATGTAAAAGTTTCTAAAAATTTTAGAAAAAACCGTGCAGGAATGGTTAAGTCTGGGTCTACGTAGATTTGTTTAAAACGTAAGTTTAGTTTCGTACGGCTCAGGGTTTATTTGGTAACATTTAAAAGAAATCTTAAAAATTCTCTAATTAATTATGAGTGATCTAAAAATTAATCTGATGTGAGAAAAATTGTCCGAGTTGATTTTCGTTATGCGTGGGATGTTGAAATGGTGTTCCGACCAAAATGAAACTTTAAAACGATGTTTTCTTAATAACTTTTGCGAAAATGATCTAACGATTGTCGAACTCTCAGGTCATTACTAAAATAATTTATCTTACGAGAATGTGAAATAAAATTTTTACGGGATGAATAGTGAAAGTAAATAGTAAAAGTGGATAGTAACTTTTCAAAAATATGTAAAGTAACCCGAAAAATGCGCGTTGTTACAGTCTCACCACCTTAATGGGAATTCCGTTCCGGAATTCAGTGTGTGTTATCCGATGTTGAATTGTCTAGGAAAATGTGGGTGTATGCGCCGAATTCTAATTTTTTCGTTCTTAAGTTTTTGGTCATAGAATGTGCTATGTACCATTCTAAGTTTTTGGTCGTGGCTTAAGTTGGTAATCTAAAGGGTTTTGTTAAAATCTTATAGAGTCCAATATACCTCAAGTTTGGCTTTTCCCTTTTCTAAAAATGAAACATATCTTATTGTATTGAGGTTTTCAACAAAACCTTAATTTCTAACATGGAGTTTTTGTTAAATTTTAACGCCTTATAATTTTTGTTTCTGGCGATAGTGTGTGGCATGTAGCCAAATTTGTATTTGTATGGTTTCCTTAGTTGTTTCGTAGTTGATCTCTGAACACCTTAGTCTAGCAAATGGTTGACTGACACTTTCGTCTATATAGTGCCTCAAATGGAATAGTTTTGATGTTGTTTAGGGTAATTGTTGTTAATCAAAGGTGCAAGGTATTGTTGATGTGAATGGTTTATAATGATGTGATAATTGTTGTAGGAAAGTCTTGCTAGTGGCAAGTGGTTATCCAAACCATTTCCAAAGTTGATCATTTCTTAAGTGGTTTCGGGATGAAGGCTATATCGTATAGTTTTTATGTCTACTAGTGTTTGAAAGAAACGTGATACTGTGAAGTTTTATATATTGACTTACAATGGGGTTCAGATAATGAACTGATATGTTGATGATTAGAAGAGTGTAGTGTATGTTTACCATTATTCTTAGGTAGAGATGTCAAGTTTGCTTTAAAATCATAAGTGAATTTTGAAGGAATATGACGGAATGATATCCTTGAAACCTAATCAGGCTAGTACTTCTAAGAAATGACGAGAAGATTTGATTACTATCCCAAGATAGTAGTTCGGATTATCTCGTGTATGAAAATTTCAAGAATGAAATTAGGTAGTATGTTAAGATTTTGCTGAGTGGTAAGACACTATCGTGTCTCTAGATCTTTTTAATGAATTCAGGTGGTTTATTTAAGTAGGAAATTAACCTGAACAGAACGTTAGTACAACTATTCTCAGTGTTTGAAAAATTTAAGTCGAACATAGTTAATCAGACTATGTTCCACTATCCCTAGGTTAAATATAGGTGATTAGGCTATATTTCGTCGAGGTTCGATAAATTTTCCAAATACCTAAATTAGGTATACTTGTGATATGTCCATAGCTTTTGAGAAATTGTCCACTAAGCAAAGGTGATATCAAACCATTCAATTGCAAGTCCTGGCCATAAAAGACTTGTAACTTATGTTTTCACATTCCATTGCATAGAAGATAATATGGGTAGATACGTGTGGAAAGGAAATCTTAAGTAATTCTAAAATAGTCTACACTTGGCTAGCATCACGGAACTTTAACAATGAAGGTTTCAGAAGAGAATTTTGATGAATGTAGAGGAAGTTGCTGAACTTCAGCTTTTATAGATGATGAGTCAGTTTATCTTTTAGAAATCCCATTTCTTGTATTTCCATTAGGGAAATTGATAGACTGTGACGGGTTTCATGTAAAACAATATCATATAAGGTCTATAAGATAATTTCTAGAGACTTTGTATAACTTACAATGTCTGTGAAGTAAATTAAACCATTGTGTAACTCACAATGTCTTGAGAAATGATAGAGAGATCATTGAGTAACTCACAATGTCTTGAGAAATGATGGAGAGACCATTGTGTAACTCACAATGTCTTGAGAAATGATGGAGATATCATTGTGTAACTCACAATGTCTTGATAAATGATGGAGAGATCATTGTGTAACTCACAATGTCTTGAGAAGTGATGGAGAGATCATTGTGTAACTCACAATGTCTAGGAAATAATAGAGACCATTGTGCAACTCACAATTTCTGAGAAGTAGTTGAGACCATTGTGTAACTCACAATGTCTAGGAATTAATAGAGACCATTGTGCAACTCACAATGTATGAGAAATAGTTGAGACCACTGTTTCACTCACAGTGTCGGAGGATATAAGAGAGACCACTGTAGGATTTACAGTGTCTTGAAAAATGAATGAGACCATTGTATCTCACAATGTCTGGGAAGTAGGAAAGACCATCATAATCAGTTACAATGTCTTGGATAAAGTTTCGTAATCCTAAAAAGCACAAGTAGATGCATGATTGGGAGATTTAAGAAAATATGATTGTGCCGTAATGCCTTCGAATAGGCATACGCAGATATGTTGAGTACATTGTTTATGATTGAAAATTATGTCGAGTGTATATATCAATATACTAGTATGTTTGTATAGCTTAAAATGCCTAAAAGTCACATAATCGTCTGGAGGATGGAAGGCACGGAGAACGAAAGGCTATAAAATATTTTTGTTTGTAAAAGTAGTTATAGTTTAAGTCTCAATTAGACCCGTTTCTCTATAATTGTGGCTGTGATACCAATCTGTAACACCCCCAATTTAATGATACGCAGCGGAATTCAAACTGGGTGTTACTTCATGGCACAACAGTCATAACAATAGAAAACGAACTCTAATAGAGTCGTTTTAAAAGATTTATCATTCGATTTATATAAATATCAGAGTTTACAAAAATGAGGTCCCAAATAGTTCCATGTTTACAAAATACATTAAATTGATTTTCGAATGATAATAAAATTTATAGCCTTCTTGAGTATCCGTGCCAGCCTCGTACAATATGGACCTGAAATACATGCTTAAAACTGTCAAGGTTGAGTGAAACTCATAGAGTTTAGGAAATCAGTTGAACACATAATGTTTGTAGTGTGAGTTATAAATTCACACCAATGGTTTGAAAACCAAAAGAGATATTATTGCATTAAGCTCGTGATACCGAAAACGTTAACAGCTTGTCAATAGAAATTGATATAATAGTAACAGTTGCCCTAATAGGTAATTTGCCAATAAACCTATAGATCTTCAAATATAGTATGTTTGTTTGCCTACCCGGTCAACACAAACGGGATTCGTCAATCCCAATAGGCCTATCCACAATATTCGCGTTCACTCGCAAGTGATTAATGGTTCATGATAGTAGGGACTTAAGATTGGCAATAGTGGTACTTAGTGCAAATAATACATTCAGATAAGCATACAGTTTGAAACCAATGTGTTCGATTTAAAATAAAGCATGTATCTCCCCCAAGGGTTTGCAAAACAATTAAGTAATAGAAAGTGGGGCTATGAACTCACCTCAGAGTAAATGATATCAAATGTATAATGAGAATGATGGATATGCCGTGAGAACTTCTACGAGCAACCTAAAATAGAATGTTGCGACTTAGGTTTTGGAATAATGTTTAGGAAAACAGAAACCATCCTATATATGTCTCTATGTTGATCATGATGTAGTCAATTATCATTTGATGTTTATAGTAAGATCTATAATATGTGAAAACGTGTTTAGTTTATAGATATTGTACTACCGTTTAGGCCATCATAATTCAGAGGTCATGCAGTAAACGTTCGAGGAGCTAGGACACTTTAAATCGTAAATCCAGCAACTCGTCGATACGTTTTACCCAAATGAAACCCCTCACATGAAGCTCCCTAGTATTGTAGTACTTAAT
Organism: Chrysanthemum seticuspe; assembly: GCA_019973895.1. Lineage (NCBI taxonomy): Eukaryota > Viridiplantae > Streptophyta > Magnoliopsida > Asterales > Asteraceae > Chrysanthemum > Chrysanthemum seticuspe. Next base: position 154,933,277 of record BPTQ01000008.1, on the reverse strand, counting down.
AGATATAATATATGTTTTGAGTGAAGATTGTTATATCATAAAGTTTATCATGTTTTTAGTAAAAATCTAGTTTTTACAAGTTCTCATTGTTTACTAGTGATTACAACTTATTAATATGTTCAAGAATGAAGTTTTGGTAAAAATCGTCGGCAAAGGTAAAATGGTCATTTTTTCGTTACTTGTGAAAACACTATTTCAAAGATTAAATGAAGTTTTGTTAAGTTAATATGTAACTAGCTATGAAAATAACTTGGTTTCGCTTTTAGTTGTGACAAAAATATAGTTATGAGACCATATAAAGGGTAGTTTCTGTTTTTGAAAGATAATGGCATGTTTATGCGTTTTCAAGGTCCGAGCTTTTTAACTTTTTGAGGATTCGGACCAGAAGTACCACTTTTACAACGACCAGACCCAAAACAGTTTCAATATGGCAGTTTTGGCGTTTTGGTTTCGCTAACTTCTTTTGCCTATAACTTTTGACTCGTTTGTCCGTTTCGGGTGATTCAAGATGCTATGTTTACCTTTTTATCTTGTCTACCATATTATGTAAGTTAAAAAGTCCATATATAACTGGTTTTAATAGTTTCAAACATATAGAATATGACTAGTTTACTAGTTTGTTACTTTTACGACAATATGTGAATTAAAGCATGTGATTGAGTATATGTACATCATGAATCAACATAGTAACTATATATATAGCATGAAATAGTAAGATTATGAATAATAAAGATGAGATGATGGTGGTGATTATTTGCTTACAACTTTTGGCTTTCAATTAAGAAAGGAGTAACTAGTAAGGATAGGACTTTGATTGATCACTTAAGACTTCGGATTGAGCTAGATTTCTACACCTTGGAACCCTTGTGATCTTGAAAAGTTGGTGATGAAGTACTAAGTGACTTGAGTGGATTTAAACTCAAGAAGATCACTTAAACTTGCTAGAGATTTGATGTAGTAACTTACTACTTGAAACTTCTTTGCATAAACTTGGAGTTTATAGATCAAATGATGGAAGATATGATGATTTTATGGTATGAACGACCCAATTCAGTGTTTTAGGGTTCTTAGAATGTATTTCACTTGCTATTTATAGGATGGTAAGTTTGGTTAACCATATATTGGGTTAAATATTAACCATGGTTAAGTTAGGACACATGTAATGATCTAAATGAACCATGGTTAGGATGATGCCACCAAAATGATGAATCCCCCCCCCTAAGGTCAGCCATGAAGAGATAAGATGACTTAGGTGGATAGTTTTGGTATTATCTTGGTTACGGAGTGAGTTTTGGTTCCGTTAATCGCTAACTCTAAGCCGTTAAGCCATAAAACGTAAAACCGGGTATCGTAAAAATATGAAGCTTATAGGAATGATTAAACTCATCATTATACTCCATCTAAAAATATAAAATGGGTGATAAGTCTCATTGGGTGCAAAAACGCTGCTTAAAACTGGAAATACGGGTCAAAAACGCGTAATTCGCAATTTATCATAAAAGAACGAAATTTTAGGAAAATGACCGTGAATTTATTTAAAGTGGACTAAAAATAGTCTAAAAGTGATATGAGATGTCAAAATGTGGTTTTCGTCGTACGTGGGATAACTTAACAGTTATACGTGAAGTTTAAAAGTTACGCGATTTAAGCAAAAATGTAGAACGTACAAGCTTAATTTCTTTATGGTCAAAGGAGGAGGGAAATATGTTTGACTCTTCCAAAAATGTAAAAGTTTCTAAACATTTTAGAAAATACCGTGCAGGAATGGTTAAGTCTGGGTCTACGTAGATTTGTTTAAAACGTAAGTTTAGTTTCGTACGGCTCAGGGTTTATTTGGTAACATTTAAAAGAAATCTTAAAAATTCTCTAATTAATTATGAGTGATCTAAAAATTAATCTGATGTGAGGAAAATTGTCCGAGTTGATTTTCGTTATGCGTGTGATGTTGAAATGGTGTTCCGACCAAAATGAAAGTTTAAAACGATGTTTTCTAAATAACTTTTGCGAAAATGATCTAACGATTGTCGAACTCTCAGGTCATTACCAAAATAATTTATCTTGCACGAATGTGAAATAAAAATTTTACGGGATGAATAGTGAAAGTGAATAGTAAAAGTGAATAGTAACTTTTCAAAAATATGAAAAGTAACCTGAAAAATGCGCGTTGTTACACCTCCCTCCTTAGAAGTGTTGTGTTGAAGGCATTAGTGAAAGATGCCAAAAGGGTCAAGTCGAAGTGCCAAAGGGTAAAGTCAAAGGCATTAGTGAAAGGTGCCGAAAGGTCGTGTCGAAGGCATTAGTGAAAGGTGCCAAAGGTGTACAATCGATATGGTGCATCGATGTACAAGATAGATAGTTTGGGTTAAAGGATATTGATATCCTTAAGATATTGTAATAAGGAGTGTGTCTCCTTTGGGTTAGTTGTGTTTTGTTGGGTAGTAGTTCCTCCTTTGTAATGGAACTCGGTATCTAGCATTGTACCGGATAAAGTGTATGCAACGTTGTGATAGGTTTGCTTCTACCTCGTGGAAGAACCCAGTGTCTAGCCTTGTACCGGATAAAGAGTAGGCGACGTTGTGAAGGCTTTTCCGCCACATTAAGGAGCTTGTGTTGTGTAGTTCTTACGAACTCTCGAGTTGGGAACTCGGGGAGTGGAGTAGGGCAAGGAAGGTGTCCTTGTAGCTGAACCACTATAAATACTCATGTCGTGGTTTTGTGTTCCTTACTCTTTATCTTTGCATTACTTGTTTATATGCTTATCTATCATCATCCAACACACACACACTAAATAGAATGACATAAGTCGATCTAAATAGTTTAAAACTAAGTTTTAATCGGTAAAACTATTCAACCCCCCTTCTAGTTTTTCACAATTGGTACCAGAGCTTCGTTACTAAGTTTCTCAGAGTATATTGTACTTTAAAAACTTGATACGATCCATGTATGATTGAAAACTACAAAGAAGACTTTCTAAAAACAAATACCATGTTTTAAGAACACTTTTGTTGGATGTTGATTGGATGACAACATCAATTTTTCTACATCTTATTTTGTCCTACAAAATGCACTAACTTTTCTTGTCATTTTGTTTAGTTAACCTCATATTAAGCAAGCAATCAGAATTCCCTGGTAATAAGATAACCTTTTCAAAAAGGGTGTCTTAACATACTACCAACTAGATCTCAAAGAAACCGGAGTTGTCCATTGATACTTTTTGTCAAAAGTAAGGGACACTCAAAACTGCATTAGAGGTATGATTTTCTTAAAACTTGTCTCTAAATAACATTAGCTAAGAATAAGTATGCTTGCATAGAAACTTATATGGTTATATTAATTTTTCTTTATTTACTTATTTATAATATATACTTTTGTGATATACGTGGCTTCATTAGAAAACCTTCGTGCATACGTGTTATCTTTCGTCTAAACCTAGGTATATCAATATGTGTTATCTTAACCTAAAACCTAAAAATCAAATCTTTCTAAATAATAATAATACAAAACACAAATCTCAAAAATTCCTCCTTCCCCATAAAACCATCCTCCGATCGTTCAAATACCACCAAACCTCATTTTTCAAATCTTCCACTTTCAAAATACCTCACATTCAAACTTCATCTTCTTCTTCATTTCACTTTAAAAAATCAAAACCAAGGAATATTTCCATCATCATGGTTTACAACACCTTCGTGCTCATCATCATATCACTCATCGCTATCGTGTATCCCATGATCAAGTTTTCTCATGGAGTTATGTACTTTGTCTTGTTGATCTACATTTGTATCATATATCCAATCCTTTGCATTGCTCTTAGCGTTGAAATGAAATATTATTAATGTCTTAGTTTATCTCGTTTATTTCTCATAGTGTGTTTGTCATATTGTTTTTTTCTTTTTTCATACCTTTAAAACCTTGACATATTTTCGAAATTAACAATGCATGCTTAAGTAGTAACGTTGGCTAAAACACATTCCTCCTTATAACATAAAAGTTGCAAAAATCAATTTCACGTCAAGATCATTTTTCTGTCAAAACTGCAGATCCATGGATCCCTAACTTTTAACTAAACGGATCCCTTTTAAAAGGGAACCGGCAGAACCGTGGACCTGGTAATAGAAACTCATGCAACATAAAAACCGTCTCATAAAATTTACCATAAAAGGGAAAACCCTACTAGAACATTAGAACAAAGTAAGTTAATTGTCATTGTTAATAAAATAGTAAAATAAAGAGATCATACCATTTCAACATTAAAAAGGATTGAACTAAGATTTCATCAATCAAAAACATTCTGACCTTTGAGGCGTTACTTTGTCCTAACTTACTTTTGTAAATTATTCATTTCATATCTATAGGTCTCATCATGACTCATGAGTATGAATTCGATCATCAACTCACTTGTTTCTACATTCCTAATATTTCTCTTGAGCCTACCACACCTGGCAATCATGTTCATGGGTTCAATAATCTCGAAACTCGTTGCTTTCATGAAGGACGTGTTGTTGACTCACCTCTACTATACCAAGAAGGTATCAATACCTCATTCCGCACCATAGGACTAGAAGGTCTTCTCGGAATTAACGAGAAAATTTGTCCGTGGTTTGTTTTAGAATTCTTTCGTCAAGTTGAACTCGTTCGTAACGAGGATCGCTCTCTATCATTATGGTTTTGGATCAAAAACCAAAAGTTTGTCTTAACTCTTGAGCAATTTGCTCATATTCTCTGAATTCCAAATCATGGACAATGTGCCTTCACTGAAGATTGGTCTCTTGATTCTCTGTTTAACTAACGTGAAGAAAACAGTCCATACTGTTTACACATACCTTCTCCTCAACAAATAATTCGCATTTTATGCACTCCTCAATCCAATTACACAAATCCAAACATAATCCATACACGTGATATCCGAGATGATCTCAAACCTCTAGCAGTCATTCTACGTGAAAACATTTGGAGTTTAGAGGAAACCGTGAGATACTTCATGTATGTTGTGCTCACATGATGTACTGTCTCCTAACTCAACAACCATACAATCTCGCCTACTTCTTCGCAAGACAAATTGTAAATGTCCTAGCAAAAACAACTTATTCCGTATGGAATGTTCTTAACACGCCTTTATCATCATATCATGTACTATTATCCTCAATTTCAAAGTCCTTTATACATACTTGTGAACAAAATGATGGAACCTTTGAACACATCTCTCATCACGTCATTCTTCATTCCTGAATCCTCAAATACTCACCACCCATTCGAAGATCCATTAAACAAAAACGCATGAGAAACCTAGTCTTTTCTCTAAATAGAATCAATCCTTAGGATTCGTCATTTAACTTTGTAACATGATCATTCCTATGAAATAAAATGTTTATTGATCATTTGATATCTTGCTTATATATGCGTTTAGTTACTTTGGAAATCATTAGTTTCGTAATTGGAAACCTAGAACAAAATAGTGCATGTTCACTGTTGAGTATTCTGTGTCAGATGACCGGATCCCTGACTTTCAACTAGCTGGATCCCTCAAGAAAGGGAATCGTGGGATCCTGGCAAAAAAAGTATTTTTTTTACATCCTCATATCAATCCAATCCTCCAGACCTTATTATACTAGTTAAACATGATACTTTAGGATCACTTAAGTCTTCCTCTAGCTCAGTTGGTCCCACATTCACTCATAACTATCTTAGGATCACATAAAAGGTGCTTTTGATTTATCTTCTCATCAAAACTCACCACATTTCCGCTCCAATGCTCACACTTTGATTGTCTCATCTCAAAACACCTAGTTTGATATTTCTCTCAATCTTGGCAAATTGATTTAGTCATCTTTACCTCAAAATAGGCTAAAAGCTAGTTTTTCATTTCTTATGATTTTTAAGGAATTTTAAAATTTTATTTTAAGTTACCTTATGATCTCTAGGATCATTTGATTCCACTTAACACTCTCAAATTTCTTAGTGTCATCCTTGATCACCCATTGGTGCTCATAAAACCCCATTTCTTTCCATAAAAGACAATCATTAGCTACCCTCACTCATTTCACTTGATCATTTAAAACTCATATCATTTAAGACACCTGAGAAGACTGAAAACACTCAAGATGTGTAGGTACTAGACCTTACAAAACATCATCTTCTTTTTCTTTGACTGCTGAGAGTCGGATCCCTAGGTTTAGCCTAGACGGATCCCTCATTTGAGGGAACCGTAGGAACCGGCTGCACAGACTAAGTTAAAATAATCATTTCAAGCTCTTCTTGTTAACTTAAACACTCCACCTTGTCTTAATTGACTTCCTAGATCAGTGCAACTCTGTAGTTGACTCTTGTGCATGCAAATCATTGTAATTTGAAGGATCATAGTGGCTTAAGCTTTAAATTCACTTACTAACTCCTTTCCTTTATAAACCTATTTGTTAGTACTTCCAAGTCTCCATTCACAACCTCATTCTCAGTAACTAAAAACCCTTATTTCACTATCCATTTATCATTTCATTATGAGGAAAGCTCCAAGTGCTAACTCATCTACCAAAGAACCTCCCAAGAAACTTGCTCGGGTTGTTCACGAAATCTCTTCAACCGAATCATCACCCGTTAAAGCCCCAAACACTAGAACTTCCTCACAACCAACTCTACCAATCAAACCAATTCCCAAAAGAATTGTTCCAACAAAACTACCCTTACCAAACACTACTATACCTCCTAAACCAAACACCCCTACTTCCAATAAACCATCTCCTCTAGTACCTAGAGCCATCTCTTTCACCACTCCACTCTCATCTCCACACCTCTACAACTTAGAGGATTTGCCCTCTAGGCCATCTCATCCACCACCATTGCCAACATTTTCTTCAATTGAGAAAATAGCACAACAACAAAACTTTGTGTTGAAACAACACTAGCACCCATATCCTTTTCTCCATCACCTCAAATAGTCTATTTTAGATTATGAGGAATTAGCAAAATCAACAACTGGATCACATGGAAGTAGATACCTCTCTACCACCATCCTCAACACATATTCCACCGCCTTCATTCTTAGTTGAACCACCTCCAACTTCATCAAAGATGCCTCCATAAAACCCTCCTTCTTTTGTGGAACCTCCATCCAACCTTCCATCTCAAACCACTCCATTCCTACCACCACCATTCCCTAGCCATGACAAATATTGTTATCATTGTCAACATGTTGAAAGTTTAGTACATGAAGTACGTGACGAGCTATGTTTCATGTTTTATCACCTCCTTGAACGTTTCGATGAGGTCAACAAACCTAAACATCCTTGAGCTTATGAATTCAAGTAGTGTTCTAGTCTTAAGCATAACTTAGATTGATTAGGAATCATACTTCATGTTCGGATCATTGTCTTAGTTTTAGAGTTATGTACATCATTTCTCTCGTTTTATTGAATGATAGTACATGTTGTATGCTATTGGGTTATGAAAATATGTTTAGTGCCTTAATACATAATTCTTTTTTATGTTAACATCACATTTTACATTCACATTGTTGTCATGAGAATGCAGGTAGACGGATCCCACACTTTTGCCTAGACGGATCCCTCCCAAGGAGGAACCATGGGATCCGTGAAACAGAAGAACTTTTTATCATCTCATTTTCAGGAAATTATGCATCATATAATTGTTTTCTAACCTTTGTTTTATAGATTTTCAAAATACACATGAAGACTTTGACACTGATCTGTGCAAAACCGACAAGTTTTCTCACGCAAGCTGACCACTTGTGAATGGTCGACCGTAAGAAACTTAAAACGGCTTAAGCACAAACTCAATGAAGATCTGGGGAGTATAGTGTTTCCCCGGGTCGTTATGTCCCAACGAGCTGTGCAATGGATCACCAAACGTATAGTGATCGAGAGATTTGAACGGAAAAGGGATTTGAATATGATTATAACTAAGATAAACTACAAGGGCTTAAATGAAAATTAAAGAAAATTAAAAAGATAAAAAATATTAAATAAACGCTATCACTATTTTTAAAATGATGTTTTTGATTTTATGTTTTTATAAAACTTAATTTAAAAACTACGCGACGTACAAATGAAAATGTGAAACTTACACAATATTAATCCTAAAAATATGAAAATGATATTTTTACAATCCTAATGATAAAAGAAAATTATTAGAAAAAGAAAATTATTTTTATAACTAATTATCTAATTATTATTAATTAAAAACTATTTTTAACTATTAAATAATTACCTAAAATACAAGAAAATATAAAATAAAGCTAGAAAAATAAAATAATGACTTGGAAAAATCTAAAATAACAAAAGAGAATTTTCAAAACTATTTTTGTATTTTTCTAATTATTTTTCTATTTTCTAGGAATTAAAAACTATTAAAAAAAACTAATTAAATTGCTTAAAAATACAAATTTAACTAAGAAAAATTTGGAAAAATATTTTTTTGTCTTTTTATATTTATCTTAACTTAAGAAAAATGAAAAATTATTTTTTTGAAACTTTTCTTAATTAATTGTATTAAATGCTAATTAAAAATGCTTAAAAACCAATTAAAATCAAGAAAAATAGCAAACTGACTTGGAAAAATCTGAAAATTTCAGGAAAACTCTAAAATAATATAGAGAATCAAGGAACAATATAAAAACAGTGGGTTGCTTGTAAGAAAATGAGGCTGCAGTTGAATGTGCTTATAAATAAGCACTAAGGATAAGCTAAAAGGACCAAAAGACCACCAAACTGATACAAAAGCTAAAATATGCTAAAAGAACCTAAATTCAACTAAAAACAACTATCCTACACTTCTAAATCACAAGCTCAACAGATTTGATGATTTGAGTATATAAGCTAAAAGCAGTTTTAGGTTGCTACTCTAAGCTTAAGCACAAGACATACAATAAGCTGAAACTACAAAATGGAAGTGGGAACCTGCACTAGACCTGGGTGGCTATCTATAAGCCAAAAATGAGACCTATATAAGCTCAAATGAGCTTGTGGCAAGGGCTGCAAGACCCCTGTGCAGACTCAGTGTTAACTGAGTCAGTTGCACAGGGCAATTAAGTCCCAATTGACAAGCCCATTTGAGGCTTAAACAAAATTGACAAAAATATACAAAAATGACAACAATAAACTAGAGCAGTTGAACTTTTTAAAGCCACAAGTTATACTTGATTTGACCCAGAAATGAACCCATGAAAAATCATCTTAGTTGGGCTCAAACTGAGTTTTTGCAAATTTTGACTTTTGAAGGATTTGAAAGGTTTGACTTCTATGAACTTTGCAACTGATTTCAAAGACTTAGATTGATGTTAATGGATGAAATGAACTTAATGCAAGCAATGTTTATGGAATTTAAACACAAAACAAGATTTGGATTTGCAAAAACTTCAACAGTTAAGCTGCCAAGACATATGAAATGGAATTTTGACTTTGGTGGTTTGTAGTTACAAAATGAAGACAGATATGATTGCAATGGAGCTAAACTAACCTAAACCAACAAATTTCTACCACAGAATAAACCTACATCACATATAAAACAGCAAATCCAAACACACCTATAACAATCTGATATGCAAATAAAACTGGGCTAGCTACTGATCCAGCTTGTACCAATGACAAAACTGAGTGACATTGACCTAAAGACAACTATTTAAACAGGTTTAAACAGTTTATAACTACAAATGTAAGTACAAACAAAATATGCAAGCTGACTTGAAAATTGAAAATGAAATAATCACTCACAGGAGTCCAGTTGATTGCAGGCTAAAACCAAACCCAATCCTACTCTTATCTAACCTATTTCACCCCATATCAAGGCTCTGCATCACCCAAATTCCCAAACCAAATCCAATTGCACCCAGTTTGACTTTTGTTGACCATCAACCAAATTTACTTGAAAATGAAATGTAAGCTTACTCAAAGCTTATAAAGAGCTTAAACAAACTTATTTAAGCTTAAAATAAGTCACTAACAACTTTGATAATAGAATTTGAAACTGAAAAATTGCAACAGTGAACAACTAGCTTGAAATTTATATGAAAACTTTGATTGATACTCAGAAGCACAATACAATGATTTGTTAACTTAATTGTGATATATAAAAGCTGAAATTACAATATTTGGACTTAAACTAAAACATTAATTTAAAAAACGACATTAAGAAAAACTATAAAACTAACTACCACTCCCCTCATGCCTTTCTTCTCTTTCTTTTTATACAAAATTGCTTCCCCATCACTTCTGAGCTAATCCCACTTTCTTTTACAACCATTGGATCAGTTGAGTTGATCTCAGCCTTCCATTTCTTTTTTGGCGGGAAAAACTTTATACACTAGTTGGAGAGGTTGAGTGCTAGAGGGGGGGGCATGTAATGATTCTTGGAGGCTTGTTGAGGTGGGGGGAACAAGAAAAGTGGAAAGGTGAGGAGGGGGAATGGGTTGTTGCAGGGCTAGATGTTGGGGAAGACAGGAAAAGAAAAAGGCGGGTATAGGGGGTTATTTGACTTGGGTTGACTGGGTTTTAATATTAAAGTGGGGGTCCAAATTGGTTAGGCAGGGGTCATAAGGTGTTTGACAAGGGTCCAAAGTAGTTTGTGACAAGGGTCCAATAGCATAAGCTTATTAATAAACAAGGACTTGTTTTGCCATTTCAGAAAATCAAGGGACCAATTCTGCCATATTTGCAAAATTTTCCCAAGGGACTAAAAGTGACAAGTTTTAGTAATATAAGGACCAAACTTGACATTTTCAATTTTCCAAGGGCCATTTTTGCCAAATTTGAAACTTGAAGGACCAATTTTGTAATTTCTCAAAACTTTTTGATATTTTTCACCAAAGGACTAATTTTGACAAGTTATGATTTTAAAAGGACCTTTGGTGATTTTTCTTTTGAAATTATGTGCTCAGGGACTATTTCTGACAATTTTTGAAACTTGGGGGACTGAAACTGCCAATTATGCAAACTTAGCTCATTTTTCATCTGATTTTGAACATTTTGCATCTGAAACATATAAAATGCAATTTTTGAATATTTTCAGTATTTTTATGCATTTCTGAGCATTTTTAAACGTTTTGCAGTTCAGATTTAACCAAAAATGATGAGTATTTACACACTCATCAATCCCCCACACTAAACTATTGCTAGTCCCTAGCAATCTTTTGAGAAAAACTAATGGATTTCATCTCTTTACCAAAAGCCATTACTTCTGGAGTAGCCAAATGTTTCAGTTCAAGTAAGAACCATGGTACATCGATAACCATGTGATTTTGAGCAAATCACCAGCTTCCAACGGATTTGATTTGTCTTTACCAGAAGCCGTTTGCTTCTGGACTAGCCAACTCTTAGATAAATTATCAATATTATCTTTGGTGAGCTGATTACCAATTATGGTTTTTCCACTGCCTTTACCACAAGCCATAAACTTGCGGGCTAGCCAACTCTTCACTTTTTAGGATATGGTGAGCTGAATACCATACAATTTTGGGCAAATTGCAACCGTCAACGGATTTGAGATATCTTTACCAAGAGCCGTTTGCTCCTGGATTAGCCAATCCTTTTGTTTATTAGACAAGGCGGACTGATAACCAAATGAGTAAGTGCAAAACACTTACTCCAAAAAAATTTTGGCCAAAAATGGGGGAATTAGGCGGTATAATTACATGATAAAATTCGTGAGAATTCCCCCCCACACTTAGAAATGAATATTGCCCTCAATATTCAAAGTACCGGCTGTTATGCCGAAACAAAGAACGTAAAAGGGAAATACTACGGCCATTATTTAGCAAGATTTTTTTTTTTTTTTTTTTTTTTTTTTTTTTTAGAAAACTTATATATATACAACATGTGGGGCAACTCCCCCACACTAGGGTGGTACACACGGGTGAAAACCCATGTTTAGCTACTGTTTTTGATTACCGAGTCGCTAGCTTGACTCGACCCCGAATTCATTTGTTCATGGGGAAGCAAAGTGGAAGAAACAATCTCCATCGGACTTTCATTCAGGATGTTTGGACAAACATTTGAAGCGCGTGAAAGTTCCACACCGATGAGATATACATAGAACCGGCTCAAAAATGATAAATGAAAATGCCGGGGTCAAAGATAGTGTCTTCATTCCCGAAGGAGTGAAGATGAAGGGAAATGATATGTGCTAAACCGTCAAGTCTAACAGACTTAAAACAGCTTAAGCACAAATGCAATGAAGATCAGAGAATACAGTGAATTCCCGGGTCGTTATGTCCCAAGGAGACTCAATGGTGTGTAAAACTGATTCAGACGGTAGAATGATCACTAATGATAGTGATCAGAAAGGATTAGGATAGATGATTATAACTAAATGAAAAGATAATAAACTAAAACGACTTAAATACAAATTAAAAAGATAAAATCTATTAAATAAACGCTATCACTATATTTACAATGATGTTTTTGTGATAGCTAAAACAAAATAACTTAAATAAACTATTTTAACTCAAACGTAAAATTTTAATTATCTAAAACGTAACTTAAAATGAAAACGAGCATTATGTATAAAAATTACGCTGGAGCGCAAGACAAAACGTAAAATTTATGAAATAAAAGGCCTATGAATGTGAAAACAGTTTTATTACATAATATATGACAAAAGAAAATTTTAGAAAAAAGATTTGTATTTTTTTAACTTTTATATTTTTTATTATGATTTAAATAAGTTTTTACACTAATTAAATGTTTAAAAATACTAAAACAAATGAGAAAAATCTGAAACTTTTATATAAAATACTTAACACTAATACCAATCTATAAAAAATACAAAAGTTGAAAAATCTAGTTTAAATAAGCTACAAATAAGCTGAATTAATCGAATAAGCTATTAAGACAAAGAGGTGTTATGTATTTAATTGTGCAAAGGAAAACCAAGACAAGACCCAAGGGCGAATGGCTATACAGGTACACACTAACACTCTCAAAAGGGGGAGGTCTCAGGTTCGAGCCTGCCTACCCCCTTTTTGCCAAACATTTTATTTTTCGATTTTTCTTTTACCAACTTATTAAAAACAAGAAAATAAGCACTTTTTATAACTATGGCTTTTTCTCAAAATGACTAATAAGCTCTGTTTGAGCTTATGTTTCCAACAGTGGCAACAAAAGAAAGAAATAAGCACAAGGATAAGCCAAATGGCTTATAAGCTACGAATTTAGCAAAAGGTTAACTGAGATAAGCTAGGTAACTTTAAATAAGCTAAATTAGCAACTGAATCAAACAATAAGCACTAATTAAGCACTAAATAAACAAAAGCTAAGACTAACTATGCACAGTACACTATTGGTTTCACAAGGCACCTTCTAGCTACTTATTAAGCACTTGAATAAGCTACAAAATGGAAATGAAAACTTGGACCAACAAGTAGACCAGTTAAACTCTCTAAAAAGCTATTTTACAAGGTTTGGCTTACACTAATAAGCTCTTGAGAAGCTTATGAAAAACTCTACAAACACTGACTTATTGATACAATTAAACAAAATGGACAGAACTAGAAAGCTGTTGCAGCCTAACTAAATAAGTTAGAATTGGAGAATAAGCTCTTGTAACCTTGAGTTAGCTAGGTGAGCTTCTCAAAAAGCTAAGTTGTAAAGGCTGAAGCTATCTAATAAGCTCTATGAGAGCTTATGAAGTAGGGTACCAAATCTGTGCACAGGGCACTGTTTTCAGACTAGGTACCAAAATAAGCCAATAATTAAGCACTTAAAAAGCTGATTTACAGAGAACTAATATTTTTCTAATTTTATTTAGCAACCAAACTTTAACACCCTAAGAGCTTTTAAGCTGAAACTCACTATTAAAAACACAGCAAAAAGATCTATTTTATTCAAAAACGACCCAAATGAAAATTTTGACTTTTTAAGAAAAACTAAAAGTTGACTAAAATGAAATTTAAACTGATTCTATGCACTGATTATGTTGTTACAAGGTTAACTAAAACTGATTTGAGCAAGATTATCAACTTATAAACACAAACTCATGATCATAGATCATAAAAATCCAACAGTTATCCATAAAGATGTGATCCAATGAGATTTTGACTTTTTGCTAACAAGAACTTGATTTTATGACTTGTATGAGTTATTAAAGGTGTATGTGACTCAGAACAACATTAAGTAACAACAAACTCACCCAATAACACAGTTAACCAAACACCATTTCACTTGACTGTTATGGGACTTTTTCAAAGCAAATTACAATTTTAAACCATAAAACTTATGACAGACCTCATATTATCATTAATTAGGACTAAAGAAACACTAATTGACAACAATAACAACATAAGATCAAGAAATCACAACTTTATACTATATGACTGATTATATGAAAAACTTAACAACTAAGAATTTCCATAAACAAGCTACTAATATTACACAATAATGTCACTTAACAACAGAAAAGGAACATAGAAACACAAAGATCATAGCATAAAATAAGCTTAAACAGTAAAATGAAAGATTAAAGTAAAAGCTTACAAGAGTGTCCATAGTGAATGCAAAGTGACAAGAACCATTCATAGGACAAGGTTACACCTAATAGCTTCCCATTAAGCTCCTAATATCCCATAAGCAATCCAGATTTCACCCTGCTCCACCTTGTTCTTTTGAGTAAACTTACTCCTTCAATCTTTTCTTTTTGTATTTTTGATTTATGTGTTACAACTGATTTTAAGGTTTCTAAAAGCCTTAGAGCTTTTGTCAGGAGCCTAAGTGACAATTTGAAGTCCTCTAATCAGCCATAACAGACAAGTTAAGTAAATGACATTTTAAGAAATTGACAATTAAGTAAATGACAAGTAATTTAAAGTTTATGAAACTACAACTGTAAATAGCTTGTAATTAAACTTTGTCAAGGTTTATTACAATACTGAAAGCTTTTAAAAGACATGGTAAATAAATTAAAGCAGTAAAAGACATGAAAAAAACTAAGTGACTATGGCTTAAGGCCAAAAGTGTCTTCTCCTCTTTTTCTTCTTCCTTTTATACTCCAAGCACCTTCTCTCACTTCTCTGAATCTTTCCCACCACTTCTGAGCCCTTGGATCACTCAAACTCATCAGAACCATCCATTTGGATTTTGGCGCCAATTTTCTTCATAGCAGTTTTAAGCAATTAATGGATTTGGTTGAGTCAATTAAGGATATTTGGAGTTTATAGGATGTGGAGGGGACAAGGTATGGGAGGAGTTGAAGAAAAAATGGTAAAACCAGGACTGGTTTTGAATATCTGGTTTGGGAGAGACAATGCTACAGTACTGGGCGGTATTTGTTTGTTTGACTTCTGTTGACCGAAGCTTAATAATACGGGGGAGGCCAAATTGGGTTTGGCTGGGGTTCACAATGGTTTGTGACCTGGCTCAAGGGTCAGCCAAAGGGGTCAAGGGTCAACTGGATTGGGCCAAAGGATTGTTGGGCTTGGATTTGGTTAAGGATTGGATTTGGATCCGTTTGGTTTAGAAGTAACAACAAGGACCAATTTTGTAATTATCCAAACCTCAAGGACTGAAAATGAACTTTTTCCAATGCTCTCTCAAGGACCAAACTTGCCATAAATGAATAGTACAAGGACCATAGTTGACAATTATTTCATTTTTAAACTTAAAAGGACCTTAATTGTCATTTTTGGATTTTGAGGGACTAAAAGTGTAATTTCCCAAAAGTTTATCAAAATGTTCCAAATTTTCAATCATGCATAGTACAAGGGTATTATTTGTAAAATTCCAATTTTAGAATACCCATGGACCATTTTTGCCAATTTTGTAACTTGAGGGGTAAAAATTGCCATTTTGTGTAAACTTTCATCCAGGGATCATTTGTGAATATTTTTGGTTTCCCAAGGACTTAAGTTGACTTTTCATTCATTTAAAACATTTAGGGACTAGTTTTGCCAATTTGTGTAACTCCAGGGACTGAAAACGACATTTGTTGTGAAATTGATCAGTTTTCACTTGTTTTTCAATCTTTTGTACCTGAATCACATAAAAACACATTTAAATGATATTTATAACATTTTGTGAGTCATTTGTGTGTTTTTGGTTGTTTTGTGGGTTTAAATAGTATAAAATATATGTGTAATTAGACACATATCAGGAAATCACAAGATATTTGAGGAAAGGAAGAAAGATTTTGATAACAATCAAGATCCATTCTTCATCCTCAAATGTAGACATATCGGGAGGAAGGGTGAGGGTAGTATCATTAATAGGCAAAATCGTATGATAGAGTACACCTTCCTCCGAGCCAATATCATCCTCAAGATCAAAATAGAAATGATCATGTTCCGGAGGAGATATGTCATGAGAGAGTTCACCGGAGAACTCTTCATGAAAAGAATCATTCACAAGAAGTGAAATTGTGAACTCTTGTTCCATTGTGGGCTCATCACTATCCTCGGTTTGAGTATCAAAAAGTGGATTCTCAGAAATTAAAGTGAATTCAGAGTCGAATTCAAATAGAGGATTAGTGAAAGTAGCTTTGAATGTTTCGGGAACAAGGTGATCAACATTCGCTATTGGATTGTTGGGATAAGAAGTGAGTGAACGATCATTGATGTGAGTGAGTTCATCGGTGAACTCCTCAAGAAGATGATCAGCATCAGACTGTGGGAGTGATGCCTCAACATACTCGATGTTTCCATAAGAAGTACAATCGTCGCTAACATCGGAGAAAGTTTCAAAATGATCTTTCGAACACTCAAGAGGTGAAAGAGAATCACACATATGATCAGAAGTTCCCTGTGACTCTATCGGGATTGGGATAAGGTTCTCAACACTAGACTTTATGAATTCGTCCGATTCCTTTTCAGGAACAGTGTCAAGATGCTCGTCCCCCATGTTCAGAGAGTGAGTGGGAGCTTCGGGTGTGATAGCAGTTGTTTGAGAATGAATCTCAACTGCTGGGATATCAACTGATGAACTTGATGAATTTTTATAGAATTGAAGGATATCAAGTGTATCCTCATCATCACTGTCATCAGGAATAAAACGAAATTGAGAGCTAGATCTGGCTGCTTTTTCTTTTGCAATTGATTCCCTAATAGATTTTTCAAACGCAATTTGGGAATTTATTTTAGCAGCCTGCTCTTCGGCTAACAATTCGTCCATGGATTTTGGATTATCTTGGGAATGTTTACATTCCTTCAAATCTTTCACTAAATCCAAAAGATCGAGGAGAAGATTTTGAGGAAGTGGGTCAGGCTGAGGTGGTGCCTGATTCATTTGGTACTGTAGAGGTTGGTCATGATACGAAGAGTCGTAATTGTTACAAGGAAATGGATTCCTTGTTTGACAATCAGAGCTACAGTGTGGACCTCCACAATACTCACAACAGTAAAACTGATGTGGCTGTGAGTTATATGTGTGGTAGTCATAATTGTTATCAGGGACCTGCTCATAGACAAGCGTGTTTCCCGATTGACAATCAGAACTGGAGTGTGAACCACCACAGTACTCGTAAAACTGCTGAGTCTCACAGTGTGGTAGCTGATGGAATAAATCAGTTGTGTTATGGTAAGAATAGGGATCTTGGTTATAGACAGACCCGTTTCCTGACTCCACCATGCCACAACTGGGGCAATTGCCACCATTATAAGGACCACCACACCATTGACAACCAAGAGGGTGAGGATAAGACATAGAAAGAATCAAAGGTTTTCAGAGGGGTAGGGATGAAGAATCAAAGATGTGAGAGGGTAAAGATGGATATTTTTGGATTTTTGGAAAACATTTTGTAAAAACAAAGAATGAAAATCTTTTTGGGTTTTTGATTTTTATAAGAAAATATAAACATATACAGATGGTATGAACAATGAGTGAATATCCAAATCACTAATCTGCTAAACGGAAGATAATCAGCACAGCTCCCCGGCAGCGGCGCCAAAAATTTGATCGATGCTGAACCGTCAAGTTTTCTCACGCAAGCTGACCACTTGTGAATGGCCAACTGTAAGAAACTTAAAACAGCTCAGACACCAATGCAATGAAGATCTGGGGAGTATAGTGTTTCCCCGGGTCGTTATGTCCCAACGAGCTGTGCAATGGATCACCAAACGTATAGTGATCGAGAGATTTGAACGGAAAAGGGATTTGAATATGATTATAACTAAGATAAACTACAAGGGCTTAAATGCAAATTAAAGAAAATTAAAAAGATAAAAAATATTAAATAAACGCTATCACTATTTTTAAAATGATGTTTTTGATTTTATGTTTTTATAAAACTTAATTTAAAAACTACGCGACGTACAAATGAAAATGTGAAACTTACACAATATTAATCCTAAAAATATGAAAATGATATTTTTACAATCCTAATGATAAAAGAAAATTATTAGAAAAAGAAAATTATTTTTATAACTAATTATCTAATTATTATTAATTAAAAACTATTTTTAACTATTAAATAATTACCTAAAATACAAGAAAATATAAAATAAAGATAGAAAAATAAAATTATGACTTGGAAAAATCTAAAATAACAAAAGAGAATTTTCAAAACTATTTTTGTATTTTTCTGATTATTTTTCTATTTTCTAGGAATTAAAAACTATTAAAAAACTAATTAAATTGCTTAAAAATACAAATTTAACTAAGAAAAATTTGGAAAAATATTTTTTTGTCTTTTTATATTTATCTTAACTTAAGAAAAATGAAAAATTATTTTTTTGAAACTTTTCTTAATTAATTGTATTAAATGCTAATTAAAAATGCTTAAAAACCAATTAAAATCAAGAAAAATAGCAAACTGACTTGGAAAAATCTGAAAATTTCAGGAAAACTCTAAAATAATATAGAGAATCAAGGAAAAATATAAAAACAGTGGGTTGCTTGTAAGAAAATGAGGCTGCAGTTGAATGTGCTTATAAATAAGCACTAAGGATAAGCTAAAAGGACCAAAAGACCACCAAACTGATACAAAAGCTAAAATATGCTAAAAGAACCTAAATGCAACTAAAAACAACTATCCTACACTTCTAAATCACAAGCTCAACAGATTTGATGATTTGAGTATATAAGCTAAAAGCAGTTTTAGGTTGCTACTCTAAGCTTAAGCACAAGACATACAATAAGCTGAAACTTCAAAATGGAAGTGGGAACCTGCACTAGACCTGGGTGGCTATCTATAAGCCAAAAATGAGACCTATATAAGCTCAAATGAGCTTGTGGCAAGGGCTGCAAGACCCCTGTGCAGACTCAGTGTTAACTGAGTCAGTTGCACAGGGCAATTAAGTCCCAATTGACAAGCCCATTTGAGGCTTAAACAAAATTGACAAAAATATACAAAAATGACAACAATAAACTAGAGCAGTTGAACTTTTTAAAGCCACAAGTTATACTTGATTTGACCCAGAAATGAACCCATGAAAAATCATCTTAGTTGGGCTCAAACTGAGTTTTTGCAAATTTTGACTTTTGAAGGATTTGAAAGGTTTGACTTCTATGAACTTTGCAACTGATTTCAAAGACTTAGATTGATGTTAATGGATGAAATGAACTTAATGCAAGCAATGTTTATGGAATTTAAACACAAAACAAGATTTGGATTTGCAAAAACTTCAACAGTTAAGCTGCCAAGACATATGAAATGGAATTTTGACTTTGGTGGTTTGTAGTTACAAAATGAAGACAGATATGATTGCAATGGAGCTAAACTAACCTAAACCAACAAATTTCTACCACAGAATAAACCTACATCACATATAAAACAGCAAATCCAAACACACCTATAACAATCTGATATGCAAATAAAACTGGGCTAGCTACTGATCCAGCTTGTACCAATGACCAAACTGAGTGACATTGACCTAAAGACAACTATTTAAACAGGTTTAAACAGTTTATAACTACAAATGTAAGTACAAACAAAATATGCAAGCTGACTTGAAAATTGAAAATGAAATAATCACTCACAGGAGTCCAGCTGATTGCAGGCTAAAACCAAACCCAATCCTACTCTTATCTAACCTATTTCACCCCATATCAAGGCTCTGCATCACCCAAATTCCCAAACCAAATCCAATTGCACCCAGTTTGACTTTTGTTGACCATCAACCAAATTTACTTGAAAATGAAATGTAAGCTTACTCAAAGCTTATAAAGAGCTTAAACAAACTTATTTAAGCTTAAAATAAGTCACAAACAACTTTGATAATAGAATTTGAAACTGAAAAATTGCAACAGTGAACAACTAGCTTGAAATTTATATGAAAACTTTGATTGATACTCAGAAGCACAATACAATGATTTGTTAACTTAATTGTGATATATAAAAGCTGAAATTACAATATTTGGACTTAAACTAAAACATTAATTTAAAAAACGACATTAAGAAAAACTATAAAACTAACTACCACTCCCCTCATGCCTTTCTTCTCTTTCTTTTTATACAAAATTGCTTCCCCATCACTTCTGAGCTAATCCCACTTTCTTTTACAACCATTGGATCAGTTGAGTTGATCTCAGCCTTCCATTTCTTTTTTGGCGGGAAAAACTTTATACACTAGTTGGAGAGGTTGAGTGCTAGAGGGGGGGGGCATGTAATGATTCTTGGAGGCTTGTTGAGGTGGGGGGAACAAGAAAAGTGGAAAGGTGAGGAGGGGGAATGGGTTGTTGCAGGGCTAGATGTTGGGGAAGACAGGAAAAGAAAAAGGCGGGTATAGGGGGTTATTTGACTTGGGTTGACTGGGTTTTAATATTAAAGTGGGGGTCCAAATTGGTTAGGCAGGGGTCATAAGGTGTTTGACAAGGGTCCAAAGTAGTTTGTGACAAGGGTCCAATAGCATAAGCTTATTAATAAACAAGGACTTGTTTTGCCATTTCAGAAAATCAAGGGACCAATTCTGCCATATTTGCAAAATTTTCCCAAGGGACTAAAAGTGACAAGTTTTAGTAATATAAGGACCAAACTTGACATTTTCAATTTTCCAAGGGCCATTTTTGCCAAATTTGAAACTTGAAGGACCAATTTTGTAATTTCTCAAAACTTTTGATATTTTTAACCAAAGGACTAATTTTGACAAGTTATGATTTTAAAAGGACCTTTGGTGATTTTTCTTTTGAAATTATGTGCTCAGGGACTATTTCTGACAATTTTTGAAACTTGGGGGACTGAAACTGCCAATTATGCAAACTTAGCTCATTTTTCATCTGATTTTGAACATTTTGCATCTGAAACATATAAAATGCAATTTTGGAATATTTTCAGTATTTTGATGCATTTCTGAGCATTTTTAAACGTTTTGCAGTTCAGATTTAACCAAAAATGATGAGTATTTACACACTCATCAGACACCCTCAACAAGGGGGAGCTTTTCGTCAAAGCAAAACTATTGCAAAAACGCTTACAATACTTTCACTTAGGACTTCTTCATTACTTGACACCCTCACAAAGGGGAACACTCGTCAAGGGGGAGCATTTTTCGTCAAAAGAAAACCATTTGCATACATAATTACAAAACACTCGATTAGTCTTCCAAATTACTTGACGCCCTCAACAAAGGGAAGCACCCGTCAAGGGGGAGCTAAGACGAGGATCCTTCTCTTCTCTTACTCTCTATTTTTCATATTATTACTTTTCACACGTTTTTCTCAAAACAATGTGTTAGTTTCTTTTCGACACTCTTTTTGTTTCGACAAAAAGGGGGAGAAGAGAGTAAAAACCCTAATTCAAACTTTTACGAATTTTAATTTTTCCTTAAAATAATCTTATGTTTTGTCATCAACAAAAAGGGGGAGATTGTTAACACAAATAATCCGTAAAAACGTTTATTTATATTTTACGATCTTCTAATGTTTTGTCGATAACAAATATAAAATCATTTTAACGAAACAAATAAAATACGTAAATGGTTTGAGCCAATAGTTTACTAACACACGTACATTTTCATATAAAACACTAAACAAGTAATATTGTTTACATCTTATAGAAATGCATATGTATAACAACTAGTGTTTACATAATATGGAAATGTACACACACACACACACACACACACACATATATATATATATATATATATATATATATATATATATATATATATATATATATATATATATATATATATATATATATATATATATATATATATATATATATATACATACATATATATATGTATATATATATATGTATATATATATATATGTATATATATATATATAGAGTGAGGATCACGTGCGGATATTTTTTTTTAGTGCGGATGTGCGGATGTACCTCATCCGTTGATTTTTTGACCAAATTCATCCCTTTTTTCTTTCCGTATATTTTTATTTTTATTAGAATATTCTATTTCCTTATTTTTCTCATATTTTTTTTATTTAAATTTTTTATACAATGGAATTACCTGATCAGTATTCTCGTATCGGTCCTGATCTATCGGTACATTTTTCATTAAAAAACGCTGTTGAAGGTATTTTTATGATAGTTATTCTGATATTAAGGTTTTTATAATGAATTTGAGGATAGTTATTCTGATATTGCTATTGTTATTCTGAGTATTAGTACATTTACACTTTGATGTTTCTATCGTTAGTATTATTGTTATTCTAATATTAAGTTTGTTATTCTGATATTAGGATAGGTATTCTGATATTAAGTTTGTTATGCTGATATGAGGATAGTTATTCTGATATTGCTATTGTTATTATGAGTATTAGTACATTTGCACTTTGAGGTTTCTATCGTTAGTATTATAGTTATTCTGATATTACGATAGGTATTCTGATATTAAGTTTGTTATGCTGATATGAGGATAGTTATTCTGATATTAATTTCTTTATCTCTGATATGTGTATAGTTATTCTGTTATTAATAATATTAATATGATAGTTATTCTGATATCAATAACCTTTATATGATACTTATTCTGATATTAAATCTGGTAATATCATATAATGATAGTTATTGTGATATTAAATCTGGTAATATCATATAATGATAATTATTCTGATATCAACATATTAATAACGTTAATATGTTGATATTTATTCTGATATTAAGCTTTTTTTTTTCTTATTATGCGTTTTAAAACCGTTTTATATATGGATAGTTATTCTGATATCAATAACCTTTATATGATACTTATTCTGATATTAAATCTGGTAATATCTTATATATAGTTATTGTGATATTAAACCTGGTAATATCATATAAAGTGTTCGTATTGTGATATTAATCTTTTTTGTTATTCTCATATACTTCTAAACATACAATTTCAAGCACAAAATTATTATGGCTTGTTGTCCCTCCCATTCCCTTGAAGATATGCAAATGTACGTTAAAAAACAATGTGAAGAAGACGATGTGGCTCGAAAAAATGCTATTATAGACGTTATCAATTTGTTTGAGCATGCAAGGGTAGAGAAGCAACGTATGAGGGAAGACTACACGATTTGCAATGATATTACGCTTGAACGAAAATCCGTTATTTAAAAGTTTTTGATGGATGAAGACAGCAAAGATGAGAAATACAGAACAACATCAATAACAATATTTGGCTCAAGTTCGTCTGCTAGACTAGGAAGATTTGGCTCGCATTGACGAATATGCCGGTTATCGCATTGATTTTATGATTTATGTATTTTGTTTTGTTAATATTGTTTAATTAGTATTAACAGCAGTAGTAACATTTGTTGCAGTAGGAGTATTTTTTTTTTTTTTTTTTTTTTTTTTTTTTTTTTTTGGAGTAACACTTGTTTTTTAAGATAGTTATTCTGATATTTAAAACTGGAATATTATTTTAATAAAACATTTTGTTCAAGTTTATTTTATTTTGTGATGTTTAATGATTTTAATATGATAGTTATTGTGATATTAAAGGTGTGTATATCATTCAATTATATTTCTTGTGATAGGTAAGAAAATAGTTTTTGAATAATAGTTATTTTGATATTAAAACTGTTAATATTATTGAATGATAGTTTATTGTGATATTTTATCTAAATTTTTGTTCAAGGTAGTTGATGCAGCAGTAGAAATAATTTCTGCAGCAGTAGTAGCACTTTCTGATATGCTATTAATAAAATTTGTTGTTGCAGTAGCACTTTCAAGTATAGTTACTGTGATATTTTAAGTAAAGTTGAGTTTTCTATGTGTTTTTTTTTTTTTTTTGTTAGGTGATTCAATGAGACAAAATTGTGCAAGCAATGAGTTTGTTGAAGATGAAAATTTGTCAGCTGATGTTAATGTTGAAGAGAATGAAGAAGTAAATTCATCAGATTTTTTTACATCAACTTCAATTCTTATTAAACCTGTTGTTGGTAAAACTCTTGTACCAGTGGAAGGTACTTTTTTTGATAGTGTTGAAGATGCTTATAAAGCATACAAAGATTATGCTGCTGAAGCTGGTTTTATTGTTCGTAGAGGCCATCAAACTAACGATGGAGGTATTGTTATGAATAAGGAATTTCTTTGCAGTAAAGAAGGTACCAAGAAAGTTAAAGTTAAAGAATTTGATAGTTTAAAGGATAATTGTGATGCTAAGTCTGTAAAGAGAATAAGATCAGAGTTTAGGACAAATTGCAAAGCTAGAATTTATGTTGTCAGATCTGGTGAAAAGTATAGGGTTAAACATTTTGCTGAAGAGCACAATCATGGTTTTTTTACTGCTGAGGATAGACATTTGCAAAAGTCTCATAGGTCTATGAGTTTGGCGCATCAGTATTTTGCTATTAAGGCTTCGAACTTAAACATCGGTCCTTGTATGTCATTCAATTTTATCGCAGAGCTTTTGGGAGGATATGAAAATGTTGGTGCTACTAAGATTGATTTTAAGAATATGAGTCGTGACATTTATAGCTATATTGGTAAATATGATGCTCAAATGATTATTGACAAGTTTAGTATTTTGAAAGAAAGAGATGAAAATTTTACGTTCGAGTTTAAGACTAACACCGATGGTCAGTTAAGTTGTTTGTTTTGGTCGGATGATACAAGTAAAAGGAATTATGAAGCTTTTGGTGATGTTCTTTCTTTTGATGCTACATACAAAACCAATATGTAAGTTTTATTTTTCTTTCTTTTATTCTTATTTATTTAGTTTTTGTATTCTTATATATAATATTAATTTATATATATATATATATATATATATATATATATATATATATATATATATATATATATATTTTAGGTACATTATGGTTTTTGTGCCTTTTACGGGTGTTGATAATCATAAAAAATGTGTAATTTTTGCTTGTGGTTTACTTTCGAAAGAAGATGTTGTTTCATATAAGTGGCTACTGCAAGCTTTTCTTAACACTCATATTAAGGAGCCGTACCTTGTTTTAACAGATCAAGATCCTTCAATGTTAATAGCTATACCAGATATGTTTAAAACTGCTAAACACCGGCTTTGTATGTGGCATATAATGAATAAACTTCCTACCAAGGTATTTATATATATAATTTTTTCTTAGTTATTATTATTATTATTATTATTATTATTATTATTATTATTATTATTATTATTATTATTATTATTATTATTATTTTTATTTTTTTTATATAGATCGGTTCTAGTATATGTGAAGAAGGAGGATTTAAGAAACGTCTATGTTCTCTTGTATGGAGGGAAAGCGATAAACCTGTTGAATTTGTTCAGAAATGGGAAGCTTTATTGGATGAATTTGATTTAGATAAGCATAAATGGTTGAATGATATGTTTAACATTAAAGAACGTTGGATCCCTGCTTATTTTAGAGACATCCCAATGAGTGGTTTGATGAAAACTACTTCACGATCTGAAAGTGAAAACTATTTTTTTGGTCATAATTCTAATTGGAGTTCTACTCTAGTTCATTTTCTTTTTCGTTATGAAAGTGCCTTAGATCAACAAAGGAATAATCAACGTGTTCTTGATAATAATTCAAGAATTAATAGACCTTCATTGAAAACCAATCATTTAGTTGAACAACATGCTGCAGAATTTTATACTCTTGAAGCATTCTATGTGGTTCAGGCTGAGATTGTTGCTTCTATTGAGAGTTGTACTGGGTCTATGAAAAACTTGGGTTATGTAAAAGACATTGATAAAGAGTGGTTTGGAGAGTTTAAGGTATTGTCTTTTTTAAATAAATAAGTATTGTGAAGATTTTTTTTTTTTTTTTTTTTTTTTAAATTCGTTATAAATTGGAGTTAATTCTTTCATTTACTTTTTTTCAGGTTGATTATGATGAAGGAACTCGTTCAGTTAACTGTTCTTGTCTACATTTTGAAAGACGTGGTCTGTTATGTCGTCATGCTTTTTATACTCTTAGAGCATATGGTATTAACAAGATTCCTAAACAATATCTTTTAAGACGTTGGAAAAAAGAAGCTGTTGTTTTACCTCTTCTTGGATCTTCTTTTAAAGCAAATGGATCTTCAGGTAGTTGTATTTCTAAAATTTATTCTAAAGTGAATTCTATAATCAATCATTGCGGATATGATGAAGAAAAACTGGGTATATTTTTTGAAAGATTGAGCATCTATGAATCTGGATTGGAATCATCAACTGTTGCACAGTCTTCAGGAAATAAAGAGGATAGTATATCATCTATGATTGGTATTCCTAAACCTGCTGCTCTTGATGTTTTTCCTCCTGATATTGGATCAAATAAGGGTGGTGTTACTGGTGCAAGATATAAACCTTCTAATAATGATGTCAGATTTAAAGATCCTAAAGAATGTGGGAAAAATTTGAGAAAGTGTAGAATCTGTAACATATTAACAGATCATGATTTCAGGACTTGTCCAAATAATCCAGACAGGAAACTTCTTAGAGCTAAGAAAGACATTAAGAAGTTGAAACGAACCGGAAAGAAAGTTAAAAGGAAATCAAATAATGCTAATGCTGAGCACGGTACTGAAGAATTTAACTTTAAGGAGTAAGTTATGTACTGGGATATTATCAATGTTATTTCTTTATATTTATGTATTGGGATATTATCAATGTTATTTCTTTATATTTTTTTCATTATTTATTTTCATTTTGTTAAGTTGTAATGTTGATTAAAGTTTATAAAGTGAAATTCATAATTTGATATTAAAAAATTATGTACTGCGATATTAAAAAAAATGTACTGTGATATTAAAAAATTATGTGATTTTTTGTTTTAAAATTAATTCATTAAACCATTTTAACACAAAATATGAGTTTGATACAACTCGTTTTTTCATCAGAAGATAAAGTTAAAAACACAAAATATAAAGTTTACAAACATAAATACTAATTTAGTCTTCATCAGAGTTGCAATTATCTTGAGAATCTTTATCTTGTTCTTCTCCTTGATCACCCATCTTTTCAAGTTTTGCTACTTCTTTCTCATATTCTTTTAATGATGGAGATTTCTGATAATCATAGTCATCTTCAGATTCATCAATATACTTTATTCGTTTAAAAATATCACAGTCATATTCTTCTTCTTCTTCTTCTTCCTCCTCCTCCTCCTCTTCCTCTTCTTTAACTTCATTTTCTTCTTTTTTAACTTCAATTTCTTTTTTAACTTCTTTTTCTTCGTCATTTTCCTTTTTTTCTCGATTATATTGTTTCCTTTTCTTATTGATATTTTTGTTTTCCATTTTTTTCTTTTTTGTGTTTTTGCTTTATGTGTTTTTTTCACAAATTTTGCTGTGATATTAAGATATTTATACATAAATTAAAATAATCAAATTGTTTACTGTGCATGTTATGATTGATTAAACAAACAACTTGACCCGCCTAATTTATTACTCCATATTACGACTATTAAGGTTTATGAAATTGTATCTAATTAAATATCACACTACATAAAAGAATTGATTTAATTAAATATCATAATAAGTTTTAGTTAATTATCAGAGTATAAAAAAAAAATAGATATCACAGTAGATAAAAAAAAATATTATATTAACAATATTTTGATTATAAAAGGTTAATTCTAGTAAATTTAATTGAATATGTGATATCGCAATATTTTACATGATTAATGTTATTATTTTATTAAATATCATTTTTTTCTTTTTGCGTTTTTGTTTTATGTGTTTTTTTTCACAAATTTTGCTATGATATTAAGGTATTTATACATAAATTAATATAAGCAAATTGTTTAGTCTGCATGTAATGATTGATAAAAGAAACAACTTGAGGCACGTAATTTATTATTACGACTATATAATAAAAAGTTAATTATAGTAAATTTTATTCAATATGTGATATCAGAATATTTACATGATGTTCATGTTACTACGTATTATTTTATTAAATATCACACTAGATTAAAAAAAAATACATAGTCGATGGTTACACCATATCATTAATATTACAAAGTTAAAATCATCTCTTTTTCCGTCTATATAATGGATTCAAACGATCACAACGTTGTGGGACAAAATGTTTAAAATTTCGTCATGCACCAAGCCCATCTTCATCAAGTGTCCAAAGTTATCATTGCTTGCGATGTCAGCATGTTTCTTTGACAATGTCGTTGGTTGCAATGTTCATTTCACCAAGGCCATCTTCACATTGTAGCCTTGGACGCTTTTTATATTTCGGTAAAATATCTAAGTTTCTTATTAAATAAAAAACCATAGTATATCCTCCAGGATCATGAATAACCAATTGGGAAAAAAAATAGTAAATTCAAATACATAATTTTCAGTAAGAACAATTTTTGTTTTTTTTTTTTGTGAACTAACTTTGTTATTGAAGTGTAGGATAGATATGGTTGTAATGTTAGGTTTTTATAACAAGTGAAAGTTACTTTTTTGATGTGATTGATGGTTTGTAGCTCGAGGCAAAATAATATATTAATATTTTTTTTGAAATAATGTAAACGAAATGTAAAAATAATATCAATATCTTTTGGTCGAATATCTTGTGATTTGTCAAATCATCAGTACATCTAGCTACCAAAAATGTCAGAGAAATTATCTCTGAATAGACGTGAATATTTTTTGTAATTGATCATCATTTTGTTTATTAATATAGTATATATATTCAAAATATTATTACAATGAAATTAAAAAGATATATACTAAATTTTTTGAAACTAGGCTTGATCAATTGTATATTTACGTTAAAATAATATAACTCAATTAAAATTATCTAGTAAATTAAATATAAACAAAATATACTTATAAAAACATAAATTTTAAAAAGAATATTAATTAAAAACAATATTAAAATTAAAGGTTAAGCTGTTTACATAAAGTGATATTTTTGATTCTCGAGGAGGTACTTTTTCAACACTATAATTAAAATTATTTATTTTACTGTGATATTAAGAGAATAATATTATAACACGGTACTAAATAAAATTACAGAGATATTAAATTTAATATCACAGTACATCAAAATTATTTATATAGTGAAAATATTTAAAAATAAAAATTTAAAAGTAAACATAATATTTGACAAAACATCGTTAAATCGAGACATAAAAAAATGTCAGAGAAAAAATATTGCTGTAGACGCGAAGATTAAAAAAATTAATTGTCAAATTTGATTTTAATTTAAAAAAAAATAAATAAATATATAATTAATTTTGTTATAATTGTTATTTAACGTAAATATACAATTTACATTCTTAAACTTTAATATTACTTATAAATATTTACTTTAGCCTGATATTCGTTTTTTCCTTATATTTTTTATTTATATATTTTTAATTTTCATCTTTAAGTTACACGTATTTAAGTTATACGTTTTTAAATATTTAGAAAACTATCGTATGTCTAACTCTTATATTAAGAAAACTATCGTATATTTGGAA
Organism: Chrysanthemum seticuspe; assembly: GCA_019973895.1. Lineage (NCBI taxonomy): Eukaryota > Viridiplantae > Streptophyta > Magnoliopsida > Asterales > Asteraceae > Chrysanthemum > Chrysanthemum seticuspe. The sequence continues at coordinate 154,903,548 of BPTQ01000008.1, read as the reverse complement.
ATCTATATTAAATAACTAACTCTGATATTAAGAGACTTTGATATTAACACAATATCATATATTAAATAACTAACTCTGATATTAACACAATATCATATATTATAACAAGTGAAAGTTACTTTTTTGATGTGATTGATGGTTTGTAGCTCGAGGCAAAATAATATATTAATATTTTTTTGAAAATAATGTAAACGAAATGTAAAAATAATATATCAATATCTTTTGGTCGAATATCTTGTGATTTGTCAAATCATCACTACATCGAGCTACCAAAAATGTCAGAGAAATTATCTCTGAATAGACGTGAATATTTTTTGTAATTATTCATCATTTTGTTTATTAATATCAATTGTATATTTACGTTAAAATAATATAACTCAATTAAAATTATCTAGTAAATTAAATATAAACAAAATATACTTATAAAAACATAAATTTAAAAAAGAATATTAATTAAAAACTATATTAAAATTAAATGTTAAGCTGTTGACATAAAGTGATATATTTGAGTCTCGAGGAGGTACCATTTCAACACTATAATTAATATCTGACATGTATGTTGGTGTCTTATACATCTATCTTTCTAATTATTTAATTTACTGTGATATTAAGAGAATAATATTATAACACGGTAGTAAATAAAATTACAGAGATATTAAGTTTAATATCACAGTACATCATTTTGTTTATTAATATAGTATATATATTCAAAATTTTAAAATTACAGAGATATTAAAATTTTAAAATTAAACATAATATTTGACAAAACATCATTAAATCGAGACATAAAAAAATGTCAGAGAAAAAATATTGCTGTAGACGCGAAGATTAAAAAAATTAATTGTCAAATTTGATTCTAATTTAAAAAAAATAAAAATAAATATATAATTAATTTTGTTATAATTGTTATTTAACGTAAATATACAATTTACATTCTTAAACTTTAATATTACTTATAAATATTTACTTTAGCCTGATATTCGTTTTTTGCTTATATTTTTTATTTATATATTTTTAATTTTCATCTTAGTACAGTATTTATTTATACGTTTTTAAATATTTAGAAAACCATCGTATGTCTAACTCTGATATTAAGAAAACCATCGTATATTTGGAAATCTATATTAAATAACTAACTCTGATATTAAGAGACTTTGATATTAACACAATATCATATATTAAATAACTAACTCTGATATTAACACAATATCATATATTATAACAAGTGAAAGTTACTTTGTTAATGTGATTGATGGTTTGTAGCTCGAGGCAAAATAATATATTAATATTTTTTTTGAAATAATGTAATCGAAATGTAAAAATAATATATCAATATCTTTTTGGTCCAATATCTTGTGATTTGTCAAATCATCACTACATCGAGCTACCAAAAATGTCAGAGAAATTATCTCTGAATAGACGTGAATATTTTTTGTAATTATTCATCATTTTGTTTATTAATATAGTATATATATTCAAAATATTATTACAATGAAATTAAAAAGATATATACTAAATTTTTTGAAACCAGGCTTTATCAATTGTATATTTACGTTAAAATAATATAACTCAATTAAAATTATCTAGTAAATTAAATATAAACAAAATATACTTATAAAAACATAAATTTTAAAAAGAATATTAATTAAAAACAATATTAAAATTAAAGGTTAAGCTGTTTACATAAAGTGATATTTTTGATTCTCGAGGAGGTACTTTTTCAACACTATAATTAAAATTATTTATTTTACTGTGATATTAAGAGAATAATATTATAACACGGTACTAAATAAAATTACAGAGATATTAAATTTAATATCACAGTACATCAAAATTATTTATATAGTGAAAATATTTAAAAATAAAAATTTAAAAGTAAACATAATATTTGACAAAACATCATTAAATCGAGACATAAAAAAATGTCAGAGAAAAAATATTGCTGTAGACGCGAAGATTAAAAAAATTAATTGTCAAATTTGATTTTAATTTAAAAAAAAAATAAATAAATATATAATTAATTTTGTTATAATTGTTATTTAACGTAAATATACAATTTACATTCTTAAACTTTAATATTACTTATAAATATTTACTTTAGCCTGATATTAGTTTTTTCCTTATATTTTTTATTTATATATTTTTAATTTTCATCTTTAAGTTACACGTATTTAAGTTATACGTTTTTAAATATTTAGAAAACCTATCGTATGTCTAACTCTGATATTAAGAAAACCTATCGTATATTTGGAAATCTATATTAAATAACTAACTCTGATATTAAGAGACTTTGATATTAACACAATATCATATATTAAATAACTAACTCTGATATTAACACAATATCATATATTATAACAAGTGAAAGTTACTTTTTTGATGTGATTGATGGTTTGTAGCTCGAGGCAAAATAATATATTAATATTTTTTTGAAATAATGTAAACGAAATGTAAAAATAATATATCAATATCTTTTGGTCGAATATCTTGTGATTTGTCAAATCATCACTACATCGAGCTACCAAAAATGTCAGAGAAATTATCTCTGAATAGACGTGAATATTTTTTGTAATTATTCATCATTTTGTTTATTAATATCAATTGTATATTTACGTTAAAATAATATAACTCAATTAAAATTATCTAGTAAATTAAATATAAACAAAATATACTTATAAAAACATAAATTTAAAAAAGAATATTAATTAAAAACTATATTAAAATTAAATGTTAAGCTGTTGACATAAAGTGATATATTTGAGTCTCGAGGAGGTACCATTTCAACACTATAATTAATATCTGACATGTATGTTGGTGTCTTATACATCTATCTTTCTAATTATTTAATTTACTGTGATATTAAGAGAATAATATTATAACACGGTAGTAAATAAAATTACAGAGATATTAAGTTTAATATCACAGTACATCATTTTGTTTATTAATATAGTATATATATTCAAAATTTTAAAATTACAGAGATATTAAAATTTTAAAATTAAACATAATATTTGACAAAACATCATTAAATCGAGACATAAAAAAATGTCAGAGAAAAAATATTGCTGTAGACGCGAAGATTAAAAAAATTAATTGTCAAATTTGATTCTAATTTAAAAAAAATAAAAATAAATATATAATTAATTTTGTTATAATTGTTATTTAACGTAAATATACAATTTACATTCTTAAACTTTAATATTACTTATAAATATTTACTTTAGCCTGATATTCGTTTTTTGCTTATATTTTTTATTTATATATTTTTAATTTTCATCTTAACTATTTATTTTACGTTTTTAAATATTTAGAAAACCATCGTATGTCTAACTCTGATATTAAGAAAACCATCGTATATTTGGAAATCTATATTAAATAACTAACTCTGATATTAAGAGACTTTGATATTAACACAATATCATATATTAAATAACTAACTCTGATATTAACACAATATCATATATTATAACAAGTGAAAGTAACTTTGTTGATGTGATTGATGGTTTGTAGCTCGAGGCAAAATAATATATTAATATTTTTTTTGAAATAATGTAATCGAAATGTAAAAATAATATATCAATATCTTTTTGGTCCAATATCTTGTGATTTGTCAAATAATCACTACATCGAGCTACCAAAAATGTCAGAGAAATTATCTCTGAATAGACGTGAATATTTTTTGTAATTATTCATCATTTTGTTTATTAATATAGTATATATATTCAAAATATTATTACAATGAAATTAAAAACATATATACTAAATTTTTTGAAACTAGGCTTTATCAATTGTATATTTACGTTAAAATAATATAACTCAATTAAAATTATCTAGTAAATTAAATATAAACAAAATATACTTATAAAAACATAAATTTTAAAAAGAATATTAATTAAAAACAATATTAAAATTAAAGGTTAAGCTGTTTACATAAAGTGATATTTTTGATTCTCGAGGAGGTACTTTTTCAACACTATAATTAAAATTATTTATTTTACTGTGATATTAAGAGAATAATATTATAACACGGTACTAAATAAAATTACAGAGATATTAAATTTAATATCACAGTACATCAAAATTATTTATATAGTGAAAATATTTAAAAATAAAAATTTAAAAGTAAACATAATATTTGACAAAACATCATTAAATCGAGACATAAAAAAATGTCAGAGAAAAAATATTGCTGTAGACGCGAAGATTAAAAAAATTAATTGTCAAATTTGATTTTAATTTAAAAAAAATAAATAAATATATAATTAATTTTGTTATAATTGTTATTTAACGTAAATATACAATTTACATTCTTAAACTTTAATATTACTTATAAATATTTACTTTAGCCTGATATTCGTTTTTTCCTTATATTTTTTATTTATATATTTTTAATTTTCATCTTTAAGTTACACGTATTTAAGTTATACGTTTTTAAATATTTAGAAAACTATCGTATGTCTAACTCTGATATTAAGAAAACTATCGTATATTTGGAAATCTATATTAAATAACTAACTCTGATATTAAGAGACTTTGATATTAACACAATATCATATATTAAATAACTAACTCTGATATTAACACAATATCATATATTATAACAAGTGAAAGTTACTTTTTTGATGTGATTGATGGTTTGTAGCTCGAGGCAAAATAATATATTAATATTTTTTTTGAAAATAATGTAAACGAAATGTAAAAATAATATATCAATATCTTTTGGTCGAATATCTTGTGATTTGTCAAATCATCACTACATCGAGCTACCAAAAATGTCAGAGAAATTATCTCTGAATAGACGTGAATATTTTTTGTAATTATTCATCATTTTGTTTATTAATATCAATTGTATATTTACGTTAAAATAATATAACTCAATTAAAATTATCTAGTAAATTAAATATAAACAAAATATACTTATAAAAACATAAATTTAAAAAAGAATATTAATTAAAAACTATATTAAAATTAAATGTTAAGCTGTTGACATAAAGTGATATATTTGAGTCTCGAGGAGGTACCATTTCAACACTATAATTAATATCTGACATGTATGTTGGTGTCTTATACATCTATCTTTCTAATTATTTAATTTACTGTGATATTAAGAGAATAATATTATAACACGGTAGTAAATAAAATTACAGAGATATTAAGTTTAATATCACAGTACATCATTTTGTTTATTAATATAGTATATATATTCAAAATTTTAAAATTACAGAGATATTAAAATTTTAAAATTAAACATAATATTTGACAAAACATCATTAAATCGAGACATAAAAAAATGTCAGAGAAAAAATATTGCTGTAGACGCGAAGATTAAAAAAATTAATTGTCAAATTTGATTCTAATTTAAAAAAAATAAAAATAAATATATAATTAATTTTGTTATAATTGTTATTTAACGTAAATATACAATTTACATTCTTAAACTTTAATATTACTTATAAATATTTACTTTAGCCTGATATTCGTTTTTTGCTTATATTTTTTATTTATATATTTTTAATTTTCATCTTAACTATTTATTTTACGTTTTTAAATATTTAGAAAACTATCGTATGTCTAACTCTCATATTAAGAAAACTATCGTATATTTGGAAATCTATATTAAATAACTAACTCTGATATTAAGAGACTTTGATATTAACACAATATCATATATTAAATAACTAACTCTGATATTAACACAATATCATATATTATAACAAGTGAAAGTTAATTTTTTGATGTGATTGATGGTTTGTAGCTCGAGGCAAAATAATATATTAATATTTTTTTTGAAAATAATGTAAACGAAATGTAAAAATAATATATCAATATCTTTTGGTCGAATATCTTGTGATTTGTCAAATCATCACTACATCGAGCTACCAAAAATGTCAGAGAAATTATCTCTGAATAGACGTGAATATTTTTTGTAATTATTCATCATTTTGTTTATTAATATCAATTGTATATTTACGTTAAAATAATATAACTCAATTAAAATTATCTAGTAAATTAAATATAAACAAAATATACTTATAAAAACATAAATTTAAAAAAGAATATTAATTAAAAACTATATTAAAATTAAATGTTAAGCTGTTGACATAAAGTGATATATTTGAGTCTCGAGGAGGTACCATTTCAACACTATAATTAATATCTGACATGTATGTTGGTGTCTTATACATCTATCTTTCTAATTATTTAATTTACTGTGATATTAAGAGAATAATATTATAACACGGTAGTAAATAAAATTACAGAGATATTAAGTTTAATATCACAGTACATCATTTTGTTTATTAATATAGTATATATATTCAAAATTTTAAAATTACAGAGATATTAAAATTTTAAAATTAAACATAATATTTGACAAAACATCATTAAATCGAGACATAAAAAAATGTCAGAGAAAAAATATTGCTGTAGACGCGAAGATTAAAAAAATTAATTGTCAAATTTGATTCTAATTTAAAAAAAATAAAAATAAATATATAATTAATTTTGTTATAATTGTTATTTAACGTAAATATACAATTTACATTCTTAAACTTTAATATTACTTATAAATATTTACTTTAGCCTGATATTCGTTTTTTGCTTATATTTTTTATTTATATATTTTTAATTTTCATCTTAACTATTTATTTTACGTTTTTAAATATTTAGAAAACCATCGTATGTCTAACTCTGATATTAAGAAAACCATCGTATATTTGGAAATCTATATTAAATAACTAACTCTGATATTAAGAGACTTTGATATTAACACAATATCATATATTAAATAACTAACTCTGATATTAACACAATATCATATATTATAACAAGTGAAAGTAACTTTGTTGATGTGATTGATGGTTTGTAGATCGAGGCAAAATAATATATTAATATTTTTTTTGAAATAATGTAATCGAAATGTAAAAATAATATATCAATATCTTTTTGGTCCAATATCTTGTGATTTGTCAAATCATCACTACATCGAGCTACCAAAAATGTCAGAGAAATTATCTCTGAATAGACGTGAATATTTTTTGTAGTTATTCATCATTTTGTTTATTAATATAGTATATATATTCAAAATATTATTACAATGAAATTAAAAAGATATATACTAAATTTTTTGAAACTAGGCTTTATCAATTGTATATTTACGTTAAAATAATATAACTCAATTAAAATTATCTAGTAAATTAAATATAAACTAAATATACTTATAAAAACATAAATTTTAAAAAGAATATTAATTAAAAACAATATTAAAATTAAAGGTTAAGCTGTTTACATAAAGTGATATTTTTGATTCTCGAGGAGGTACTTTTTCAACACTATAATTAAAATTATTTATTTTACTGTGATATTAAGAGAATAATATTATAACACGGTACTAAATAAAATTACAGAGATATTAAATTTAATATCACAGTACATCAAAATTATTTATATAGTGAAAATATTTAAAAATAAAAATTTAAAAGTAAACATAATATTTGACAAAACATCATTAAATCGAGACATAAAAAAATGTCAGAGAAAAAATATTGCTGTAGACGCGAAGATTAAAAAAATTAATTGTCAAATTTGATTTTAATTTAAAAAAAAATAAATAAATATATAATTAATTTTGTTATAATTGTTATTTAACGTAAATATACAATTTACATTCTTAAACTTTAATATTACTTATAAATATTTACTTTAGCCTGATATTCATTTTTTCCTTATATTTTTTATTTATATATTTTTAATTTTCATCTTTAAGTTACACGTATTTAAGTTATACGTTTTTAAATATTTAGAAAACTATCGTATGTCTAACTCTGATATTAAGAAAACTATCGTATATTTGGAAATCTATATTAAATAACTAACTCTGATATTAAGAGACTTTGATATTAACACAATATCATATATTAAATAACTAACTCTGATATTAACACAATATCATATATTATAACAAGTGAAAGTTACTTTTTTGATGTGATTGATGGTTTGTAGCTCGAGGCAAAATAATATATTAATATTTTTTTTGAAAATAATGTAAACGAAATGTAAAAATAATATATCAATATCTTTTGGTCGAATATCTTGTGATTTGTCAAATCATCACTACATCGAGCTACCAAAAATGTCAGAGAAATTATCTCTGAATAGACGTGAATATTTTTTGTAATTATTCATCATTTTGTTTATTCATATCAATTGTATATTTACGTTAAAATAATATAACTCAATTAAAATTATCTAGTAAATTAAATATAAACAAAATATACTTATAAAAACATAAATTTAAAAAAGAATATTAATTAAAAACTATATTAAAATTAAATGTTAAGCTGTTGACATAAAGTGATATATTTGAGTCTCGAGGAGGTACCATTTCAACACTATAATTAATATCTGACATGTATGTTGGTGTCTTATACATCTATCTTTCTAATTATTTAATTTACTGTGATATTAAGAGAATAATATTATAACACGGTAGTAAATAAAATTACAGAGATATTAAGTTTAATATCACAGTACATCATTTTGTTTATTAATATAGTATATATATTCAAAATTTTAAAATTACAGAGATATTAAAATTTTAAAATTAAACATAATATTTGACAAAACATCATTAAATCGAGACATAAAAAAATGTCAGAGAAAAAATATTGCTGTAGACGCGAAGATTAAAAAAATTAATTGTCAAATTTGATTCTAATTTAAAAAAAATAAAAATAAATATATAATTAATTTTGTTATAATTGTTATTTAACGTAAATATACAATTTACATTCTTAAACTTTAATATTACTTATAAATATTTACTTTAGCCTGATATTCGTTTTTTGCTTATATTTTTATATTACGGAGTAACATGTTGATCCCAGTTGAGCAAACGATCTAATATAGAAACTGACTTGTAACAAAAGCTTATCAAGTATTATGCGGAATTTAACACTTGATCTTAAGAAGAAGAACAATTAACATTCAACACCTCAATATTATTTATTAATACGAATACTCTTACAGTATTAGGGTTTTGCAACCTTGAAGTGTATCGACCTTAGATATAAAACATCAATCTATATGCATACAAAATATAGATTCCAGCTATGTGAAGTTCCAACGTTTTGGGATTATGACATTCTCATAAGCATAATTATTTATTATAACTCCACAACTTACAATTAACAAGAAGAAGAATTCTAGTTCACAATTTAAGGCGTATTATGAACTATTCGAAAACAATGTTCAGTCAAAGATATAATCTAGCAAACGAGTTGACCCTAGTTGTACAATGAGGCATTATAGTTTCAGAGAATTATAGTCTCAATCAATAAATTATATCTAAAGTTTTTTTTGCTACCAAAAGAATTATAGTCTCAATCTGTATGCTACCAAAAGATTTATAAATTTTTACATTTTATTTATCAATTCTACTTTTAATTTTTATATATTTATTTTTTATATTCGTTTTTTGCTTATAGTCC